>CP094635.1:36655207-37255207 GCA_023657505.1 Camelina hispida
GCCGATTCGTTGATTTTGTATTCTCCTGAAATGTCTCCTCTAGGATTTACTTTTAGAACACTGAGCCACTTCCGCTTTGGTTTCTTTATGTATGGATACGAAATATAGCAAACTTGATCAGCTTGAGATGTTGTTTGCAAAATCATAATTTAGTATGGATAGTTACATTTATGTGTAAATATCTAAATTATATGGAGTCTTTACGTACCTAAAATAAATGGTTCATATTTGTTGTATTTCCTTGATGTGTTCACGTCTACAACACCACTATTGCTCTTCCGAGTGCCTCTACCGAGAACAGGATCATACCACTTACCTCGTAGAAATCTGCGCCATCAGATGCATCAGTGTAATTTTCACCAGTAGCACATACACCATAGTTACATGTCTTCCGTCCAGCACCGTGAGTCTGCGTATGAAACACATAGCCTCTTGTATAGTACATTGGCCAAGTTTTGACCTTGTGCAAAGGTCCATGCACTATCTCTTGAACCCAAGTAGGGAATGGATTTGTGACGTTCCAGTATATAATCTGCATTTACATAAAAACATGGCAATACATTTATATATAAAGTAGAAATAAATGCATTAATAAGTTTTTCAAGTTGTGTAGACATACATAATCTTTCACCCACACATGATATTCTTCAGCTCGTTACGTGGAGAGTTCTTTTTTGGTCAATCCTGGATATTTTGTAAAAAGAAAATCCTCGAACATACTAACAAAGCAACATATATATATATATATATATATATTATGAAAAATAATTGTGGATTTTCTAAATAAAAATGTAAGTTGAGAGTCTTTTTTATATACCTCTCAATTGGTTGAAAACAGTCACAATTTTGTAAAACATATGCATGGGCACATTGATAGTCTCTCTCTGAAAGCCATAGTTCATGCATTTCCCCACTTGGACGACCGACGTGAGTAAATATACTAGGTACTCCAGGGACATGAAACACAGGGACTTCACCTTCGTTGAATCTTGTTAATCTGATCAAATGAGCCAATTTAAATTAATGATAATATATAGTTATCTTAAAATATCTAAATTATATATGCATTTAATTACCGTGATTTTTTTTTTTTGTATATGATCGGCAAAGTAGTGCTCTGAGAAATAAGCAATCTCGTCATTGATATATGATTCAACAATTGATCATGCCGCAAATCTTTTGTTCTTTGCTTTTCCTTTCAACTTTTTGAAAAACCTTTCAAAATGATACATCCACCTATACTGTATAGGGCCTCCCAATTCTGCTTCATATGGAAGATGTATAGGCAAGTGCTCCATCACATCAAAGAATGATGGTGGAAAGATCTTTTCTAAGTTGCATAAGATCAAAATATTCTGCTTTAGAATCTGAACACGACATTTTTGCAAAGTTCTCAAGCATAAGTCCCTGAAAAATGCTCAATCCCTACAAAATATATATTCAAATTGCATGTCTTGCAAAATTAACATATTCATATATACTCGTTGTATAGAGTTAGAAATAGCATAGTACCTAATAACGCAAGGTGAATGTTCCGGTCTAGGAGTTCTGTAAAGATAAATGGAAGTAGTCGCTCCATAAAAACATGGCAATCATGACTCTTCATTCCTGAAAACTTGCCATTGATCAGATCAACAAAACTAGCCAAATCTGACGAATAACCATCTTGAAATTTCACTGCATGCTTGACACATTCCAATAAATTGTTTTGGCTTCCTTTGTCAATGTATATGCTGGGAATGGAGCTTTACCCTTTCTATCAATATGTAAGTGTGGACGAGAACAAAATTGTTCTATGTCCAATCTTGATATGATGTTGTCTTTAGATTTACCCTGCACACTCATAAGAGTATACAAGATGTTGTCCACAAAGTTATTCTCGGTATGCATCACATGAATATTATGTGGGAGATTGAGATCTTTCCAGTAAGGTAGCGACCATAATATGTTTTCTACGTGCCAATTATGTTCCTTTCCATAGCCAGTCATCTTCTTTTCATGACAGTTACCACCGACGTCCCTAGTTTTTGGTGGATTTACACATTTCAAACACTCGTAATAAACTTGCTCACCAATTAAAGACTGCGGTGGATAGTCGTCAGAAACGTCTCTTTCCTTCAAGAAATCTTTTTTGTTATTTCTTAATTGATGACCATGAGGAAGGAATCTTCGGTGACAGTCAAACCAACATGTCTTCCGTCCTTTGGGTAGATAAAATGACTTTGTACTTTTCATGCAAATTGGACAAGACAATTTACCGTGGGTGGTCCATCCCGATAACATGCTATACTCCGGAAAGTTGTTTATCGTCCACATCAGCACTACTTTTAGATTAAAGTTTTGATTGAAAGACACATCGTATGCATCAACTTCAGTAGACCACAACTCTTTTAACCTCAATAAGAGGTTGTAGGAAGATATCGAGACTAGCTCGCGGATGATTTGGCCATGAATTCAGAATTGTAAGAAACAAGTACTTCGTATTCATGCACATACCAGGGGGTAAATTATATGGAGTCAAGATCACATGCCACAGCGAATGATTATGAGACATGCCAAATGGATTGAACCCATCAGTACATAATCCAAGATAGACGTTACGGGGTTCTTCTGCAAACCGAGGGTTAAGCTCTTGGAAATATCTCCACTCCGCCACATCAGAAGGATGATTCATTTCTCCCTCTTTTGATTGGTGCTCTGCATGCCATCTTATTGTCGCTGCAGTCTTTTGGCTCTGATACATTCTCTTCAACCTATCAGCAATAGGTAGATACCACATACGACTATATGGTTCTCTTGTTCTCCGTCAGTCCTCCTTAGGCTTCTATCTTGGTGAACCACAAAATAGACATGTCTCTTCCTTTTCGTCTTCTTTCCAAAAAATCATACAATTGTTAATACAAACATCAATTGTATAATATGGGAGGCCTAAATTACGCATCAATTTCTCGGTCTCGTAATGTGAACCGGTAGACTGGTTGCCTTATGGTAAATAATCCGTCAAAATCCCGAAAACCAAATCCACTAACTTTTCGCTCATATTATACTCTGCCTTATTTTGCATGACTCGAGCAGCTAATGACAATTGCGAGTGACCTTCACGACAACCATCATATTAAGGAGTTTTTGCACTATCTAACAAGTCGTAAAATTTCTGCGAATAGTTTTGTACCGGTTCTTCCACATTCTGATAACTACCATTTTGATCATAATTATCATCTAAACCCATATTATAATGAAATGCATCATTCACCATATGCACATATGGATCTTCTACTACATTACCCATTTCTTCATGACTCTCATCATATGTCCAATCAGTGTAACTACTTCTTATATCCAAATTGATTTCTTCTTCGTGGTTATACCAAACATAATAATCTGGCATAAATCCATTACTAAACAGATGACTCATAACTCTTCTACCCGAGAGACATCTATTGTTCTTGCAAACATTACATGGACAAGGAAACTTACCGCCATTATTCGAAGCTATAGATTGGCTACTTGCAAACGACAAGAATTGG
Organism: Camelina hispida; assembly: GCA_023657505.1. Classification (NCBI taxonomy): domain Eukaryota; kingdom Viridiplantae; phylum Streptophyta; class Magnoliopsida; order Brassicales; family Brassicaceae; genus Camelina; species Camelina hispida. The sequence goes on from CP094635.1 coordinate 36,658,735, forward strand.
TCCACCCCCACTTCAAATTCAGATGAAACAATTTCCATCACTTCATCGAACCTCTTGTACATCCACTCCCGATAATTACCGCCATTACCACCATAATTGTAATATCCCGCCATTAACATTATATATATATATATATATATATATATTTTTTGGAAGAAAATATAAGATTATATAAAGCCAAACTATTTTTTGATTTAGAATTTTTTTTTTGTAGAGGAAACTCACTTATGTCGGAATGAAGAGAACAAATGAGTGCAATTAGTTTTTATAGACTAAACCAGGTGACTAATAGGCGACTACTTTATAAAAGTTGGTACACCAACCTCCCACACAAAAAACACGTTTTTTTAACTGTCTTTTACGACTATTTTGTGACTACGTGATGACTATGTAATGACTCGCCGTATGAGTGGCATTGCAGTCTCCAAATATACGACTATCAGCTGTGGTCGGTACCTAGTCGCTATTATACGACTATCTAACGACCACCTTACCACTATCTTATGACTCGCCGAATGAGTCGCACAATAGTCCCCAACTTATACGACTATCTATTGTGGTCGTACCGTAGTCGTTAAATTAGCGACTATGTTCCGACTACAGTATACCATCAACATAATAGTTGCCTCTGCATCGTTAAGATACGACCACGGTACCGACTACGTCAATTAGTCGCTATAGAGTGACTAAATAGCGACTACTTTACTGTAGTGACAACGTAGTCGCCAATTAGTCACTATGTGGTCGTTAGTTTTGGCGACTTCATATGTAGTCGCTATTTGTAGTCGCCAATCACATGTTTTCTTGTAGTGATATAAGGGACAGAGCTCATGTCCAATAGTATTGGATGGTACACTTTTGGTCATTGTGTCACTAGGATTGTCAAGAGTAGCAATTCCTTGGTCACTTTTAGATATCTTTGAGCAATCATATCCCTTATGAAAGTGTAGCTTAATGTCAAAATAATTATAAGTGAATAAGTGAAAGATTTTTAAGGATTGCTAGAGAGTATTCTATAGTTTTGTTGATTAATTTTCTAAAATCTTGTAAAGTGTTCTAAACAATCTATGTATTTTTGTTATATTTTCTATGACTTTATTTTGTAAAGAAGGTGTCTAAAATTATGAACTAATAACATAATAATTAAATTCATTAACAATCCTAGATTCTTTTGTTTCAATTGAATAACACAAAACTTTTATTGACTTTATAAAAGTCTGAATCCAATAACCCAAATTTGTTAAGTCGGATTGTGCAGAACTAGTAGTGCTGATTCAAGCTCCTGACGATTGGCCCGCCTTTTCTAATCTTCTCGATGACTTCAATACGCTTCGGGTCGCCTTCCTCACTTCTCCTTATCCAAGATTCCAGGCTCATTGAATTTGAAGGCGGATTGCCTTGCTAGGTCTTCTAGACCTTTCATTTCATCAATTACATTTGTAAACTTTTTTCCTCCGGTTTAGCCTACCAATCTTGGAGTTAGATTCTAATTAGTATTTAGTTGACAAAAAAAAATCACATAAAACCTTAAATAACATTTTACCATTTCCAAAACAGTTGAAAAGAACTATATAAAAAGGCCAGATTTTTTTAAAAAGCCCTTTTAGATTTTAGTTTTACACAAAAAAATGCCAGTTTTTTTTTAATAAAACTTTAAAAAATATATGAAAAAGTTAACAGACTTTTCTCTTAAAAAAACCTTTAAAATTTGAAGTCCGAATTCATGGCTTCAGTTGCTTGTCCTAGGGCCAGGCCTGTGTGGGCATGCAAAATGAACGTATTTCAGCAAAAGCAACACAAAAATTTACCTTACAATGAACCTAATATATGAAAGTGACAAAAATAAAAGTAAATTGACATGTAAAAATAATACCCATGTTCTTGCTATAGTTTGTCCAAAATATTTTTAGAATGAAATTTTTTAAAAAATAGAGAAATCAAACTGGACGGAAATCATTTATATTTTTGAAATATTTTACAAAAAACTGGAGGTATAATGGTATTTCAATCATACTAGATTTTAACTCGCGGTACATCGCGTGCATATAACTTTTATTATTATTTATATTTTATATTGTATTTATTTATTAAATATTAGATGTTTTGCAAGAGTGATGTAGCACATCTTTACGTATCACACAAGCTCCTAGAATTCTCTGTTTTCCTTCTTGCTTTTTTGTTAGTTTTCTATTTCTTTGCTGATCTTCCTTTTGTCTCCAATTTCTATTTCTTTTAGGTTTTCCTTTTCAGTTTGATTTAGCTGCTCTATAAATAAGACCTCTAAGGCTTGTAAAGAGGATCATCCTTGAATTGAATTAATAAAGAATTATCTTACAAATCTGAGTTTTGCAAAGAAGCGTATTCTTTCAAGTCTCAAACCTCTGTTTTTCGTGTAGCAAAACAGAGTTTTTTCCTCTGTTTTTCGTGAAGGAAACAGAGAACCTTGTTTCTTTAGCTTCCCGGGAACGTAAGAAACAAGTCCTTTTTTTCTTTCTCTTGCTTCCGCTCCATCACTTTTGGTATCAGAGCCTTGTCGTTCCTGAAACTAATCATGCCTCCGAAAGCCGCGAAAGAGACAAAGACGCACGAGGGTGATTGGGTAGAGTTGAGAAGAACGCTACAAGAGATGCAACTGAATCTTCACACAGCAATTCAACGTTCTAATGATTCGTTGCGTCAATCACTGCGAGACGTTGTGGAGACGATTCTTGAAAACCAGCCACGCTGTGAACGAATAGAAGGAGAAGATGCTTACGACGTTAATCCTTTCGCCCAACCTAACGACCAGATCCAACAACACCACCATGGAGCTCGTGAGTTACATATTGATGATAGGTCAGATCGTCGTTGGGAATCTTGTTTTAAAGTTGATTTACCAGAATTAATGGAAGTATTCGTGGTGAAGATTTACTTGATTGGTTAGTCACTGTTGAAGAGATTCTAGATTTTAAGCAAGTACCACAAGATCGTCAAGTAGCTCTTGTCGCAACCAAATTCAGAGGCCAAGCAGCTTCGTGGTGGCTCCAGCTGAAATCGACGTGGGCTCGTGGGGGTAAAACAAAGATCAAGTCATGGGACAAGTTGAAGAAACATCTACGGAAAACTTTTCTTCCGTACAACTTTGATCGAACGATGTATACAAGGTTACAAAACCTCCGTCAAGGTCCTCGCACGGTCGATGAATATGCCGAAGAATTTTACATGCTCATGACACGCAATGAGATACATGATAGTGAAATTCAAACTGTTGCTCGGTTTATTGGAGGTTTGAGGCCTCAACTTCAGAACGCGTTGGCCCAATTTGATCCTGACACCGTGGCTGAAGCTAGACGTCGAGCCATTGCGTTTGAACAGAAATTTCGTTCATCTGCTAGCAACTGGAATGCATCTACAAGGTCTCGCAATTCTTCACTGCAAGACCAGAACGTGGGTCAAGGGCTGTTACAGGAAACCACAGATTTAACTGCGAATACTTCGCGTTCTACTGTTTCTAATCGAGCACCAGCTACAACAGAGGATCAAACGCTTCGTCGTTCTACACGTACACCAGCATATCGTTGTTTCACTTGTGGAGAACCAGGTCACTGACAAACCGCAAGTCCAAACCAATCAAGACGAGGTCTCTTAATTGAGGAAGTTGATCCATCTTATGATACTTACAACGATGATGTCGAGGAGACAAATATCCTTGAGAACACCGATCTTACCGGTGATACAGGTCCTCTTTTGGTGGTTCGCCGCATCTATTTAGCACCCCAAGTTATGGAGGAACCGCGCCTTCGCATGAATATATTTCAGTCGACTTGTACGGTTAAAGGTAAAGTGTGTCGGTTCATTATTGACTCTGGTGCCTGCCACAACATAATTTCAGACTATGCAGTTCGCAAATTGAGCCTTGAAAAAGAAGCACATCCTTATCTATACAAACTCACGTGGTTAAAAGAAGGGACAGAATGTTGAGTAACACATCGAGCGCTTGTTTCGTTCTCAATTGGTTCGGTTTACAAGGATAAGATGTATTGTGATGTTGTGTCTATGGATGTGGTCACTTGATTTTTGGAAGACCATGGCAATACGATAGAGAAAACACTCATGACGGGAACCGTAACTCTTATAGATTCATGTATGATAATCGAACAATCACATTGTTGCCAAAGGAACCTTCTGCCACACCTCCTTTGATCACGCCTCACAAGGATACTACAATTACTGAGTCTTTGTCCAAACCCACTTTGATCTGTTCTCGTGGTACTTTTGAAGAAGAGTTTCACCAGACCGGGTTTACCTTTGCTTTACTCTCAGTTGCAAGTGATTGTTTACCAAACTACTCTCCTAATCTTGCATTGAGCACACTTTTACATGAGTTTTAAGATGTCTTTCCAACAGACCTACCTAGTGAGCTGCCACCAGTACGTGATATCCAACATCATATTGATTTGGTTCCAGGAGCTACGCTCCCTAATCGACCTCATTATCGGATGAGTCCACAAGAACATGAAGAACTAAGACGTCAAGTTGAAGATTTAGTGGCTAAAGGTCATATTTGCGATAGTCTTAGTCCATGTGCAGTTCCTGCTTTGTTGATTCCTAAAAAAGATGGCTCTTGGCGTATGTGTGTTGAGAGTCATGCCATCAATAAGATAATCGTACGTTACCGTTTTCCTATTCCATGACTAGATGACCTTCTTGACCAAATTGGTGCTTTGAAAATCTTCTCAAAATAGATCTCAAAAGCGGTTAACATCAGACTCGGATTCGCCCCGGTGATGAATGGAAAACAGCTTTTAAGACTCGAGAAGGACTGTTTGAATGGCTTGTTATGCCTTTTGGGTTATCGAACGCACCTAGTACGTTTATGAGGGTAATGAATCAAGCGCTTCGTCCTTTCATTGGGAAATTTGTGGTAGTATATTTTGATGATATACTCATATTCAGTTCTTCTTTGGACGATCATATGCATCATCTACGAGAAGTTTTAGGTGTCTTGCGAAAAGACCGATTCTTTGCTGCGAAGCACAAATGCCAATTTGGAACAGATTGTGTCTTATTCTTGGGTTATATGATTTCAAAGGACGGTTTCTCTGTTGACGTGTGATATGCTCAAATTTACCCTAGAGCTACTCTCTCAAATTAAGAGATCATTGCAGTACTTAGGGGTCGAATTCCACAGAGACTCAAGACTACACAATGGATTATAGAGTTTTATAATTATGCTAAACAAATTAAATTGAATCAAAATAAAGAAAAGCAATGCAAAATATTAAATAAAAGTTGTTGTAAATTCAGAAGATCAAAAAGCTAGGCCTAGGGAATTTCTCAGGAAATTATGAAATATTAAATCAAGAAATAAATTAGGATTCAAACAATTAAGAACAGATCTAGAACTCTAAACAATTTTGTAAATTAAATCAGTTCTCACTGCAAATAATATCTAAATTTAAAACCAGAAAATCCAAATCTCTTTGCAAAATTCTAGGTAATAAATCAGCTTTAAAATCAGGTTTAGATTGTTCACAAAATTATTAAATCAAATCTCTTTGCAAGAAATAATTTTGCTCATCAAAAGGTTTAATCAGGAAAACAATTATATTCTCATATCAATTTATTTTCCTAAAGTATTAATTCTAGATGCCAATCAAGGATTAATATGAAGAACAACCTAAGATGAAGATCTAGCAAGATAATGAATCCTAAATAATCAGATCTAATAATTCATAAAAACCCTATGAAAACCCTGAACCTAACAAGCAAACTACTCAGACATAATCAAGAACAAAACATGATTCTGAATAATAAGCAATTGAAATTAAAAAAAGAGAAGGAGTTCAATTCTTCTCTCAAAGCAGATTTCTCTCTCCCAAAGCTCTCAAAATCTCACAGGGTGCAGAAAAATAAAACTCTCTAGAATACAACTTAAGGGTTTGGAAAACCTAAAAACACTATTTATATGTCCTAAAACACGCCGGACTTGATGCAAATATGGAAAACTTCGGGCAACTTTGTAAAACTTCCAAATTTGGGTCTTGAGTCCAGAGAGGGGTGTCGATCGATGCTCTATAGGTGTCGATCGATGCTCCTGCTTTGATCCGAGATTTATGCTCCAAAATGATCCAAATTGCTCCTTTTTGCTCCTTCATGCTAAAAACCTGTAAAGACTCAAAAACATCCTAGAAAACAAATCAAAAGACTCTAAAAGACTCCTTATATCATGGTTAAAAACCATAAAAACCATGATATATCAACTCCCAGACTTAGCCTTTGCTTGCCCTCAAGCAAAACAGAAACTTGACAAAGGAAAGAGGTTCAAAACAAGGAACTCACTGCGCATTATTCTTATTCACTCTTCATTTACCTGACTCAAGAACTTACTTCTTATACTCAACCATGATAAGCATCAACATTCCTTACTCAAATCCCACAATCCTCTGGAATCTCCGAAATCTCCATTGTCATCTCATTAGTCAATATTAAAGCAAGTACGGTGAGCTTACCTTGGGTGTATTGATCAGTGGCATATGGACTCTTCTTGGCCAAGACATTCTTCTTACATCTCCTTTCCTCTCCCTTTTCTCACTTCCAACTTCTTTTCTTATATATTTTTTTCTGAATCAAAGATGTGCGAATACCGGGGTCATCGGTAATTTACCTATCCCTCGCTTCCAAGCTTTGTGTGATCATTTGACTCAAGAGTAGAATAAGGTCACGGTAATTTACCTACCTCTCTAAACTGATCAAAATCATCTCATCTTTATTCTTTTTCCTGATTTTTTTAAGTACCTGAAGGAAGAGAGAGGGACATACTTTGAAAAATTGCACTGTCTTATATGGCCCGAAGAAGAAGTCTAGTCCACTGATTTCTAACCCCAAAGTAAGAGATTAAGTCCGGTTAAAATCCTGATAAAAGTTGAGACAACGTTAGATCAATCAATATCCATTGAATAAGGGCTTTCGTGATTGTTGATAAGGCTCATAGTCTTTCTAAGCTTCAGTTCGAGATCAAGCATAAACAAATAATCATTAGAGTGTTAGCCAAATAAGAGAAATCATTAATCAAGATCATAATTCCCAAACAAAAAGAAAAATTTTGAAAAATTTGACTCAAACTTTATGGTTTTGACTGACACAACCGAAACTCAAAACAGAAAAACATAGTTAGTACTAACCTCCCCGTACTTAAACAACACTTCCCCTGTTATCAAGTAAGAGGAAAGCAAAAATAAAAAGAAAATAAATAAAAATCAAAATCAAAAGAAAGAAAAACAAAACCTACCATGGTTGCCTCCCACTAAGCGCTTGTTTTCAGTATTAGCCACTGTGTTTGGGCTAGGCATCCGGTGGAGAGATGGCATTGAAATCCTCTTCATCCAAGGTGGTGTATAAGCTTTAGGTGCATGAGGCTTGCCAAGAATGTGTGGAACAGACTAGGCGGGATTTAGGGATGGGTTTGGTTCTTTTAAGCCCTGCAAAATCATTAACAGAAGAAACAAGCGCTCTACGATAATCTCGTGGCTTGGTTAACTGAGGGCTCTGGAGTGTGGATTGATGACTCTTCTGTTTGGGAACAGGTTTCTGACTTGGAGCATCAGTTTTGGACAAGCTGTCGCGGTCGTGGAGGGGTGTCGATCGATGCTGATGGAGAGTCGATCGAGACTGAGCCTGATGCTCGTGTTGCAGAAACTTTTTCAACAGAAAAAGTCTGTCCATCAATAGTAGGAACCCTCCTCAGCTTATCCATCTCAAAATTCAAACTCAAACCATCCACATTCAGTGCTATGTGTCCTTTCTGCACATCAATGACTGCACCAGCTGTAGCAAAGAAAGATCTTCCTAGAATGAGGATCTTTGGCTCTTGATCATACTTCAGCACCACAAAGTCAATGGGAATCATGAAGTTGCCAACCTTAACTGGAATATCCTCTAAAACACTTTCAGAATTCTTCGAGAGCGATCAGCCAAGATAAGAGAAATCTGACTTGGCTTGAATTCTGTCATCCCAAGTCTCATAGCAATGTAATGGCATCAAGTTGATGCTAGAGCCAAGATCACAAAGTGAGTGAGAAAACCTTCCCAAGATAGAGCAATCAAGTACAAAGCTTCCGTGATCCGGTAACTTCTTAGCAGTCCTACACTGAATTATTGCACTAATTTCCTTAGATACAACCACCTCCCGCTTCTTTCCTTCTTCCTCTCGAAGGCTGGTTCAACATTGCACTAACATCCTTAGTTAGCAAGGCTCCTTCCTCGGGCTCAAACCATTTGATACCATTCTCTTCACATAGCGCTAAGTGGTGGTGAAAGCTTCACAGCATCAATCAAAGGCATCTCAATCATCATCTTGTCCATCATTGCCTTGCATCTAGCTTCCTCCATCTCCCGCTAGACTGGCTTGGAAAAGGAACCTTAGGCATGTAGACCTCTCAACTGCTGGAACTGAGATTTTGCAGCTTCGGTTCCGTCTGAGATGAGTGTCAATCGATGCCTAGGTGGTGTCGATCGACACCATCATCTCGAAACCGAGAGATTGACGATTTCTCTTTTTCTAGAAGCAATTTCATCAATTTTTCATCCCCACTGATATGGCATTGCAAGCATGTTTTGATTTGACTCAGTTCTTCCAGGAGAATTCTCTTGATTTTTACGAATCTAAAGAGTCTCAGGCAACTTGAACCTCCAGCTTCTAACATGAACATTCAATGCCTCTATCTACCCATTCAGCTCAGGTGTATTATGTCAATCTTTCCATTGAATGTCACTGTCAAATTCTCCTGCAAAAGCTGCTCAAGCATGGCCTCCATTCTACTCTCGAAGAATTCTTAGGAGGTGGAGACTGATAAGATGAGTTCCCATAGGTTCTTGTATAACCATTGTTCGTTGCGCTGCTGATACTGCTTGGAAATGTACCAAGAGTTCCACTGTAAGGCCTAATGCTTGCTGATTTCCAAACCGCTGTCCCTGATTCCCATACACATAATTCACATCCTCCTCTTGGTGTCCTTGATCAGGTTCTGGCTCATGTCTCAACCTCAGCAGCAAAATGAACAGATTTCTTACCCATAAGGAGATTATGCATGAATCCAGCTTAGCATTACAGTGCTAACTGGTTTGAATCAAATCCTCCATGCAATCTCTTCCTTTCAGCATCTGCTCCCTTAGTGCTATTGCTAACCCAAATTCTCAATCAAAATTTCAGCATCTTCTAGAAATCTTGTTTTGAAATTCCCATGACTTGCAGCATCCAAAGCTAACCGATACTTCCAGTACACCTCAAAAGATACTTAGCAATTGAACCCTTGAAAACCAGTGGACAATCCCTCCGATAAGCTTTGAATCTCACCCAAGCTGCCTTGAAAGCTTCATCTGGTCTTTGCTTGAAAGTGGATAGCTTGACTCTCAGCTCATCTCGACATTGCATCATCATAGAAATGGTTGAGGAAAGCCACTTTGATGTTGCCAAGATGTCAAAGATCCAGCTGGCAACTGTTTCAACCACTGAGATGCCCTCCCGCAAGCGAGTAAGGGAAGAGTTTGCAGAAGATGTAGTCCTCAATACCCCATTAGCCTTGATGCTAGTCACCGATCCTCAAAATGCTCAATATGGTCCGAGGCTTCTCATTGCAAAGCAGAGAAAGGTCTCTGCCCAACTATGAAAGTACGCAGGTTTCAACTCAAAATCATTCCTCTGAAGCGGGAGGAACAATAGCAGACGGTTCTCATACACAAGATCAGCCTGGCGAGTCAGCAATGGTCCTGGATCAGGTCCGGTTCGCTCCCGTCTCGAACTGGGTTTGGACGTGGTTGGCAGCTCCACGCACGTTCGCAGTGGGTGTCGATCGATGCCACCTGGTTGGTGTCGACGACACCAAGGTACGGATCATCAACGACACCAGCTTGCTGATTCACGACAGCCTGCTAATGACAACAGGTTGCGGAATCACATTGCCTTCAGCATCAATCTTTTGGCCCGCTCATTGCGCAAGTGGCCCTCTTGATCCCCAAAACACCAGCCTCATCACGCATCGAATGATCGTATTAACCATCTTCGAGATTTGGCTTTTTTGTTCTCACGTTCAAGTTTTCCCAACTCTTGGTTTGATAAATTCACAGAAGGACCAGACTTGTTGCTCCTTGTGTTAGGCTTATTAGGCATACACCTGAAACACACAAGAGAGAAGAAAAAAAAGCGTGTTAGTTTGAAAAATAAAAAGAAAAATTTAGACAAAATCTAAAACTCAAATCTAATGGTAGATCAGAGAGTCCTCGGCAACGGCGCCAAAATTGGATATGCTCAAATTTACCCTAGAGCTACTCTCTCAAATTAAGAGATCACTGCAGTACTTAGGGGTCGAATTCCACAGAGACTCAAGACTACACAATGGATTATAGAGTTTTATAATTATGCTAAACAAATTAAATTGAATCAAAATGAAGAAAAGCAATGCAAAATATTAAATAAAAGCTGTTGTAAATTCAGAAGATCAAAAAGCTAGGCCTAGGGAATTTCTCAGGAAATTATGAAATATTAAATCAAGAAATAAATTAGGATTCAAGCAATTAAGAACAGATCTAGAACTCTAAACAATTTTGTAAATTAAATCAGTTCTCACTGCAAATAATATCTAAATTTAAAACCAGAAAATCCAAATCTCTTTGCAAAATTCTAGGTAATAAATCAGCTTTAAAATCAGGTTTAGATTGTTCACAAAATTATTAAATCAAATCTCTTTGCAAGAAATAATTTTGCTCATCAAAAGGTTTAATCAGGAAAACAATTATATTCTCATATCAATTTATTTTCCTAAAGTATTAATTCTAGATGGCCAATCAAGGATTAATATGAAGAACAACCTAAGATGAAGATCTAGCAAGATAATGAATCCTAAATAATCAGATCTAATAATTCATAAAAACCCTATGAAAAACCCTGAACCTAACAAGCAAACTACTCAGACATAATCATTGAAGAACAAAACATGATTCTGAATAATAAGCAATTGAAATTAAAAAGAGTAAGAAGGAGTTCAAGAATTCTTCTCTCAAAGCAGATCTCTCTCTCCCAAAGCTCTCAAAATCTCACATGGTTGCAGAAAAATAAAACTCTCTAGAATACAACTTGAGGGTTTGGAAAACCTAAAAACACTATTTATATGTCCTAAAACACGTCAGGGACTTGTATTGCAAATATGGAAAACTTCGGGCAACTTTGTAAAACTTCCAAATTTGGGTCTTGAGTCGGCAGAGAGGGGTGTCGATCGATGCTCTATAGGTGTCGATCGATGCTCCTGCTTTGATCCGAGATTTATGCTCCAAAATGATCCAAATTGCTCATTTTTGCTCCTTCATGCTAAAAACCTGTAAAGACTCAAAAACATCCTAGAAAACAAATCAAAAGACTCTAAAAGACTCCTTATATCATGGTTAAAAACCATAAAAACCATGATATATCAACGTTTCCAAGATAGAATCCATCAAGTCGTGGCCAATCCCAAAAACAATTACCGACGTAAGAAGCTTCCACGGTCTCGCATCTTTTTATCGACGTTTTGTTCCGCATTTTAGCAGCATTATGGCTCTGATTACAGACTGCATGCGTGAAGGGAAGTTTGAGTGGACAATAATGGCGGATCAAGCGTTTGACGTCATTAAACACAAATTAACAACGGCACCGGTTCTCGTTCTTCCCGATTTCTCCTTGAATTTTGAGTTGCATTGCGATGCTTCTAAGCTAGGAATTGGAGCTGTTCTTAGTCAACAAACTCGACCCGTAGCCTATTTTAGTGAGAAATTATCGGGTGCTCAAAGTCAGTACATCACATATGATGTGGAGTTCTATGCTATAGTCCAAGCTATAAAACATTGGAAGCATTATCTTTGTCACCGTGATTTTGTTCTCTTCACAGATCATGACGCTCTACGCCACCTTGACAGTCAAGCGAAGGTTTCATCTCGTCATGCAGTGTGGATCACATTTCTCCAACAATTCACATTTACAATTAAACATCAATCTGGAAAGCTAAACCGAGTCGCTGACGCGTTAAGCCGTCGTCACAATCTTCTCATGACTATGCATAATTCAGTTTCTGGCTTTTCATCTTTTGGTGAGTTGTACGTCACAAATCCGTATTTTGCTCGTATATGGGCTGAACTGCAAAGTGGTCTTCACAAAGATTTCATATTACAAGATGGTTTCTTGTTTAAAGGGAACCAATTATACATCCCTGATTGCAGCCTTTGTTTGAAAATCCTTGAAGAACTTCACTCCGAAGGACATGTTGGACGAGACAGAACTCTCCAACTAGTTACGACACGTTACTTTTGGCCTTCTCTTTGTAGGGACGTTGAGAGATTTGTTGAAAGGTGTCGTGCATGTCAACAAGCAAAAGGCAAGGCTTTTAATGCTGGTTTATACATGCCTTTACCAATTCCTACACAGCCATGGACTGATATTAGTATGGATTTTGTACTCGGCCTTCCACGTACTCAAAGAGGTAAGGATTCAATTTTTGTGATTGTGGATCGCTTCTCAAAAATGGCTCATTTTGTGCCATGTAAACGAACGACTGATGCTGTTCAAGTGGCACAATTGTTCTTTCGTGACATTTACCGTCTTCATGGCCTCCCTACTTCCATTGTTTCCGATTGTGACACTCGTTTCCTGAGCTATTTTTGGCGTTCGGTGTGGAAGATGCTTGGTACAAGTCTTGACATGAGCTCCGCTTATCATCCACAAACGGATGGTCAAACCGAAGTCACAAATCGAGCCTTGAGTACTATGTTGCGTAGTCATGTCGGGAATAACATCAAATCGTGGGAATCGAAGTTACCACTGGTCGATTTTGCACATAATCATGCCAACAACAAAACTTTGGGGTTCAGCCCTTTTCATGTGGTTTATGGGATTCTGCCTCGAAGTCCGTTGGATTTGTCTACGATGCCAGATAAATCACGTCTCCATGGAGAAGCAGTGGACTTTGTCGAAAATTTACAGATCGTTCATCAACAAGCACACGACCATTTGGAGTCTTCAGTATGTTCTTATAAACCAGCCGCTGATAAGCATTGCCGTGAAGTGAATTACCAGCCAGGTGATCTTGTGTGGGTAGTCTTGACAAAGGACAGATTTCCGGTGCGAGAATACAACAAGTTGAAGTCTGGTAAGATAGGACCTGTGGAGATCATTCACCGTATCAATGCAAATGCGTATAAGCTTCGGTTGCCGGATCACATCTGAACATCAGACGTCTTCAATGTTAAACATTTATTTCCTTATCATGGGGACAATAATGAGCCAGATTCGGGGTCGAATCTTCTTCTACCCGGGGAGACCTGATGTAGCACATCTTTACGTATCACACAAGCTCCTAGAATTCTCTGTTTTCCTTCTTGCTTTTTTGTTAGTTTTCTATTTCTTTGCTGATCTTCCTTTTGTCTCAAATTTCTATTTCTTTTAGGTTTTCCTTTTCAGTTTTATTTAGCTGCTCTATAAATAAGACCTCTAAGGCTTGTAAAGAGGATCATCCTTGAATTGAATTAATAAAGAGTTATCTTACAAATCTGAGTTTTGCAAAGAAGCGTATTCTTTCAAGTCTCAACCCTCTGTTTTTCATGTAGTAAAACAGAGTTTTTTCCTCTGTTTTTCGTGAAGAAAACAGAGAACCTTGTTTCTTTAGCTTCCCGGGAACGTAAGAAACAAGTCCTTTTTCTTCTTTCTTTCTTCCGCTCCATCAAAGAGTGCATATAATTTTTATTACTATTTATATTTTATAGTGTATTTGTTTGTTAAATATTGGATGTTTGGCAAATAGAATAATAACTAAATTTCCCGATTGTTTGTGTGGCTAAATGTTTCGATTAATCTTTTAACTCACAATATACTTCATGACCATTTGTTTGTTAAATATAGTTTTTTTTTTGTCTAGTGTTTGAGATTTTATTTTGATTTTTAATTATTATAACAAAAAATAAGGGATCTATATACATAGTAAGTCATTTATACGCTATGATTAAGTCACATTTTTCCTAATGATTTAATTAATTTATACAATCTTAGTTAAATCAACTTAATTTTTATATGTCAAATATTTTAATACTAATAGTGTTTACAAATAATAAAATGAGGATTTAATCCATGTTAGCATAAATTTAATGATATTTTATTAATTCCAATATGTCTTCTTTATAACCCATTTACTATATAACCATATTATATAGTATTTTTTTTTAATTTTACATATTCCTAATATTTTAAAATTTTATTAAGTTTATGTATATTAATTATAATATTTAAATAAATGTGAATTGAAGTTCTTCTTACGTTAATAATCAAAACTCACAGGTTTTGGATAACAAAATAGAAATCAAATTGTTATTTTTTTGTTTGCAAATGATTCAAAGATAAAATATCTTCAATACACAATAGAAGGTGCGGTTAAATATATCATAATTTCTGTTTCTATATTGATTTGTTTTAGTTGGAATGGTATGTAAAATATTTAGAAAACAAAATTTAAAGTAATGCTATTTTTGGAATTTTTTAGGAATTAACATTGTAAATAAGTGTTTTAATAAGTACAAATAAAAGGGTAGATACCAAAATGTACTTAAAAATGTATATATAGATTAAAAACATATATCACCAATCATTAATCTGGAATGCATAGATGGAAAATATTTATTATTTATCATTTACTTCTATTTTTTTTCCTAAATTTAAAAGTTGTCTCTGTAGGATTTTGGGCAAGTTGATGAGATGGTTTCTTTTCTTCCAAAACCGCTGTTTTTCTAGATTTGATTTAATTATTTCGTCTTCAGTTTCTATTTTTGATTGTATCTCTATTTTGAGGTTTCAGATTTGCTACCTCAAAAGAAATGTGTGTCAAATAACTTTTTTTTTTATTCCCTCAAACAAAATTAAATGTTCACAACTAACAATTTCTTGTCCTTGACTGACACAACCGAGTTCAGACATCACAATCTCTGTTTTCTCTTTCTCCACCAAAGTTCATCCCACTGATTTATTATAATAATGCACCTGCTAAGGCAATGCTCATGCAGTTCTGCTACGCACATATGTATGTCGGAGACTTTTGACTATGGAATTAGCCCGACAAAACTCGTATATGATAAAGATCAAGCCCACCTCGCTCTTTGATGTTTATATATATAATAAGAAGATTATGTTGATAAAAAGAGATAATATAATCATATATAGAGCGATCATGAAAGATTACATGAGTAGGGCTTAGCTTGTCAAAAAGTCAACAAAAAGAAAGTTACATGAGGAGGCTTCTAATAACGGCGGCTTCAGGGCTATCTTCATCGACAGATTCGAGAAGCTGAGACAAACGCTCGCTGAGGTTGTCAACTTCTCTGTTCAAGCTTCGTATGTAGTTGCATGTCTCTTGCAACACTTTCGAGGCTGATACCTTCAACAACAAAAATAAAATAAAACCCTTAGTAATGCATGCACTTTTTATGTGTATGCAGATGCATGCAAGCATATGATTTTGTGAATATTGTTATGTACTCCTTAATGTCTAGAGTCAAAAGTTCCGACTTCTTTTTTTTTTTCTTTTTGTTTCATTTTAGTATCCTCTCTTCTTTCTTTACAAAACATGTTTTTTTTTCTTTTCTTTTTTTTTTGCCTTTTTGGATATGTTTACACGAAGGATAAAAATGTTAAAAATGGTCGTGATAAATGAATATATTATATATGCATATATAAATGTGTGATACCTTATCCGAGCGACGTCGTTGCCCAATCTCCGGCAAAATCTGACGGAGCTTAGTTACAAGGTCGATCATTTGATCATCGGATATCCTTGGAGCACTTGAAGATTGTCTTGATGATCTTCTGTTAGACATGTTCAGCAATGTGGCAAGAGAATGTTCGACCCTAGTTAAGCTGTGTGCTTCTTCTCTCTTGCTCTCTCCCTCGATCCCACACTGTATATGTGGGAAGTAGGAGTAAAGCTTTTATTGTGATTTGATAAGAATTTTAAGTTGACAAGAAACGACCAAGAAGAAAAGCAAGAAGAAATATATATAGAGAGGAGGATACAATAAGAAAAGTGTTTTGGGGTTTCGAATACACTTGAATATAAAGAAATTGAGATTGTGATAAGAAAGATTTAAATAGGCCAAGAGGACCACAAGAGAGAGAGAGAGACCGAGAGCAATAAACCTCGACAATGATGTCACGGGAATAGAAA
The DNA here is from genome assembly GCA_023657505.1 of Camelina hispida. Lineage (NCBI taxonomy): Eukaryota > Viridiplantae > Streptophyta > Magnoliopsida > Brassicales > Brassicaceae > Camelina > Camelina hispida. Next base: position 36,674,943 of record CP094635.1, read on the forward strand.
ACGATAGGTTTGAATGCCTTTTAACCACAAAAACTCCGAAATCAATTTTTTCTTTTTAAAAAAAAACTATAGAGTTCTGTATATATCATCACGTCGAGACGATTGCTAAATACTAATAATAATATGAAGATAGTGTCGGGATTTTATTATTTCACAACGTTTCCAATCATGGTTAGTTATATTGCTTGCGTATGTTTCAATTGATAAATATATATAGTTCTTACACAACTTTGTCAAGATTAGTCAAAGCCTTTATCAAAGATATATATATTTCAAGATTAGTTTGCACTTCGATTCATACTCTCAAACAGCCGCTTAGTCAATGAAAAGAAAATATATATATATATATATATATATATATATATGTGCTTAGTAACTGAGAAGTTCACAGTATAATTAATTTCCTATATACAAAATGAATAAATAAATGGTCCTATATAGAATGAATAAATAAAGGGCGTACTAAAAAGTTTGAATAATTGGAGGAGATTTGAATAGTTAAATAGAGGAAACTAAGAGTTCCCAAAGATGGGGTTGATGAAGGTCAAGGATAAGTGTTTCGTGTCCATCTAACATTGTGGCCCTTCATCTGCAGTGTCACAAAAAGGCAACTACCATGTGATGACATGACTCTTCCTTCTTTCATTAATTTTTCTGGTAACATTTAGATTCACTAATCTCACTCTCTATATATTTTCCAAATAAATTATCAAACATTTTTTTTACTCTACAGTATCTTATATATATACAGTCTTTTCAAAATTGTATAAAAATAAGATAGTGAAAACATTTTATTTTGTTTGGGTATATGTACTAGATAGTTTTTAGAGAGAAATTAAAAAATACTACTCAACCAAATAGTATCCAAATTATACAATACATTTGCCTTCATTTTCTCCATAATACTATTTTTTCTTTTTGAGTTTAAGGATACAACAACTCGCATTCCTGTCTATCTTCATCCCTTATCTTTTTACCATCATCACTTCCTCTCTCCTCATTTTCTAACTGCTCTTGATTATCCACTTTTTTTACCTCTCTAGTGCCATCAACAATAGTATCATCTTAACTCTCTGCATATGTATGTGCGTGTTTTTCCTTCAATAGCCAAAGATTTCCATTTTTGTTTCACCGAATCTCAAATTTTCTTGGAATATCCGTCATCCTTTATTTTTGTAACATGCATTTTTATATATTACATGATATTTATTAAGATCACACGTAATTTTTTCGAAATACATGATTTTTGTGTCAAAAACACATGCTTTCTCTAAATAATACGTTTATTCTTTTACTATGATATGCTATTTTTATTAAATGGCGTATTCTTTTACATCTTTTTTTCTTTTGTTTGAGGGTAGTATTGATTTTTCAGTGATTTGTCTATTGAGTTTATAACTTCATCGGTCACTTTAATTTCGATAATAATATTTTGGTAATAGTCAAATCATTTATTTCAAACTCTACGTGCACTTAGAGAAGGGGTTGTTGGTTCTATGATTTTAATGGATTTGGAAATCCAAACAAAAATCATGTGTTACTCAATCATTGATTTTAAAATACTTATTAAAATTATGTGTTATTGGTTCTATGATTTACAAATACTTGTTAAAATCATTGTGTTATTTATTTAATGATTTGTTTTTGGATTTCAAAATCCATATTATGTTAACATGATTTGTTTGTAGGCGTAAGCCGTTCAAATTTGTAAATGCACTCGCTGATATGGTAGAGTTTACGCGGCTGGTGGAAGATTTCTGGAAGGTAACAGAGCCTTTGCATATGTCCACTTCCACCTTATTTTGTTTTTCCAAGAAGCTAAAATCTCTTAAGCCTTGGCGTAGAACATTGGAAATAACAAGACTGGAAGATTTAATTAAGAGGGCAAGATTTAATTAAGAGGGCAAAAGAAGCATATGATGATCTATGTCAAAAAAAGGAAAGCAATCGTCTTAATCCATCCGCCACAGGTATGACTGCTGAGCACAGGTATGGCTGCTGAGAAAGACGCTTATGAGCGGTGGGAACGGATCGTAGGCCTTGAGGAAAAATTTCTGAAATAGCTCTCCAAATTGCATTGGCTGCAGATCGATGATAATAATAACAAAGCTTTCCACCGTGTTGTCATGGCTAGGAAAGCTAAGAACACTATTAGGGAAATTCGCACGCAGGATGGACATATTATAATAATGGAGACGCTATCAAGGCAGAGGCAGAAAGATTATTTCTGGAGTATTTTCAACTTGTTCCCAATGATTATGAGGGCATCTCCATGGGGCAACTTCAAGATCTTCTTCCTTTTCGTTGTTCAGCTGAGGACAAGGACAAACTTACACAATCTGTTTTCTCATAGGAGGTTGGGAGTGTTTTATTTTCAATGCCAAATGATAAATCATCGGGCTCAGATGGTTTTACATCAGAGTTCTATAAAAGAACATGGGATACTATTGGTGAGGAGTTTGTTTTGGCAGTACAGTCCTTTTTTCAAAAAGGTTTTCTTCCTAAAAGGATTAATGCCACGATATTCTCCCTTATACCTGAAACAACCCTTTCCGTTTTTTTAATATAATAATAATCCTCTAGTGGTCCCATACCCACTAACAACCTATCAACAATCACAAATATGGATAACCAAACAATTCCATTAAACCAATAAAGATTCCAACAATAAATAAACCAATAACCAACAAGTCAATAACCAAATTTCAACATCCTACAATGTTCCAACAACTCAATTCTAGCAACCTAACAAAAGCTAGACCGCAATCAATCAAGTCTCTAGAACATCCTCCTCCTCATCGCCTTGATTCCACGATCACACTATACTTTACCTCCACACCACAAACAACAATTCAAATGCGTAAGTATTATCATAAATACTTAGTGAAGCAATCCTTCCATCTATTGGGCTATACACGCAAGCATTTGAGAATCCAATGTCAAACAATCATCAAACCAGGAAGCAAGCAATCATCAACCAACGAAGGTTGGTGTCGACCGACACCATACCAGTGTCGATCGACACTGACAACCTGGTGTCGACCGTCACCTTCCTGGTGTCGACCGACACATGTTTGACACCTCCTGAAAACCCTAGTTGTGTCGGCCGACACCTCCACATGGTGTCGATCGACACCCATCCCCAAATATCACTATTTGGTTCGCGGATGTTACAATTTTCCCCCACCAACAAGGATTCTTCCTCGAATCCCGCAGCACCGTCAACACGGCCCACACGTCCTCCGGCCGGACTGAACACCGTCAGCCAAAGTTCCCCGTGCCACTTTCGTAACAGCCCGCACACCTCCGACTGAAACCTCGAGGTCTCCCTCTAGTCAATATACTCACATTCTAGACGTAATTTGCTCACAACTCAGTGTTTTCGCCGTCTGCATTTGCAACCAACGAATCATGCCGGCTCGCTATTAGGCTAACCACCTTAAGCTACGACATCCAGAAAGTCACTCACACTCACTCCCCCCGCTCTCAGGTCGCAACCTCGAGACATACCTGCTCACTGCCGAGCCGCTGCTCACAGCCGCGCCATGGCTCACAGCTACGGTATCCAGGGAGTCTCAATATCCCGCTCTTAGGTCGTCATCCTAAAGCGCGCTCTCGGATCGTCATCCAAAGCAAACATACCACTCCCACTCTCTGGCCACAATGTCCATCGAGCTATCGATATCACATGAGTTGGGCCTACACGGCCTTGAGCAAACAAGTCTGATGTCATCGAGTATCTCCCGACTAGATCTACCTCAACACTTACCATTTCTGGGAACTTCTATTTTTAGAAACTTTCCTCTTTTAGTGCGCTTTCACGGAAACTCATATCCCAAACACCACCTCATCTTGGTACTTAGTCGCACAACCAACCACCCCTAAGCGACCAAGTATCAAGAGAGATGGGCTGGAATACTCCATTCCCGCTCCCGCCACGGACTACAACTGGGACCATGCTAGACAAGCTCAGTCGCGGCCTGCTTCTCAAACCACATTCTTGAACCTTGCCTTCATTCTCTCCTCCGGCTCCCAATTCTGCTCCTCCACACCATCACAGTTCCATAGGACTCTCATCAAAGGAATCTTTTTCCTTCGAAGTTCATTGACTCTCCTCTCGAGTACCCTCAGCGGTCTCGCCTCCAAGGTCATGTTGGGCTGAAGATCCTCCAGTATCTTAGGCAACAACCGATCATCCTCGTGAAGACACTTCCTAAGCATCTACACATGAAACACCTTGTGGAACGCCCATTCCCGCTCCAGCCACAGACTACAACTCGGACCAGGCTAGACAAGCTCGGTCGTGGCCTACTTCTCAAACCACTTCTTGAACCTTTCCTTCATCCTCGCCTCCGGCGCCCAAGTCTGCTCCTCCACACCATCACAGTCCCATAGGACTCTCATCAAAGGAATATTCTTCCTTTGAAGTTCTTTGACTCTCCTCTCGAGCATCCTCAGCGGTCTCGCTTCCAAGGTTATGTTGGGCTGAAAATCCTTCGGTATCTTAGGCAACAACCGATCAGCCTCGTGAAGACACTTCCTCAGCATCGATACATGAAACACCTTGTGGAACGCACACATAACCTCAGGCAACTCCAGCATGTATGCCACTGGTCCCACCCGCTCAACCACTCTGAACAAACCCGTGTACCTCAGACTCAACTTGTTCTCTGTCAATGACCTGTTCGGATCCCGCAACATGGTCATCTTGAGGTACACTCTGTCACCCACCTGAAACTCAAGATCCTTCCTCCTCTTATCAGCATAACTCTTCTGCCAATCTTGAGTTTCCTTCATGTTTAGCCTCAGAACCCGAATCATCTCCGAGGTCTCTTGAAAAAAATCTGCACCATAAATGCTCCTCTCCCCCACCTGAGTCCAGTATAACGGTGTACGACACGGCCTCCCATACAATGCCTCACAAGAAGTTATCCCAATACTCGCCTGGTAGTTGTTGTTGTAAGCAAACTCCACCAAGCTCAAATGGTCTGCCCAATGACCTCCCCAATCCATCACGCACATCCTCAGTAAATCCTCCAAAGTCTGGATCGTCCTCTCCGACTGACCATCCATCTGAGGATGATAGGCAGTACTCATATGCACCTTCGTGCCCATATTTGCCTGAAACACCCTCCAGAACACCAAAGTGAACTTGGAATCTCTATCAGACACAATACTGGCAGGCACACCATGCAATATCACTATCTCCCTCACATACTTCCTAGCCAATACCGCTGATCAATCAGTTTTCTTGATGGCCAGAAAATGTGCAGACTTAGTCAAACGGTCCACGATGACCAAAATCGCATCAAACGTCGTTGACATAGGCAATCCCACCACGAAGTCCATCGTGATCATATCCCACTTCCACTCAGGAATGGGTAAACTATGCAACAATACACCAGGAACCTGATGCTCAGCCTTCACTAGCTGGCAAGTGTCACACTTTGCAACTCAATCGGCTACATCCTTCTTCATCTCGACCCAGTGATATTACCGCTTGAGGTCACGTACATCTTGGTCGCTCCTGGATGAATAGAGAACTTGCTCGAATGAGCCTTTCTCAGTATCTCCTACCTCAGATCCTCACCTTTGGGCACACATACCCGACCATGCACAAGGATAGTCCCATAAGCAGAGACCTGATACTCCGAACCCGCAGCCTTAGAGGCATTCACCAGCCCCTCATCACTCTCCTGAGCTAACCGCACTCTGCTCAACAAGTCTGCTCGAACAGCTGCCTCCAAACCCAAAGGCTACTGTGAGATAGCACACAGTCTCAATGCACTAATCTCACCTACCAACGCCTCCATATCATGCTCCTGAGCCGAAGCCGCCCGCTTCAGACTCAAAGCATCTGAAACTAGGTTAGCTTTACCAGGATGGTAAGCTATGTCCAGATCATAATCCGCTACTAACTCCATCAACGCCTCTACCTCAAAGTCAGCTCAGGCTGAGTAAAAATGTACTTTAAGCTCTTATGATCTGTAAATACATGTACCTTCCCGCCATACAGATAAGACCTCCAAATCTTCAGAGCAAAAACTACTGCTGCCATCTCCAAATAATGAGTAGGGTAATTAGCCTCTTGCTTCCGCAACTACCGCGAAGCGTAGGCTATAGCCTTCCCCTGCTACATAAGCACACAACCCAACCCAACTCCAGAAGCATCTGTATACACAACATAAGGCTCGTTCGGCTCAGGCAGTGCCAACACCGGTGTGGTAGACAGCATCTGCTTGAGGCTTGCGAAACTCGCCTCACACACCGGTGACCACACAAATGGAACCTCCTTCCGTGTGAGCTTAGTAATCGGCTGTGCCATACTCGTAAAACCCAGAACAAACCTCCTGTAGTAACCCGCTAACCCAAGAAAACTCCTGATCTCAGTGGCACTTTTCGGCCTCGGCCACTCCCTGACTGACTGAATCTTCTTGGGATCCACTGAAACTCCCTCTGCAGAAACAATGTGACCCAAGAACCCCATCTCACGCTGCCATAAACTGCACTTACTCAGCTTAGCAAATTCCTTCTGCTCCCGCACCTTCTCCAGAACTGCTCTCAGATGTACAACATGCTCCTCAAGACTCTTGGAATATACCAGAATATCGTTCTTTAAAATGATGACAGACACTTCCAGAAACTCTTGAAACACATTGTTCTTCAATCTCATAAACGCAGCTGGCGCGTTTGTCAAACCGAACGGCATCACCACGAACTCATAATGCTCATATCTCGTCCTGAAGGCAGTCTTCCTCACATCTACCTCATTTATCAGAATCTGATGATAACCCGATGCCAAGTTAATCATGGAGAACCAATTAGCACCCCTCAACTGATCCAACAACTCATCAATCCTCGGGAGAGGGTACTTGTCTTCAAAGTGACCCGGTTCAAACCCCGATAGTCGATACACAAGCGAAAACTCTCGTCTTTATTCTTAACAAGCAACACCGGTGCTCCATATGGTGAACAACTAGGACGAATGAATCCCTTGCTCAACAAATCCTCCAACCGCTTCTTCAGCTCTGCCATCTCTGCTGGAGCCATCTTGTAGGGCGCCTTAGATTACGACGTTGTCCTCGGTTCCAACTCTATCGTGAAGGGATCAGACCGAGAAGGTGGTAACCCTTGAAATGACTGAAACACATCCTCAAACTCCTCCACAACCCGAATACCTCCAACAGAAGACTGCCCTACTAACTCCGGAATCGAAATTGTAACCAAGTAGGCCTCACGCCCCTTCTTGATCATCTTCCCAGCCTGCACGGCCGAGATCACGAGGCTCCCCGAAGTCGGTCTCACTCCCTCGAAGACCAACTTCCCTTCTGGACGTTCAAAGACCACCCTGCCCTTGTAACAGTCCAGATACACCCTATGACGATGCAAGCAATCCATCCCAGATTACATCATACAGCTCCACTGGACTGATAATCAAATTTGCCGGCCTCGACTCCCCTGCGATCTGAATATCCACATCCCTCACTCGACCAAAGACTCTCAGGAACTTCCCTCCTGCAACCATGACAACTTCCCTCCTGCACTCCGGAGTAATTAAGCAATGGGTTGCTCGAGAGTCAAACAGAACGTGGGACGTAAACCCGTCTACCGACAAGGTCCCTACACAAACCTCATCTGTTAAGAACCTAACAATCAATAACAAGCAAAACAAACATAAATATGAACTATTGAATTGACCAAGTTCGAGTCTCAGAAGTTATACATGTGATCGCTCCTGCACTGGTGCCACCGGTCCGTCGAGTACACCCGCGTTGTCGGCTCGATCCATCCCACTGGCTGCACACCCAGCTGAACTCCTGGCTGCCCTCCAGCCTGCACTGCTGCTACTGCCATCTGCTGCAACTTGGGACAACGTGGCTTGATATGCCCTGTCTACCCGCTGCTCTGTCACTGCTTGCTGCTCACCTCTCTGCGGACAGTTGGCCACCTTGTGTTCCATGCTACCACACCCAAAGCATCCCGCACCACCGGACCCCAATCTCTGCATAGCATCATACTTCGTTTTGCCCCTGCGTAGGCTTGCCGCCCTTGCTAGGAGCAGAATGCGGCTGAGACTGCTTCGTCTGCATCAAAGGACTGACCACCACCACATGTGACCTCAAGTCATCCTCTATCCCAGCTGCAACCTCTACCAGCTCTGTTCTCGTAGCATAGCTCCTCACCCTGCACCGAGTCCTCAGATCGTCACGCACAGCCAACAAGAACCTCCGAACCTGAGCTGACTCTGGCTCCAAAGCCCGACCTGCATACACCACAAGCCAACTGAACTCCGCATCCAGCTCCCGCACCGTATGGTTTCCTTGGGTCAACCCCAAGAACCGTTCCTCCATGCGATCAAGCACCTCTTATGGAAAATACTTGGAATTGAACTCCCTCACAAAATCCATCCAAGTCATCTCCCGCTGCATTCTACATGCTGTCACCGACCTCCACCACACATGTTCATCTCCTGTTTGGTAGTGCACTGCCAAATCCACCCTATACTGGTCGGTGATATGCTCAAATTTAACCCTGAGCTACTCTCTCAAATTAAGAGATCAATTGTAGTACTTAGGGATCGAATCCACAAGAACTCTAGTTTCACACAATAGACTTATTATTCTTTTAATTATGCTAAACAGAAATTGTAATTTAAAAAGCAATGCAAAACAGAAAATAAAAGAGTTGTAAAATTTAGAAGGATTAAACGCTAGGCCTAGGGAAATTCTCAGGAAATCATGGAAAATCAGATCAATTAATTAAACAAGCAGGATTCAACAATTAAACACCGTTCTTGAACTCTAAACACAATTAAAAAATAAATCAGTTCTCACTGCAAATATTATCTAAATTTAAAACCAGAAAATCCAAATCTCTTTGCAAAATTCTAGGTAATAAATCAGCTTTAAAAACAAATTTAGATTGTTCACAAAATTATTAAATCAAATATCTTTGTAAGAAATAATTTTGCTCATTAAAAGGTTTTATCAGGAAAATCAATTATATTCTCATATCAATTAATAATCCTAAGATCTAAATCTAGATGACTAATCAAAGATCTAGCATTAAGAACAACCTATGATGAAGAACAAGAAAGATAATGAATCCTAAATTAACAGATCTAACAATCCATGAAATCCCTAATGAGAAACCCTAAACCTAACAAGCAGATCTACTCAGGCATAATTGTAAGAACACAAATCATGAATAAAATAGATAGCATTAAGAGATTAAAAGTAGAAGAAAAGGAGTTCTGAATCTTCTCTGAAGGAGTCTTGAATTTTCTCTCCAAAAACTCTCTAAAATCTCTCACAGGGTTTTGCTCTCAAAAGTTGCAGGGAAAAATAAAGCTTAGGTCTAAACAATGACCATAAAAATCCTATTTATATTCCTAAACACGGCCAGGGACCAATGATGCAAATAAGGAAAACTTTGGGGCAGCTTTGTAAATCTTCAAAACTTGTGGGGAAAACTTCCAATTTCGTATTTGGCTTTGTGTCGATCGATACATCACTTGCATCGACCGATGCAAATCTCTGAACTTCGTCTCCCATCTTTGCAGCTCAGCCTCAATGCTTGATTATGCTCCAAATCCTCCCATTTAACTCCATTAAGCTCTCATCCATGTTAAATCCTATAAAGACTCAAAAAGACTCTAAAAATACCAAAAGACTCTATAATTAAGACTTATATCATGGCTAAAAACATCTAAAAACCATGATATATCAGTCGGAACACCGAAGCTACATGTGGTGCAAGACAGACTCGCAACTGGCGACCGCGTGATCAAATGGAAAATGGAAGCATCAGCGACGTGTGTTCTTTGTAATAATGCTCTGGAAATGATGAACCACCTCTTGTTTTCTTGCAGTTTTGGGTCTGCAGTTTGGGGCGCTACAGCACGTCCCATTCTCAATACAAAGTTTTCCACGGACTGGCAGTCACTTCTCACCTCAATCTCCAGACACTGGCAAGACCATCTGGAGAGTTTCATGGTTCGTTACCTCTTTCAAACGGTTATCTACAGCATCTGGCGGGAAAGGAATCTCAGACGACATGACCACACTCCGAATGACGTTGATCGGATAGTCTCCATGGTCGACAAACAAATGAGGGACCGACCCTTTTCCCTTCTCCTCATGGGGGATCAACAATATGACACAGGCTTACAAGCCTGGCTAGTGTAACAACCCGTCTCGTGGCCCCACTAGCCTCACTGCTATCCGCCCAAACGGACCCCAAGCTGGCCCTGCAGGGCATCGATCCTAACCCATCACTGTGGAAATCCACATCCACCAGTAGGTTATTGGTGCGCCAGGTTCCTCGAACCCTGGTCCTCACCCTTTACCCTCGAACCCTGGTAAGTTGTGTTTTTGTGTATTAGAATTATCATTTGCTTAGCCTTCTGTTCTTGGATGATAAATATGGTTAGAGGTGAGGATGCTGTTGGTCGCGGTCGTGGTCGTGGTCGTGGGCGTGGTCGTGGTCGTGGTCGGGGACGAGGTCGGATTCCTGAGGCCAGTGTGAGTGTAGCCCAGAGCATGGCCAGTGAGGAGGTGGTGGAGTCACAGGTTCATCCTAGTGTGTCTGGAGACCAGGCTGGTTTGGGTGACGGTAGGGCGGATGGGCCCGGTGTTGCCCCGAGTGTGGGGGTTGCAGCAGGAGGTGCTCCAGGCAGGGAGGATGTCTTGATGGACTTGCTATCTCAGGTTTTGCAGCGACTTCCAGCAGTAGTGCCACCAGTGGTTGGTGGGCAGGATCCAGTGGTGCCGCCAGTGGTTGGTGGGCAGGATCCAGTGGTGCCGCCAGTGGTTGGTGGGCAGGATCCAATAGTGCCGCCAGTGGTGGGTGGGCAGGATCCAGTAGTGCCGCCAGTGGGTGGTGGGCAGGTTCCAGCGATGCAGCCTGTGGCCGGTTTGCAGGCAGGTGTGCAGCCGGGGGCCAAGGTAGTGGATGCTCAGTATGTGCGGATGATGGAGCAGCTGCGGCATGTGGGAGCAGGGTATTTCTCAGGAAGTATCGATCCGAGTGTAGCGGATGAGTGGAGAGAGCGGATGGAGGATATTTTCCTTTCGCTTAGGTGTCCCGACCGGTACAGTGGATCTGGCAGTGTTTTACTTGTCAGGAGATGCACGTGTGTGATGGAGGTCGGTGACAGCACGGAGGGTGCAGCGGGGTATGTCTTGGGGAGATTTTGTGAGGGAGTTTAACTCCAAGTATTTTCCTCAGGAGGCTCTTGATCGTATGGAGGCACGGTTCTTGGGGTTGACTGAGGGAGACCGTACAGTGCGGGAGCTGGATGCAGAGTTCAGTCGGCTTGTGGGGTATGCAGGCCGGGCATGGGAGCCAGAGTCGGCTCAGGTGCGGAGGTTTTTGTTGGCTCTGCGGGATGATTTGAGGACTCGGTGCAGAGTGAGGAGCTATGCTACGAGAGCGGAGTTGGTTGAGGTTGCAGCTGGGATAGAGGATGACTTGAGGTCACAGGTGGTTGTGGTCAGTTCTTCGGTGCAGCCACAACAGTCTCAGCCGCTTTCTGTTCCTAGCAAGGGCGTCAAGCCTGCGCAAGGGCAGCAACGGAAGTTTGATGTTATGCAGAGATCGAGGCACGGGGGTGCGAGATGCTTTGGGTGTGGTAGCAGGGACCACAAGGTGACTAGCTGTCCACAGAGAGGTGAGCAGCGGGCAGTGACAGAGCAGCGGGCGGTGACGGAGCCGCGGGCAGATACTCGAGTGTGTTACTACTGCAGAGAGACGGGGCATATCAAGCCTCGTTGTCCCAAGTTGCAGCAGAGGGCAGTAGCAGTGATGCAGGCTGGAGCTCAGCCAGGGATGCAGCAGGTTGTGCAGCACGGTGTGCAGCCGGTGGGTTGGATCGAGCCGACGTCTCAGGTGTACTCGACCCAGGAGCCCGGTGGCACTAGTGCAGGAGCGATCACAAGTATAACTTCTTAGATTCGAACTTAGTCAATTCAATAGTTCAGATTATATTTTTTTTTGCTTGTGGTCAAGTGTTAGGTTCTCAACACATGAGGTTTGTGTAGGGACCTTGTTGGTGGGCGGGTTTTAGTCCCATGTTATGTTTGATTCTGGAGCTTCTCATAGCTTCATTACTCCGGAGTGTTTCGAGAGCGGGGATCAGAGGGGATTCTGGAGAACGTTCAGAGTTGTCGAGTTGCGGGAGGCAAGTTCCTGAGGGTTATTAGACGAGCTGGAGGAGTGGATATTCAGATCGCAGGAAAGTCGTGGCCAGCGGATTTGCTTATCAGTCCAGTGGAGTTGTATGATGTTATTCTTGGTATGGATTGGTTGCATCGGTATAAGGTGCATTTGGACTGCTATCGGGGTAGAGTGGAGTTTGAGCGTCCAGGAGGGAAGTTGGTTTTTCAGGGTATTAGACCGACTTCGGAGAGTGTCGTGATCTCAGCCGTTCAGGCGGGGAAGATGATCGAGAAGGGCCGTGAGGCTTATCTGGTTACTATATCTATGCCAGAGTCGGTGGGGAAGTCTACGGTTAGCGGTATTCCGGTGGTGGAAGACTTTGAGGATGTGTTCCAGTCATTGGAGGGATTACCACCATCTCGGTCGGATCCTTTTACTATTGAGCTGGAACCGGGGACGATGCCGTTATCCAAGGCTCCTTACAGGATGGCTCCAGCAGAGATGGCAGAGCTGAAGAAGCAGCTGGAGGATTTGTTGGCAAGGGTTTTATCCGTCCTAGTTGTTCACCGTGGGGAGCTCCGGTGTTGTTTGTTAAGAAGAACGAAGGGAGTTTTCGGTTGTGTATTGACTATCGGGGTTTGAACCGAGTTACTGTGAAGAACAAGTACCCTCTTCCAAGGATTGATGAGTTGTTGGATCAGTTGAGGGGTGTTACTTGGTTCTCCAAGATCGACTTGGCATCAGGATATCATCAGATTCCTATACATGAGGCAGATGTGAGGAAGACAGCCTTCAGGACGAGATATGGGCACTACGAGTTTGTGGTGATGCCGTTTGGGTTGACAAACGCGCCAGCTGCGTTTATGAGATTGATGAACAGCGTGTTCCAGGAGTTTTGGACGTGTCAGTCATCATTTTCATCGACGACATCCTGGTATATTCTAAGAGTCCCGAGGAGCATGCAGTACATTTGAGAGCAGTGTTGGAGAAGCTGAGGGAGCAGAAGTTGTTTGCTAAGCTGAGTAAGTGCAGTTTCTGGCAGCGTGAGATGGGGTTCTTGGGTCATATTGTTTCAGCTGAGGGAGTTTCAGTGGATCCAGAGAAGATTCAGTCCATCAGGGAGTGGCCGAGGCCGCAGAGTGCCACCGAGATTCGGAGTTTCCTGGGGTTAGCAGGTTACTACAGGAGGTTTGTTCGGGTTTTGCGAGTATGGCTCAGCCGATGACTAAGCTTACAGGGAAGGATGTCCCATTTGTGTGGTCACCAGAGTGTGAGGCAAGTTTTGCAAGTCTCAAGCATATGTTGACTACCACGCCGGTGTTAGCACTGCTTGAGCAGGACGAGCCTTATGTTGTGTATACAGACGCTTCTAGAGTGGGGTTGGGTTGTGTACTTATGCAGCAGGGGAAGGTTATAGCCTATGCTTCGCGGCAGTTGCAGAAGCATGAAGCTAATTATCCTACTCATGATTTGGATATGGCAGCATTGATCTTTGCTCTTAAGATTTGGAGATCCTATCTGTATGGTGGGAAGGAACAGGTATTTACAGATCATAAGAGTCTGAAGTACATTTTTACTCAGCCTGAGCTGAATTTGAGGCAGAGGCGTTGGATGGAGTTAGTAGCGGATTATGATTTGGATATAGCTTACCATCCTGGTAAAGCTAACCTGGTTGCAGATGCCTTGAGTCGGAAGCGGGTGGTTTCGGCTCAGGAGCAGGATATGGAGGCATTGGTAGGTGAGATTAATGCATTGAGTTTGTGTGCTATCTCACAGGAACCTTTGGGTTTGGAGGCAGCTGATAGAGCGGATTTGTTGAGCAGAGTGAGGTTAGCTCAGGAGAGCAATGAGGGGCTGGTGAATGCCTCTAAGGCTGCGGGTGCAGAGTATCAGGTTTCTGCTAATGGTACTATCCTTGTGCATGGTCGGATCTGTGTGCCCAAGGGTGAGGATTTGAGGCAGGAGATACTGAGAGAGGCTCATTCGAGCAAGTTCTCTATTCATCCAGGGGCGACCAAGATGTACCGTGACCTCAAGCGGTATTATCATTGGGTCGGGTTGAAGAAGGACGTAGCCGAATGGGTGGCGAAGTGTGATACTTGCCAGCTGGTGAAGGCGGAGCATCAGGTTCCTGGTGGTTTATTACAGAGTTTGCCTATTCCAGAGTGGAAGTGGGATTTGATCACGATGGACTTCGTGGTGGGTTTGCCTGTGTCGAGGATGTTTGATGCTATTTGGGTCATTGTGGACCGTTTGACTAAGTCTGCGCATTTTCTGGCCATCAAGAAAACTGATGGAGCAGCGGTTTTGGCCAAGAAGTACGTGAGGGAGATAGTCAGACTGCATGGTGTGCCTGCTAGTATTGTGTCTGATAGAGATTCCAAGTTCACCTCGGTGTTCTGGAAGGCATTTCAGGCAGAGATGGGCACGAAGGTGCATATGAGTACAGCCTATCATCCTCAGACGGACGGTTAGTCAGAGAGGACAATCCAGATTTTGGAGGATTTTTTGAGGATGTGTGTGCTGGATTGGGGTGGTCATTGGGAAGACCACTTGAGCTTGGTGGAGTTTGCTTATAACAACAGCTACCATGCTAGTATTGGGATGGCTCCTTATGAGGCCTTGTATGGGAGGCCGTGTCGTACATCATTATGTTGGACTCAGGTGGGGGAGAGGAGCATATTTGGTGCAGATTTTGTTCAGGAGACCTCGGAGAAGATTCGGGTTTTGAGGCTGAACATGAAGGAGGCTCAGGATCGGCAGAAGAGCTATGCTGATAAGAGGAGAAAGGATCTTGAGTTTCAGGTTGGTGATAGAGTGTACCTCAAGATGGCCATGTTGCGGGGTCCAAACAGGTCATTGTCAGAGACTAAGTTGAGTCCGAGGTACATGGGTCCGTTCAGAGTGGTTGAGCGGGTGGGGCCAGTGGCATATAGGCTAGAGTTGCCTGTGGTTATGCGTGCGTTCCACAAGGTATTTCATGTGTCAATGCTGAGGAAGTGTCTTCACGAGGGTGATCAGTTGTTGGCTAAGATTCTTGAGGATCTTCAGCCTAACATGACTTTAGAGGCGAGACCATTGAGGGTGCTCGAGAGGAGAGTCAAGGAACTTCGGAAGAAGAAGATTCCTTTGATGAGAGTCTTGTGGGACTATGACGGTGTAGAGGAGCAGACTTGGGAGCCCGAGGCGAGGATGAAGGCAAGGTTTAAGAAGTGGTTTGAGAAGCAGACCGCGACTTGAGTTGTCTAGCCGGGTCTGAGTTGTAGTCCGTGGCTGGAGCGGGTACGGAGTATTCCAGCCCATCTCTCTTGATTTTTGGTCGCTTAGGGGTGGTTGTTGTGCGACTAAGTATCAAGATGAGGTGGTGCTCGGGATGCGGGTTGATGGCTCCGGTTGTTGTATTTTTGTTTTTTCTGATGTAATTTTGTTGAGATTGTAACGATTGTGACATTTTTGAGATTAATAAGATGAGTATTTTTTCTTTATGTTTGACTGTTGTTGTCATGGGAAAAAGAGAAAATAGTTCGGGTTTCTATTTTTGGAAGTTTCCATAAATAGAAAGTTTCCACAAAAGGAAGGTTTCCAGAAATAGAAAGTTTTCTAGAAAGGGAAGTTTTGTGGAAATGTTGAGGTAGATCTAGCCGTGAGATACTCGTTGGCATCAGTATTTGTTTTGCTTAAGGCCGTGTGGGCCCAACTCACGTGATACCGATAGCTCGATGGACTTTGTGGCCAGAGAGTGGGAGTGGTATGTTGCTTCGGATGACAATCCGAGAGCGCGCTTGAGGGTGACGACCCAAGAGCGGGATATGTGAGACTCCCTGGATACCGTAGCTGTGAGCCAAGACTCGGCAGTGAGCCGGTATGTCTCGAGGGTTGCGACCTGAGAGCGGGGGGAGTGTGTGTGAGTGACTTCCTGGATGCCGTAGCTTAAGGCAGTTGGCCTGACGGCGAGCCGGCATGATTCGTTGGTTGCGACCACGGACGGGGGAAGCACTGAGTTGTGAGCAAATAGTGTTTATGATGCGAGTATATTGGCTAGTGGGAGACCTCGAGGGTCAGTTGGAGGTGTGCGGGCTGTTGCGACAGTGGCACGGGAAACCTTGGCTGACGGTGTTTAGTCCGGTCTGGGGACGTGCAGGCCGTGTTGACGGTGGCACGGAGGTCCTTGGAGGATGGACGGTACTGCGGGATTCGGGGACGAATCCTTATTGGTGGGGGAGAATTGTAACATCCGTGAACCGAAATCCCGGTTTGGGGATTGCATCGGTCGATGCAGTTGGTGCATCGGTCGATGCAGGTCCAAGTTCCTGCGTTTTTGACTTAAGTCAAACGCTGCGTTTTGGGTTAGGGAAAACCCTTAGATGCGAGTTTTTGTCTCATTCATGTGGCTTGGCCGTTTTTGAAAGAGAACGAAAGAGAGAAAGAGTTCTTGAGAGTTTCTAGTGATTTCTAGAGGATTGAGGCTGTTCCTCTGGAGATCTGTAGCTGGGATTGTTGTAGGAGCTTCCTAGAAGCGGTTTCTTCTTTGTTTTGTTTGGATTTCTTCTGTGGCAAAGGTAAGTGCATGACCATGGCTTATCTAAGCTAGAGAAACCTTTAGCTTGCTTGTTTTGTGTTGTTAGACTTGTTAGATTGTTGGTATGGACGTTAGGAAGCTTTCTTATGGCTTGGGAATGAGTTTCTGTGGTTGTAGGAACGAAATCCGGCGAGAAGCTTCGGGGAAATCACGGTGCTCGACGTTGCGTCGATCGATGCATTGCTTGCGTCGGTCGATGCAAGTGCGAGGACGGCGCGATAAACTTTTTCGTGTTGCGTCGAGCATGCGTCGGTCGATGCAGACTGGATATTGGTCGATGCAAGTTACACTTGCATCGGTCGATGCAGCTTCTGCGTCGGTCGATGCTTCCTCATTTGATATCGGTCGATGCATGTTGGCATCGGTCGATTCAGTGTCCTGGTCCTTTGTTGTTGTGTGTGGATTGTTACTTGTTGGTTATTGGTACTCTATTGCTTGTGTGTATAGCCCAGTAGATGGGAGGATTGCCTTACTGAGTGTTTATAAAATACTCATGCATTGCAATATGTGTTTGTGGTGCAGGTAAAGGCAAAGTGTGATCGTGGAATCAAGGCGATGATGAAGGGATGTTCTAGGGGCTTGATTGATTGTGGCTTAGCTGTTGTTAGGTTGCTAGATTAAGTCAGTGGAACATTGTAGGATGTTAGCTTTTGGATATTGCTTATTTGGATTATTGTGTTATTGGTTTATTTATGTTGGAATTTTATTGGATTAATGGAAATTGTTTTATTTGGTTATCCGCGGTTATTGATTGTTGTTAGGATGTTAGTGGGTATGGGACCACTAGTAAATTAAGGTATTAAAAAAAAACGGGAAAGATTGTTTCAGCTAGCCTCAAGATTTTAATCTTAACAATTTAATCTCAGCCTTATTTATTTTAACCACAAGAAGCAGTTGTACGCTATTTTCTTTTGAATATAATTTTAACATTAAATTCAAGAAAAAAAAAATCATATTATGTTTTAAAAGGATTTAAATGGATTTAAAAGTGTAAAATAGAATCCAATGATAAAATGTGTTATTTCAAAATCCATGTGTTTCTATTTTCATAATTTACAATTCTATATGGATTTAGAAATCACTTCTCCAATAAGAGCCCCTTACACTTTAACTAAAAGTCTAAAACAATATTCATTTATTAAATATAATTTTATTTTGAAGTGATTATTAAAAGAGTTAATAAGATAGGGATTTGTTTCATCGGCATTTATGGTTTTTACCATTTTCCTTTAAATATTTTAGGTTTGTCATTATTTAAAATTTTAAACACACAATTTTATGCATTATGTTTGGATTTTTCTGGTTACACTTTTTCTTAGAGTTTAGTATTTGTTATAAAATATATAGTTTAACAGAAAAAATTATAAAAATACATATTCTCCAATAACAACGCTTTACACTTTAACTAAAAGTCTAAACAATATTCATTTATTAAGTATAATTTTATTTTGAAGTGATTATTAGAAGAGTTAATATGATAGGGATTTTTTTCATTGCGTTTATAGTTTTTACCATTTTCCTTT
This sequence comes from Camelina hispida, assembly GCA_023657505.1. Lineage (NCBI taxonomy): Eukaryota > Viridiplantae > Streptophyta > Magnoliopsida > Brassicales > Brassicaceae > Camelina > Camelina hispida. Next base: position 36,693,204 of record CP094635.1, read on the forward strand.
AAATATTTTAGATTTGTCATTTTTAAAAATTTTAAACACACAATTTTATACATTATGTTTGGATTTTTTTGGTTTCACTTTTTCTTAGAGCTTAGTATATTTTATGAAATATATAGTTTTACAGAAAAAAAATTATAAAAACACATATTTTTCAAAAATTTAAAAAAGGGAAATTCACAAAATTTGAGAGAGAATGGCCTATCATAATATTTGAATGAAAAAATTGCAAATCTAGGCCTAGGTGTTTGGATATCGGATCGGGTTCGGTTTGGATATTTTAAATTTCAGATTTTTTGGATATTGATTCTGACATTCATTCAGATATTTATGAGACTCGGATCGGTTTTAGATTGGGTAATTCAGAACTTTGATCGGTTCTAATATGATTGTTGATAACCAAAAAAATTAAACCGAAAATTTTTGGATATTTTTGGATATTTTTAAATCTGACTGTACCTGAATAAGCCATACTATTCGAGTATCCAAAAAAATAAAACAATAATGAAATTAATGACGGGCTCAAAGTTCAAACTAACATAAAACCATATTAATATATAAAAGTAAGATATACTAACATCAAAAGTGAAACATAAAAGTTTTAAAATTAAAGTAAACCATAACATTTAAATAAACAAAACTGAAGTATCAAAATTCAATAACATCCTGAATCAAATTTGAAAACGATTAAGAAAACTTTCGATCGAGAATCAAGATATGGGAAGTACAACGATATATGCAGTATATCTATCGGATATCAAAAAAAAAAAGTCTTATATCTTTGGTTATATTTGGTTATCTATTAAATATCGATTTGGATCGGGTATTATCCGATATCCTAAAATAATAAAAGTCAAGCACAAATCAATTATTTTTTCAGTTTTGATTTGATTTTCATCTGATTTTTTTTGGTTCTGAATTTTAGATTCGGATTATATAACCAGACCTAGCAAAATCTATAAGAATCCCATGATTAAAATGCATATATGTTTTATAGTGTCATTATTCACATAACTTATTTAAAGAAATCGATTGGTTCTTTATTGGTTGAGTAGTAATTTATAAAATTTACAAAACCATGGACTATGTCACGTGTCACCATCATGTCTCGTGCTACGTACATGCTGCCCTCGGGGTCCATAAAGATCAAAATTTTAGATATCTTGTTCTCCAATAACATTATCAATAAAGATCCGACAAGTATGTAACAGTCGATAAAATAAATATAATTATCTGTGTGTGAACGTATTATTGTTATTATTATGAAAAAACGTATATGAAATTCGAAACCTCTCATTATCCTTCCCCAAAAATATTTCATTTAATTATGTGGTGCAGTAAGGGCATTCTTAATGGGAGAACTTTTTTTCATGTTCTTAGATTAAGTATATAGTGAAAATAATGTAAAATCAGTTGTTAAGATCATAGGTAAAAAAAATGGGGGAACTAATTTTGGTGTTCTTAGAAACAATTAAACATATTTTTATGAAACAAAAAACAACCAACATATTTTTATGAAACAAAAAAACAACCAACCTAAAAGTCACAAAGAGTTTCTGTGTTAACACAAGTAAATGATCCACAAAAAACAAGGCATTGAGAAGCTAGAAAACCTTGTCTGTGATGTTAATCTTTGCACCGTGTGTTAATAAAAGCTGAGCAATCTCCAACCAGCCTTTGCTAGCAGCATAGTGAATGGCAGTGCGACCACCATTGTTTTTGGCATTAACATCAACACCTAAACAACACATAAGAAATCGTCATCCAATGTATCCATCTTCTCATAACCGAATCTTAATTTCTAATACATGTAATGAATTGGAAACAAGAGCTAATCACTGTAAGAACTTATATGCTCAATCCCATGGAGAATTCTTAGATATTCAGAGATCAATTATTCAGGAACTTCAGAATATACCGAGAAAAATTACAGCTTTATGATACCAAAACAATTTTTACCCCTTTAAACAAAAGTAAGGCTTATGTTACATACCTCTGGCCAAAAGCAACTCAACGAGCTCAGCATTACCGATGCTAGCAGCGGAATGCGAAGGAGCCCACCCTTCATCATCCTTGCTATTGATTACAGTCTTTGCGTCATCTGAACTTGATAGCAACTTAACTATCTGCAAATCCCACATACATAAACATATTAACATCTAGTACTGTTCCTAAAACCCACCTATATCAAGAACCCAATTAGCTAACAAACAACACAGATTCAAGTGGTTTTCAAAGCCATACTCAAAAGAGGTTTCTCATCAGTTAAACACAACCAGATTATGCAGCTAATATAACATAACTTAAACTACTTAGACTCCACATTCATAAGCATTCAAAGACAAAACCCAATCTTTACAAGAAAACTCACAACAAGGCAAAGATTCTTGTGAATTACAGAGCCAAATATGAACACAAGAGCCAATGTTTCCTCATCATGTTTCCTCATCAGTTAAAGAAACCTAAATTATGCAGCTATATTAGTAATTTAAGAGGCTAAGCTTCTATCTATCCATAGATTAGTACTTAAAGACTACTCGGATTCTGTAAACTTAGAGGAAGGAGAAAGGAACAAACTTGAGAATGGCCAAAGGAAGCTGCGACATGAAGGAGAGAGCGACCGTCTTCGTTTCTGAATTTGAGAGAGTTTGCGAGCTGTTCTTGAGACAAAGACACGAACAACGACGAATCACCCCATTCCGCTGCTTTGAAAAGCTCTTCGTCTCTGATCTGCTTCGACTCTGGTTGCTTCGGGGCATCGATTTCCATTATCGTTCAAAATTTTTTTCCAAGTTAGAAATCAATTCTGAAACTCTCTAAACCCAGCTGAGATAGCTACCGCCACAAGAAACTGAGCCGGACCCAAATCCTTACATTCAACAGCAATGATCAAAGGCTCACCGCTTCTTTATCCCCACCGCAACCACCGTAAGCGGCGTGTTCAAGTACCCCGGAGGACGATCTCTGCGATGTCGAAGAAGAAGAGAAATGAAAAAATTGTCTAAACACCAAAAAAATGTCGACAACTCCCGTGATGACACGTAAGCCAAGAACTGGGCTTAAATCAGTTCTTATTTAAGATCAAAAAAATTGATCTAAGCCCACTTTTGCTTATTTTTATTATTTTTTTCCTTAAGAACACCAAAGGTGTTGTTGCGTTAATAATGGCCTAATTTATCACTACAATGTTAATATAATATCAGTGACAAGTATATATGGTAAAAGCTTGCAAACAAAACATGTCTGTTATATGGCCAAACATTTACTCTAATCGATATCAATCATCCGACAAGAGATTAATCACACTGATAGTTACATAGAGTCATAGTGAATGATTTGTTGTAGATCAGACAACCATATAAGTACAGTATATATCATTCTATCATCTCTCCACCACAAATGTATAAACTATAACGAAAACATTAACTAATATGATTTTCTTAAATAATACATGCACACGTATCTACTTTTTATATCAATAATGCACATTTAATTGAAGAAAGCGTTTCTTATATGTGTGAATACAAGAATATATAAATATGTAGTGTGTTGGTGTGTGTGTGTGTTTTATAATTTATATATACAATATACAAGATTATTAAAGAAAGTGACCATTCTAATAAATTGCAAAGGGAAATTTTACATGTTAGTCCATGTGGGTTCGGGTACTAAATGTTTGGTCTCATAGGCTCCACGATGTTTTTGTGTCTACTTTTTCGCAATTAATTCACATCTTTACGAACATGTTGTAAAAACGACTAATCATGTGGAAAATGAACGACTCGAAGTAATTTATAAAAATTTTAAAAAAAATCACTTCGGAATAAGTTGAGCATTTATTTTTCAGTGAATTATAAAAACACTAGAATACGATAATATGCATTAATGGCACCAATCATATCATCACGGTAAACAAAAAAAAAAATGACATCTTCGATTCTATGTCCGAAGGTTTGAGTTATTGAATTATGCATAAATGTTTGATCACATCGTAATACACAACAACCATAAAGATAATGATTGGTAACAATTTTCAAATTTATTAATCGTACGTAACGTTACCAAAAAATTAACTACAAACTCTACTCTCAGCTACAACTTTCATGTACTGTTTTCTTATAATTTTGCACTCCCATAACAGCGTACTGTTTTTCATGTACTGTTTTTGTGTGTTATCAATCGGATATAAGATTTCTATATTTATTATATTTTCAATGCAAAATGTTGTTTTCTGGATTTAGCATATGAGTATTAGAATTTCGCTGAAATGTCCAACTAAATCCATGGATGACATGCATGTCCCTTAAAAAGAATTTTTTTGCCATCACATCAGAAACAAAGCATAGACATATTGTGTAACAGTAGACTTTTGCGGTGTTACTACAATGGCAGTTAAGAAGATGCTGTACTTTTATATATCCTACTTACTGTATAATAAATATGGTTTTGACATTTTTCACACACGTTCGAAAAAAGAACATATTAAAAAATTATTTCTTAGCTCTTAAATTTAAATTGAAGTTTGATATTCTTCTTCAAATTTAAAAGATAAATGAAATATTTGTATCAAATTTCATATTAAAATCTAAAATGATATTTATATTAAAATAAGAAACTTATTTCTTAGACGATATGCTTATGATCATGCTTCGTGAATGGTGGTGATTGGTGAGACATCGTCTTGCGCTAGTTGATGTTATTTTCTTTCTAACTCCAAATCGTTTATGAAAATATAACTTCAGTTCAGTAGGATAACATCTCTAGAGCAATTTTGAGACAGTAAACTCAGAATTTAATTAAGTTACGCATCAGTCTTACGAGAGCGACCAGTTATCTCCAATTTGTTGGACGGCTTGCTCACTTTGAGATTTAATTTTATATATTGTAAACTTTTGATCTTTTGATATTAAGAAGTATGTAATCTATTAAAAGAATGGGGCATTCTCAAAAATGCCCTTTTTTCCATATCTCTTTTTAAAAATACCCCTTCATGTTGACCATTTTTAAAACTATCCCTCTTTATATACAAAATGACCAAATTACCCTTTTAGTGACAGCAAGAATGTACAATATCAAAATCGAAAATATTTTCTCGCCAAAAATTTCCGCCAAAATTTTTTTCCGCCAAAATCGAAAATTTTTCCCAAAAATATTTTTCCCAAAAAAAAATTTCCCGCCAAAATCGAAAAATTTTCCGCCAAAATATTGAAATTTATACCTTTTAAAACCTTGTAAATGCTTTTAAAAAACTTTTAAAAGCGTTTACAAGGTTTTTAAAAGGTTTTTAAACACATTGTAAACGCTTTTAAAAACCTTGTAAATGGTTTTAAAAAGCTTGTAAATGCTTTAAAAGGTTTTTAAACACCTTGTTAACGCTTTTAAAAACTTTTTAAAAGCATTTACAAGGTGTTTAAAAACCTTTTAAAACCCTTTTAACAATCTTATAAAAACTTTTACAAGGTTTTTAAAAACATTGTAAAAGCGTTTAGAACCATTTGAAAACCCTTTAAAAACCTTTTAAAAACCTTTTAAAACCTTTTAAAAACCTTTTAAAACCTTTTAAAAACCTTTTAAAACCTTTTAAAAACCTTTTAAAAATCTTGTAAAAGCGTTTACAAGTTGTTTAAAAACCTTTTAAAACTCTTTAAAAATCTTGTAAAAGCCTTTACAAGGTGTTTATAAGGCTTTTATAAGGTAGAAACCTTATAAAACCTTTTAAAAACCTTGTAAATTTTTTTTGGCGGGAAAAATCTTGGCGGGAAAACTTTTTTTTTTTTCGAAATTTTTTATCAAAATTTTTTTGACAAAAAAATTTTTGGCGGGAAAATTTTTTCGAAAATTTTTTGGCGGGAAAATATGTCGGAAATTTTTGGCGGGAAAATTTTGTTTTTCTTTTTATTGAATAAAATAATTTTCATCTAAGGGTAAAATGGTCATTAAAAATTAAAAGAGGGCATAAATAAAAATCAAGAAAAGAGTGTATTTTTGAAAAGGGGTATATCAAAAGGGGCATTTTTAACAAATTCTCTAAAAGAATAGACTCCAAACAATAAATAAAATTTTATTTGATTGAGATTATCTTGTTAGTAAAAGGAATTTTAAGACCAATATAAATGGATATTTCACTCGTATATATCCGAGTAGGTATCAACTTTTAATAATAAGGAAGACGTAACACAACACTATGGTCCAGGTACACACAACAATATGGCCCCCTTTAACCAAATATATCTCATAATTACACAATCATGCCTCTGCAAAACAATGAGCTTCTTCAATATCATAATACTCCATACACCTACTAACTATCATTAACAAAAAAAGAAAAGAAAAGAAACAACTATTATTATTTATAACTACAGCGAAAAGATTTAATATCATTAAATACTAATACTACTCATGTTCATTATTTTGTTTTAGTCGTTAACTAAGATCGAAATTAAGAGGTTGATTAGTACCGATTGTAGCTTTTGGTTGTATGAACTTAAGTGATAGATCCCAATCAGAGTTAATAGTAAAAGAGCACAAACACAAAAGATTTTTTTAATGGGTAGTTAAAAGGAAATTTGGCTGAGAATGCCATTTTTGAAAAAAAAATTCTTAAAAATGCCAGTTTCATGGTTACTTTCTCCCCAATGCCAGTTTTTATTTTGAAAGATAGAGGAAATGACTAAACTACCTCTTTAGTGAAAAGGGAGAAAAAAGAAGATGGACAAATTCAAATGGGCGTCGTAAATGATAATGAGATTTGCATTAATGGATGAGAGAGTGTGTATATTAATGGGTGAATGGACATGTTCAGATATTGAGTGTAGAAATTTTCTGTCTGTCATGGACAAATGGCAAGATTTTTGTCTATCAACAGAGAGACTACGTTTCTAGAGGTGAAGGCAAAGATAGCTGAGATGTTGGGTGTCAAACTAGAGGAAAGCAATAAACTGATTGAGGAACCACGTTACTTTGCTTGAGGAACTACTTGATTGTTGTCTATCAGGGGACTAATTTATTGTTGTCTATCAGAAATGTGGAGGACAATATTACTGAGTTGTCAAAATGTGTGTAAGTTGTCTATCGGAAAGATCTTGAATTGAGTGGTTTGACAATAATTAACTGTGGACAAAGTCAGTAGTTGGTGTATTAGAAAAAAATAGTGCATAACATGGGGGTTTGGGGGTTGGCCGATATGGAATTGTGGACAATTATATAGGGTTGTCTATCGGAGTATTGAAATACAAGAGAAAGTTGAACAATGGTAGTTGTCAAAAAAAACAGTACATTTAGATATACAAACACCAGAAGGACATACTACTGATGGACATACTACTGGTGGACATATACCATGACTATTGATTCTGGTCCACCAAAGGATCAACATTTCCAGATGGACATGCGTCGTCATGAGACCTGCAATAGGAAGATTTATTGGTTTTCGATAAAGATGGCCTAACCGGATATGACCCACTCAAACGAACAAATGACATAGTTATGTTGGACATAATGTTAATAGACATATACCTTGACTGTTGGATCTGATCCATCGAAGACACAACATTTCTAGAGCATGATTCTATATCAGACCTGCAATGGGTAGTAGTTGGGTTAATGTTAGTAATGGACCAAACAGATATGATCCTCCCACCGAAAGGAAGGACATAATGTTGATAGACATAAACCTTGAATTTTGGATATGTTTGTCAACGATAGGAGGCACACCATTCCCAGTGAGAAGAGAGAGAGTCGTTTATGAGAAGAGAGAGAGAGTCCTGCATAGGCACACCATCATTCCCAGATCGGTTTTCCTGCAGAGTGTAACAAAGTGTTTTGTTTAAATGGACAGAACAAAACAAAGGAGACAATTTTGTTGTTGTTAGACAACTGATTTATCTATGTACGGCGGCGGCCAGATTTTCATCGTTAAGAACAAACGCATCTACCTAATATAAATGAGAGAGTCGTTTATGAGAAGAGAGAGAGTCGTTCGAACATGTATTTACCGATGAAGCAATAAATTTCTTTTTATGTCATCTCCCTAAAAAATTTATAAAAAGGCTTTAATTTCAAGTAAGAAAAAAGAATGGCATAATAGTTTTTTAAAACACATGTGTGGCAAGCGGGAGAAGAAGTTTTTGGAAGTGGCATTGCTCACTGCTCATGGCAGATTTGGCTAATTTCTCTAGTTAAAACCACATCTTTACTAAGCTTCTATTAGTTTATAATTTTATATAGTAAAGATCCTACAACCTCAAGACTATTGAATCCTAGAAGATAGAAACAAGAATACGTAAAAGATAACACCAAATCATAAAACACTCTAATATAATATTATTCAATGATATCCTAAAACACCAAAACACAAAAATCGTAGACCGCGAAGATAAACTAAACCGCATAGCGAGGGTTCGACCTCCGAATCCGTATGAGCCTGTTGGACTGCTGCAACTGTGGTCCATCAATACCTTCCTCTTCAACAGTATCTTTGTCCACAAAGTGCAGAACAAACTAAAGAAAGTTAGCCTCTAACTGCTTCTCCTCCTTCCAAGTTGCATCGTCTCATGGCAGTCCTTTCCATTTGACCAGCAGCTCTAATGCCAACTTCTCCCCCACATGAATTTCCCTGCGCTGAAGAATCGACTCAGGTTGAAGATGTAGATGTCCATTCTCCTATAGTGGCGGAAGCTGCCCCGCAACCACCACCTCTGTTTTGACCTGCAGCTTAAGAAGTGAATCAGCGAGCCTGGAGGCAACGTAAGCCGATATGCCACCTCTCCAACACGAGCCTCGACCTGAAATGGTCCTAACTTATGAGCAAACTTTTGGGATGTGCAGCGAAGAAACGAATGTTGTCGGTACGGTTGAAAACGTAAGTAGACCCAGTCCCCGCATTCAAAAGTAACATCCCATCGTTTGACATCAGCCAGCTGCTTCGGCTTGTTATTTGGAGCCAGGAGATGCTGTTTAAGTTCCCCTAATAGTTTGTCTGTGATGTTAACTACTCGTCGACCTTGGCAAGAGTAGAGGACCCGACTTCATAAAGGGAACCACGGGCAGTTCTCGGTAGTATAATGCCTGAAACGGATTCATTTTGGTGGACGAATGGTATGATGTGTTGTACCAATACTCCGCCCACGCCAACAGGGAACTCCACTGAGTTGGTCGGTGTTGAACAAAAACACGCAAGTACTGCTCAATACAATGATTGACAATCTCAGTCTGTCTATCCGACTGTGGGTGATAGGCAGTTGACATCCGGAGTTTAGTGCTAGTGATTTTCCAAAGCTTGCGCCAAAATAGGCTGAAAAAATTGGATCTCGATCATGAATAATTGAGCGTGAAACACCAAGGAGATTGACCACCGCATCGACAAACTTGGTTGTATATAGGTGGGTTAAAGGCACCAAATGGGCTGACTTGGAAAGCTAATCTACGACCACCATGATTGTAGTGTAATATTCTGACCGCTGTAGCCCATCAACAAAGTCCAGCGAAATATCTTCCCAAAGCTTATCCGGAATGGGAAGCGATTGCAATAGCCCCGATGGTGCTAATATCGTCACCTTTGCCCGCTGGAAAACATTACAAGCCGCTATATGCTCCTTGACCAAGCGGTGCATTGCTGGCCAGTATAACTGCCTAGCGAGACAAAGGTACATCCGTAGAACCCGAGAGTGCCATCCTTCCGGCATGTCATGGTGCTCCTTAAGTATTTTTGCAATAAATGGAGATACATGCGGAACCACCACCAGTTTCCAGTAGTAGACAAGGTCATTCCGCCATGATTATGGGTTACATGGGTGGTCATGAGCCAGTTTTCCAATTTAGATCATCTACAGGTCGGTTTTAGCAAACGAACAAATCTCGTCCCAAAGGGATGTCTGCTGTACAAATACGACATGGAGAAACGGACTACCAGTGATATGATCATGATACCATACAAGAAGATCCTTGAGTCTTGTTCAACACGAACAAAGTAGAAGAACTATTCTTCCAGCCAAAAGACTATTTGGGATACATTCTTACTTCATTTAGAGCATATCTCGAAGTGGAATCAGTCCAATCAGAGTTTGGATGAAGGAGTTATTCATTTTACAAATCAGATGAAATCATGGCTACGTGATTTAGACCAACGAGCATTCAACGGAGGATTCCGACCATGGAAGAAGGACTCAAGCTATGAACCAAATTGTTTTGGAATCTTGATCCATTCCAGAACTACGGAGTATTGGAATCACATTGAGATCAGTTCATATGTGAAATATATGGATATTTTAAGTTGTTGGATCTATCTTAGTCCTAGTTTCGCGTTGGAGCTAAAGATCGTGTTACACAGACCAACTCAGCAACAATTTCGACACAAAACAACTTGGAGGATGTTAATGGATCTCTTATGTTTCCAACTAGCTCAAGGACAGAATATTTGGCCCAGGGAACACAAAGATACACTCTATTTTCCAAAAGAGGTCAATCTAGTTCTTCACCTGAAGAGTTTTAGGTCCAGTTGGTTTAGGTGCTTCCAGAATTATGTATGGAAACCAGGAGTTGTTTCTACTAAGTCCAAGGTGAATAAATCATGCAGCCCATGTTTTTTCTCATCAGCAAGTTGGACCAAAGAGTCAAAGTCAAAGAAGATCAAGGAAACACTTAATGGGTTAATTGAAGAGCTTATAGCCAAAGAGAGCATGAGAAATTCTATTGGGGATGATATCTATCAAGTCCAGTCCACTTTGATCATAATACAAGTCCAAGAAAACCTAAAATAATCACTTTATTTTATGGTCAAAGAGGAATGACGAAAATAGAGTTCAACTCACCTCTGGAAATAAAACTTCAAGAGTCGGGTCTTCATTCAACTATTTATCTTTATTGTTTTTTAGTTTCAAGAATAATTAATACTTGGCTTTGTTACCAAATTTTTTATCCCTATATAAACATATATAATCTCATTTGAGAAATCAATCAAGAAATTAAGAAATCTTTTATCTTTTATTTGAGAGTGGTAAACTCCTTTGTTCCTTTTGGAACTTGTTCTTTCTCCTTGGTGGGTTACATCAAAGAGTTTTCGGTATATCAAATGATTCCACCGCACTTGATGTTGCCATTCATTAGCTGAAGATTGAAGAGTCGTTACAAGAGAGTCTAGGGCACAAGGAATTTCGGGATTCGTCTCACGCCTTGTCATCTGTCTCCGTAAAGCTTCTATCTAAAGTTCCACCGCCTTGCTTTGTTTAGTTTGTTTCAAGAGAGCTTGGGGCATAAGGATTTTTGAATTCATCTCACGCCTTATCATCCAGCTTTGCGAGCCTTTGGATTTTAAGGATTATCAGTCTACCTATCTTAGAGCGTCAATTTCTTGGGAGAATCACATCAACGGGCTACACGGGACAATGCATCCGCAGCCGCATTTAACTTTCCAAGTTTATGTGTAATATCCTAATCATACCCAAAGAGCTTTCCCATCCATTTCTAATTCTCCGGCATGAGAAATCCTTTGCTCCAATAAATAATGCAAGCTTGTTTGGTCAGTTTGGATAATGAAATGATGGCCCAACAAGTATGGTCACCATGTCCGTATAGCAATAACAATTGCTAACATTTCCCTAGCATATGTCGACCAAGCTCTTTTTGCAACCTCGAGTGATCTACTCATGAATGCGATCGGTCAATCTCGTTGAGACAAGACGGCCCCAATTCCTTCACTAGACGCATTCGTCTAAATCACAAAGGGAATTGTGAAGCTGTAAGTGCTAACGTCGGAGTGGTAGTAAGAGCATTTTTCAGTGCCACAAACGCTTCCTCGACATTCTTATCCCACACAAACCCACTTTTCTGAAGCAAATTTGTTAACGGTCTATTAGTCATCTCATAAGTCCGAACAAACTTACAGTAATAACCCGTCACGTCAAGGAATCCACAAAGTTTGGTGATGGTCGTTGGTAACGGTCAGTCTAACATCACTTGGACCTTAGTTTTATCAATCTTCACACCGTCCTCGGAGATGATATGCTCCAAGTATTCCAATTCTTTCTGGTCGAAGTCGCACTTCTTAAAATTTACCACTAGTTGATGTTGACTGAGCAAGGAAAAAATTTAACGCACGTGAGCTAAGTGTTCCTCCAAGGTCCGGCTATAGATTAGTATGTTGTCAAAGAACACCAACACAAACTGCCGCAAAACAGGTCAAAAAATTATGTTCATGAGCGCTTGGAACGTAGAGGGGGCGTTGCATAGCCCGAAAGGCATGACCAAATACTCGTAATTCCCTTAATGTGTTTGGAAAGCAGTCTTAGAGACGTCCCCTTCGTGCATCCAAACCTGGTGATAACCTGTCGTAAGATCCAATTTTGTGAAGTACAAAGTCCCATAAAGCTTATGCAACATGTCATCCATAGTCAGGATAGAAAAGCGATCCTTAGTGGTTGCCGCATTAAGAGCCCTATAGTCTGTACAAAACCTCCATTTCCCATCCTTTTTTTTTTACCAACAACAACAGAGATGAAAACGGGCTTTGACACCTAGCATCTCTCCTAACTGCTTCTCTATCTCATTCTTCTTGTAGTGGGCATAAAGATAGGGTCGCATGTTGATCGATTCTGTCCCCTTCTTCAATTAAATTTTATGCTCAATTGGGCGATGCGGAGGCAGCATCGATGGAGCCTTAAGTAGATCCTTGTACTCCGACAACATTGGCTTATCAGAATGTTCCCCACCGTGGGCCTGTGCCACCTGAATTGCGAACAGCTCATGCTGCCGGCAAACCTTCTTTTCAATTTCCTCCAACTCCGCCTACTGTAGATGCGAGTGCAGCCCCTGTAGTTTACACGACTTCCCTTCTCGTTGGAATTCCATGGTCTGCAGTTTCCAATTATAGAGAATCGGCCCCAATTGGCTCAACCATGGTACTCCTAAGAAGACATCCAGACCTGCCATAGGTAAAGCATACAATGTTAGAGCAAACTTGCCCTCACCCATTTCCAACTCCACCTCGTCCAACTTCCCTTGACACCTTAAAGGTTTCTTGTCCGCAACTTAAACAGCAAAGGAAGGAATGGGACTGATAGGGAGTTTCAATTCCCTTGCAGTCCTCTCGCAGATGAAATTGTGGGTCAAACAACTGTCAATGAAGACCGTTAGAGAGTGTTTGTTGACCCGTGCATTCAGACGAATAGTTTGAGGCATGTTCCACCCCGTTAGTGCATACACCGTGATCTTTGGTTCCGTCTCCTTCCCTTCTTCCCATCTGCTTCATCATCATCCTCATCATTCTTTCCCTCCATGATGAATAGTTACGGTTGTTTACACTTATGGCCTGCTATAAATTTTTCATCGCAACTAAAGCATAGACCCAAGCTTCCTCTTAAGCTCCTCCCAACTTAATTTCTGTGGTGCCGGCGTACTAAACCCCTTCGTTGGTGGTTCATATTCCTTAAACTGGTTTACTCGACTAGTAATCGGCGCTAGCAATCGTTGTATCTGCGACCTAAAGTTAGACTTTCTCTTTTGGCGCTGAAGTTGTTCATCCTTCATATGTGCCAAATTTAAAACCTCACTTAGTGACTTAGGTCAAAACATACGCATAGTGTCGGTTATTGTCGGATCAAGCCCTCCAACAAATGTACACATCAACGCCTTATGCGTCCATCCCTCCACCTTGTTCTGCAATCTCTCAAACTCCTGCTGGTATTCATGAAGTGAGCCTATTTACTAGATTTTAGACAAGGCTTCGTCAAATTCTTCTCCTTCGACGGGTCCAAAACATACCCACAACTCCTCCTTGAAAATTGGCCAAGTAAGATTAACCGCATCTTCTCTCAGTGCCTTAGACGTGGCTTGCCACTACTCATTGGCTTCGCCTTCCAAGTGGTACAATGCAAAACCCGACCTTTTGATTATCAAGCATGTGATTATCATCAAGATATTTCTTCAACTTGCTGATCCATGCAGTGGGGTCTCCTCCCTTGAAGCGTGGGAACTCCAACTTCATCGTCCGTCCTAGAACGAATGGAAGATTCTCTCCCTGATTTATCAGTTGAAGCTGATGCTCGTCCCCCACGTTACGTCTATTACACCGGCCCGTAGTACCTTGATACCTCTTTCTTTTACACTTTTTAGGCATCTTTTAGTCATGTTTTGCATTGTTAAGAGTCTGTCCTTAGTGTTTTTAGGTCCTTAACCTTAGATATTTGCATTTACGTATTTTAGGATGTTGCATTGCTACATTGTTGCATTTTGGATTAAACATGTACTTTGGAGCCTAAAAAGAGCAAAAAGAAAGATTCACAAGTTTCAGCTACCACAAGGAAGGATCTGGTGTCATTTATGGGGTTTACATAAGAGGATTTGAAGCATCAAGAAGGAAAAGGGAGGCACCCGACCATACCACCCGACCATGCCAAAGAGCACCCGGTCGAGTTCATGACAAGACCCTCAAAGATCGACCTGATTGAAGATTTTCCTTTTGGGATTCAGCTTCTGAATTCTTCATCAAAGTTATAGGAAATCGAGTTAGATTTCCAATGGTGGTGATTTCAGGCCAATCGGAGATGCGGTTCAATATTTATTTCTATTTTAGTGAACGTACATACATCCAGATCAAAGACTGGAACCACCCGATCGCCTATCCGATCATGCACCCGAAGTGGACCTCGAGCACCTGCTGTAGACCTTCGGGTACCTGCTGACGCGGCTAGGTCAAGTGGTTTCCATATATAAACCCTCTCTTAACCCCAAGTTCAACACACAGGAGGTGATAGCCGTTTTTACACTTCTCTTTGAGCAAATTTTCCAGTTTTGTTAGTCTTTCAACTTGAATTCTGATTACATTTTGCTATTGCTTCTTTCTAATTAAACATTTCTCTTTTTCATCTTTATGATTATGCAATTTTTATTTATTTTTGGGTTTATGTTCTTTGCCATGAAATAAGAGTAGTGAACCAAAGTTTCTAGGGATGGGATAGGCTAGTATATATTTTTAATCAGTTAGAATGTTTTAGCTTGATTGATTTGATGAAAATTCTCTTATGGATTGGTGTTCTTAGTGCTAGTTTCAGACCAAGAGTTTGAGTATATATCCTAGACATTTATGCACCGAGAGGTGTTCGATGAAATGCATGAATCAACTAATGCTAGAAATTTACTCACTTAACCTAAGAGATTAGATGAGTAAGTAGTTTATTGACAATAGTGAATTGGATTTTAATGTCTGCTTGACTATGTTTCTCCAACGAGAGTTGGGTAAGGGAGTAGTTAAGTCTGATTGTTTCTACCACGAGAGTGGATTAGCAAGGATTAGAAATTCATTGTCTAGGGAATAAGGTTCTTGCGGCTTGTAAAACATCCTAGGTTGATTAGGAATACTTATGAACCGATTATCTTATCCTTAGGAGCTTTTGTATTTTGATTGTTTACAGCTTTTACATCAACTCGATCACAAACCCGATCTGGTACTCGACTCGATCACCTGCATCATGTGATACCTCGAGCTGTTCTTGACTTTTCTTATTTTTGTTCACCTTAGGTTGTTAGACAAAACCCCTATTATTACTTGGCTTGACTTGCATTGTTCTGATCACATCTTATCTGCTAGCATAACAACCATTTGGATTGATAACCCTTTGTACTATAACTGCATAGGGAATTGATACCCTGGATAAAAATCCTGTTATCATACCTCTTCCTTCGCGGCAGTGTTCACCACCGTTGTAAGCTATTGATCACCTCCTCCATCGTTTGGAATTTGTCGTCAAACCCTTGATTCAACTGTTGAACCTCCTCCTTCAACTCAAGAAGGTTGGACTCCAAGTCCTTGATCCTCTCTTTGTTGGTTCCTGCCATGATCGATGAAAAACTATTGATAGCAAGTTTTGACACCACGAAGTGTGGTCAGATCAAAACAAAGATAGAATGGCTCTCATACCACTTTGATAGGTCCCAATCAAAGTCAAGAGCGTAAGGGCACAAGAACACAAGGTTTTTTCAATGGGTAGTTAAAACTACCGCTTTACTAAGCTTCCATTAGTTTATATAGTAAACGTACTACAACCTCAAGACTATTGAGTCATAGAAGATAGAGATAAGAACACGTAAAAGATAACATCAAATCATAGAACACCATAATCAAACATTGTTCAATGATATCCTGAAACACTATAACACCAAAATCGTAGACCGCCAAGAAAAACTAAACTGCGTTGCTAACATCATTATTTTACCCATATTAGCTATAGTTTTCATATGCATTTAGGAAGAGTTTGATGAGATTTCAGGTATAAAAGGTCTATTATCAAGTATTTCAGGTTTCAACAAGGTTTTACAGGTTTTATTTGAAGAACTTCCTGAAATCATAAAAGGCTGTTGGACCAAAAGACAAGGAAAACATGTTTCAGGATAGATTCAGAGATCTTCAGTACGGGCCACATTTGAAGAACTTCCAGAACTCATATTTTAACGTACTTGGTGTCTCTGGAAAGCTGGAACAGTCATATTTCTTCTCGAAGTGGAATCAAGTCAATCCATTCATTCATCCGGAAGATATTTCCGATTTACCAAGACGTATTATAAACCGACGTAAGGAGAACCATCCAGCCGATGGGCTTTTATTGAAAGCTTGATCAGCAACCATCACTGCGGCCCAGTCCAAGTCTCCTCTACGGTCCAGAAGCCTTTTTCGCCGCCCCTTTTCCTGCACTCAATAAAAATATACGTTTTTACTCATACAAACCCTAATCCAGGACAAAACCCTATAAATACTCTTATAGACCTAGGGTTTCAAGGTGTGGCTCTTCATTGCCTCCTAAAACCGCCCCTGCCATGCGACCCTAGACGACCAGAGAACCTCTCTTGCTCGCCGTTCCATTGAAGCTTGAGGATCCACCATCTCTCTCTTTCTACTCTTTCTAGTTCTTTCATACTTTCATTGCTGGGAACAAGTTACTTTTGTGACAAATAGAGAAGTTTTCTTTGAACCCCTTTTGTTTATTGATTCTTTTTTAATGCTATACTTTATAATATCAATGTCTTTTCTTTGCATCATGAGCGAGTAGTTTTATTTGTTGGGTTTTATGGGATGATTCAAGGTGAATTCACGGTTCGCTTCAATTAGGTTGTTAGATCTTATTTTTGGTTTTATATCAGAGTTCTTTTGGGACATCTTTATCTTAATGCATGTGCTTGGGTTGACCACCAAGTGCTGATCTAGAGAACGGAAGCGTTAACCGCGTTATCCTACTTCTCTGAACTAGTGTTATACCAAAACATCGCGTCGTAACCTGCGTAAGTTGAGTTGCGGAGTTTGGTGA
Organism: Camelina hispida; assembly: GCA_023657505.1. NCBI lineage: Eukaryota > Viridiplantae > Streptophyta > Magnoliopsida > Brassicales > Brassicaceae > Camelina > Camelina hispida. Next base: position 36,710,492 of record CP094635.1, read on the forward strand.
ATGTATCGAACTTGTTTTACTATCTGGTTGACATGTGTCGTTGCCTGCGTGAGTTGAGTAACGGAGTATGAAGACTTTAGACTTTCATTCTACAAAAATAGCTTGTTAGTTCATAAGTGTTTCGTAGTTGAGAACCTAAACCGAAATTAGTATTTACTTGTTAGATCTTACATTTAATAATGCTTAGAACTATGAAAACCCTGAGATGACTCCCAAAACGCCTAACGTCTTAGTCTTATAGTTTTAAACCGTTTTTATTTATTTGCAATAGATATTAGAAAAACCAAAACCCCAATCTCTTATTTAGTCTTAGCCATAGTTTTTTATTTTTTAATTCAATTTGTGTTAGCTATTACTCTCTGTGGGATCGATCCTAAAATACTACATTGATTAACTGTGCACTTTTAGTCATCGTGTGGTCTTTCAGGTAAAAGATTTGGAGTGAAATTCTACACACATGCATAGAAATAAAATCCGTATGGTTTGGCCTGCGAATCCGTATGGGCCTGCTGGACTGCTGCAACTGTGGCCATCATTAAGCTGTAGAAATTTTTGCTTTAAGGACTTTCACTATAATAGTTTTTATGATCATTGATAAAAACTATTACTGTAGAAATTATGAAATATCATTGGTGGAGAAAGTTTTCATAAACTGTAACCATTTATGAAACTATGTCTTTTGTGTTTTTAGAAATAAAATCCATATCTTTTATGTTTCACATTGTTATTTACAAAAAGAAAAGTTAATAAAATTTATAAGTATTTAACAATATATAATTATCCCAAGTTAACAACAAAAATGCAATACAATTATGAAAATTATGCTGATGTACCAATATATTACATTTCTTTATAAAACAACATACTGAATTTTCTTTTCTCATGTTTTATTAAAATATTTTCCATAACAATTTATATTACATAATTGTCGAATATTAATATTAAAACACTAAGAGATAGTTATATATAAAATACTAAGGAGTATAATATACATCCAAAAATTTGTATTTTTTTTACTAATTAAAATAGACATTAGATTTTGTATGTTAAGTTTGAAATAGTTATATAAATATAATATTAATTAAAGAGGATAAATTGTAAAAATATGTCTCGAATTATCTGGTAACGATATGGGATTAGACCATTCAAGATTTTTAAAAATTAAATACCCTTCAATTTAGGGAAAACTAGTTTTTAGTGTTTTCTCCATATTTTAAAGAAAAACTAGTGTTTGTGGAAAGCCCTTTTTTCAACGAGATTATGTTTTTATTTTGAGCTTTATAATTTTTCTTTATTAAATTTAATATCTATAACAAAAACCAAAACCAAAAAATCTAAAATCTAAAAACCAAAAGCTTAAAAATTAGTAAACATTCATGGCCTAAAAACCTTTTTTGGTATTGTTTCTCTTCTTTCTTTTCAAACCGAAATATGTTTTTAAGACGTATTTAGTGAAAAAGAAACATTTTAATGTTGGTAACAACTTACTACTCACCTACATGTATATCTTCATATAACTATAACCAAGCTTTTTGCTTTGTAAGCAAAGACACCGGACATAATACTCACTAGTCACTACTATATAAGAAGGATCCGAAAGTGACATGGTTGAAGAACACAATGGTCCACTACATAAAAAGTAAAAACTATATTGCATCACCAAACCAACACACTTCACTTTTTCTACTAGTTAAGAAACTAACAAACCAAAAGATCTCACAAAAAGAGGTAACAAGACCAAAATATTATTAACTAAAAGCATATTGGTAGGTTTTAGGTGGTCGTTTATCTTAAGGGTTTTCGGGGTTTGGTACTTTCACTCTTCGTCATCCACATCTCCATCACCACCAGAAGCTTTCTTGGCCCCGGCTTTCTCGTTCCTTCTCTTCACTCTTCCAGGTCGACCACCACCGAAAGGACTGGTCAGAGAAAAGTCTACGTGTTTCTGCGACTCTACTCTCACCATGAACGATGGAATGTTCACAAGTTGCCTCCCAACCCTAAACCGAATCGAAAATAGAATTAGGTCAAGAATCAGCTTTTGTAACAATTGGCTTCATCTTTAGCCGTAAGTGCAACGAAATTGGAATGATCCACCCAAGACTATACCCAAGTTAAGCAAGACACAAAACCTATAAACCTCAACATAATTGAGTTTGATCAGAGCAGTTAACTAAATGTGGTTCCCAAGATCATACTAACTCAAAAGACATTACATATAAGCTTTAACACAATTAAGTTCATTTCGAGCCGTGAACTGTGACAAATTAGAAGTATCTACCCGATTCAAAGCCACATTTTACTAAACACTATTCCCAAGATTGTACCAATTCAAAAGGAACGATTTTTACCTGATGTGCCTCTGTCGGATAAGAACACGGGCGTGGTGAATGGACTTGGCCATACCAGACTTGAAGACAATAGTTTGGAGACGACGTTCAAGGAAATTCTCAACAGTCAAAGCAAGAACGTAGTCAAGCTTGTTCTGGCTTTCATCAAGAAGACCATATCGGTTCATTCTCCTAAGAAGAGCTTCACCTTCAAAGATACGACGAGGGTTCTTCTCATCAAGAGTTAAAAGTTCTCTCGCAGCGTTACGGATACGGCTAAGTGCATACTGAACCCTCCAAAGCTCTCTCTTGCAACGAAGACCGTATTCTCCAACAAGCTTCAACTCGGCATCGAGACGCTCTTTCTCGTAAGGACGCCGTGGCTTCTTGAACGTTTTGCCATCTATTTAAAAACGAAAACAAAAAAATCAAATCTTTAAAACATCACATGCAAAGAACAACAACAAAACAGGGTACAAATAAAAATCCAATTTTTCACACATCAAAACAGAGCAGAGTTGAAATTTCACATCAAGATTACAATACACTACATATATTTTGCATGTCTCGAAATTTTTAATGATCATTTTTGAATAGTACAGGGAAATTAAACGAATATTAGAAGCAATCACAGGAAAAACTAAACTTTATTAAGTAAAATTTGAGGGAGAAAAACAGAGCAGCATGGGGAAAGAACGGATTTTAGAATATACAAAAAGGGGAAAACATAAGAAAATAGAAGATAGAGAGTTGAGAGCTCACAGTTTCGGTAGAATCTGACGTTTACCATAGCTGCTGCTGTTGCTCAAAACAAAAACGAGTTGATCGCGACGAAGAAGACGAAGAGCTTTTTTATACACAACTATGAAAAAAAACCTAAAGCGGCTCTAGTCTCAATGACTCATTTTTATATGACTCATTTTTATTTTGTTTGTTTGGGCTTTTAAAACATCTGGGTTGGCCCATTGGGCTTCTTTAAAAATTGATTTTCTTTTGTCTTTTGCAAAATTCATATTTCCATTATTATTTTGTTATACAAAAATATGAAGAAAAAAAATATTGTATTTGTTGAGAAATACCCTTAGACAGCAGCATACCACTAAAGACTAAAAGTCTAGTAATGCTGGTGGGTTAACCTATATTTGAGTAAATTAATGTGTAAACAAATGCTACTTTTGATAGTTAACTTTTGATGTGGTAATGTAAACCTAGAATTGTCATTCTTAAATATCTCTTCTTACTTTTTATTTACCATGAAAAATATATCTCATTTGTAATGTATATATGAACATGAAAGAAACAAATACCAAACACAATTATCTATTAATTGAACTCTCTTTTGTAAAATAAGAAACAAAATCAGAAAAAGTTTATTGTGAAGAAATGTAACTTTCTAATGGTCTCTAATTTATTACACTTTATTTACATATGAGCAACATCTAGAAAACCTCTTTGATGACTCTTGTCTCTTCTGGATTCACAAGAAGATTCATTTTTTTGGAAAGATTCAGACCAATAAAAATCGAAAGAATGAAGAATCCATAAAACCTTGGATTAACAATTACTATAACTAGTAATTTAACCATTACTTGTCTCTGCAAAATCACTAAGAAACTACTTTATTGGGAATTTCCTTCAAACCAAACTCTTCTTCTTTACGCCTGAAACAATACACAAAGCTTTCAGCAAAAATCCACAGTTATATCATAACATGTCTCAAAACACACAAAAATATCTAGCAGGTACTTACTTATTGACTAACTTGATTAGTGAAGCTGGTCTTTCATATCCTCTACCTTCCTTGTTTTGACCTTTCACTTTCTCTTCTTTTGACTCCATCTTCCAAGAAGCTTTACTCAACGATTCACCTAACAACTCCGCAATATTTGTCGCCATTGCTTCAACCTTCTCCACAAATGGGAAGTTCTTCTCTTCAAATTGATTAGATAGCCAAAGATACGTAGACAATATTTGGTGTTTACTCTCTAAAGCCAATAGCTCAGTGTCGTTCTTAGCAGAACCCTTTGGCATCCCCATAGCAACATTAACCGGCATATCTAGGCTATATGTTGAAGCAAAGCGAAACAGATGGTACATGGCTTTCGGATTCCTGATATTAACCGGTGCAAAACAGAAGTTAAACCGTTCTTCTAGAGACAATCCTGGTACCTTCTCCAACATGTTCGCTACTTTCTTCACATGATCATGACGGCACAGGAAGTAAGAACCATCGAGTTTGCAATGTTTTCCAAAATGCTCCAAGAGCGCAGAAAAGGCCATGTCTGGAACTTGTGCAGCGAAAAGCTCAATCTGTTCAAAGAAGGGGAAAAGCCCAACCTTTGTAACTTCATCAAATGGTTGTTGCAAACACTCAATTAGATAGTTTAGATCTTCTTCGTGTAGCGTCGTTGTAAGCCCATCTGGATAACGGCTTCCTCTCCTTCCAGCTCTCCCTGCTATCTGTTTTACCTGTGATGCACCAACTGGAACCATCTTATCGCCGTTATACTTGCTCAAACTGTAAAACACAACCCTTCTTATGTTAAGATTCAATCCCATTCCAACAGCATCACTTGCAACCAAAACATCATACTCGTTTTCTTGATCGTTAAACAGATTAGCTTGCTGTCTCCTCGTTTCAGGAGGCAATGCTCCGTAAATAACACAGCATCGATGATTTGTATGTTTTTCAATAGCCATCTTAATTTCAAATATCTCTCTTCTAGAGAACGCAACAACACAATCCCCTGACTTAACATTTTTCAGATCTCCTAATAAGGTCTTAGCTTCTACGACTAACGGTTTGAACCTCTCGTAATGCTCTTCAACTAACTCGTCCCCTGTATCAGCACACATCTTACGCACAATATCCAAAACACTCGGGTCTCCACACAAATGAATCTCATCAGCTTTTAATCCAAGCAAAGCTTTTGTCCAAGCGTGACCTCTACTAGGATCCGCCATCATTTGTATTTCATCGATCACAGCCACTTCATATAACTCATCCGTAGAAACCATTTCAACCGTACAAGAAACATGCTTGGCAAACGGAACATGTTTCTTCTCTTGTCCAGTCAAGAGACTACAGTATATCCCTAGAACATTTACTTTATCGAAAACTTCCATGGCTAATAACCTAAGTGGGCTGCAATACAATCCGTTCTTAGCTTCCATAAACCGTTGCAAAGCATTGTACGTTTTGCCACTGTTGGTCGGTCCACAATGGTACACGATTTTACGCTTCATAGCTCGAGCAAAAGGAAACCAAGTCGCGGGTCTCGTGAGGTCTGCAGTATCAACAATACTCTTAAAACGTTTGATTTCATCAGGGAACTCCTCAATACAGAATTCAACAAACACAGGGAACAAAAACTTAACAGCTTCATCTGTTGACCCAACAGGAACAAGATCCTGAACAACCTCAATCCTACATTTCTCAAAGAAGAAGTCCCTGAACTTGCTAACAGCAGTTGGGAAAAACGATTTCCCAATATAGATCGCAAGAGCCTGATCCGCCGCCCTACCTGACTGTGCAAAATACCCGAAAATCTCATGTAAAGTATCCCATTCACTACGGTGAAGCTTAGAACGCACTTCACTTTCCCTAAGCTCTCTGTATAAATCCACAGGATCTTGATACCGATCGTTCAAAACACGAGCAGCCTCGCTACTGCTCTCAGAAACCGCTGAATCATTCATCAAGCATTCACCAAGTTCATTAACCACACCTTCCTCATCGTAATCATCACTCTCAGAACCAGAACTAACACTTCTTCCACAATCTTCCATATCATCATTTCCCCCGTTACTATCCACAGTAGACGAAAAGCCCCTAACTTTACCAATCACAAAGCTCCCAAATCTGTAATCATTCCATGGAAGCCGAATCCGAACCGGATTCTCCGAACCAAACCGGCTCGTGGGCACATCAGAAACAGGATTACCAAGAAATCTAGATTCGGTTTCTCTAAAAGAATGTAAATTTCGTGTCGAAATTAGAACCCTAACCCTAGAAGTATATGCTCTACGCAAAACCCCAGCTACGCCTCTCGCCATGGTCACGAACTCGAATCCAAAAAAAAAAAGAATTGAGATTTTGACAATTTTGCAGTGTAGTTTTGAACCCTGTTTAAGAAAAAAAAGTCGCCTCCTTTATCGTAGTATTCCAAATGGGTTTGTTGGATTCAAAGGAGACTAAAAATAGTAAAACGAGCTTGAAGCGTACCTTGAGAGAGAGAGAGAAGTGATGGTGGGCGTTTAAAGCGAGAGAAACCCTACACCATTTTTATTCTACACTGGTAACAACACTAGTTTATAATAGTTCGCACAATTACTACAATAAAAAGAGAGATAAACACTAGTAATATATATATATATATATATATATATATTTATGATTTCTAACTTTTTAAGTTTTTATTAAGATGATGGTTACATAAAAAAAAAAAAAAAAAAAAAAAAAAAAAAATCTTATATCTTATAGTATTCACGGATGGAAATTTTCATATACCCCAAGTTTTTCCAAATCTTGTGATACATTTGGAAAATTAAATATGGAAAAAAATCATTGCAATATAGTAAAAAAATTGATTAGAAACATTTTAAATATTTATAATTTTTTTTTTTGTTTTTCCATTAACATTACAGTTCAGAGGTTTGAGACAACGATTGTTATTTTTGCTATTCTCATGAACTTTTCTCTTCCAGTGAGATCTGTAACTCCAAATCTTCATTTCCTCTCTTGATCTTAAGTTTCACCTTATCACCTACACTGTACTCATCCAATATCTTCATCAACTCAGCTTTGTTTTTTACCTGATTAAGACCACAGAACAATCAGAAATAGGTTCTTCATTCCAAGAACAATGACAAAGGGACAAAACAACCAAAACTTGAGAATAGAGGTTCGTCGGGCTTACGGGTTTGTCATCAACTGCAACAATGACATCTCCAAGCACTATATTACCAGCAAAACCCCGAGATGTCGGATGTAAGCCTGCTTTTTCTGCTAGACTGTTTCCCGGTACCTGTTTTTGCATGAAAAAACGGCACTTGTAATCATAATCATCAAATAAACCAACCGGTTTCGAGGTTTTAGAGTACGAAGTGTTTTACATACCTGAAGGACAAGGGCTCCATTACGAACATTGAGTTGATTAGCTACTGGATCAGGGGCTAACTCTATGTTAATACCAGCTCGAAGGACCTGTAGTTTTTGGATATAGTAACAACATTAAAAAAAAAAAAAAACCCGGATACAGAAAACAGAACAATGGATTGTATTCATGCTTACCTTACTGAACTGGATTAGTTGAGGAACAATCTTCAATACAGTTGATGACGGAATTGCAAACCCGACACCAGCAGATGTTCCTGTTGAAGTCAGGAGTAAATATATTATAACGGATTCTTACATGATTCTGTGAGTCAAAGATAATCACCTGTCTGTGTGAATATGGCTGTGTTGATACCAATTAAGTTCCCTTTTGAATCAAGCAAAGGACCTCCACTGCAAAATTCAATGAAGAAAGATCCGTTAAAACCCACATAGAAAATGTAACTATTCCCCTCTTTTTGTATGTTTCTGTAGACGTACCTATTCCCCGGGTTAATGGCTGCATCAGTTTGAATTCCACCACCAATGGTAACTCCTGTTTGACTAAAAATGTCACGGTTAAGACCGCTGATGACACCAACCGTAAGGGTGTGGTCAAAACCAAAGGGGTTTCCAATTGCTAAACACTGCTGCCCAACTTTTAGAGAATTTGACTGCCCAACTTTAATCGGTTTCAGGAGCATTTCAGGGGCTTCTACCTGAGTTTTTGTGGTAACATTAATATAAGCAGTTGATTCTTTTTAACTTTCGTTGACAAATATTACGACATATAGAGTATACCTTCAAGACAGCAAGATCTTTAGCACGATCAGCACCTACAAGTTTTCCTTCAAAATTCTTCTGTACCCTTCAAGATTTTCACAAACGAGCAGAGATGAGAATAACGAAAGACTACAAACGGCTGAAATAATTCATCCCCAAGAACAAAGCTCACCCATCAGATGCTAGAATATTCACACGACCAACCACATCACCGGGGCTAGGATTTCTTGAAAGTGCATTGCCAATAACTGTTCAGCAGAAGATACAGCTAAACTTACAATATTATCATTTATCTACAATCCGAGCCCATCTCAATATTATCATTCATATCATCTTACCGTGATAATTGGTCACAATGTATCCCTCTCCATTCCAGACTACTCCAGAGCCATTTCCTTCGGGTATCTACGATTACATTGTGAGTGTAACTGTATGTCAAAACAATCGTTAGCAACATAAAAGAGGGATACTCTTTTAGTACTGAGAAAACAGTACCTCAACCACACCCGTCATTTTGAGCTGAGGTCGTAATGTTACATCAAATATGTTGACAACGGAATAAGTATTCTTCTCAAACAATTGGACAATTCTCCCCTGAAACAGAGATAATATATAAGAATCTTAATATAACCATTAAAACCTGAAACTTCCATTACAATTATCAAAGATACAAACCTCAGTAGGGAAAAGAGGTCCAGCTGGGAAAACAGGTGGACTAACATCTTCAACTGTGGTAACGGATGGATCACCAAGAGCTAAGGCTGTAGTAATTCACCACAGAGAGCATACTCAACAATCAAAATTATATCACTATGAATCAATGAAAACCATCTCACTATAAGCAGAGAAACTTAAAGTGTTATGAAAAGGCTAAGATTAGATCATAAGGACTCATGTTATCTCCTAGTGCAACGAATCCTGTTAGCTGCTTTGATATTGAAAAAAAAAAGGTTTATTTTTGGTAGTTCTACTTCAAAGGAGCTTCTGAAATCTAACACGACTATTGCAAAATCCTTTCAACTAAGAACTCTGGATCATAACTAGCTAGGAACTACAACGTTCTGAGTGTGACAATTAAGCTTCTTATACAAAATTTGCCTCATCGAATTGTTGAAAACAAAGAGTTAGAAAAAAAGGAAAAAACAAAAGCTGAACTAGGTGCAGACCTGATGAGTACCTTGAAGGATTATAGCACAAATTCATGAAAAAACTTGTCAACAAGATTCGCCTTGTCGTCGAAGGGACACTTTTCACAGCTAACTCATGCAAATTCGACTTCCAATCTCCATTAATCCTATCGAAAAATAACAGCCAAAAGCTAACATAAACATCAAAATTCCAAGGAAAACAACAAATCTTAGACTAACAAATAGCTGATACAAAGTTCGAAACTGAGAGTTTCCTCCATAGCTTACATTTACCAACAAAATTATCAGTTTTGACAAACCAAAAATTAAAAAGTTTGTCCCAAAAATTAAATCTTTACGGTGATTTCTCACTACAATCTTTGGAAACAATTCATAACACTTAAACAGAGTATCAGACATAACATCATCATTCTTAATAACACACTCAGCAACCTATTAATTGAACTCTCTTTGCAAAACTAAGAACCGTAATGAAAAAAAGAAAAGTCATAATTTTAGAGCCCAACTCTAAAGGAACAATTTTTCAGCAAGATTTGGCAAATGTAAGAAGCTCAAATGGCTTACTTGACTGAAGAAACGGGTGGGTCTGAAACGACGTCGCCTTGGGAAATTCTGGAACAGGCGGAGGAAAGAAGTTGTCGTCGACCCACAAACTCATTCTCAGTTGAATTGATCGGATTAGGTTTCAAAGAGAAAGATGCTATTACCTGCTGCATCTTTCTTTACTACCAGCAACAATTCTCACGAAAACTCTGACACCAATCGATATGGGCAAGCAAAACCTGGATAATTTTTTTTATTTTTTTTGTGTAGCTGTGGAAGAAGGAGATACTTGAAATTCCGTAAATGCCCCTCTTACGTAATTATTATTATTTTATTCAAATTTCTTTTTTTTTTCAAAACCGAATCCGAAGATGAAACATCAAAAGAATTCAGTCACTGCCTGGATTATAAAAACATTTGACAAATGTAAAATTGAAGATGACAACATGTTTAAAATATTTATTAGCTTTCATCGAGAAATTAATCGATTTGAAACAAAATCCAGTAGAAATGCAATTATTGAAAAGATTAATAATGTGAAGAGTAACGTCGTAAAAGTTTTGTCTACAACAAAAATGAACAAAAATTTACTTTTTTTTTTAATATTTTTCTTTCTTTATAAAAACTGAAACTAATTAAAATTTTAATTAAACTAACATAGTTTAACTATTTCACGTTGACCAATATTATTATTCCGTTATTTTTAATGGCAGTACAAAAATGAAAGTTAGTTTTAAGGTTTAAAATGTTAGTAAAATCATTTTAAAGGTTCAAAGTATTAGTAAAATCATTTTAAAAGTTTATAGTTTTAATGAAATTTTCTCGAGGTTTAAAGTGCTACCCAGTGACACTCTTAAGGTTTAAAACGTGATTTTCCCTAAAAATCTTATAATACAACATATAAATAATATAATTCTTGTAATGTTAATACTTAATAGACACTTGAGATATTATAACCGGAAAAGAACATTAAAAAAAAATAACTGAAATTGAGATAGATTATTATCTAATCTAATTAGTAAAATTACAAGCTATAGAGAGATATAATTAGAAGACAGATCAAATCACCATCAAAATTAGATGGAGAAGATCACATAAGGTCTAATGGTGACACTAATTTAAAGAATTATTGAGGAAAAGTTGAGAGATTTTATTTTGGTCACATCATTTATGCCCATGAAAAATTGAGGAATTTTAGTCGAATTTTAATCACATTATCTATATATACATTTTTGGAGACATTTATGAAATAAATCTTGAAGTTCATATCTATTTACAAGCATTCCATTGACATTAATTATTAATTTATTTTTCATTTACATAATTAATATTTTTTTTCCTCAAAATAACTAATATTAAGTTTCTATTTTTGAAAACAATATTTCCCATCCTAAATAAATTTTCAAAACAATAGGAACTACTCTCTTTAACATTAAATATTAAGTTTATAATTAATTTAATTAATATTAAATTTCTATTTTTACAAAAAAATATTTTTTCCATATACAAATTTCCTAAACAATCGGCCTAATTAATAAACAAATTGATTTTCGATTTTGGAGGAGGATCTGTGGCCGAGATCTTCGATCTTAACGCATTGATCTCAACATAATTAAAACTAATTTTTACTTTCACGGGTTTCGTATGGTGAGTTTTTACGGATTAAAATCTTTGAACATGTTGTCTGACCTGCCTAGCATGGCGTGTTTGGACTATGAAACCAACACTAAAACTATTAGTTTATCTCATACATACTATAGATTTTTGTAATCATAGTTTTGAAAATTAACTTATAAATTATTTAGTATATGAACTACAAAATATTACACATAAAAAATAAAATAAATACACATAAAAATATGCACTAACATACTACATAGGCATATACATTTGTTTAATTCTAGAGAACAAAACAAAACTAGAATTTTATATTCTATCTAATAACAAATTTAATGTAATTAAGTTATAAACTTTATAAAACGTAAAAAGAAGAAAAAATTCTAAATTAATTAGACAAAAGTTAATTAATCGAGAATTTGCAAACTATATAAATTAAAAATTATTATTTAAAATACAACAATTTATAATTTAGTTTCGCGATGTACCGCGGGTGAAATCCTAGTTTAGTTACAAAATTAAACCCTTTAACAAAATAAATCCTAGTTTCGTGACAATATATTTTAATTTTTTAATTATTTTATTATTATGCTTTTTTCTTTAATATTAGAAATCAAAATTTTTAAAATATATATATTTTACATAATAATTATAGAAAAACTCAGCTAACTTTTCTTAAAATAGGTTTGTGAATAAAATTATCAAATGAGTTTTGTTTTGTATACATTTATTTATAACATTAACCTAGTTAATCAAAAGTATAAATTTGTGAACTAAAGAATACAAATAATTTTGATTATTTTTTTAAAAAAATAAACAATTAATAATTAATTTTGATATTTTGAAGTTTTTATATGATAATGATTCTTGATAAATGTTTATCTATCTACCTTGTCTTATTAGATAAAACTTTAATTCTAATTCAGACTCTCATTTGTATAATGCCACTTACCAAGTTCTTATTCAACATGTTGAATAAGTTTGGTTATAACATTTGTACTACTAATATTACAATACAAATGTTACACAACTTAAAATTCTAAATGCAATACTATTTTTTTTTAAATAAAGAAAATCATATATAGTTTTGTATTATCATGGAAGGTTTTGTATTTTTAAAAAAATATATATATAATGTTTATTGTATGTTTCATAATTATATATCTAAGTTTTATCATTACAACTGATTATTGTTAATATTATGGACTATAATGTAAATATAAAAACTTTTGGAAATGAATTTGAATGTGTACTATTAGGGTTAATGATCCTATGAAAATGAAGATGTGTTCTCCTTAAAATGATGGTCATTGTTGGAGGAGATTCTCTTAGAGTTTAATCCTTTTTGCCAATCCATTCAAAAATATTGCTTAAATATCGTTAGATATGAATTTAGCTATAAACTTAAATTTGAGTATGTCGTTACTATTGTAAGTTTGTAACGAACACCTAATACATAGTTTGGGCATTATTAATTGCCGTTATCCCAAATGTAGGCATCACAAGTTTACAAATAAAAATCCAACCCTGAACCATTATATTTGTATTGAGCACGATGCACAGTAAAAATCCAACCCTGAACCATTATATTTTTTTTTTTGCTACTATATGTATGAACTTTTTTGTTTGACGTGATCTAAATAAATATACTTGGATTTTGACAACATTAATATATAAACATTTCTAGACGAGGGTTGATAACTTTAATGTTTCACATATAAAGAGAAACACAAAGCGCCGAACAATGACAAAATTGTCTGCTGATTTCTTGATTTTAATATTAAGTCATCGACTATAGAACTGTTATAGAAACATAAAGGTATGGTAAGGAATTCCAGAAATATCTATTGCACTTTGTAAATAAAAATACACATGATTCAATAGACCAAATGATAGACACGAATACACCATAGCAGATATATTTTCAATCAATGTATTGTAAGAAAAAAAAAGCAAGTCGACTATACAGTTTGTAGAATAACACAATAATCATATCATTATACGGTGCACAATGCGAAAACCAAAAGTGGAGATAGACAAAAAATGCAAGATACAATAAATAAAACACATGAAATCTTTAGTTTATATTGAAAAGTTCTATATATAGTCGTACTGCCTCAACACATGAAATCTTTAGTTTAGCAATTAATGATATGTCTCTTAGAAACATTTCGAAAGAGACATGTATACTCTGTACTTTGCCTAGTAACAAACATAAAGAGTATAAGAATGGATTTTTTACATAAACCTTTGTACTAAAGTAGAGATTTAAGAACTTCTAAGTCTAAAAACTACTATAGCAAACTACGAAACAAAATATTAGATATAGGATACATTTAGTCGACCTAAACAACATAGAAGAACAAAGCATATGTTTCACATGCCTACAATGATTGTAGATGATAAACGTGAACTAATTTCTGATTCTGTCATCAATCATAGAAGGTGCTATTCAAACAAACAAACCAAACACAAATCAAAAGAGACATGTATATGCTGTCCTATGCCTAGTATCAAACATAAGAGTATAAGACTGGATTGTTTACATAAACCTTTGTACTAAAGTAGAGAGTTAAGAACTTCCAAGTCTAAAAACTATTATAGCAATCTAGAACCGGAAATGAAATATTGGATACAGATTACATTTAGAAAGTGTTACTGAAAGAAATTTTTTAAAAGAAAAACAACATGGAAGGGAAATAAAGTAATATGCATTGCACATTCTACTGTTTCAACATATTTTCAAGCTCCATCAATACACTGTTACCATCACAGAAATATTCTCATTCATTTTGTAGTAAAGACTCAAGGTACGTGATACAATTTATAGAATCTAACACATTAATCATCAGTTAAAAAATGCAGAATACCAAAATATTAATCACTAAGAGTTTCAAGTACAACACAAACAAAAAGGCATTCAAGATTCATAGAAACTATTGTTATCATTTGCAGGAGTCTCATGTACGTTAAAATAAATATATCTACTACAAAGAAACATCTATTTCATAAAATGAGAAACCTTATGTTACATAGAAGCACCAAAACATAGATAACTAGACATTGAATAATACATTAAGTCGACCTAAAAAACAGAGAAAGAACAAGGCAACTATTCCACACGCCTACAAAATGAACTAATTTCTGATTTTGACATGAATCATAGAAAGTGTTATTCAAACAAACAAACCAATAACATTCTAGTGATTCAATTGATTTACAAGCTGCATCAACTATGTAAGACTAAGAGCAGACCTATTACCATAACAGAGATCACTTCAGTCATCAATTATTGTATAGTAAAGACTAAGCCAACATGTACAGACTAAGAGCAGACCTACTACCATAACAGAGATCATTTCAATCATCAATCATTGTATAGTAAAGACTAAGCCAACATGTACAATTTATAGAATCTAAACACACTAATTCATCTGTTAATAATGCCAAATGCCAATATGTCAATCACCAAGAGTTTAGACTTTAAAACATAACGCAAAACGTAGACATTCAAGATTCAAGGAAACTACTACAATCATCTACATAGTCTCATGAACATTAAAATAACATACCTATAAGCAACTACAAAATGCATCCATTTCTGATGGAGTTAAAAGTCACAAGGCTAGGAAAGATGAGAAATATAACTGATTTTATAAAAAAAGAAAGATAAACAAAAAGACAAGCTCTCCCTACAATATCGAAAACCCTTGTCCAATCCTAAGAAAATAATTGTTATGTCTAACTTTCCTGTTTTCTCCAAAACCTAAGCTCTTTATTTAAAGAGAAACCTAATATAGAAACAGAAACAAATCATATAACTTTATCACATATGACTTTATCAAGTCTAATTCAGATAGTACTTAGTATAAATAAATTATGATCTCTATCAGTTTCATAAAATAAAAAATCTTATATTACATAGAAGCACCAAAACAAAGATTATTAGTATCGAAAAGGGGTTTTAGAGCATAAGGTCAAACAAAGACACTCAAGATTCAAGCAAACTACTACCATCATTTGCAAGAGTCTCATCTACGTTCAAAACTACAATAGACTACAAGAGCATTTCCATTTATAAAATGATAAACTCTATGATACATAAGTACCAAAACAGAGACACAATAAGTTAACAATGAGTTTCTACAATCCGACAAACTACAATAAGTACCGATATAAGAAATTCTATGTTACATAAGTACCGAAACAAAGACACAATAAGTTAACAATGGATATGTTAACAATAAGTTGTCAAGACAACTATCCAAGATATACATATCTAATATCTTTATGTTACGTAGAATTATAAGTTAACTTAAACATGTAATTTACACAGGTGATAATAACAATTAATCACAGACAACTTGAGAAAAGTCTATACCTGATTATGAACACGTTTTTCAAGCATACCTGAACAAATAGAAATTAGTATTTACTTCACGTCTCTGATTCATACTTGTGATTTTCATAATATAATCAACTAATTACAAACAAATTTAAAAAATACATACCTGTTAAAGAAGTCTGCTACACTTGTAATCTCCTCAAAGTTTGTCCATTTGAACGCCTTCAGAACCACATACCTGAGGAAATCATAATTAGTTAGTATCCATTGAACATAAGTGTCGCTTTACTTACCTTGTTTTTTGAAGCTATTTAAATGGACCTCTGCTTAAACACTCTTTAGTTGGTTTGCCAAATATCTCTGTCTTATAACTTCTTTAAGTCGTGTGTCTGTCAGTAATATGTTTAGTCTTTGTCTTAAGACTTTGCTCTTTTGCTCTTTTGTCTTATAATTTTTCTAAGCCATAGGTTGTTTCCATCCAAAGCCGTGGGTACCAGAGCTCTTTTGTGTTACTCAGTCTTTGTCTTAAGACTTTGCTCTTTTGTCTTGTAATTTTACTAAGCCAAAGGTTCTTTCCATCCAAAGCCGTGGGTACCAAACTTTTAGAGCTCTTTTGTTATTCAGTCTTTGTCTTAAGACTTTGCTCTTTTGTCTTATAATTTTTCTAAGCCAAAGGTTCCTTCCATCCAAGCCGTGGGTACCAAAGCTCTTTTATTTGTCTTTGCCTTAAGACTTTGCTCTTTTGTCTTATAATTTTGAGCTTTTGTGTTATTTAGTCTTTGTACTTTGCTCTTTGTCTTGTAATTTTTCTAAGCCAAAGGTTCTTTCCATCCAAAGCCGTGGGTACCAAACTCTTAGAGCTCTTTTGTGTTATTCAGTCTTTGTCTTAAGACTTTGCTCTTTTGTCTTATAATTTTTCTAAGCCAAAGGTTCCTTCCATCCAAGCCGTGGGTACCAAACTCTTTTATTTGTCTTTGCCTTAAGACTTTGCTCTTTTGTCTTATAATTTTGAGCTTTTGTGTTATTTAGTCTTTGTACTTTGCTCTTTGTCTTGTAAATTTTCTAAGCCAAAGGTTCTTTCCATCCAAAGCCGTGGGTACCAAACTCTTAGAGCTCTTTTGTGTTATTCAGTCTTTGTCTTAAGACTTTGCTCTTTTGTCTTATAATTTTTCTTAGCCAAAGGTTCCTTCCATCCAAAGCTACCAAAGCTCTTTTATTTGTCTTTGCCTTAAGACTTTGCTCTTTTGTCTTATAATTTTGAGCTTTTGTGTTATTTAGTCTTTGTACATCATTCCCATTCCAACTCTTAGAGCTCCCTCTTATGTCTTGTAATTTTTCTAAGCCAGAGGTTATTTCCATCCAAAGCCGTGGGTACCAAACTCTTAGAGCTCTTTTCAGTCTTTGTCTTAAGACTTTTAACCGGTAGGTCATTCCAATTCCAACTCTTAGACCTCCTCTTATGTCTTGTAATTTTTCTAAGCCATAAATTATTTCCATCCAAAGCCGTGGGTACCAAACTCTTAGAGCTCTTTTCAGTCTTTGTCTTAAGACTTTTAACCCGTAGGTCATTCCCATTCCAACTCTTAGAGCTCCTCTTAAGTCTTGTAATTTTTCTAAGCCATAGGTTATTTCCATCCAAAGCCGTGGGTACCAAACTCTTAGAGCTCTTTTCAGTCTTTGTCTTAAGACTTTTAACCCGTAGGTCATTCCCATTCCAACTCTTAGAGCTCCTCTTATGTCTTGTAATTTTTCTAAGCCATAGGTTATTTCCATTTAAAGCCGTGGGTACCAAACTCTTAGATAAGACTTTAAACCCGTAGGTCATTCCGATTCCAACACTTAGAGCTGTTTTGTGTTATTGAGTCTTTGTCTTAAGACTTTTACCCGTAGGTAATTCCCATCGAAATCTCTTTTCCAACTCCCAACATGCATGCACTACCCAGCCAGTTCAATTCACAGTTTGCAAGGGACAATGTCCCCAAAAAGAATCTGACAGAACACAATTAGACTAGTGTCTGCCAATGAATCTTCTTGGGTTTTGAGAGAAAAAACAAAAAACAAAAACAAAAACCAAACTGTTCACAAGATATCCCAAGATTAAGAATCTGCAGGACGATTAAAAAGGTTTTGAAATCCTTCTCTTGTTTGATTTCAATCCTCCAAAATTCAGAAAACAAAACCAACAAAAAAACCAAAAAAACAACCAGATATTGAAATCATCTTGATTCCAGAATCCCAATAAAATTGTCAATTGCGAAAAGATCTCATCTCCGAGAGCTGTTCATACATATTTGTCCTCTCGTTCGATTTCAATCATCCACAACTCAGAAAACAAAACCAAAAACAAAAAACAGAAAGTGAAATCGAGAACACAGAGTTTTACATACCTCAACGATTGCTTCAAGCCGAGACAAGCTTCAAACCCTATAAACAAGAACAAATTATTAAGAATCTTAACCAATAGCTGAACAATAGCCGACTTTGTTGAGAAATCATCATCAGATGCAAGTGTTTCCGAAGCTACTCCAGAAACTAGCCCATTACCAAAAGTGTAGGACAAGAGTCTATCATTGTTGCTATCAGAAGAATGGAAGCCAATACTGAAAGCTCCACCAAACTACAAAGACAAACACAAATTTAGAAATCAGGAGTCCTGCACAAAGAACCCAAAAGCAAACAACGAAGATGAGGCAGATATACATTATTACCTCTCCTTTCCAGGAAATACTATATAAACATCCATCAGAGAGTCCCAAAAGCATAGTTTTGTTGTCCCTCACAAAATTGCTCCTACACAGAGTGAAAGAATTGGCCTTACATTTCCAGTCACAAAACATTACTGTGTCAACTCAACTCATACGGTAAATGTTGGGGACGGCAGAGACACGTACAGAAAAAGCACTTACACAGACAAGTCCTTCCCAGCAAAAGGGACCTGCTCACTTAGCAAAAGAGATATGGTTGCAAAACACAACTCCGACTGTTGTCTCTCTCCCGGTTTTACTCGTTTATCCGTAAACTTTATTTTATATATATGAAGAAAAAATGATGATGTCTGCAAAACAAAAACAAAAATGATATAGGCTTAAGATTTAAGAATGATATCATCAAGCTTCACGCCTTCACGCCTATTGATTAAACGATCGAAATAAGATAAGGCTTAAGAATGTCTAATATCATCAAGCTTTCAAAAGTAAATACAATGTGTGTTTCTTTGTCATCCTTACGATCCAAGAACTAGATTCTGTATCCCCAAATCAATAAATTCTCAGCTGAAAGAGGATTGAGTAGCAGAAACAATGGTTTACTTAGGTCAAATCTTCTGGTTCAAAACTTAAACATGACATGATTCAAGATATTGTTTTCCTATTATGACCAAAATAACTAAAATAAAATAGTAAAAGTACATGCGTAGTGTGGGGATGTGTTTCTTATGTCTTCTAAAATTATGTTTATCTACACGAAAAGTGAAAACTCAGGCAGAAAATGTTAACGTGAAAAAAGCTTCAGAAATAAACAATATTATCAAGAGGTGGAACCTCTATTGCTTTCTTCTCTGGCGGTCGCTGACAGTTTATCCTCTAAAATCTGAAGCAAGTCATGGTACTGAGGGAAACCCAGGTGAGACTGCAACAACGAACAAGTTTTAAAGAGACATACAACTGGTGAGATGGAGAGTGATTGTTATGGAAACAAGAGTTACCTGTAATGTCATACTATATGCTTTCCACAACCGTAGATCATACCGGAAAATATCATAAAGAACCTGCGTCGTGACAATTAAAGAAACAATCTGGCTATGTCAATGTGATGCTTTAAAGTCGTGATAACGGTGGAAATCTAAAAGATTTATACCTCGGACCGTTGTAATAGAGTGGCAAGAACAACTATCCATTCTTTGAACTTGACAGAACACATCTGAGCCAATAGAAACTCTGCATCTAACCGGTTCTGTAGCTCACTCATCTACAGCTGTGGACATTTAATTGTAGAATTTAAGGTAAGATAAAGTTACTCAGGAATGCAGAGAGCCAGAGACTTTTACGATGCCACAGGGATCTATGTGTTTTGTTGGCACATGTTTCAAGCAGCAGAATTAGAGAATAAGAGTTTTGAACATTAAATAGACCACAATGGAGTTGATTCTTACCTTTTGCCCAATCAGCTCAAGTCCTGCAGCAAAATTCTGCAGCTGCGCACAACCATATCTTTCTCGTTGAAGAAAATCCTGGGGTTTTGTCATCGTTAGTGAATATACTTTATTGGGTCCAAGCATAAAAAGGTGAAAGATACAGATTGCCTACGTACCACAATATCAAACTGGGTGCCTTTGACGAATGCAACAAGCTTTGAAAGTTCTTTACCAGACATCAAGTAACTGGCATGACTTTCAAGTATGCTTTACAGAAGCAACATGAGGACTTTGCTCTTTGAACGAGGAGCTGCATCATAGTCGCGTTAATCAAATAAGATTTGATCAGAAGGCAATGGTATCACTCTAGAAATAAAAAACCAGAATCAGAGTTGCAGTTTCCACATCTTATCGAGTGATGATTTCTTGTGGCTGGAACCGAAAATAAGAAACCCGAGAAGCTTAGGTGATAATGAATCTGATTCTGTTGGCGCCTGCTCAATGTCTCTTCCAGATCTTAGCAAGAACCTCACCTTACAGCATAATTGTCAAAGACAAACATCATTACTCAGGATTCACGTTTTGAATTGCCCATTTTAAACAAACAACAAGAACATCAAATACATACTAGCTCTCCAGCAAGATCATAAAGGGACTCATCAAGTGTCGCCTGCAAATTTACAAATAAACTTTCTTTAAGAACAGAAAGAAGAAATTTGACAAGATATAGTTTTTACATGCGACAGCCAAAAGTACCTGCAATAGCCGCAATGCACAGTACTGACTGACAGCAACACCTTCCAGCTTGGCAATCACCTGCACAATTTCTATACTTAATTGTACGCTTCGAAACATAGTGTAACTGAATTCTACAGAGTTCCATAATAAACAGAAGAATGCATTTTGCTGATACACCACTATTTAACTAAACATATTCGAGGGTTAAGAATTTCTGAGTCTTACAAGTATATAGCACGCTGCAGTTCGATACCATCTTCGCAGGAAGCAGTCTTCAAACAACCTAGAACGCAAAATAGAATATCAAGTTTCATAGCATAGAAAACAGTTTAGTCAACAAAAAGAGCAGAAAAGATCGGCAAAGTTGGCCATCTTAGACGCTGCTCACTATTTAAGTGTCTGGTACAGTAAACAAACCTAGTTTTATGTGTTATAAGAAACAAACGAGAAAACAAAGGCCAAACACAGAGACAGTGAAACATACGTTGTTGATATCCCAGCAGCAGAAAATAAATCAGCCCAGTGTCGGGCATCAGTTTTTCTGGCTACATTCACTACCACATCATAGTACTCCGGGAAATCACAGGCTTTTCTCAAAAAAGATAACTATTTAAGATGTCCAGGTCCAGAAATCTGGTTCCGGTTTGGATCTGGCCTGAAATTTGTAATATGCCACAAGTTTAGGAAAAAAGTCAAATTATGTAACGCAAGATTAGAAGATTAGGTAAAAGTTACAAAGAACGGGGATACTATATAAAAGATTGATAGCATTAGGTACCTAGAAATGTAAAACAGTAAAAAGAAGCCACTCCAGACAATGGGAGAAGTGAGGTTTCTCTGCTGATAATTGTGCTAAGAGTAACGCCTCTTCATTTTTGTCTCTCTGTCCACAATATCAGAAAAACAGAATAAGATTCTGAGAAAATGAATAAAGGAAGAGAGAAGAGATCATTCTAACTTAAGAAAAGAGAGGCCAGGACCAACAATACCTGAAGGAGATGGCGGAGCAGGCAATGTAGTATAGTCTGAGCCTGGGGTGTAGGCTCAAAACATGGAAACCTAGCGCTTGTCGAAAATGAGAAACTCCAACAACAACAAGAAACTCAAACAGTTCTCTTAACAAAACAGGTGAGTGCCTATTGATTAAACGATCCAAATGAGATAGGCTTAAACCGAAACAGAATCTTTAGAAATCATAAGAAACCCTAAGTGTAGGACAAGGAACAAATCTTCGGAAACCCTAAGAAACCAAAATCGCAAAAAGATAAGGAACAAATCTTAACCAATTATCACCAGGACGAAGAAGAAAGAACTCAGTAATAACAGAGATTTACACACCTCGAAGAATGTTTCATGCGGAGACAAGCTTCAAACCCTATAAACAAAGAACAAACTATTAATAATCCTGGGGACCCTAAAAACCAAAATCGCAAAAAGATGAGGAACGAATCTAACCATTTACCAGGACAAAAAGGAGAAGGAACCCTGACGATTCTACCAGTTTAACGCCGAATCAAGCATCCTTCAAGTACCATCATAAACCCTAGATCTGTACCGACATAAGATCGATTACACGAAAGCTTATAGATCGATCCTTGAAACAACAATTCGCAATCTGTAGGGAAAAAAAAAAAAAAAAACTTACTGATCTACAGAATTAAATCTTCGATCGATCACGAGATTAGAAGAAGAGATCTAATTTGGGAGATAAAAAATACGATTCTTCCCCCTTTTGCAAACGGTTATATTTTCCAGAAGAAAGGAAAATAATATACTTATGATCACACAGAATCAACCGTTGATCTATCATGTGCCCTTATCGGACGGTCCTTCGTTCATCGCGATTGACGGTTGTTTAGGCCTAATCAGAGCTCAACCGACTTAAGTCCAATAAAGCCCATTAATTCAAATTTGGAACACTCATCACGCTCCACCTTTTTCTTTTTTTTTCTTAAAAAATTAATGTTATATTACCTTCAAAGAAAAAAACAAAAATTCACGTCAAAGAAAATAATTTGTTTGTTAGATCAAATTTATCTGTTTTTTTTTTCCAAATTCTAAAGATGTGATTTAGAAAAGAAAAGTTTACAATTTAGTGCAAGTTTTCTACTGTCTCTTCATTCACCACTTAAAAAAAAAAATTAACAGAGCCAATCGAAGTTGTAATTTCATCCAAAAATACTGTAAACGCAGATTCTATACCACGATTTGAGGCATACAATTTTTCTCCAAGTCATATATTCGAACGTGATCACTCTATGCTTCACTTGTTTCTACAACTGTTTTTACTACTTCGATTAGTGGTTTAAGTACTATATACAAACTTAGATGATTGCACAACCACTATAATAGCTTAAGCCTTTACATGGTCTGTTCTGAATCCTTAGTTATTATTATTTATAAACTATATAACAAAATTCTCAAATTCATTCGCCTTTAGTCGACATTGCCAGCAAGGTGAGCATGTGGCAGACTATAATATTTCTCTAATCTTTCTTTTGTAGTAATTTTTTCTGGAAAACAAACTATTAACATAATCTTTCTACTTTGTAACTCAGTAAGTAATCACGTGCCGTATCTTTGAACTTTGCCAGGTTGGTTACTAGGTAGGTAAAAAGACATCGAATAATCAACCATATTATTCAATAAGAATTTCCATAAGTTGAACTTTAATCGGCCTACACATCAGATCATTTTTTGTTTAGTCAGTTATGGACCGATCAAATCTGTTTTATATTTCAAGTGGTTCAATGTCAAAACTACAAACTAGATTAGCTCGGCCGTTTAACTGTTTAAGCCAATTTTCATAACATTCGCAATTGCAAATTTGCAATGCCACTAGAAGAATAGTTCCATATAGTTACGAAATTTAGCTACAAAGTAATTTATAGCAAATATTAACTACACACTGTGACAAAATGTTACTTAATTTGGCTGAATAAATTATGTAGCTAATTCGTCATTGTTTGTAGCTATTCCATAACAAATAGCGACGACATATAATTGTAGCAAATTTACTACTAATTTAGTTACCAAAACGTTTGTAGCCATTGAGTTGTCGTAAGTTGTCGTAACTGTTTGCATGCAATCTTCGTTTTGCTTTTCTTAGTTAAACATGCACCACCAAATATTTAAAGGGGGGTATTGGACACTGGAATGTGAAGGAATTTATTAGAATGTTCAATTCCAGTGTTATTCGTTTACACGTTTTATAAATTTTTCTAAATTCAGGTGTTATTGGATTAGTACTTTTAATCATTCTTTTAAATTCTAGTGTTATTCGATGTTATAGAATTTTTTAAAGCAACATGACTTAACAAGAATGTGAAAGAATTGTTAGTGCAAATTGTGAATAATGAATTCTGATCTTTTAAGCCGAGATTTGGTTAGATATAGAGACAACCTCACATGTGTTCTTCTCTTTTGGATACACGAAGAACAATCACCACTCACTAACGATGATTGCTCCAGATTCACGAAGAACAGTCACCGGCGGCGATTGACTACGACGACTGCGGCAGTCGCAGTGGGACTGTACTTGGCGGTAGAGATGAAGAAGAATTGTATTTATCCCTTGTGATTGATGAATCCACCTTACGATCTAAAAACCTTTCTATTTACGAATCTACTGTTATATATCTCTACTTTAGTTGCAGCATTGAGATTTATGTCTTATTATGGTCTTCCTTTCGAAAAAACTGTGGGGAACGAACGATTGAGTTTCTGATAATCTCTCTCCCGTTCATTTTATGACAATATCTGTAATATATTTGTCCACTCCACTGCAATTATTTGAGTTAAAGATTGATTCAGTTTTGTTTTCAATTTGCTTGACAATTGAATTTGAGCTAGAAGTCAGTATTTGAATCTTACAAGTTTTTGGATCACTTCAAGATTTATCTTTTCATGTTTCTGTATTTGAGCTAGATGTCAAGTCAGTATCCAGATGTAAGATCCATTATAGTAATATTCAGTTGTATCATCAAATTCGTTCTCTGTTTGAAATTCAATTCTCTGTTTTGTTCTATCCTGCAGATTCTTGGTTAAGATGGTGATATTGGTTGTGATGCCATGGAGTTCTTGTTGTAAACGTAACTTTCCCCTCTCTTTTCTTTTATGCATTTTACTCTTTGCAAGAGATGTCTTTGCTTCGTGATTGTTAAACTGCAAGCTTATAATCTAAAAGTTGTCACGAGACTGGTCATTAATTGAATTTGCAAAGTCTGTGCTCACAAAGATTCAACTCCCTTGATATGGCTATACGTTCTTCGTCTCCTCTTTCAAACCACCATTTACTCCATTTGGCGAGAACGTAACAGACGTAGCAGAGACAACGCATTTATCAAACAAGTTGTTTATCACCTCTACATAAATTTATGGGCATAAGCCCGGTTACTCAACAAGGATTACTTCACGTGTAAGTTTGTTTCATTATGTCTGATAGCTAATTTTCTACGCTAGAGGGAAATTAGAAGACTTTATCTATATTCAATTCTATTAAGAATTCTATTCGATTTTGATAAAATATAGTAGTTAGAATCAGACAGAAAGATTTGTAAATCCTTTAAAATCTGTTATTTTGTTATTAATTCCTGTCTATTAAATTCTTTCACAGTCTGGTGTCCAATACCACCCCCTTAGGTATGTAAATTATGCATATATATATATATATCATGTATGATGTATGGACCAGGATATATACTCGATTTTGGGTATTCATCTATCAATGCATAGATAGACAAGCATGTTGTTAGGTTTCTCTAATTGATACGGTTTGCGCACAATGATGTATATTATGTTTAAAATAAGATCCAACATGGAAAATTAGAGGTATATATATATATACACGTATAGTAATATATGATAGATATAAACTAAATTCATCTATCGTAAACTTGTTTTGGTATCAACCACAAATTAAGTATCCCTTTTTAATAAAACGGAAGTACACGACTTCAAATTGGTAGACCATCTATCTATACTATTAAGGGAAAGTTACTAGATTAACCCAAAACAAGAGAATAATTGCTAGATTAACTCTTAAAATATTAAAGTCAATTGGGTTATTTTCATGTCTAAAATACCCTTTAGTGCTTTGTTAGGAAAAAAAAAATACCATAATACCCTTATAATATTTTCCAGCGATTAGGAGAGGAAAAATTATAAAATCTGCGGTATTTGGTGACAGATTAATTTGATTGTCACAGGTTTTTTTTTAAATGGCAGATTTACTTTGGCAGATTTATTTTGGTTGACAGACTTTTAAAAATCAGTTGTGACAGTTTTTTTTTTACGGCTGATTTTTTTGAAACGGCAGACTTTTTTTAAACGAGACAACAGACTTGTTATTATTTCAGCCGGTTTGTTATAATTTGTGGCCGACTTTTTATTTTAGTTGTTACAGTTTTTTTCCTTAAACTAAATATCTGTTGTAACTTGACAGATTTTTTGAGGAAAAAAAAATTACTAGTTTGACGTTTATTGATAACAGATTTATTTTTAGTTACAATAGATTTTAATAATTTTACCAATAATCTGCAGAGAGATAGCAGATTTTTAATCAAAATTTGAAATTGCTAGTTTGACCTTCACTTTGTAGCACGTTATGGCAGATTTATTTTATGTTATGGCAGTTTTTGATTATTTTTCCAATAATCTGTCGTTTGTTGACAGATTTATTTAAGGAAAATAAAAATTGCTAGAATGACCTTACAAATTTGTTTAATGTTGTGACAGGTTTTTTGTTTGTTCGAGTCATTTCTTTTGGTTATGACAGTTTTTAATTTTTATATACTGACAGATTTTTTTTTTTGAACTAAACATTGACAGACTTATTGTAGGTGTGGCAGACTTTTTATTTTTGTTTCCATGTATGTCACGTAAACATTAAATTTTTAGGGTTTTCCCTAAACGGTTTCCTATTTTTTCTCCATCTATAGCACGACGGCGCCTTACTCCATTGAACATCGTTTTTTCCTTTTGGGTTCACAGTCAATTAAATCTCTCCTTTTCAATCTTCTAAACGATTTTTCTTTTTTGGGTTTGGCATGGATCACGTGATTGTGGTCTGTGGCAAATGGATCTTTGATGAAGTCAAGTGGTTGTTTGTTGTTGATAATAAGAGAGGGGGTCGTATTCTAGAGTGTAACAACCAAATGAGTTACGATGATTGTATCCAATTGGTGTATGACGATTACGGTTTGGATAAGAAAATATATGTTATTGGGTTGAGTTACAAGATTTCGAAGGTGTTATTACAAAACTTACCGAGCGATACACCACCAGTATTTATCACCAATTCTCGACAGTTTCATGGTTTTCTAAAGCAATTGAAGAGCGACACACTTCGACTTTGTGTTGAAGTGACGGCTAAAGTTAAGAGTGGATCGAGAAAAAGAGCCAGAGATGATAATTTGTTGGTTGAAGTAGATACTGAATTGGCTGACGGAGACATTACTAATGAAGATTCAGAAGTGGACGATGAAGAAATGAGATTTGATTACTGTGATGATTCTGATGGAACAGATTCCGATGATGAAAATTTTAGCATGTATGGGATTCCACCAGAAGAAGAAGAAGAAAAACCTACTGCTATTTCACCAAATAAGAAGACAAGTTCAGGTATATTCATTGAAGAACATAAGGAAGATGATAATTATGCAAAGTTAGACTTGTCTTCTCTTAAGTTGGCTGTTGGTCAATGTTATGAAACAAAGAAGCATTTGGAGACACGATTGCAAATACTAACGGTAGTAGAGAAGTTTGATTACTACAAATATAAATCGAACCCAAGGTTGCTAATTGTCAAGTGCTGGGTAAAAGGTTGTTAGTGGAGGGTGAGAGCTACAACAGGAAAAGACTATCCAACGTTTCATGTCCGTGTGTTTATTTCACAACATACATGTTCAGTGACAGAGCGTTCTTCACGTACCCGACAAGCAACTCATGAGATTCTAGGAGCGTTGTACAAGGATTTCGTTGGTGGAGTTGGGCCGAAGGTATTGCCAATGCATGTTGCAGAAGCGTTAAACAAACGCTTTCAGATCAAGGTACATTGCTTGGTTTAAGATTCAATATTTTTAACACAGTTTTAGCTAACGTTATCGTTCATAATTCGTTTTGCAGATGGAATACTGGAAGGCGTATCGGACACTACGACATGCTCGTGAATTGGTTAGGGGTAGTCCAGAGAGTGGTTATATGCAGCTAAATACTTACTTGTACATGTTAAAGAAGGCAAATCCAGGAACATATACGCAGCTTGAACTTGATGATGCTGATAGATTTAAGTACTTGTTTCTAGCTTATGGTGCAAGCTTGAATGGATTTCCTTTCATGAGGAAAGTGTTGGTTGTTGATGGTACTTTTTTACAAGGAAAGTACAAAGGGACACTTCTGACGGCCACAGCTCAAGATGGCAATTTTCAGATTTTTCCTATAGCATGGGCCGTGGTTGATACAGAAAATGATGAATCATGGGACTGGTTTTTCAAGCAACTCCGATGTGTGATACCAGATGACGAAGGTCTAGCCATAATTTCTGATAGGCACAAATCTATTGGAAAAGCAATTAAGGAGGTTTATCCAAAGTCTAGCAGGGGAATATGTACATACCATTTGTACAAAAATATATTGGTTCGATTTAAAGGTCGGGAAGCATTTGGTTTGGTTAAGAAGGCGGCGAATGCTTACAGAGTAGTCGATTTTCAAACCATTTTTGATCAGATTGAAGCATTGAATCCTGCACTTCATCATTACCTTGTCCAAGCTGATGTGCGACTCTGGACACGTGCACATTTCCCTGGTGATAGGTACAACTTGCTTACTAGTAACATTGCAGAATCAATGAATAAGGTGATGTCACACGCTAGAAGTTATCCTATTGTGGAACTGTTAGAAACCATTAGGTCCATGATGACTAGATGGTTTTCAGATCGAAGGAATGATGCATTAAAAATGACTACATCTCTAACTCGTGGTGTTGAGAAAGTTCTACAGGTATTTTTCTCTTCTTATTGTCGTATATATTCTCTAATCATAACTTGTTGTTAAACTAATAATGATTTTATGTTGTTTTACAGAGTCGTGTAGAGTATGCTAAGCTACTTACTGTGCAAGATATAGATGCTAATCAAGTACAAGTTACAAGTGGATCATCTCTCCACGTTGTAAATTTGAAATATAGAAGGTGTACATGTCGCAGGTTTGACTTGGAGAAGTTGCCTTGTGCACATGCGATTGCGGCTTGTGAAAAGAGGAACATATCTCGAATAAGGATGTGTCATCCTTATTTCCGTAGAAGCTACTTGTGTGATTCCTATGCAACTGCCATCATGCCACGAGATTTTGGTACACCAGTTCCTGAACAAGTTGTGAGCAAGGTTGCTTTACCACCGATACCTAAAAACAAACCTGGAAGGCCAAAGAATTCAAGAATGAAGTCTGCTTTGGAGATTGCGATGAAAAGGAAAAAACCAAGAAAGCAATACACTTGTGGTAATTGCAATCAAGTAGGACATAATCGAAAGACATGTAATAACTAGAGTATCATTTTCAGTTCAGTTTGTGTTTTTGTTTTTGTTTTGCCCATCGAATACACTTCTGGTAATTGTTAAACTATCTTTGATTTTGTTTTAGTTTCGACTGTAATATTTTTGGTTTGCCAAAATAATAGCAAGACAGCAATAATTCTCGATGCTTTTGTTTCTGCAGGTTTTTCAAATTCAAATTCAATGCCTTAAACATAAAACAAGACTTGACTTACGACACTTAACCAAAACAAAGACATGATCGTTAGTAAACTAAGGTTTTAAACCCAAAACACATACATGATCGTTAGTAAACATGATCGTTACAACAAAAAACAAAGACACCACCATAAAAGGTTTTAAACCCAAAACAAACTATCACTCATCACTCATCAATGAAGTGAGGGATTCATCAATAAGGTGTGGTATTACAAACTGATTAGGCTGAGACAAAGTAGTAGTCATTCTATGGCCAAGACTCTCACCAACTTCATCAAATAACTCACATGCAAGTTTTATCCGAATCACCGGGATGTTCTCATCGCATATCCCATCAAAGTTTTTCCCAAGGGCCAAACACTCAATATACTTTAGAGCAAACACACCACAATCCCCTGGATCTTTATTCAATGGCACACCTTGTGTCACTCGTTTCACCTCTAGCATGGCATAGCTCTTCTTGCGAACCTGTGGAGGAATTGCTTGACTTAACAATGCAGGGATCATTCGCCTAAGTGCAATGCATTCCTTCACCAAATCAGAATCTTTCACCAAGGATGGAATGCTATCATACACATATATGGTTCTAGCTGGCAAGTCAATATCCAGAGCCACCCAATGATTTTTGTTGACAAAAAGGCAAGCGTATAAATGATCCACATCAACGTACCACTTCTTCTTTGTCTGCGAGTCAACAGGAGCTAAACCATTGTAGTGTTCCAAGTACATGTCTCTGAACAAGAAATTTCTTCGTGAAAGTGCAAACTGGTCGAAATCTCTCAATAGTGATGAGAGCATATCTTGATCCACAAAGGCTATGCGTTGGTTAGGGTACTGAGCAGGATCACGGATGAATCTGTTGCGGAACATCTTCATGGCAGCGCCCATTTGCTACATTACATGCAAATTCACATTAGAAATGATCATAACAACACCACAAAAAAAAAAAACCAATAGAAACCAATATGTATACACTTACAAAGTCTTTCAACCATCCATAATCAAAACTAGGCCAGTCCAATCTTGGTGTCATAATCTGCCAATAAAATCTAGCATCTGGATTCCCAGTTTGCAAAGGTGCCTCCCTGTAAACATGTAAACCGACATAAGGCTAATGTGTACTAATAGGAAATAAAAAGCAAAATGTAAGTATCATAAAGATAATACTTACTCATCAAGCTTCAGGAAATCCATAAGTTTATGTAACTTAGCATCTTCAGCTGGCTTTAGATGATCATAAGACACGTTGGAAGAGATTATTCGTTTCACAGTAGAGTTACCAACAAATGGATACTTTTGAGATTTCGCCAACTGTGGAACTCGTTTTGCTAGTGTTGTATCTCCATCCAAATTTTTTAAATGCTCTCCAAGTCGTGTCAATGTTGCATCTAGCTTTTTACTAACCAACTGTTGTTGAGGATCATCCCATGTATCTTCTGAACTAGAAGCCATTTTTGTATCAAGAGCAACAACTTTGTCAGTAATATCTTCAAGTTCACTACCATCAGCAGCTGGCCTCTTTCCCTTCTCCTTTTCAACTTTGACAGCTGCTAGCCGAACATTCTTACGACCAAGTTTCTTTAAAACATCACCCACTAAGTTCTTCTGATGATCTTGAGTGACATAAGTCTGCTCACACAGAGGAAGATCAGCAGATACTTCAGTTTCTGACTTCTTGTTTTTATTACTCACAGTGTCAACCTTCTTCACCACTCGAGGGACTGGAAATTCATCTTTCGATGTCTCTTTCATCTCTACCATCCAAGACTGCAAATATTGAAAAAAATGAAATAATGAAATCGTATTAAGATATTGGAGACAAAATTAAACAACTGGAAATTAAATACGAAAATAATACTTACTGGTTGATGACTATTAGCCTCATCCTCTTCATTGTTGTTTGAAGTCGAATCAACTGGGACATTAGTGGGTTTTGTTTCTTTCATCCCTTTCATATCTACCTCCACCATTCTAATCCTATCACTAAGCTTCTCATCTAACACACCCATTCTCTTCTCAACAAAAGCTTCAAATTTACCTTCTAATGCATCCATCCTACTGATTAAATTTTTGCCCAAGTCACTAATTGACTCATTCATTTTTTCTATCATCCTCCAAATATCCAACAAGCTTTTTCTCTCATCTTCAACATCCTGCAATGATTTATTTGTTACTATATTACTTAAGAAACAATATTGAATATGCAAGTGAATAATAACTTAAGAAACATGTGTTTTTATAACTTAAGAAATATGCATGTGTTTATAGAACTGTTAATAATAACTTAAGAAACAATATTGAATATGCAAGTGAATAAATTACTAACCTCCACATGTTCCTTGCCTTTCTTCTCCTTCTTCATTACATCTTTTCTCCTTCTTCATCGATTGAGAAATCAGCTTGCGTTTTCAATTTTTTAGCACTGCTTCGACACTCGCCAGTCTCATTTCCTTTAGCTTTTCGTTTTTTCTTCCCATGCTCACTGTTGTGTCAACTCTCCAAACATCTGAAGGTAAGCAATCATGGACAATATCATTAATCAGATTGTCTAGGGCTGGATCCTTATTCTCTTCATCGTCACTCCATTCAGGATACATATGATCCACTGAAACATGAACCATATGCTTTACACGGACCTATATATATCATAGAATTAAAATATAAGTGTTCATAGTCACATGAAAAAAGGCAAAACAGTGACAAATTAAAAAACAAATTGTGTAGTCGTAAATTCGAAAACAAACCTGTCCATGTTTAGAATACTCATCCTTTATCAATTCATTCATCTTGATACCTTTCCGTGTTGATTGCCAATCAAGCAAAGGAATGCCAGTACTCGTAGACCTTCTCAACCCATACAATTTTCCAATGCCAGGCACACTCTCATACAACCAAATCAACAAAGCATGCACACATCCTTGTACCGTGTAAGAGTCTTTATCTAAATCAACAATCTTGACTGAATTGACTAAGCAAGTAAAAGCCACTCTACCCCAAGGATGTTTTTCAAAACCATCTGGATCAAACACCCTTTTAGCACTTGAAAGAGGGATCCTAGAGCCATGATGTATGCCATGTATTGCAACAGATAATAACATTAGCCTACCAACCATCATCCTTTTCTCTTCAGACCATGTCTTACTAAAATCCATAACCTTTTCCAACTCAGTGTACTTTGGACCGTCTGAAGTTGTTTCAATCTCCATTTCTCTCCAAAATGCATGATGATCAACATCTATGTTCTCCGACGAGTCAATTGGATGACAGTTTAATCCCGTTATTTCAGCAAACTCATTTAACGAAAATCTAATAGGTCTACCATCAATCAACGACCATACCTCATGCGAATTGTTGACTGCTAGCTGATGTGTAAGGATATAGTGAACTTTTGCAGCAGACCATGTGTATGATACTTCAGCTAACTTAATAAATACTCCAAGCGATGATTCCTTCAACTTCTGCCACACATCCAATCCTAAACCCTCTTTCATTTTCCCAATTTTTGACAAATAGCAATTGTGGTTCATGCTCCTGTTTTGCAAAGGAGATCTTCCTTCTTCATAGAGGCGAGGAGGATATTTTGAGACTGTACTCGAGGAAGCCATTCCTATACATATTGAAATTTAAATCATGAGTCAACATAGTATATAGGATCAGCTACAATAAAACCCATCGGAAACAAAACATGTGTGAATGAGATCAATAAAAATTGATCACTAAAATATTTAACATTGCATAAATATGTGTCTAAAACAATAAAAATCCATATCAAACAAGAATTTGGCCAAAGAAATCACCAAAAAGTATCCCGATAAAGTTAAAAATTTAATAAATAGACTATCACGAAATTGAAAATTGGTGTTGGACAATCTTCAAGCTAGGATTTTAAAAGAAACTAAATTGAGAGCCAAAAATAGAGAGCAACACCAATTATAATCGAACCCGAAACTAAATTGAATCCAAACAAACTTAAAACCCATTGCTAAAATTATAGACATATCGAAATTTAACCCAGAAAGTATAAAACGCAGAAGTATAAAATTTAACCCAGAAAGAAACCGATAAAGTCCACAAATTGAAAAAAATACTAGACACTATCAAAATTGAATATCGGATTTGCTAAAATTATAAACTACGAATTGAAACGAACTCACCAAATGTCTAAAATTGACAATAATCGAAGAAGGAAGTTGCGGCTGGAAGAAGAA
This sequence comes from Camelina hispida, assembly GCA_023657505.1. NCBI lineage: Eukaryota > Viridiplantae > Streptophyta > Magnoliopsida > Brassicales > Brassicaceae > Camelina > Camelina hispida. The sequence continues at coordinate 36,744,178 of CP094635.1, forward strand.
CAACACTCGCCAACCCTAAACCGACAGAGACCCACGACGAGCCAATTTCGATCTTCTAATCTCCTAATCTCGATCTCTAATCTCCTAACGAAACCTTAACCAATGTCGATCTGCCAAACCTTAGCCGACAGAGACCCACGGGGAGCCCAAGTCGGAGAAGAAACCACGCCGATTTATTCTCTCCCACGCCGGAGAAGAAACCAAAGTTGTGTCTTTTTTTTTCTTGTCAAACCCAAGTCGGGTTTTTGTTTTAAAAAAAACTGTGATGTCGAGATTTTTAGTTTTAGGATTTAATTAGAATAACCTAATTAATTTTTTTACTAACCATTTAAATTGAAATTAAAAGGGTATTTTTCCATTGTTTGGTTTTTTGGACTTTAGACACAAAATTTGTGTCAATCTAGTTCTCAAAATCGAATGGGGTCCAAGTCAGTTATTTTTGGCCAAATTGGTGTCAAACTGGGTAAATCTCACTACTATTAATTGGGGAGCAAACTTAAGAATTAAAAAAATAAAAACTACATCATATATCCATGTTGCCAAACAGACCCAATTGCCTGCATAATATGTTTTTAAAAAAAACATCTTTATCCCATATATTTAGTACTTTCTAAAACAACTAAGTCAAAACAGGAAAGATAATATTTCACATAAATTAAATTTATTAACAAAATTATTGATTTTTTTCCTAAATTCTATATATCATTTACTATAAAAATAATCGTAGTTAATATATTTCCATAAAGTTTTATAATAACTATTTATAAACAAGTTGTTTTCCTTATTTTTAATTAACTAATTCAAATTATAATTGTTTAAAATAAAATTAGATAGTATAAAATGTATTATAAATAACTATTATATCTAGCCAAATTGTTATATTTTTTAAATTCAAAAGATATTCTTCTTTTTTATCAAACCTAAAACAGCAGCCGACTAACATCTTCATAAATAGTTATTGAGGAAAGAAATGAAAACTCACATTGCCTCTAATAAACTCATCTTCCAACAAAAAAAAAGAGTAGAAAACAATTGAAATGGACTATGTGATTACTAAAGCCTTTCGAACGACGATGCATATCCAAGTGAATTCTACAATACATGTGAAAAGGAAGGCGATGAAATGATTGTCTGTTTGATCAGATTTGCCAATATATGAGCGTGGGAGGTAAATAACATTCTAAATTTCTCAATGGCTTAATAAGAGTTATCTATAATTATGAATACTAATTTATGAAAATTGATGCAGATATCTAGAACTTTTTGCACTGCCTTCAACTGCTCTCAAGTCATTATTAACCATCCATTTCAAAAGTTTGAGGAATTAAAAACTGTGTAAGCATTTTAAAGAATAAACGAAATTTTTTTTGGCAGAAACTATAAATTACGTGTGGTATTACTATTCTTCTAATTGATTTATTTTTTTTAAGTTGTGTTTTCTCACAGTGTGTTGTGTCTCACAGCCATGTTGATAACTAGGTCTGCATCACTACTCCTAGATCGTTCATTTGATGAGCTATGTCCAAGTATACAAAATCTTCTTCTGATAATAATTTTAGTGTTGTGTTTCTTATAATTAATTGAGAAATAATCAGATTAATTCACAAGTGATATGCTAAATCTAACCTTTTTAACTACAGATGCAAGACCTAAAATGATAATGTTAAGCCAGCATGTAAGCAAGAAGCATTGTACTACAGCAAATGTAGGATGAGAATACAAGTGAGAAGGATATTATAAATGAGAATCACAAGTGAGAAGGATATTATAAATGAGAATCAGGATAGAAAAAAAAAAAAAAGATAAAATCTACTCATAAATTTTCTGTTTCTTTTGGTTTTTAAGTTGCTCTTGACAATTTATTTTGTTTTGTATTAGTTTTCTTTATCTTCTCTATTGCGTTGATGTTGTTTTAATTTAGGTATCATTTTTATGCTAAGTAACTCTCGGTTTAAAGAGTGAAAGTTCTATGTTATTTTGCACTATGTTTTATATGTTTTAACCAAAACTAAGATAGAATACTTGGATGATTAAATGAGCCAATTGATGGGTTATCTAAGTTAATTTTATATAAAAATAATAATAATAATAATAATAATAATATGCAATTTTTGAAACTTAAGAAACCAAAAAGTCACCTGGTGCTTTTGTACTATGGTCTCACTACCTCCCAATATTTGCATCAAGTTTAGACATATGGAAGGATTTATTAAAAAAATTCTCTATACTATTATACTTTATAACTATAAAAAGTTAAAAACATTATAAAAACAGTTACTTTGTTTGGTAGATTTTAGCTGTATAAGTTTAAAATTTTATAGTTGTAAAAATTATGTTTAGTTAAGAAAATATGATAATTCCTAAAGTACGTTTAAAAGTTTTAAGAGATTTAATTATTAAAATCAACGGGTTCATTTAGGTCATTTGGTTAAGGAGTTTTATTCATTTTTTGGCAGTTTATATATTCGATTTGATAACTCAAGAGTTTAATGTAAATCTAAACTACCACTAACCCCGTTCACAATTGATCCCAGTCTAACTGCCAAATCGATATAAGCTTCAAAATACTGGAGAAATTATTATAATAAAATTATTTAATTTCAATCTTATTATATAAAGTTGAGTTTTGAAAGTTAGTCATTAACAAGATTTTGACATGTGTCAACTTATTAATCTCAGATTTTGACATGTGTAAAAGTTATTATTTAATAGGAGGAATTTGATTACAATAAAAATAAAAATTTTGTTTTAAAAAACTATTAATAATGTAAAAGATAACTATCAAAAATTACAGAATTTATGAAAAATACAAATATTTTTTAAATAATTATAAGGAGATTATATATATTTCATAAAATTCGAAATTATAATATTTTTTCCTTATTTTTAATTTTAAGTTATTAATTCTACAAAAAATAGAAAAAGGGATTAAGGAAAATAAACAGTTAATTATTAATTTTAAATTTTGTAAATACTCACTACTATATAAATATATATCATCTCATATTTAAATAATATATTCAAAAATACTGCTTTCAACTTTGTTTAATTGGGAAATATATTTTAATGGGAAGGTAAAATTCTTTTAATTTTTTTAAACCAAAAATTTCCCCTACATTTTAAAATTAATATGTTGGGAATATGTAAGATTAATATGTTGACCCAAAAAAAAGATTAATATATGCTTCTTCTTTTCCTAACACTATATTTTAATATTTATTGTAGTATTTTTAGATTGTTTTAATTAATTTATATTTTCATCTTTAAAATTATTTGGGGTTCATATATTACCGTGCTTCTATTGTTTCTTTAATTATGTAAAATTAATTCTCTTCTAATTTCTCAACCTTGAATGGTTGGTCATAAACCCTTTTTTTTTGCGAACATAATTGTTACCATTATTCATTCAATCCCAAAAAGAGATAACGAGTAGAAGCTCGTCAACCTAATGGATAGAGAAAATAGGCTAATCAAACAGAAGGTTACAACAAACATAGATAGATAGATTGAAAAAAACATAAATCGTTGTTGATAGATCCATAGGAACTCAAAGACTGTGACACCTTGGTTTGCGGAAAGGTTTAAAATAATTGATTTAGCCACATATGTTACCAAAATGCACTTATTTTTTTGGTCAAGGGTCCTGAGAGAACTTCATGATGGGTGATTGTTACCCATTCACCTTAAGTTGTACTACTACTAATACAAGCTGGTATGTTGCAAATATATGTATTGGTCTTTTCTCAATATCTTACATGTTACAAACACACTGCTTAATCTTGCAAATATTGGACTAGACATACAAATTATTTATGCCCACAGCTTAATTTGCGTTTTTTCTGGGTCATCCAAAGTTGAAACATATTAGAATATGTTTATTCATCACAAACTCTTTGATTTGTCGTTTAACCTTAAGTTATGTAACTATAAATGTGTATTGGAAATAGGAGGAGGTTGGACGCAAGGTTATTTCCCCAAGGGAGGAAAGCAGAGCCAAGGTTCTCTCCACAGTGGAGGAGGTTGGACGCAAGGTTCTCTCCATAAGGGATGAGGGTGGAGCCAGGTTTTCTCCATGGTGGCCATACATTATTCTGATGTTTAATTAGTTCAGACGTTACATGAAAAAACAGTAATTTACAGCAAAGGAAAAGATCATTTGTTGATTTGTAGGGTCGATAAACAAGTTTTTAAAGCTTCTTAGACATAACAAACCGGCCATCGAATATGGGTGGATCCATGGGCCGGTAATAGACGTAGCGCCCACATAGGAAGGTGAGCCCATGGACTGAGAGTGGACATGGGCTCACTAAGCACAATGGCGGTTGAGGCGTTGCATAGACAGAGGCTATATCATGGTGTGTCAAAGACACTTTCACTAATACGTTGCGAAATTTAACATTATTTACTATCAAAAGATTTTTTTAACGTTAGAAAAAGGTTTTTACTTTCATTGGTTGTCGGAGCAAGCCATTTTGAGATAACAAAAAGACGTGAACGTCTTCTCTTCACACAGGAGGAGGGCAGAACCGAAGTTCTCTCTATGGTGGAGAAGGATGGACACAAGGTTATCTCCCCAAGGAAGGAAGGTGGAGGAGGTTGAACGCAAGGTTATCTCCCCAAGGGAGGAAAACGGAGCCAAGGTTCTCTCCATGGTGGAGGAGGTTGGACGCAATGTTCTCTCCATAAGGGATAAGGGCGGAGCCAGGGTTTTCTCCATGGTGGTCATACATTAATGTGATGATACATCATTGATTAGTATATTATATAATATATTTTTTATTCAAAATATTTTTTGAGTCAACAATTTTAGTAATTAAAAAATTATGCAGAAGTGAAAGTAAAATAGTTGGCTTAATGTGTTCATATAGATATTTTCTAGGTGGTAATAAAGAATAGATTTGTAACATAGAGTATACTTAGGTGTAAAAAATACACTTTTAATAGTAACATACATAAAAGATTTGTAAATGGATATAAATCAGTGTATTATAACAAAATTAAAATTTATAAATAACATACAACAAATTTTCATATATTTTTGTTAAATTTAATTTAACTTATAAAACTTTAAACCAGCACATCGGGCGGGTCCTCATCTAGTAATTTATAAACGAAACCTAAATCGAACCATTATGAGTTCGGATAGTGATTATTATACTACCAAACAAATATTTTTTACAATCATAACCTTGCACTATAAAATAATAAACACAAAAGTCAAATAACTTTGTACTTTCTGTCCTATTACATAAGAATTTTTGGCTAAAATCACAAAGATTAAAAAACATTAAGGGGGGTGTATTGAAACCATGATTTTGGAAGATTTTATAAGATTTAGAAACTTTGGAATTTTGATAAATTTTAGGAAAGTTGATATGATTTATGGTGAAATTCTTTCAAATCCCACCTAAAATCATGAGATTTGGATTTCGGTATTTTTAACTAAACAAATCCTCTCGAATCCTCCAGAATCCCTAAAATTTATTAAAATCCAAATCCACAAACTGTTTTGAATAACAATGGATTTTAAAGTAAATTTTTAAATCATCAGTTCAATAACATTTGATATTAGACGACTTTTTAAAATCCATGATTGAATAACATATGATTTGTAAATTTTACACAAATCACTTAAATATTTTATCAAATTAACAAAATTCAACCAATAGAAAAATATTGAAAAATTCAAATAATCAAAATTATAAAATTAATTTTAAAAGTGTATATAAACTTGAAAAAAATCTTATAAAATGAAACATAACAAAGGATTAAATTTTTTTATATATTCGAACAAAGGGAGTAATATTTTTGTTATATCATAATATAAAAATCTATTATGAATTGTATTTCTGTTGTCTCAAACGGGACATCAAATTTTTTGTTTCCATCTCATCCTGTTTCCAATTGGAAAAACAAAATTTGTTCTATATCGGGAATACCATGAAATAATTGGTTCATGGTCTTATCGTTGGGTCGTTCCAGAATTTAAAATATTGGTGAAACCGAACAGAAAATCAAACTAAATATTCAAATAATATATGAGTTCGGATTATTAAATCTATAATTTATAAATTTGTTTGTATAAAAACATAACTTCGCACGTACGTTCGGGTCCAAACCTAGTATAATATTAATATAGGTTATAACTAAGATTAATTATTTGATAGGTTATATGGATTAATTAGTTGAAAGGTTATATATATTTATGATTATGATCCTTTTAAAAAGGATATTCCAAATAATAAAATAAAATCTCAAAGAATATTTAACTAACCATATATAGACAAAAAATCTCCGAAATTAATAGAAATTAATCACTGGAAAGATTACAAGTGATTTTCGTTTATACTAAAAAATAAAATCTTACCTAACTTTATCAGAAAATTTTGACTGAGTAACGGGTCAAAATTTGAATATTTAAATTTATTTCATATATTTTTTTTGTTGAATTCTATAGTTTTATATACTATAATAAAATTTTTAAATAATTTAATTTGGAACATTTTAAAATAGTTTTATTTGATCTTTTTAAGAATATCATAAATATATGATAGATCAAAAAGTTAAAAGTTATAAACACTCTAATTTGATTTGTTATAGCATGGGTCAATAATATGTTATTATAATCCCCTTTTTAATAAAACGGAAGTACACGACTTCAAATTGGTAGACCATATAATATTAATATAGGTTATAACTAAGATTAATTATTTGATAGGTTATATGGATTAATTAGTTGAAAGGTTATATATATTTATGATTATGATCCTTTTAAAAAGGATATTCCAAATAATAAAATAAAATCTCAATGAATATTTAACTAACCATATATAGACCAAAAATCTCAGAAATTAATAGAAATTAATCACTGGGAAGATTACAAGTGATTTTCGTTTATACTCAAAAATAAAATCTTACCTAACTTTATCAGAAAACTTTGACTGAGTAACGGGTTAAAATTTGAATATTTAAATTTATTTCATATATTTCTTTTGTTGAATTGTATAGTTTTATATACTATAATAAACTTTTTAAATAATTTAATTTGGAATATTTTAAAATAGTTTTATTTTATTTTTTAAGAATATCATAAATATATGATAGATCAAAAAGTTAAAAGTTATAAACACTCTAATTTGATTTGTTATAGCACGGGTCAATAATATGTTATTATAATATGAAAAATTTCAAGAAATATAATTTTTTGCTAGAGCACGGGTTAAAATTTCAAAATATGATTTCTCGGATTAAATTTAAATTTCGAATAATGTTGTTTGGAATGCTTTCTCGGTCAAGATGATTTAAACAAACATATGTTACATATTTGGTCTTAAAATTAATATGCGCTATACTATAGGTTAAGTCATAGAATTAACAGTCAAAATACAATATATAATTTTAAACACTAAACAAATAAAGTAAAATTAACTAACAAAAATTAATTTTTTTATCACACAACTTAATCCGCATTATACTGTAATACAAAATCTAGATATATTAGAATATATCTTACAGAATAAATGTTATTTTCATAAGTCATATTCAGTATATAATTTCATGTTGTAACACCCGCAAACCAATTCTTGGTATTTTAGTGAGGGTGTCGATCGACACCACAGGGGGAGTGTCGATCGACACCAGTTGTGGCCGGTTTGGTTGGTTTAATTTAATTGTCCGGTTTGCGTGGTTGGTTTAGGAAATCCCTAAATCGAGTTGTAAAAAGGGGAAAACGACCTAGGGTCGTGTTTTTGTGTTATTTGGCCGCTGTTAGAGAAAAAGAAAGAGAGAAAAGTGTTCTTGAGCTTTTGGGAAGAGATTGAGAGATTCCTTGCTGTTCTTGGGAGATCTAAGGCTGGGAAGGAGCTAGAAGCTTGCTAGGAGTGAGGGAATTCGTTCTTGTTGGTCAGAATCTTCTTGAAAGAGGTGAGTGCATGACCATGGCTTATCTAAGCTAAGATCTCTAGATTCTATGTGATTTGGTGCTTATGTGGTTGTTTCTTTGAGTTCTCTATGATATTACGTTGCTGTCTGGGCTGGGTTTGGCTTCTGGGAGTGCAAGGAGCGGATTGGAGAAGATTGGAGGCGAGATTCAGAGTTTCTGATCGAGGGAAATCGCTGCTCGGCATCGGTGTCGGTCGACACCAGTTGGGGTGTCGGTCGACACCAACGCGAGGACGGCTCGGAACTTTGGCGAGTGTCGATCGATGCCATGTGGAGGTGTCGGTCGACACCAACTAGAGTTTCGGGAGTGTCGGGCAGGGTGTCGGTCGACACCAGTTTGGTGTCGGTCGACACCAGATAGTCAGTGTCGATCGACACCCCTTGTTCAGTTACAATGGATGTTGCATGCTATGTATATTGCCTGGTTTGTTTTATTGGTTGTTGTTTGTGGCATGTAGAGATCTTATTGCTTGTGTGTATAGCCCAGTAGATGGGAGGATTGCCTCACTAAGTATTTGTGATAATACTTACGCATCTCAATTGTTGTTTGTGGTGTGCAGGTAAAGGCAAAGTGTGATCGTGGAATCCAGGCAATGAAGAGGAGGATGTTCTAGGGACTTGATTGGTTGTTGTCTGGCATTTTTAGGTTGCTAGAGTTGAGTCCTAGAAACATTGTTAGGTTGCTGGTTTCATGTTTCCTGATGATTGGTTATTGGATATTGCTTATGCTATGGTATTGGATATATTATTGGTTTATTATTGGTTATTGGTTATTGAGTTTTCCGCTGTTGATTGTGAATATGGTTAGGTGGCTAGTGGGTATGGGACCACTAGCTGTAGTTTATTATTATTAATATTATTATTTATTATGTATTAAAAAAAAAGGGGGTCGGTTATTTCATTTTGGTATCAGAGCCCTTACGGTTCTAGGTTTGGGTTCACTAGGCTTTGTGCTGTAGATGTTGGGATTGCATGTCTTGATTGATTATGTGAGTTAGTCAATTGTGTGTGGCATGGATTCCTAGAACATCCTCTTCGAGCCTATTGGTGATTCCACGGTGAGTTTCTATTTCTGTGTTAAATAGTAATTGTTTGCTTAGCCTTCTGTTCATGGTAGTGCAGATGGTTAGAGAGGATGCTGTTGCTGGTCGAGGTCGGGGACGCGGTCGTGGTCGCGGTTGTGGTCGTGGTAGGGGGAGAGCCCCAGTGGTTAGTGAGACCGAGGACAAGAGTGTGATAGCTGAGGGTGTTGGCGAGTCGCAGGGTGTTCCGGGGGATTCAGTGAGTGTGGCCGGAGGGGGCGGTGTTGACGCTCCAGTGGTCGGTGATGCTAGGGTCCCGGGTGTGGGAGCCCCAGCGGGAGGAGTCCCTGGTGTTGACTGCGGCTTTGCTAGCACAGGTGTTGGAGCGGTTACCACCTGTGGTACCGGCTCAGGCTCGGGTAGTGCCACCAGTGGTGGCGGAGGAGCGGCAGCCAGTGGCTGCGGATGTGGGGGTCCATGGTCGATATCTCACCATGTTGACAGAGATGGGTCGGTTGCGTACTGAGCAGTTTTCAGGAGGTGTAGATCCTACTGCTGCGGATGCGTGGAGGACGAGAGTGGAACGTAACTTCCACACTCTGAGATGTCATGAGGAGTTCTGGGTAGACATAGGGGTCTACTTTTTGAGTGGTGATGCTGAGTTGTGGTGGAGGTCTGTGGCTGCTAGGAGGGTGCAGCGGGAGATGACTTGGGCTGACTTCGTTTTGGAGTTCAACCGCAAGTATTTTCCTAGAGAGGCTTTGGATCGTTTGGAGGTGCAATTCCTTCAGTTGTCTCAGGGGGACACGGTCAGTACGGGAGCTGGATTTAGAGTTCAGTCGACTTCTGTGTTGTGGGGGTCGGGCTATGGAGTTTGAGGAGGCTCAGATCAGGAGGTTTTTGAGGGCTCTACGTGATGATTTGAGGGTTCACTGTAGAGGGCGGAGTTATGCTACGTGTGCAGAGCTGGTTGAGACTGTAGCAGAGATTGAGGAGGATATCCGGGCACAGTCAGTGGCGGTAGCTCCAGCAGTTCAGCCTAGTAAGGCTCAGCAGCAGAGTGGTTCTAGCAGGGGCGGTAGGCATGCTCAGGGAACCAAGAGGAAGTGGGAGGCTACGCAGAGGCCGAGTGGTGCAGGTTGCTTCGGTTGTGGAAGCAAGGATCACAAGGTTGGGAGACAGGGCACATCAAGCCTTTCTGTCCCAAGTTGCAGCCGGTAGCAGTGGCAGCGTTGCAGCAGGTGCAGCCTGGAGGTCAGCAGGTGGCACGGATTGAGCAGACGCCACGTGCTTACACGACAGCAGAGACTGGTGGAACCAGTGCCGGGGCGATCACAGGTATAATTTCTGGTACTTAAACTTTGTGAATTTTTAGTAGGTACAGAGTTTGTGTTTTCCTGTGATAAAGTGTTAGGTTCTCAACACATGAGGTTTGTGTAGGGACCTTGTTGGTGGGCGGGTTTAAGTCCCACGTTATGTTTGATTCTGGAGCTTCTCATAGCTTCATTACTCCGGAGTGTGCAGAGTGTGCGGGAATCAGAGGGGATCCCGGGGAGCGTACAGGAGTTGTTAGAGTTGCTGGAGGCAAGTTCCTGAGAGTTATTGGACGAGCTAGAGGGGTTGATATTCAGATCGCGGGAGAGTCAAGGCCAGCGGATTTGCTTATCAGTCCAATGGAGTTGTATGATGTTATTCTCGGGATGGATTGGTTGCATCGGCATATGGTGCATTTGGATTGCTATCGGGGTAGAGTGGAGTTTGAGCGTCCAGGAGGGAAGTTGGTTTTTCAGGGTATTAGACCGACCGGGAGTCTCGTGATCTCAGCCATTCAGGCTGGGAAGATGATCGAGAAGGGCCGTGAGGCTTATCTGGTTACTATATCTATGCCAGAGTCAGTGGAGAAGTCTACGGTTAGCGGTATTCCGGTAGTAGAGGAATTTGAGGATGTGTTTCAGTCTTCGCAGGGATTACCACCATCTTGGTCGGATCCTTTTACCATTAAACTGGAACCGGGGACGACACCGTTATCCAAGGCTCCTTACAGAATGGCTCCAGCAGAGATGGCAGAGCTGAAGAAGCAGCTGGAGGATCTGTTGAGTAAGGGATTCATCCGTCCTAGTGTATCACCGTGGGGAGCGCCGGTGTTGTTTGTGAAGAAGAAGGATGGGAGTTTCAGGTTATGCATTGATTATCGGGGTTTGAACCGGGTCACTGTGAAGAACAAGTATCCTCTTCCTAGGATCGATGAGTTGTTGGATCAGTTGAGGGGTGCTACTTGGTTCTCTAAGGTGGATCTGGCGTCGGGTTATCATCAGATACCGATAGATGAGGCAGATGTGAGGAAGACTGCTTTCAGGACGAGGTATGGGCATTATGAGTTTGTGGTGATGCCTTTCGGGTTGACCAACGCACCAGCAGCGTTTATGAGATTGAAGAACAGCGTGTTTTAGGAGTTTCTGGATGTGTCTGTCATCATTTTCATCGACGATATCCTGGTTTATTCTAAGAGTCCTAAGGAGCACGCAGTGCATTTGAGGGCAGTTATGGAGAAGCTGCGGGAGCAGAAGTTGTTTGCCAAGTTGAGCAAGTGCAGTTTCTGGCAGCGTGGGATGGGCTTTCTGGGTCACATTGTTTCTGCAGAGGGGGTTTCTGTGGATCCAGAGAAGATTCAGGCTATCAGGGATTGGCCTAGACCGCAGAATGCTACAGAGATCAGGAGTTTCCTTGGTTTGGCAGGTTACTACAGGAGGTTTGTGCAGGGGTTTGCAAGCAGAGCACGTCCTATGACTAAGTTGACAGGGAAGGATGTTCCTTTTGTCTGGTCAGAAGAGTGTGAGGAAGGCTTTGCAAGCCTGAAGGAGATGTTGACTACTGCGCCAGTGTTGGCTTTGCCTGAGCAGGGAGAACCCTATGTGGTTTATACAGATGCATCCAGAGTTGGTTTGGGGTGTGTTCTTATGCAGCATGGGAAGGTGATTGCTTATGCTTCGCGGCAGTTGCGGGTGCATGAAGGCAACTATCCTACTCATGATTTGGAGATGGGTGCTGTAGTTTTGCCCTGAAGATTTGGAGATCTTATCTTTATGGTGCAAAGGTACAGGTGTTTACAGATCATAAGAGCCTAAAGTATATATTCACTCAGCCTGAGTTGAATTTGAGGCAGAGGCGGTGGATGGAGCTTGTGGCGGATTATGATTTGGAGATAGCTTATCACCCTGGTAAGGCTAACACGGTTGCAGATGCTCTGAGTCGGAAGAGGGTAGCTTCTGCTCAGGAGCAGGAGATGGAGTCTCTGGTAGGAGAGATCAGTGCTTTGAGTTTGTGTGCTGTTTCACTGGAACCGTTGGGTTTGGAAGCAGTTGACAGAGCAGATCTTTTGAGTAGGGTGCGGTTGGCACAGGAGAAGGATTTGGGGCTGGTGAATGCCTCAAAGGATGTTGATTCAGAGTATCAGGTCTCAGATAATGGTACTATTTTGGTGCACAGTCGGGTTTGTGTGCCCAAGGATGAGGAGTTGAGGCAGGAGATTCTGAGAGAGGCTCATGCGAGCAAGTTATCCATTCATCCAGGAGCGACTAAGATGTACCGTGACCTCAAGAGGTATTATCATTGGGTCGGGATGAAGAAGGATGTAGCTAGTTGGGTCGCGAGGTGCGATGTGTGCCAGCTAGTGAAGGCTGAGCATCAGGTTCCTGGCGGTTTACTGAAGAGTTTACCCATTCCTGAGTGGAAGTGGGATATGATTACCATGGATTTTGTGGTAGGATTGCCAGTGTCGCGGACTTTTGATGCTATTTGGGTCATCGTGGACCGGTTGACTAAGTCAGCACATTTTCTGGCCATTAAGAAGACTGATGGAGCAGCGGTTTTGGCTAAGAAGTATGTGAGAGAGATAGTCAGATTGCATGGGGTGCCAGCGAGCATTGTGTCTGACAGAGATTCTAAGTTCACTTCGGTGTTCTGGCAGGCTTTTCAGGCAGAGATGGGCACCAAGGTGCATATGAGTACAGCTTATCATCCCCAGACAGATGGACAATCTGAGAGGACGATCCAGACGTTGGAGGATTTGCTGAGGATGTGCGTTTTGGATTGGGGTGGCCATTGGGCAGATCACCTGAACCTGGTAGAGTTTGCTTACAACAACAGCTATCAGGCGAATATTGGTCTGGCTCCTTATGAGGCCTTGTATGGGAGGCCGTGTCGTACACCATTATGCTGGACTCAGGTGGGGGAGAGGAGCATGTACGGGGCAGATTTCGTTCAGGAGACCTCAGAGAAGATTCGGGTTCTCAAGCTGAACATGAAAGAGGCTCAGGATAGGCAGAGGAGTTATGCTGATAGGAGGAGGAGAGATCTTGAGTTTCAGGTAGGAGACAGAGTGTACCTCAAGATGGCCATGTTGCGGGGTCTGAACAGGTCATTGACTGAGACTAAGTTGAGTCCGAGGTATATGGGTCCGTTCAGAGTGATTGAGCGAGTTGGACCAGTGGCATATAGACTGGAGTTACCTGAGGTTATGCGTGCTTTCCACAAGGTATTCCATGTGTCTATGTTGCGGAAGTGTCTCCGTGAGGACGATCAGTTGTTGGCTAAGATTCCTGAAGATTTTCAGCCTAACATGACTTTGGAGACGAGACCAGTGAGGGTTCTCGAGAGGAGGATCAAGGAACTTCGGAAGAAGAAGATTCCTTTGATGAGAGTCCTTTGGGACTGTGATGGTGTGGAGGAGCAGACTTGGGAGCCTGAAGCAAGGATGAAGGCAAGGTTTAAGAAGTGGTATGAGAAGCAACCATGACTTGAGCTTGCCTTGTCTGGTTCCGTCTGTAATCCGTGGCTGGAGCGGGAATGGAGTATTCCAGCCCATCTCTCTTGTTACTCGGTCGCTTGGGGTGGTTGGTTATGCGACTCAGTAACAAGATGAAGTGGTGCTCGGGGTACAAAGTTTCCGTGAGGCGGGTTTTGGGGAAAAGTTTCCCGGAATAGAAGTTTCCATGAAGTGGAAAGGTTCCAGAAATGGAAAGTGCTATTTATGGAAAGTTTTTTGGAAGAGAGAATTTGTCCATTGTAGCGGTGGGAAGCCTTGGAGGGGGCTTTTGTGGCCTTTGTGGCGGACTTTCGAGTCAGTGTGCCCGTGGGTGGCGGTCTTTTTTTGGACAATGTGTGGTCTTTGTGACGGGCTTTTTAGCCAGAGTGTCTTTGTGACGGTCCTCTTTAGGACATTTGTGTGGTCTTAGTGGCGGTCCTTTTTAGGACATTTGTTTGGCCTTTGTGGCGGGCTGTTTAGCCAGAGTATCTTTGTGACGGTCCTTCGGGACAGATGGCCTTTGTGGCGGGCTGTTTAGCCAGAGTGTCTTTGTGACGGTCCTTCGGGACAGATGGCCTTTGTGGCGGGCTGTTTAGCCAGAGTGTCTTTGTGATGGTCCTTCGGGACAGATGGCCTTTGTGGCGGGCTGTTTAGCCAGAGTGCCTTGGTGGCGGTCCTCTTTAGGACATTTGTTTGGCCTTGGTGGCGGCCCTCTTTAGGACATTTTGTTTGGCCTTGGTGGCGGTCCTCTTTAGGACATTTTGGTTGGCCTTTGTGGCGTGTATATGATCCATGTGTGGTCATGAGGTATTCCAGTGAGGGGATATGTGGTTGGTAGGACATTGAGATGTTTTACGCGAGCCACGGGAGGGAAACCTGGATAGTGATAGGACTCAGACGTGTTCAGAATCGTTTGCTCGTGGCTCTTGGAGGACTTTGGTTCTCCTAGTACTGCCATATTCAGAGACTTTTTGACTTTGGAGTATGGTTGGTATATCGACTTCGGACGACGGTCCGGAGGCGCGCTGTAGGGTGACGACCCGAGAGACGAGTTGGATTTTTCCTTATATTTTATGGCATGCGGGCTTAGGCCCGATGAGGAGCCAACATTGGCATGCAGACTTAGGTCTGATGAGGAGCCGATGAAACTCAAGGTTTAGGCCTATGAGAAAAAGGAAAGTCCAAAAGTCGAGAGCAAATGACGCCTGGAGCGTGAGTCTATTGCCTAGAGGTGACCTTCCGTAGATCGGTTGGAGGAGTGCGGGCCGTGGAGACGGTTGCACGGGAGTCCTTGGCTGATGGTTGTTCGAGATTCGAGGACGAATCTAGATTGGTGGGGGAGAATTGTAACACCCGCAAACCAATTCTTGGTATTTTAGTGAGGGTGTCGATCGACACCACAGGGGGAGTGTCGATCGACACCAGTTGTGGCCGGTTTGGTTGGTTCAATTTAATTGTCCGATTTGCGTGGTTGGTTTAGGAAATCCCTAAATCGAGTTGTAAAAAGGGGAAAACGACCTAGGGTCGTGTTTTGTGTTATTTGGCCGCTGTTAGAGAAAAAGAAAGAGAGAAAAGTGTTCTTGAGCTTTTGGGAAGAGATTGAGAGATTCCTTGCTGTTCTTGGGAGATCTAAGGCTGGGAAGGAGCTAGAAGCTTGCTAGGAGTGAGGGAATTCGTTCTTGTTGGTCAGAATCTTCTTGAAAGAGGTGAGTGCATGACCATGGCTTATCTAAGCTAAGATCTCTAGATTCTATGTGATTTGGTGCTTATGTGGTTGTTTCTTTGAGTTCTCTATGATATTACGTTGCTGTCTGGGCTGGGTTTGGCTTCTGGGAGTGCAAGGAGCGGATTGGAGAAGATTGGAGGCGAGATTCGGAGTTTCTAATCGAGGGAAATCGCTGCTCGGCATCGGTGTCGGTCGACACCAGTTTGGGTGTCGGTCGACACCAACGCGAGGACGGCTCGGAACTTTGGCGAGTGTCGATCGATGCCATGTGGAGGTGTCGGTCGACACCAACTAGGGTTTCGGGAGTGTCGGGCAGGGTGTCGGTCGACACCCCTTGTTCAGTTACGATGGATGTTGCATGCTATGTATATTGCCTGGTTTGTTTTATTGGTTGTTGTTTGTGGCATGTAGAGATCTTATTGCTTGTGTGTATAGCCCAGTAGATGGGAGGATTGCCTCACTAAGTATTTGTGATAATACTTACGCATCTCAATTGTTGTTTGTGGTGTGCAGGTAAAGGCAAAGTGTGATCGTGGAATCCAGGCAATGAAGAGGAGGATGTTCTAGGGACTTGATTGGTTGTTGTCTGGCATTGTTAGGTTGCTAGAGTTGAGTCCTAGAAACATTGTTAGGTTGCTGGTTTCATGTTTCCTGATGATTGGTTATTGGATATTGCTTATGCTATGGTATTGGATATATTATTGGTTTATTATTGGTTATTGGTTATTGAGTTTTCCGCTGTTGATTGTGAATGTGGTTAGGTGGCTAGTGGGTATGGGACCACTAGCTGTAGTTTATTATTATTAATATTATTATTTATTATGTATTAAAAAAAAAAGGGGTCGGTTGTTTCACATGTCATAGTATTTCATCCAAAAAAACCTTTTAAAACAAATAAAATAATTACATATACAATGTTTTAAATAAAAATTACTAAATAAACAAAATGAAGGAATTTTGACCCGTGCTCTAGCACGGGTGATATTCTAGTCTTTTTTTTTCCTCAAAGATAAATTTATTAAATTAACAAGCGTCATTACATAAAGCTTCCAATAACCAAAACGGCTTTAGAACAGAGTTAACGTAATAAACATTGTTTGTACATCCATGCTTTGCTAAACCATTTGCTACATTATTTGCTTCTCGCTTTGTAAAAGTAAAGGAAACATCTCTTAAACGTGATCTCCACAAGCCAACATCTTTTAAAAGATTTCGTATAGATCCATTGGTCTGATGATTGTTCACTAGATTGATTAACACCTCACAGTCTCCTTCGAACACAATCGAATGATAAGGTGATATTCTAGTCTATTATCTTAATTCAAACCACAATTGATCTGCTTTGGTCCGAAATACCATTCATATCAACCCGATTGACCTGCAATTTATCCAGTTTATAGAACATGAAAGTAATCCTAGCTATAAAATATATTTTTATCAGAATAAATGATTTTAAAAGCCATCATCTCGAATAATATATTATATTTTCACATATAAAAAAATCAAAATAATATAAAAGTGGTAATAGAAAAATAGTTGGTGTATTTTTGAGTTTGAAACTATTATAAAGTAAACGATCCATACATCCACCACGTGAAACTCATGTTTAGTATTGATATATTTACTCAGTTGATTATTATTATTATTTTTTTTTCAAAACTGCAAATATCATATAATATGAAAGGTCTGGTGTTACAGTAGTTACAGCCTAATAAGTTGTTTCCTCGGCAAAAAGTTTAAAAACAAGACAGCAACAATACATGCTAAGAAGCATCGGATATCACTAACGAGGTGGCCATAGTCCCATAAGCTTCTGGAAACGCTTCTTGATGGCTCTGGCGAGGATGGAGTTCCTGATCTCTCGATCAATTTCTTTGAAAAGCACGGATGGCAGCACATGGGTCTGGTTGTGGTGCAGGTTGTTTCTCTGTTTCCAAATAGCATAAATAACAGACTGCACTATCAGCTTGCGGAGTGTAGGCGGTGACCTGTTATTATTATTATTATTTTGTCAACCAAACCTTAATTTAGAACAAGACTCTAAGGTTGGTAGCCCAAACTAGTTTACAAAAGAATTTGCATAAAGTAAAAATCTTGAAGATCGAGCAAGACAATTTGCCCGAACGTTGGTCGAGCGCGGGATCTTCAATAGCTGGAAGGAAGGAAAGGAAGATCGAAGCAGACTGAACTCATCCAATAAATTGGAGAAAGCTGGCCAATCATCCGGACATTGCACCATTGACACTAATTCGGCACAATCTGACTCGAAGAACTGACAATCAACACCTGACTCCAAAAGGGATCCCATCGCCCATAACAGCGCCTGCAACTCCGAATTTAAGGGTGAAGGACCGCGTCGTCGACTTCGTGCTCCTAATAACATCGTTTTATCCTCACTATTGCAAAGCCACCATCCTAAACCTTCCAAGGGATCTGATGCCTTCCAAGATCCATCTACCTGACACCGGGGTACAGGATCCCGAACCTCCAAAGGTAAAGAATCCCGAGGGGCCGCATTGAAGGACCTGGCCTCCTCCCATAACAACATATCAAAAGTCGCCTGGTTAATAACCTCAACCAGCTCAGCCTCGCAACCCTGAAAAACTTTTTTATTCCTATCCTTCCAAATTGACCAAACTATCCACGACAATCTCAATCTTAAATCCAAAGCAATCGGCGCCCGCTGTTGTACCCACGATCTGTCATCTCGGGCAATAAGTGAAAGTGGGCCTAGGCCGAAGATATCTAATGGGCCAAAGAGTGTGCAGCTGATCGGCCCATCAAGACAGTCAAAGAAGGGAGCACGGAAGGTGCCTCAACCCGACCAGCTCGGAGTTCGGCCCGGTCAAAGATTCCCTCATTCAAGAGGGTTAATTGCACCGCGCAAATCACGTCCTATTAATTACGTATTAATTGAGTAATAAATTGGTCGGTATAAATATGTAAGAGGGTCACTTGTAAAGGATCGAAATTTTTCCAAAAAAGGCAATACAAATTCAAATCCTAAAAAAACTAAATCAATTCAGTTCGGTACAGTTCTACGGCGATAAGCTCCTCCATAATTAAATCACTTCGGAAGGAGAAGCTCATTCTCAGTTCTCACATTTGGCGCTAGAAGGAGGGGAGTTATCGCCTGACTCTCGCTAGTTCCGACTTAACGCAAATTCAGTCCGCAAAACCACCGCTATGGCAACTAGCTCTCCCAATCAGGTATCCTTGGAGGTGATCCAAGCTCCTACAGGACTTGTCCGAGAAGTCCGACCGTCAGCAAGCCACCTCCGCCGCCCTACCGAGCGTTTCGACAGTCGGAGGACCAGATCTCCGCTCGTTTGGACGAAGTCACGACGTCTGTAGTAGACCTCTCAGCCTCTCACCGCGCGTACGCCGATCGGGTCGATCTCCTATCCTCTGACCAAAACCCACGTCGACGTGCTTTGGATTTCTCCGGTGTGACTCCACCTTCCACTTCGCAAGGAGCAGCAACAAACATCACTCCGGGAGATTCCTTCCCGCCTCAAACCAACACGCAAACGGCGCTACCGCTGGCCGGCGATGGTCACACACCGGTTCAGCCCGGCGTCGTCCGACCTCACTAGGTCCCAGTCCGTCTTCCTCTCCCTGTAGATGGAAACACTTCGGCTTTGGGGTATACTGTCAACCCCGAGATCTTCCGCATGCAGAGCGAAATTCGGGACATGCGGTCTGTGATGCATAGTGCAACCACCTCAGCTCCGGATATATTCCGAGTGATCGAAGAGTCGAGGCGAACTCCTTTTTCCGACCAAATAGCCCGAGTCTGCATCAAGGATACTGGCAAAATTAAATTCTTGAGCTACGAAGGAAAAGGAGATCCGACCAATCACCTCAAGACTTTCTTGTTGACAGCCAGCCGGGTGGACATCGAGCCCCAGGAAGCAGATGTTGGGTACTGCAAGCTGTTCGCAGAGATGTTTAGTGGACCGGTACTGCTTTGGTTCGCATCTTTAGCAGCTGGCTCCATAACAAAGTTTACCGAGCTGTCAACCTCGTTCGTCAAGCAGTATTCTAGCCTAATCGAAACTGCGGTGACGGATGCTCAGCTTTGGAACTTAAGCCAAAAGGCTGGAGAATCCCTTCGGTCTTACATAACAAAGTTCAAGGAGATCCAGGTCAAAATTCCCGGACTCTCGGACTCCACAGCCCTGGCCGCGCTTAAGAACGGCCTCTGGCACGAATCTCGCTTCCGCGAAGAGCTGTCCGTGAATCGTTTCCCAACTATTCAGGACGCATTACACCGGCTTCGAACTGGATAGTCGCAGAAGAAGACAAACTGCCGCCTGCGCAAAAGCAAAACGCCCGCCTGCAGGGAAACCACGCCCGAGCACCTGCCAAAAGACTCCGCCTACGACTCCGAAGTCCGGGCCGAGCACTTTCGCAGTCACCCAATCTCCCAAAAAGAATTCTCCAAAGAATTCACCGTCCAAACCACCATTTTCACCACGCTCCAAGAGCGGTGTACTCCCGAGTAACAAATGGGTCCGAGATGAGGACACGTACTGCGAGCTCCATAAAACCAACAGTCATTTCACTCGTGACTGTAAGAAGCTGATGCATCTCTCGCGGAAAAATATGTGGCGGGAGAAATGCCGAATGTCACAATTGAGGAATTAGAGCAAAAGCTGTCCCCGAAACGAGGACGCTCCACCTTGAAGAAACCGAAGCAGTCCGATGGAAGTGAAGCTCCCAAAAAAGAATCGACGTGATAATGGGAGGATCGCGTCTCTTTCGAACTCCATCTCTGCGATCAAAGACCATCAGCGGAAGCTCGCTAGCCCCCAGCCGAAGCGAGCTAAGTTGTTAACCAGCGATCTACCTGATATTTCTTTCTCCGAGAAGGAAACTGAGGGGCTGGATACTCCGCACGATGACGCGCTCGTCATCTCGCTTGACGTAGCGAACCACGAAGTCTGCCGAATCTTAATTGATACTGGGAGTTCGGTGGACTTGATTTTCCTTGAGACGCTCACCAGAATGGGTATCGGGAAAGAGCACATCGCAGACCACCCTCACCCTTGGTCTCGTTCACTAGCGAGACGTCGATGTCTTTGGGCACGATCACACTACCAGTGTCCACTCAAGGAGTGGTTAAAATGGTGGAGTTCACGGTTTTCGACCGACCTGGCCTATAATGTCATTTTGGGAACTCCTGGCTCTATCAGATGAAGGCGGTGGCCTCGACGTACCATCAGTGCGTCAAATTTCCGACCCCACAAGGAGTCCGGGAGATTCTAGGAAGCCAAAGGACGGCCAGGAGCTGTTACCTCACAAGCCACAAGCTCCTGGTCCAATAGCAACCACAGCTCGAGGTCCCGAAAAATCCAGTTCGGAAGCAGCTAAAAGGTGACCTCACCGAGTCCATTTTCATCAATGACAAGTTCCGGATCAAGAAATCAAGATCGGAGTGGGATTGGATAGCGAGCTCCGTGCCGCCCTGATAACCTTCCTGCAAGAAAGAATGGCCACCTTCGCGTGGTCCGTAGACGAGATGCCGGCATCAGTCCAGAAGTTATTTCCCACGAGCTGAATGTGGACCCTACATTCCGACCTGTAAAGCAGAAGCGAAGGAAGCTGGGTCCTGAGCGAGCTGAAATCGTTAACAAAGAGGTTGAGCGTTTGCTGAAGGCGGGACAGATACGCGAAGTAAAATACCCTGAGTGGCTCGCAAATACAGTGGTAGTCAAAAAGAAGAACGGAAAATCGCGAGTCTGCGTTGATTTCACCGACCTGAATAAGGCATGCCCCAAAGACAGCTTTCCACTTCCGCATATCGACCGGTTAGTTGAGTCCACTTCGGTCACGAGCTGATGTCCTTCATGGATGCATTCTCTGGCTACAACCAAATCCTAATGAACCCGGACGACCAGGAGAGACTGCATTCATTACGGACCGCGGGGTCTATTGCTACAAGGTGATGCCTTTTGGGTTAAAAATGCGGGAGCAACTTACAAAGACTGGTGAACCGAATGTTCGAGCATCAACTGGAAAAACCATGGAAGTTTACATTGATGACATGCTGGTAAAATCAATGGAAGCCAGCTCGCATCTCGCCGATCTGAAAGTCGCCGACGTCTGGATCAGTTGGGATGAAACTCAACCCCACGAAGTGCACCTTCGCAGTTCCATCGGAGAATTTGGGGTATATCATCACAGAAAGAGGAATCGAAGCGAACCCGAGGCAAATTAATGCTTTCCTGTCTATGAGTTCTCCTAGGACCTTGCGCGAGGTGCAGCGCCTTAACGGACGGATCGCAGCTCTCAACCGCTTCATCTCTCGATCTACAGACAAATGCCTCCCTTTCTACCAGCTGTTACGAAAAGGGGGAAAAAATTTCTTGTGGGATGCGAAGTGTGAGGAAGCATTCGCCCAACTCAAAGCATATCTATCAGAACCGCCGGTCCTGGCGAAGCCTGAGTTCGGAGAGCCACTCTTTCTTTACGTAGCCGTATCGGATAGTGCAGTCAGTGGAGTTTTGGTTCGTGAAGAAAGGGGAGAGCAGCGACCAATTTTTTATATCAGCAAGTCATTTACTGGGGCAGAGTCGAGGTATCCTATGATGGAAAAATTGGCCCTAGCAGTAGTCACTTCGGCAAGGAAGTTGCGGCCTTACTTCCAGTCCCATACGATCATAATCCTGACGATGCAGCCACTTCGGACGGTATTACATAGTCCGAGCCAATCCGGACGGCTGGCTAAATGGTCTGTTGAGTTGAGCGAATATGACATCGAGTTCCGGACTCGAACCTGTGCGAAGTCACAAGTGCTGGCCGATTTTTGATCGAAGTCCCCGCTAGCCTCCTCGGCCAGCGACACTGTCGAAACTCCATGGACGCTATATGTTGATGGAGCTTCTTCCAAATCGGGGCAGGAATTGGGGTCCGCCTCACTTCTCCTACAGGCGAAGTGATCGAGCAATCATTTCGCTTGGCTTTCAGTGCATCCAACAACGAAGCCGAGTACGAATCTTTCCTCGCCGGCTTGCGCCTCGCAGTGGGGATTGGTGTCCGAAAACTTCGAGCTTTTTGCGATTCACAGCTGGTCACCAACCAGTTTTTGGGGGAGTACGAAACAAAGGATGGCCGCATGGAAGCTTATTTGTCCTCAGCTCGGGAGTTAGTCGCCAAGTTCGAGGAGTTCGAAATCACTAAGATCCCACGAAGCGAGAACTCCGCTGCGGACGCTTTAGCATCTCTGGCCTCCACTTCGGATCCTGCGACGACAAGGATCATCCCCGTCGAAGTCATCCAATTTCCAAGCATATGGCTTGAGAGCACGCACGTCGTGACCCGCGCAATGAAAAAACAGTTGGCCGCTAAGGAAGCAGCTCGTAAGACGGCTGCGGACTCTCGAACCTCGGAGGATCCGGACCCTGTCTTGCTTACCCTAGTGGAAGTTCACCCACCTCTCGCCGAGCTCGACGAAAGTTCAGCTCTGGAATCCTCGAGCTCACCAGCTGACAATCAAGCCGTTATCCCACATGCCACCTCGAGCGGCACGAATTCTAACAGCTGGGGGGCAAACGACTGGCGGAGCCCGATCTGGGCTTACCTGGAAAAAGGGGAACTCCCAGCCGATAAGTGGGCAGCTAGGAAACTCAAGGTTATCAGTGCGCGGTACTGCATTCACAACGGAATACTTCTACGCCGAAGTGTAGCCGGTCCTTATCTAACGTGCATGGCTGGCAGAGAGCCCGTAATGCTGATGCGAGCCGTTCATGACGGTCCCAATGGGAATCACTCCGGAGGTCGGACTCTGGCTTTCAAAATCAAACGGCAAGGTTACTTCTGGCCTACCATGATCACGGACTGCGAAAATATTCTCGAACTTGTGAGAAGTGTCGAAGCACGCCCGTCAATTCACCAACCTACCGAGCTCCTGTCTTCGGTGTCTGCACCATACCCATTCATGAGGTGGTCTATGGATATCATCGGTCCATTACATCGAGGACCAGGAGGAGTCCAGTACGTGCTCGCTCTTACCGACTATTTCTCCAAGTGGGTAGAAGCAGCAGCCTATGCGAAAGTAACAAGTGACGAAGTGGAACAGTTCGTGCTCAGGAGCATAATCTACCGCTACGGTGTCCCATATGAAATCATTACGGACAATGGCCCACAATTCATTTCTTCGAAGTTCGAAGAGTTCTGCGCGAAGTGGAAAATCCGACTCAATAAGTCAACTCCTCGTTACCCGCAAGGTAATGGGCAAGCCGAGGCGATGAATAAGGTCATACTTGCCAACTTGAAGAAACGGCTCGATGCTCGTAAGGGGCGCTGGCCGGACGAACTTCAGGGCGTCCTTTGGGCGATCCGAACAACACCTCGGCGGGCCACTAATGAGACACCTTTCTCCCTGGTTTACGGAGTTGATGCCGTAGTCCCAGCTGATATAGAAGTGCTCGGAGTCCGTACTTCGCTAAATCCACCTCGACCTGAAGAGAATGAGGAATTCCTACAGAATACTCTCGATACAATCAACGAACGTCGGGATCAGGCCTTGGTTCGGATTCAAAATTACCAAAACGCAGTAGCACGGTACTATAACTCCAAAATCCGAGGCAGACCCTTGGCAGTTGGCGACCTAGTCCTCCGGAAAGTCCACGAGAACACCGAGGAGCTCAATGCAAGAAAGCTGGGAATTAACTGGGAAGGACCATACAAAATTACTCGCGAAGTCCGAAATGGAGTCTATCAGCTCGAGGACTCAGAGGGGAAACCAGTCCTGAGGTCTTGGAATTCCTTACACCTTAAACTCTTTTACAGTTAATTTATTTGTATCGAACTACGATTTGGCTTGATCCCGATAAGGGTACGTAGGCAGCCCACTTCGGGTCCAGCTATCCATATTAATAAAATTTAAAGTTTTCTTAAACTTTTTTATTAATAATGGTTCGTTCTACAATTAAAAAAAAAAAAAAAAAAAAAAAAAAAAAAAAAAAAAGCCGAAGTCTTTCGCATCTATCATAGAAAGCCAAGGTCTAACTTCGCAAGCCTAAACCAAAGTTCTCACTTCGTATTCAGCTCTACTTTAAAGCTGAATGTTGCGAAAGCTCTAAACCGAAGTCTTCACTTCGCCTTTCGCTTTACTTAAAAGCAAAGCTCAGTTTCGCAAAATTCTTATCTAAACCGAAGTAGTCACTTCGTACCCGGCTTTACTTATAAAAATTGGGATGTCATTTTTTTGAACTATTTATACGGAGTTCTCACTTCGCGTTCATTTCTGCTCGTACCATCTTTTCATAAAAAGGATTGTGGAAATTTAGTTCGCATTAAACCAAAGATGACAATAATAAAAAAAAAAAATAGTTCATGCGGAGCGGTCACCACGACCTAAACACTCCGAAGCGAGTCTAAAAAACAAGTACTACAAAACAGGGGGGAAACTCGTGCCAAAACAACCCCAGAATAAGAACTATTGATTCGGAGGGGTAGGACCAGACGCCGCCTCGGAAAGGGCCAAGCCCATCTCCGTTAGCTCCCCTTCCGACCTGGTGGTCGCCAGATAATCGTCCATCCCCTGATTCGAGAGTTGCCCGAGGTTAGTGCCGGACTCGTCGATGGTGACGCTAAGCGGGTGCTCGGTGCATAGGAGATCGGGCGTATCCGCCAAAAGGTTTGAGAACGCAGCAAGGTCGAGTTCACGGGGAGTTACCTTCGAAACCTTCTCGTCAGCTTCCTCCTCGTCAGCTTTCAGGAGTCTGAGCTCGGCCTCCATATCTTCGATCTCGCCCCTAGAGATCTCTTCGACCAACATCCGGTTAGCCCGGATCTCGGCAGCTCGGATCTGAAGCGGGGCTAGCTTCTCCCTCTCTTCGAAGGTGACCTTCACCTCCTCGACCAGAGGACGGAGAGTCCGCCTCATGCCTGCCTCTCCTCTCCTTCCCTCACCCTCTCAATCTCGCAGCTGTTGCCAGCCTCGAGTAGTTGATTTCGGAGCTCGATATCGTGCAACCTACTCCTTGCTGCCTTCGCATCCTCCGCGGCCTCGTAGTAGAGGTCCCCCGCCTTCTTTAGCTTGTCTCGGAGGTCCTCGTTGGCAATTCCGAGGTCAAGCACCTGTACCTCGGCTTTCTTCATCCGAGCTCGGATTTGTTCGGCTTTCTCCACGGTCGAAGCGTTCTCGGCCTCTAGTCTAGCATACTCCTTCACCTGGGCTTCCAGGTCAGCAATCTTTTCCGGAGAAGGCTCACCTCGGAGGACGAGGGAGAGGCAAACAGCTGATCTTCGTAAGACGCCACCGAAGAGTTAAACTCGATCATCAGCTGAAAAGATAACTTACTAAGCGACCGTTTGGCAAAAACAAAAAGGGGGCAAAGAAAAACAAAGAATATTTACCTCGCCGATTTTATCCGCGAAGCGAAAGAAGTTTGCGCGATTGACCTCGGTCATATCCGCGAATGCCGGGATCCAAACTCCGGGACGAACGTAACTCCGCATTAGATCGGCTGGGGACGCAGGAGGAGCTGAAAGATTTTCGAGCAAGTCATTTCAGTAACAACTATCGAACTGTCAGAGGTACAAAAGTAAGGTTAAGAAAATTTACCTCGGGCGAAAGAACGTTGTTCCTTCGGAGGGTGTCGTCCGGAGTCTTTAAGCGGTGGGGCCTCCCTAAATCTCCCCTCCGAGGAAGGACCCCTGTCTTTCGAGCTAGATCTACTTCGCTCGTTCCCTGACGGGCCAGTCCGGGCTCGCCCCTTCTCACGCGAGGAGGAGGCGGTCTCAGGCTCTTTCCTCTTCTTTGAGGAATCAGTTTGCTGAGAGGAGGCCCCTGTGGGGGATTTCTTCGGCACTGGGGGGGAAGGAGCGACCTCCCGTGGTTCATCACTGGAATCAGCAATGACGATCACGGGGGGATCAACGGGCTAGCAGGAGCCTCGGTTGATTCAGGGCCGAGCTCGGGAGAGCCAATTGCAGGCACGGAAGTCCCGCTCACCTCGGGAGCGGAGGAGCTGGAGGGGTTCTTGTTAGAAATGCGAGCTTTGCCTTCAGCGAGGGCCATCGCCATCTGTTTCTTCGCCTCTTTTTCGGCAATTCGGCACACCCTCTCTTCCCTGTAGTTCATCTCCGAAACGCTCACGGGGTCGGAGCAAATAAGAGAACGTTTTCCAAGCCTGACCGTCGACTCCCTGATCCTTTCGCACGAAAAAGAGTCCCAGGCAATTTGACCTTGGCTGCAGAACCTCGAGAAGAATTCCGCGAACGTAGGGCAGAGGAGTCCGCGCTCGAAGTGATCTGAACCAAAAAATATTGAGGGGTTAGATAATAAGATAAAGTTGCGCTTAACCCGGACTTCACAAGAAACACTATTCTACCAATTTTCGAAGTCCACTTCGACACGTGCGAACTCACGCGGTGGCCGAAGGTGAGTTCGTTAACCGGGAAAAAGAAATAGGACTTCCTCCATTTCTCGTCCTTCTCGGGCAGGTCATCGAAGACCTTAAGTCCGGAGAGCGGGCTCACGTACAGTGTGCCCTTGGTCCGACCTGTTTTTACTGTGTATACTTGGAGGAAGTCGGCTAGGGACAGCTTGTAGTTGAACTCTTCCCCCAGAGTTTGAAGGCACATGACAGTCCGGACAAAGTTCGGACACATCTGAGGGAGAGCAAAGCCCAGTTCGAACATCATCCTTACAATGAGTTCGGGAAGGGGAAAAGATAGACCACACGCAGAGAAAAAGATCTCGAACGCGCAGCAGTATCCAGCGGGGTTCTCTGGGGACTCGTGAGCCTCGGGGAATCTGATTTCGACCTCCGACGAAATCCCGGTGGAGGCTCTGAGCTCAGCTATGTTCTCCGCAGAGAGAATTGACGGCGGATGAGGACCGTAAACACAGGGATTAAAGTTTTCGCAACCTTTCCGAGGACGATTTCGGAGGAGACATGCTTTCTGAGAAGGAGAATTAGAAAAATGAGAGGTGGCGGAAGATCTTTCCGGCGAGAGAAAAGGAGTTCAAGAGAACAGAGAAAGAGAGAATTCAGCAGAAAAATACAATTAGGGATTAAGAGAAAGAGAGCATCCGAGACTACCTTTATAAGCGGAACCGGGAGGTAATGATTGCACAGGGAAGCGAAGGGTCTCGCACCGTTCTCTCTCTCCCTTATATCTAACACGCAACCAAGTGGGCCCCGATGCTTGTTCGGGAAGGTAAATCTCATCATAACCACGATCAAATAATGGAGATATGGGGATATGGGGGATATTCAGTTTCCCGAAACTGATCGCTAGAAGGTCTAAAGTCCCCTGAACTTCACAGTTCGGGAGACTTGGGGGGCAACTGTTGTACCCACGATCTGTCATCTCGGGCAATAAGTGAAAGTGGGCCTAGGCCGAAGATATCTAATGGGCCAAAGAGTGTGCAGCTGATCTGCCCATCAAGACAGTCAAAGAAGGGAGCACGGAAGGTGCCTCAACCCGACCAGCTCGGAGTTCGGGCCCGGTCAAAGATTCCCTCATTCAAGAGGGTTAATTGCACCGCGCAAATCACGTCCTATTAATTACGTATTAATTGAGTAATAAATTGGTCGGTATAAATATGTAAGAGGGGGTCACTTGTAAAGGATCCGAAATTTTTTCCAAAAAAGGCAATACAAATTCAAATCCTAAAAAAACTAAATCAATTCAGTTCGGAACAGTTCTACGGCGATAAGCTCCTCCATAATTAAATCATCACTTCGGAAGGAGAAGCTCATTCTCAGTTCTCACACCCGCCAAAACAGAAAATCTAGGTTCGAAAAGATAGAACCATAGGGGAATCCCTTGCTATCAGAGTCTAGCGGGGTCAAGTCCCAAATGCGACGAGATCGGGGGCACTCAAAGAATGCATGATTGATAGTCTCCGCCTCCAAACCACATCTTTTACAGAGAGTAGCACACCGGACTCCCCGGTGAGCCAAACGTTCCATCACAGGAAGAGAACCGGAGGCCATTTGCCAGAAAAAGTGCTGAATATTTGGGGGAACCTTAAGTTCCCAAGCCTGGGCCTTAAGAGCCGTACACGTCGGTCCATACTCCACCTCTTTAATTAATTCACGTGCAAGCCGGTAGCCAGATTGGACCGAATACCTCCCTGATCTAGAATAATGCCAAATTAGTTTATCTGGTTTAAAAGATTTACTTATTTCCATCGATAGTATGATCTGAATATCCACTGGATCCATGTACTCTTCCAGAATTGGCAGATGCCACTCCTTTGTGAAAGGATTAATCAAATGGTTGACCATTAGATTTGGATGTAAAAATCTTCCTCGGCCATTAGCCGGTCTCGGCTGGCTATCCGGGATCCACGGATCTCGCCACACCGATACGTTACAACCTGAGCCTATCGCCCATCGTGCTCCCTGTTCCACCATGCCTTTAGTTGAGAAAATACTCCTCCAAGCAAACGAGGGGGAATACGGCTTCTTAGCATGAAGAGGATGTTTATTTCGAAAATATCTACCTCGCATGACCCGCGCTATCAGAGATGATGGATAATGAATTAACCGCCAATACTGTTTAGCCAACATTGCGTCATTGAATTGTTCCAGAGTGCGGAAACCCAATCCGCCTTCACTTTTATCCTTACATAACTTATCCCAAACGACCCAATGCAAACCTCTCTCCTTATCATTAGATTTCCACCAAAAGTTTGAGATGGCACCAGTTAATTTACATGTTAGGTCCGTTGGCAATTTGTAACAAGACATAACATGGGTGGGAAGTGCCAATGCCACCGATTTAATCATAACTTCATTTCCACCTTTCGATAAATGCTTTGCAGACCAGCTATTCACACGATCATCCATTCGCTCATTAACGTAGCTAAAAACCTTATTTCTCGATTCCTGTAGATTTTCAGGAATACCCAAATACGAACCCATACCACATTCCTTGGAGATGCCCATAACAGATTGTAATTGAGCCCTTAGTTCTGGGAGTACTTTTTTGCCAAACATAATGGATGACTTGTCAAAATTAACCTCCTGTCCCGACGCTTTCCGTAATCACTTATAATTCCCATAACCGTAGTACATTCAGCTGCCTCTGCCTTACATAAAAACAGACTATCATCGGCAAATAACAAATGGGAGATGGTGGGGCAATCCCGAGATGACCTGTTATTCTTAATCTTCAGCCAAGAGAGAAAATCTGGCCAAGTATGGAAGGTGAAAGGAGATAGTTCCAACCCTCTACTCACAGCGTGCCACAGAAACCTGGCATAGTCACAGGACAAAAACAAATGCTCCCTATTTTCCTGTTGAGTTGAACAAAGACCACAGGTTGTGTTTATCTGCATACCCCAGCGCTTGAGCCGTGATTTGGTAGGTAGACGGTCAATGTTTGTGATCCACATCATGAAAGCTTGTTTTGGCATTGCTCCCTTAAACCAGACCAGGTCTGCCCAGTCCACCACCTCAGCTCTTGGTCGAAGCACAGACCATGTCAGTGGAGCTGAGAAGCCATTGCAATCATTGTTTTCCACCTTCCAAACATAATTGTCCAAACCCTGCTCCTCACTCGGGATGGTTATGTTTGTTAAGTGAATATGGAGCCTCAGAGTCTGGTCAGATCTAGGTTCTGCAAGAATCCACCTATTAGAGTTGCCAATATCAGAGACTTTTGCGTTCAGACTAACTCTCAAATATCTCGGTCCGTTACTGCCAATAAACTTGACCAGGAGTCCAAATGGTGTCCAATTATCGAACCAGAAACTTGCTAACATGCCATTACCAATGTTGCATTTTAGAAATCTCCCAGCCAAATCTCTCAGCCTCAGTATACACTTCCAGTTCCATGAGTCGCTTGGCTTTTCAGTTTGATTCCAAAAGCTCGTTGTGTTGCTAAAGTTGTGGTGCTTGTGCCAAGCAACCCAGAGGGATCCGCTATTTGAGAACAAAAGCCAAACTAATCTTGCACAAAGTTTTGTTCCAAACCGCAAATCTCCTCAGCCCCAAACCACCTTCAGTTTTTGGCAAACAGACTTGATTTTACCGTCTAGCTGCCGTCGCGTAAAGTCACTGGTCGTTTTAAAACGGCATCGTTACTAGTATACATATATAGGGCCGACCACTATATTTGACATTGACATGGTTAGTAACTTCCTTCTCCAACGACCAACCATCAATTCCACGAGGCATTTTGGCAGGTGAACTATACCAATATTTTCTATTGCTAACCAATGTTTTTATTTCTTTATACGATTTCACCTTTTTCCGGATACTTTAGACTTGAACTCAAGAAGTTGGTAGCAAAAAAGAAAACAAAATTCGCAGATTGATTATGGTAGCCACTAAGACTTATCGACAAGAAGCATCATATAACTTCGTTTCTTTCATTCTATAGTTTTGTATACATCAATGTAACTATTTTTTTTTTAATGATTTTGTATAGCTTTTACGTAACATCTGTTTCAAATTGATATACCAAACATACTTATAAATATTTCATCCCACATAAATTTAAAAGTATATACAGTATAGCATAAAGTCATGTTACCCATGCATGAGTCCATTCCTAGAATAATAAACTGATAAGATTCATTTCTTTTTTTGGTTATAAGATTATTAGAATAATGATTTATTATTTGTCAACTTGCTTAAACTAATAAAACTCATTTATATATTTTGTAGGAATTTGTAATGGCGGCGCCGGACAACCCATCAAACGCCGTAGAATGGGCCATGGCGGAGATGATAAACAAACCGGAGGTCCTCTACAAAGCTATGGAAGAGATCGATAGAGTCACCGGCAAAGAAAGATTGGTCCAAGAATCTGATATCCAAAACTTAACTACCTCAAAGCTATTATCCGAGAAGCTTTTCGTCTTCATCCCGTCGCCGCCTTCAACCTCCCACACGTGGCGCTCTCCCAAACAACCGTCCCTGGTTACCATATCCCTAAAGGAAGTCAAGTTTTACTCAGCCTGTAACACCCGACCCGTCTAATCGAAGACAAGGTGTTATTCAAATGGTCCCGCCAGAAAGCTTATTTCTTAACCAGTGGCGGACCCACGTTGAGGATGGTGGTGGCAGTTGCCCCCACTAAGTATACAAATACCTAAAAGTTTTAGGTAAGCCAAAGTAAGAAAAGTGGCAAAATGGTTAGAGGTTGCCCCATAAATTGTTACATGTGGAGGGTTCGACTCCACTTATGAGCAATCTGCACCCACTATTATTTTTTTCTAGGTCCGCCCCTGTTCTTAACAATAAAACTCTTCAATCATAAAACTAGTTCCACAACTCACAAAGCCTTTAACCTGAGGGAAAAGATAAAAGAGTGAACACAATGACGACATTGTAATCACATTTAACAATAAGTGCGTAGCATAGAATCAAACTCCACATTCTTGACATACATCCAGCAAGCATAACTGATTCACTTATACTCTACCTAGCATATATAATCATAATATCATTTAAACCACATTTCTCAAATCATCATAGTCAATCATATCCACGTTCATCAATATCGCTAAACCAAAATCCCATCAGCTTAGCATGGCACGAAACAAATCCCATGTTCGTCCAATCACCATGTACAAAACCAATCCCAGGTTCATACAATTACCAGGCACGAAACAAATCCCATGTTCCACCCATCAAGAGACACAAAACAAATCCCATGTTTATGTCTCCAACACACAATCTCATTTCATATCACCACACAATGATCATCATGTTACATATCAACTCATCATATCATGTCATCATTCATTATAATCATACATCTAATCATCATATCAAAGTATACAATATCAAACAATAGACATATCCAATCACATAGTTTCCAAGCCTATACAAGCAATTCATGAAGAACATGCTTAGAAAATAATCATTTGTGTTTCCGCAATTACCACCCTCACCTTTGCCACTTAAATGATGGAAATCAATTCTCCTTTCCCATGTCTGACTCAATATTAAAGAACACTCATACAAGCTGCAGCTCCATCCAATCTCAGTTTGCCAACCAAACATTACAATGTCACCATTTATTCCATACAAATATGTCTCAGAAACACATGTATAAAACCACAACTAACTGTTAAAATCACGATCCCACCGTTGAATCTGTATCCAATAGTACGGTGAAGCTCCCCACCAATTCTCAGCTCGATCAGGTAAGTTTTGGACTACCAAGCGCTGTTCCAAGGAGACAACCTCGAGTCCGATTTCTAGGGTTGCAGGTTCGGACAGTTACAGATATTTCTTGCGCAGGAAGCAACGAACATAACTTCTCGAATATAATTCCGATCGGACTTCCGTCAGTTTCTACGAGCTCATGGCTTGATGGTGATCAAGCCGGTGTTTTTAGATTGGTAACCCAATGTCAAATCCGGCGTCTTCAAACTGCTATTATATCCTTCTTAACTCTTTCTTGTTCTTCTCTTCTCCTCCCTTAATTTACTCCGCCTTTGTTCTTCCACCACCACCGTGGGCTGCCACAGTCACAATAATGACTACCAGATCCACCACCTCCGCATCGTCTCCTTCTCCGTTGATTATCATCTGGTTCGCCGCTTCTCACCTCCATCTCTCGCCACCATCTTTTTTTCTTCCTTTTACTCTATTTTTTTTTACGATCTCTCCTGCTCTCCCATACTCTCTCTCACGTCATAGGCTCTTAGGGTTTTTGATGGACGTTCCCTTCTGACGGCTCATGAAGAAGGAGATACATACATATACGCCACACACAAAAACGACTCGACCTTTGACGTTTTAGCGTACATGATTATGGGGCCTTAATGGGCTTCTTTCTTTTTCAAAAATTGAGTGGGTCTGAGTCCAATTTAATTTTCAGGATGTTACACAGCCGTTACGGTCTTGGTCGTAACCCTAACGTTTGGTCTGATCCACTTAGCTTCAAACCGGAGAGGCATCTGAATGAGTGTTCGGAAGTGACTTTGACGGAGAATGATCTCCGCTTTATCTCGTTTAGTACTGGTAAGAGAGGATGTGCTGCTCTAGGCCTCTAGCGTTAGCCGTTAGGTACGGCGATAACCACCATGATGCTCGCGAGGCTTTTGTAAGGGTTTAAATGGAAACTAGTCGGAGGTGAGACACGAGTAGAGCTTATGGAATCGAGTCATGATATGTTTCTTTCGAAGCCCTTGGTTATGGTCGGATAATTATGAGACGAAAAACGGTGACGTTCGGGGAAGACTTTTGCATGTATTATATATAAGAAATCCGTGCGGGCTTTGTCATCTGGGCCCAAAGCAGACAATATCATACTAATGGGGGAGTTGGTTTGGACTTGGAAAGCACAACAAATATAATGTAATTAGGTTTTAAACTATATAAAACATTAGATAAGGGCCCGCACGATGTGCGGGTATTGAGATTGTTGAAGAGAATAAATCCTAAATCTTAAACAATTTTTTAAAAATATATAAAAAAAAATTATTTCTTGAAGTAAATATATAAATAATTTTAGTTATAGAAAAAATCATATTTGTATTTACCTTCATACATTTATTTATATTTTTTATATATTATAGCAGTTATTACGATAATATAAAGCTAAATTATATCCCACCAAAATCATATTTGTATTTACCTTTATACATTTATTTATATTTTTTATTTTTAATATATTATAAAAATTATCACAATAATCTAAAGCTAAATTATACCCCTACCAAAAACTTTGATCTCTGATCGTTAAAACTAACACGTGTCAATCTGATTTGATATTTAATCGTTAAAATTGACACGTGTTATGATCTGGTGAATTTTTAACTTTGATCTCTTATCGTTAAAACTGACACGTGTCACGATCTGGTGAGTTACTAACTTTGAGAACTAAGGTTTATATATTAAGATAAGAAGGAGAAAATATATTCCAAACAAAATTATAAATTAATTAGATAAAAGTTAATTAATTAGAAATTTGAAAACTAAATAAATTAAAAATTATTATTTAAAATACAATAATTTATAATTTAGTCACACGGTGTACCGCGGGTGAAAGTCTAGTTAATATTAAAAATATATGTATGATTATCTACTTTTTCTTGGCCCAATTTGTATCTATGTCTTACTTTGTTTAAATTACTATAGGGGAGAAAACCGAAAAATACACCATCTATTTTTTATTTAGACGTTTAATACCTCGATCTAACGACATCAATTTCTTCTTTTCCCTTAGCCAACCGTCGATGGATTCAGTACAAACAACGGTAAGGTTGATGATTGGGGAGAGTTCGTCTGATAATTCAGATTCCAGAGAGAAAAATTAAAAATCAGTTCGGATTCATCAGATTTGACTACGAAATATCTCAAAACAGATCAGAGAGTTGTTGTTGGCCAGTATTGATAGACAAAGAAGAAGTTTATTCCACATAATCCAAACAATTTCTTTTATAGATGTAACAGATTCTTCTGAAGGAGAAAGAGAAAAAAAGAAATTAAAAAAAAAAAAAAACCACATAGGTTTGCTAGCTTTGGAAATAGAATCTCGGCTGCAAGATGTACCCAACTCACTCGTAACAACTACACTAGGACAATAAATCATTCAATTTTTCTTACCGTGTTCTATATATCTCTATATACACATGTGGTTAGACTTTAACGCTCGTTAAATGATCCGAATCTAGCAACAATTTAAACATAAAGTATTTTTAAATCAATAAAAATTAGATGAGATATTTTTCTTCTAACCAAAAAAAAAAATGATGTTATGAATATATTGTATTATGTGGATGCCCATTACCGGCCTATTAGTAGACTTTGTATATAACCTAAAACCCTAATGTTGTATCACTATATATATGTTGTATCATATAGTAGAGATCAATAATACAAGAGAATAATTCCCTAAACTTCTTGTTAGAACACCTTATCAGCACGCTCTAAACCTAGCCGTCTCAAAGGAAAAAAAAAAAAAAAAAAAAAAAAAAAGAAAAAAAAAAAAAAAAAAAAAAGAAACCTTAGCCGACCAAGCAAATAGTTGTAGATCTCCAACACCTCTGAATCCACGGTTTCAATATTGAGATAAGTAACATCATCTTTTATTATCGTTCGATTCATGCTATATAAAAGAACGGTCATACTTGGTTATAGAGATCGTATTTGTTTTATTATTACTATTGTTTTTGGGAAACGAATCTATAATCGTTATTGCTTAGTGTAATTTAGATTTGTTGATCTTTATAACAAGTCGACACATGTTTAATTCTAAACCATATTGCTTTGACTTCCCATGCTTTAATATATCAATCGTCTCATGCTTTATTGATTTATTCATATGTTGTTTACTGGTTCCTATAGGCCGTGGTCAACGAGAACTTTTAATCGGGGACCGACAAACTGGAAAAACAGTTTGGAGTATTGACTTATATTATTATGTTTGTTTATGATCGATTATGCTCCATATTTGATCTTAAACGTGTCTAATCATGGCTAGTTATTTATATTATTATTATGTTTGAAATACAAATGGTTCAGTTAGTTTTGATTCAGCTTGAAGTCAAACATATGAGCAATACTGAAATTTATTCATCATCGATTAATACCCCTTTGCTTTACTATTTAATCTGTTCGTTTAATCTCGTATCTTATAATATACTCATGTGGTATCGTTTGTTTGATGCATCGTTTATATGCAGCTCAGCTCCGGCTGGCTTTAGTCGGTCTAATGATTGATGCCGAGTTTGTGATATCGTCTCCATGTTGATTTATATACCGAGAGCTTTACAAGTTACCTTGACGTAAGAGGACTGAGTAAAAATTATTAGCCAACGATGCTTACGTCTCTTCTCTTGAGATAAGTATTATTTTATGTCTAATAAGCACGTCTATTTTCGTGAATGGCTTTAGGTCTTAAAAAATAAAATAAAATAAAATAATCAATATATCAAAATATATATAATTTATTATTATAAAATAATTATAATAATATAATTATATTTCTTTGTAAAACTTTTTAGATTTTACAATAAAATCTTTAGTAAACAAAGAAAAATACGTTGTTTAAAAAAAAAGTATATATATGATGCTTAATATTTATTTAGCATTCATATGATTGTTTATAATGTTTTTGATTTATTTTATTTGTTTAATCACAAATTTAAATCTAATTAAAAATTAAAATTAGATATAATATAATGATTCAATATTAAAATCATGTCATCCAACTTTGTGTGGTGAATAAATTGAAAATTTAGTAATAAATTACTAAATAATAATTACTGATCATATTTTTTTGGCATCACTTCTATGAGGAGGTTTAAGTCTAAGTATATGACCATAAAATTCACTAGTTCTTTATAATAATCTAAAGAAAGTAAATGACTAAAATTCTTTAAAAGAATATATACTTTTATAGTCACAAATTTGTATATGTCTTGAAGACAAAATATAGTAAAAATATTATGATTTTGTTATTTGTGACTGTAAATTATGAGATGTTGATGTGAATCACATCCTATTGACTTGGTTTATTCTTTGAAGTGAATATAACTTTATGTTATAAAATAAAAAAGCCACACCATTGATGAGAAAGTT
Organism: Camelina hispida; assembly: GCA_023657505.1. NCBI lineage: Eukaryota > Viridiplantae > Streptophyta > Magnoliopsida > Brassicales > Brassicaceae > Camelina > Camelina hispida. The sequence continues at coordinate 36,781,186 of CP094635.1, forward strand.
GCTATATAAAAGTGGCCATAAATATGGACAAGATATATAAAGTTATCAACTAGTTTCTCCACTAGAAGTGAATATTAAGTACAGATACTTATCTCATATATATATATATGATGAAAGAAACTAGTGTGAGACAATTTCCACTATTCTACTAATATTAAGAAGTAGTAGAAAAAGTATTGAAAGCTCTTGAAGAGTATATATACTATTGTCTATGGGAACACAATTTGATATTAAATGTGTTACAGTCTCCCAATTAGTCTCAAAATCAAAAGGGTCTAAGATATAATGCACGACCCAATTTGAGAATGTTATTGATTATATAGTGGGATTCAAATCGAGATTGATAGACATGAAGTGTCATCATCTTGAGGGGGAGAATTGATGAATCCCACATACAGAGGTGATGGAACAGATAGAAGAGTTCACACCTAAAATGAGTTTAATCACTCATATGGTAGAACAAATCTTGAGGATTTGAAACGTAATCATGTTGAGACAATAAGAAAAGAAAATACTTTGAAATCATAAGTATTACCCAAGGCAATAAAAGTATTTTAGATATTACATGCATTATAATAAACGAGAAGGTTTAATGAAAATATCACTGTTTGGCATGACCGGTGAAGCCATTCCGGTTTAATAATGATGCAAAAGAATAATCAGAAATTTCTGAAAACATTCACTAGAGAACCTGAAGAGTTTTCTTAGTGATTTATTATGTGTGCTGCTTTACAAAGCAAGCCGATTATATGGTTTTCACCAACCCCATGAATTTGGATAATGTCAATTTTGTGGTATGTACAAAGCGATATTGTGGACTGATCATCCACTATATATGTTTGTTATTAAATTGCAACATGAAGTTTGAGAGAGTATTTGGTTAATTGACAATGGTGGTGAAAGCATGCCAAGTAATTGACATAAATGACTCTATATGTCAAATAATTCGCATCATGCCAAACAATTATCATGAGTACTCCCCAATACAATTGGTTTGGGTCAGAAACCAGATATATTTCATCTAATGTGTTATACATGTTAAGTTGCTTCACCAAAGTGATTAAGATGGAATTTGAAAGAATGTTGGAAATATGTTGGATATGAATCTCTTTTGATGATTGAATATCTCGAGAATTTGAGGGTAAAGATACAGAGACTGTGAGACTATTGTTTGAGTGAGTCAGTCTTTCCAACATGAGGGGAAGAAAATAAACAGCTGAAAAATAAATATATTGGGAGAAATTATATGGATCCTCTTACTTTGAAATGTGCGCTAGAAATTGAAAAGATAATTTATTTGCAAAGTTTAGCAAAGGAATGCAAGAAGCATTTGCTGACCATGATAGTGACAAAGTCACACATATACCAGCTGTGCTCCAATTAATATTAATGTCCTAGAAGGATAAGATCAACTGCTAGTAAGTCTAAAGAGCATGAAGTGTGATAGACTTATGGTTCTAAATATAAGCATCCTCGAAAAAGAAAAAGAGCATAAATTAATATGGCACCGAGGAAGCAAAGAGTAATGAAAAATCTCTAGAAGAGATGTAGACATGAGTAAGAAAGAGATTCAGGTACTTGAGAATCATAATGAAAAGAAATCTCAACAAGTTGAGTCATGTCTCGAAAGAAAAGGAACCAAAAAGCAAATTGACGTCGTAAATATGTTTGCATGCAGTGTTGCAGTTGATTATGTTATGGATAAATCCGAGGATCATAATCGCGTGGTTAATAGAAAATGTTCTATTGAGAAGTGTACACAAAGAATGATTGGTTAATCATTGAAAGAAGTAACTATTATGAAATAGTTCAAATCTCTAAAAAGAGATAATATTTGGACTTGTAGTCCTTACACTTGAAAGTGTAAAATGAGTAGGATATAAGGAGATCTTTATGAGAAATAAAGTACATGTAGTAGTACAATGATTCTCATAAATACTTGATATTTATTATGAGAAATGCACTCTCATATGGTTGAAGCAACTATGTAGATCTCTTATGAGTTTGAAAACAAGGCAAGACTTGATTCAGTCTATCTAGAAGGTTTCCAAACTGTCAGAAGTATCCCTTAAAGTGATTATATTGCTAGAGGCAATAATTTATAGTTCTCGAGAACATTGTAAAAGCGAGAAAAAGTCTTGATGATTTTTGACACCTTTGGAGAGAAAAGGGTGAGAGTTTATCTCTATGAGAGAATCATTGTTGTTGATCTTAAGGATCTCATAGTGGGTTGAAAATAAATCGGGAACAAGCTAAGTGAATATCTTAGGGTTGTGTAAATCTGAGATTGAACACTAATTGTAATTGTGTTCAAGAAGTATTTTCAAGAAAGTTTGAGGACGTAGGCCTTTGCTGAACCTCGTTAAAAGAAAAAAATTGTGTCTTTTATCTCTTCTGCACTTACAAGTGGTTTTTATTAAGAGAAAGGTACAAGAACAAGTGTAAAGTATGTTGATAAAAGTATCTTACATAGAATATGATCTTGAAGTACCATACTAAGAAAGAGTTGAAAGAGAAAGTTTTACAAGGAGATTATGAATAACTCCTATGTATAAGATGATTGTTTGGAAGATTGTATGTAAAAGAATATTTGGACTTAAAGTTCAAATAAATCTTATATGAAAGGGGTTCAAATTACTTAAAGTTCAATGACCCAGTAGAATATATGATGATCATATGAGTTTGTACTTGAAGCGCTGTTTATAACAGTTCAGGAAAGATGATATATATGATCATAATGCATAACCTGAAGATGATGCTTTCAGGGGGAGATATAGGATCATAAGCGTAGTTGTACTCTTTTTCCCTTATCATGGTTTTTATCCCATTGGGTTTTTCCATGAAAATTTTTTAACGAGACAACAAAGAACATGCAAAAGATAAATGTCTTGAGAGGAATATTATAATTCCAATGGTGAAAGGCTATCATCTTCAAAGTCTCTAACATACTTTGATTAGATCGTGAGAGACAAAGATAATGATCAAGATGAGTCATTTAAGAGACCAATAGCCTACAGAAAAATGAAGATGTATGGTGATATACATATCCTACAAATTTGTTCAAGTGAAGATTTGGTGAACCATTTACCAAGGCGTTTTCAACCACTACTTTAAGAAGTTACTTCATCATATTGGATTGCGACGTTTTGAAGATTTCAAGTGATGTACTCAAGAGGGGGAGTAAAAGCGCGCTGCACTCTTTTTCCCTTAACCATGGTTTTTCCCACTGGGTTTTCCTGGTAAGGTTTTTAACGAGGCAGCATCTCACATGCGCATTTGGGACTACATTTTTATAATGGTCATCCAAGGGGGAGTGTTATGAATATATTGTATTATGTGGATGCCCATTACCGGCCTATTAGTAGACTTTGTATACAACCTAAAACCCTAATGTTGTATCACTATATATATGTTGTATCCTATAGTAGAGATCAATAATACAAGAGAATAATTCCCTAAACTTCTTGTTAGAACAGATGAGGTATTAAATGTCCAAATAAAAAATAGATGGAGTATTTTTTGACTATTTTTCCAATTACTATAAACCAGAATCAATTACAAGAAATATTAGAAGATAAATAAAAGCAACCCCATTTACATTTATTAAATAAAATGGTAAAATAATGTACCTTTTTAATCAGTAAATTAGTGTGTCTGTAAGACTATCTCCACTGGGAGTTACTCTCCTCAGTTCTCTTATAATTGAGCCCCAAAATTAAAAAAAAAATATATATATTTTTAGGTCCAATAAACTGAGTATCGATCCTTTGGGAAGTACTTTGAGCAACCCAGGAGAACCGCGACGTAGTTATTTATGATTGGATGATAGATAAATATAAAAGATATTTTTTTTTTTGCTCATTTTTTCATTTTTTTCTTCCCCAAGTCTCTATCTCTCTTCTCTCTCGACCCACAACTGCGACTTTGATGGCGATTAAGATCAAAATCGGAAAATCAGTGGATTCATGGCGGCGGCGGTTCCTTCTGATGGCATACAGCGGACGACGAGGTCCACTGGGAGATGAATCGGACAGAGAAGGTTCGTCTTATCATCTCTTACTTATTGATGTCGTTGTTAATGTTAGGGTTTCGGTTAAATTCGATTTGATTGTGAGAGTAGTTAATGTTTGATGTTCAATTGGTTTGCCGCAGCAGTAGCCGGATAACTGTTTCTGATGGAACTGTTTGTGTTTTTTCCCTAATGATTTTTGCAAACATTGTTTAAGTAAGCTTTTGTTGTTATGCAATATAGATTTCTTGTAGATATTTCACCATTTTGAGTTTTCTTCTATATCAATTGAATTTTTAAGCCTCTCTTGAGTTCAATTATCTTTTTTCAATTTAGATTAGTAAAATTTGATAATTAATTAACAAAAATTAAAAATATATATATATTATTTAAATGATGAGTATCTTCTTTGGGGTACTCTAGTGGAGGTACTTTAATTAGTTTAATATTAGTTATATAATTAATTAATACTTGAGTAACTTGATAGGGTGCTGGAGTAATAATGCTCTAAGTCGATAGAATCCGTATAAAGTGAAACATCTCATTCAACTAGAGGGCCTATTATTCCACGGACCAACAAGCCAAGGGACCTAAAAATTTATTGGACCTAAAAATATAGTCAGAAACACTGTATAATGAAATTTTTAGATAAATTTATTTTTAGGTCAGAAACACTGAAATTTTGGTTGAATACAGATACTCAGAAACCCTAAAGCATTAGGCACATTTACTAAATCTATGGCCTCCGTATCTTCGCCGGCGCCGGAGTCTTCCACGGCTGCGACTACGCCTGAGATTTATCAAATGGCGATTTCACTACCTCCTGGTTTCTTCTTCCAACCCAGTCCTGAGGATCTCCTCTTCTACTACCTAAAGGGGAAAGTGTTGAACGAGGTTTTTACTGATGCAATTGCGGAGGTAGATATCTACAAGTACGAAGCCTGGGATCTACCAGGTTTGCGTTTCGATTTCTTTCTGTTTCTTGAACTGATTTTGATAAACTTTGGTAGTGTTTTGGCAAGTAAGTAATCTTAACTATAAACATTTTTGGTTTAGCTTTAGACTCAATTTAGTTGCTATATCTAACAACTAGCTCTTGTAATTAATGATCATTCAGGTTTATAAGTTTTAACATTATTGTAACTTTCAACTCTTGTACTCTTAACAATCTCTTTTACTCACATACAATCGTAATCTTTCAGGGCAGTCAAAGCTCAAGTCCAGCACCAATGTATGGTTTTTCTTTACTCCGGCAAGGAAGTATAACCACGGTTCTAGAACAAAACGGGTGACTCCACATGGGAGGTGGAGAGTGAAGCTAACAGAAGGTGGTGGTGGCTCTAAGAAGAAAGATTTAAAGATCAAAACAGTGATCTCAGCGGGACAATGAAGACATTCAATTTCTACACTAGGAATATTGACAAAAAGGAAAAGCTTACTTCATGGAGCATGGAAGAGTATCGCTTGGATAACTTTGACATTTTTTCTTTGTGCAAGTTGTTTCAGAGGAAGACGGAGGAGGAGAAACCCAATCCGGCCATCATGGTACAGACCTTATTTACTGCTTTATTATCTCCAAATTCTTCTCCCGTTTTAATTTTTCAGTACGTTTTCCTAGGTTGAGCAGCCGACAGAGATAGCTCAGAACAATGTCCAACAAGAAGGCCGAGACAATACGCTACATGACACCTCATCATCTTCCTCAGATGACGATGCGGCCACTGCATTGCTCATGATCACACAAGCCCACACATAGTGATGAAGAGAAAGAAAGGAGAAACAACAATCCTAATTTGTCTGCATATTACCTGCACATGGTTTTTTTTTTTTTTTTTTTGTGTGTAAATTTTCCTAGCTACATGTCTGCTTTATTAGTTTAAATGCAGATCAAACACAAGTACAATCAACGAAGATTGGGATTATAACCCTTAAAAGGGTACACTAAACATCACGTAATTAGTATAAGATTTTAAAGGCTCTCTTTGTCACAGTAAAACCTTAATCCCTCTTCGCCATCGTATCTGTAAATAGTTGATTCAGTAGATATGATTGCATTCTTGTGGCAAGTTGGAATTCAAGACAAGATCACACCAACATACACCTTCATAAGAAATAATAAAGACAGTGAGAGAATCTTTAAGATCATCCAATGGTATAGTGTGTGGTCAGAATATGTGCTGAGGTGAGCTTTGGTCAGCACAGGAAGGTGAGATCAGAAAACTTAGAACTATTTTTTAAGATGGACAAAGTAGAGGCTGTAGAGCAGTGCATATAATAAGGAGACCCACATTGCAGGTAAGTGATTTGGTATTGTTTTGTTTTCTAGGGGAACTAAACTCTCATCAATATAGCTCCAGAACCAAAAATAATCCAAATAAGAGTTCTAGCAACCGATCAAGAAATAGAATAGTTTATTACAGGTCCGTGTTCCCATCTTCTAAGTTGATCCTCACAAGCTGTCTAATCGTCTGGTTTACACTAGTATCCTTGTAATAAGGTGCCTCATCGGGTGATAGATTGTCATCCTCGTCGACTTTTACTTTATCTTGTTCTGGCAAGAAAACGTTGAACCCAATAATCAACTTGTTATGTCCTTGAAGCAACTCATTAGCCTTCAAAAGCATAGCATCTATGTCGATCCTGCATTCGACATCCGATTTATATTATCAAATCTTATTGTAACAAATTTTACTGTGAGAGCGATATCTAAATATATCCCAACCTGCCATCCTTGAAATCTATCATGAGCTGACGGAATGTCGCATACTTTCCTACACAGTCAGCAAACTCTCTCTTGACTTGTTTCAGAAATCTCTTGGCATCCTCTTTTGTCAAGTTGGGTTTAGCAGCAACAACAGCTCCTCCGACTCCAACCCTAAGAGTTTTTATTCAAAACATTTTTTTAAGTGTATATAATAGCGTTGCAATAACCTGAAATCTAACATACATTTTTGGAAAGCATGAAATCAAACAACAAGAGACTATCAGGTGAAATCGTAATCGGCCACAAATAGAAAACATCTCTCAGTCTCAGCAGGCAGCAACAAAAACAATAACCAAAATCCAATACATGTATTATCAATGAGGTATGACACCGCAGTTTTCAATTACAGTTTCGATTATAAACCCCAAGCATCACAGACACAAGAAATTGCGTTATATAATAAAAGCATACATATATGCTAAAAAAAAAAATACTGAAGTCAAAAATCCAAAAACTCACGTCTGAGGGGTAAGCGCCATCATATACAGGGAAAGCAGAGAAATTGGAGAAGAATTTAGAAACAATCGAGCAATATAGACGAGGAAGAATTGTAGAGGAGACGATCTCTCTCTCGTGAACCCTAATCCCAAAAGGAAAAGCAATATTGGTATATTTCGAAACTATTTTTTTTTTGTCTTATAACTCTAGCTGGTTGTTTTTGGTTTGGTTTGGGTGGGATGTCGATTGGTTCTGGTTAAGGGCCGGTTTAGATTTGTTATTGTAGTGGTTTCATTATTGGTGGAATTAAAGGAGAGTTTTGACTAATGGCACATTCCGTTGAGCATCATACTCAAAGTTAAACTCAAGAAGCGTGCAGTGGCTCTGATACTAAGTTTATGGCCACTGGAACTGACTGCAACATTGGTATTGGTATGCATCTATTTTTAATTTGTTCTTATTAGACTATTTTCAGTGTAGTTTGAGTTTTTTTTTTTTTTTTGAATCTAAGTGTAGTTTGAGTTGCAATTAATGGAAGTTAATAAGTTAGAAATTATTATAACAATATCTCCTTGTTATGTTTGTTATTATTAGTCTGCCATGGCAAATGTGAATGTAATCAGAATTGGCTTTGTTGACAGTTACGGATGATGAGTTTTTTAGGAAGGAGTATGTATCTCCTGTGGATTTTGGAGATTTACCACCTTTGCAAGATATTGTTACTCTAGTATGGAGATAGTGTCGTCTTATCTATATGGATCGACTGAGCTTTTCATTGAAGATTACAAACAAAGAATGATAAAATACACCAGGTTAAGTCTTTCCACATGTGCTAATTTTTTTTTCATACAAGTTACCTGTTTTATATTTTCCTATCCTTTAGATTGAATCCTGACTTAGGTAAGTCAAAGGGGAATCCATATTGCTAATGATGGAACTGTCTGTCAATATATTCTTTCTTACTTATTAGCATTCATGGAACCAATGAGTGAGCTTATTTCTCTAGACGATCACGGCTATATATAGATCTCAGTAAAAATGGTTTAAGGGCGTTCACGTTTTGAGGTGCGTTTTCAACGCTGTACGCACATATAGTTAATGACTCTTCATTCTAACATTCTTCTTTGTATTTTCTTGATTTCAGTCCCGTTTAGGCATGAAAAACGAATGTGCTTTAGCTATCTTTATATTTCAAAATACTAGAGTTCAACAGAGAACTTGTAAGTTGTAACCCACAAGAGACTAAAATCTATACACGTACGTAAGTGACAAACCTCCTTCTCAGTTCTTACGTCAACGTTGCTGGATTTGTGTTTACATTTGTCTCTGTTTCAATCAATCAGAGGGTTGTCACTCCTCTCTCATTAATATGTTTTCTTGTACAAGAATTTGGATTTAATGCAGCTGTATGAAAGAGTAAGCTCGACGGCTCTTTAGATAGAAAATATTTCTTTCATTTATTTTCCTTAACCTTGTTTGTTACATTATTTTCCCTTTATATAGCTTAGACATTGCTAGGGTTTTAGTTTTGACAGCTCATTGAATTTATCATGTGTCTGATGCTTCTAGACACTCAAATCTGTTCTTCAGGGTGATTGGCTCCGTACATGCCAGCTCTGTTTTAACTTTGGTTTTGTTTTCTTGTGCAGGTGAAGATAACCGTTGAGGAGATAAAAGCTTTGTCTCTTTGTTGGGCTTATGTGAATCTGAATTGGGCCTGGACTGCGAACTGGTAAGGCCCATCGTTTGATTTAACACTTCATCTTCTTCTTCTTTCTTTAACACTTCGCGAATCTGAACACGAGTGTCTCTCCTGTGATCAGCAAAGGGAGCTTCGCTGGTTCTTTTGGCCTGAGCTGATGAGATCTTGCTAATACTTCCCCGCAAACTCAATGTGGGAGGAAGGACCACACCGAGTTTGAATCGCAAGAAGTTGAAGCGTCCAACCGGAAGAGATTTTGTAAATATATCAGCAATTTGAAGATGCCCAGGTATGTGTTTCACTGTAAGAGTTCCAAGAGCTACCTTTTCCCGCACGTAGTGATAATGATTCAGAAAATGCTTAGTCTTCTTGTGAAACGCTGGATTTGCAGAGAGATAAATAGCTGAAAGGTTGTCGCAATAGAGCTCCGGTGGTTGATATTGTGGAATGCCCAGATCTTTAAGAATATTGCATAGCCAGGTGATTTTCGCTGCTGCATCCGACATTGTGCGATACTCAGCTTCCGTGGAGCTCCTGGAGACTGACTGTTGTTTCTGCGACGACCAAGAAATGATGTTTGTGCCAAGGTATGTGCAAAATCCTTTTGTAGATCGACTTGTTTCTGCACATCCGCTATAGTCGTTGTCGCTGTAAGCACGAAGGGTATTGGTTGTAGCATTGCTGAAATTAATTCCCATAGTGACTGAGCCTTTGATGTAGCGGAGAATTCGCTTAAGGACATAGAAGTCTGCAAGTGTTGGAGCATGCATCTTCTGACACACAAAATTGACTGCAAATTGGATATCAGGTCTGGTGAGAGTGAGATATTGTAATTTACCAGCCAAGCTTCTGAAATATGTTGGATTTGAGAATAACTCCTTATGCTTATCTCTTGTCTTTTCCAGTTGTTGAGGGAGGGGTGTAGCAACAGAAGCACACTCACTCATACCAGCAGTGACTAGGAGATCCTCAGCATATTTCTGCTGAGAGAGGAACAGACCTGCAGGGTGAAATTGAGCCTGAATGCCTAGGAAATATTGCATCTGACCGAGATCTTTCATGCAAAATTGTGAGTTGAGTGCGTTCAAAAGGGAGGTTAAAGCTTCAGAATTGTTGCCAGTGATTAGCATGTCGTCGACATAGAGAAGCAACAGAATGATAGCATTCCCCTTCATGTAGACAAACAACGATGGGTCTGGAATACAGCAGATGAAGCCAAACTCCAGCAAGTAAGTGCTAAATTTATCAAACCATGCTCTTGGGGATTGCTTTAGTCCATATATCGATTTGTGTAATAAGCATACATGGTCTGGTTTGGCAGAGTCAACAAAACCGGCAGGCTGTTTCATGTAGACTGTTTCGGTTAGGTCTCCATGAAAGAAGGCATTTTGGACGTCCATCTGTTTGATTTCCCAGCGCATGACTGTTGCAAAATGAAGTACGGATCGGACTGGATTTGTCCTAACTACTGGACTGTAGGTTTCCAGGTAGTCTATTCCTTCTTCTTGATTATATCCCTGAGCTACTAGTCTCGCCTTAAGCTTTTGTAGAGTTCCATCTGAATTGAGTTTGGTTCTAAACACCCACTTACTGCCTAGGACATGCATGTCTGGTGAAGCAGGGACTAGGGTCCATGTTTGCGCCTCTTTACAGTTCCCATACTCTTCATGCATTGCACCATTCCAGCCTGGGTGTTTCAGTGCTTCAGCTACGGTTTTAGGTTCAGGGAAATCCACTTTGTGAGTAAGCAGAGCATATCTTGGGTTTGGTTTTCGTATGCCATCTTTTAGTCTAGTGACCATTTTGTGTGTTGGCTTAACTTGACTTGCTGCTGCTGTATGATCAACAGGAAGAGTAGAAGACTGTTCAGAATTGATGGGTGATGAGGAAGCTGACTTGGTGGAGTCTTCATTCCCTTGAGCCTCCGCATGCGTCTCAGAAGTACCGGAGGTGTTCACAGTATCAACAGAAGGTGTGAGTGGACTAGACATGTCTCTTGCAATAGTTTGTGAGCTTGGTGCAGATATAGGTGTTTGACAAGTAAGGTTTTCCTGTGGATGAGGTCCAGGTGTAGTTAATGGTGTATTAGATCCAGAGTCTGATGAAGAAGAACTTGTAGACAGTTCAGAAGTATCCGCCCTGGAAGGAGAGGAGGACAAGCTGTTGCCTATAGGAACAAAATCAAAGTCACTCAGAACTTGTCTCTTCTCCCTCAGTGGATTCTCCTGAAAGCACATTGGCCTGAGTTGGTGAGACTCTTGTGGATGAAGGAGGCAATATATCTGGAGGGGAGAATGTCGACTTGACAACTTCTTCTGCATCACTTCTCGAAGCTAGAGGTGGTTCAGCAATTACATCAGGAAAGCTTTTATACCAAGCATTCATGAGAGGCGAACATTGTCGCTTGTCACCTAGAACGAGTGCAGAGAAGGGAAAAGTATCCTCATCAAATATTACATGCCGGCTGATGTATACTCGCCCAGTTGAAGGAAGTAAGCATCTGTAGCCTTTATATTTTTCATTATAACCCAAAAACACACACTTCAAGGATCGTGGGTCAAATTTTGATGATGAGTAGTCTCTGAGTGTTGGATAACAGGCACAACCAAAAACTCTGAGTGCTGTGTAGCTTGGTTTCTGTCCAGTGAGCACTTCATGAGGACTGTAGTGTTTAGCAAGAGCAGTCGTAGGAAGAAGGTTAATCAGGAAGTTGGCTGTGAAAAATGCCTCAACCCAATACTTTTGAGGTACTCTGGCTTGAAACATCATAGACAGACCTAATTCCACAATATGCCTATGCTTTCTTTCTGCTAATCCGTTTTGTTGTGGTGTGTGCGGACAGGAAATGAACTGCTGGATTCCATGCTTCTGAAGATGACTCTTGAACTGCGTACTCATGAACTCACCTCCACCATCACATTGAAAGGTACATATTTTTTGTTTGTACTGATTCTTTACCAAAGCTTGAAACCAAAAGACTGTTAAGAAATCGGACTTAAGCTTGAGAGGATAGAACCAACAGTATATTGAGTAGTTATCAATAAAATTCACATAATATTTGAAGCCTTGTACTGACAATATTGGTGAAGGACCCCATAGATCACAATGTATTCTTTCAAGGGGTTTAGATGCTACAAAGGTTGAACCAGAAAATGGTAATTTACTACTTTTCCCAAGTTGACAGGCTTCACAAAACCATTTGACATTTTTATTACTGATAGGGATGGACTTAGTTGCAGATAAGTGCTGGAGAACTTGCAAGTGTGGGTGTCCCAGCCTTTTGTGCCATACAGCTCCACTTGCAGTTTGTTGTCTTGTTGAGAAATTAGCTTGATGATAACCACCTCCATGTAAGTTCCCAGCGTGTACAATCCCTTACTGTGCCTTCCCTTTGTTAACAACCTCCTTGTTGCCTTATCATAGATACGCACATCATCACCATTAAATTGAAAACCACAAGGATAGTCTGTAGTAAGCTTAGAAACAGAAAGTAGAGGTTTAGCAATATCAGGGCAAACTAGAACATCATTAAGAGGTAAATTACCAGAGGTTGTAGGGAGACTAGTAGATCCAGTATGTGTTATTGGCAGAAAACTTCCATCACCCACCATTATTGACTCATTAGCTTCGTAAACTTGTGATTGTTGTAGATGGTGTGGAGAGTTGGTGACATCAGTAGTTGCTCCTGAGTCAGATACCCACTCGCTTCCATTATGATCTGTTATGTCAGTGATTCGGAGAGCAGCTAGAGCCTTTGGAATGCCTTCGTACTGGTAGCTATTATCAAAGCGATGCCAACACTTGATTGCTGGATGGCCTGGTTTGCCACAAATTTAACATATCACCCGATTTCCTCCATTGTATGAAGACTCATTTGCCTGAGCAGGTGAGATCTGTTGATGAAAACCTCTTCCTCGTGTGGAATACGAGCCTCTACCACGGTTACTACCTCGATTTCCTCTTCCACGATTGTTAGACTGATAGTAACCAGAGAGGTCTGTTCTGAAGGTGTTGAAAGCTAAATGTGGCGACACCTCAGTGTTGCTACTGCCATTGTAGCTTGCAAGACGATCGGAGAAACTGGTTAACCGTGGAATCACAGCTTCAAAAGTCAGAGTGGGTTGAGTGTCCATGGACCCTTCCACTGACGTTTTGATGGGTTCATATTCCTTACCCAAGCCTTTCAGAGCAGCAAAGATTTTTATTTGTTCACTAACCGGACTACCTATAGAAGTAAGTTGTTCACAAACCCTTTTTATCTCCCTAAGGTACTCTTCCATTGGTTTATCTAACTTCTCAATCATTTGAAGCTTATGTTGCAGTTCAAAAAGACGAGAAGCTGATACCTTGTTGAAATGTTGGGCTAACGCTGTCCAAAGATCTCTAGCAGTGGTAGTGTTGACAACATCTCGGAGAATGTCCTCAGAGAGAGATCCCAGAAGCCAAGCTCTCACTACTTGGTCAGATCTATTCCAAGACAAGTAATCCGGATTTGGAACTTGATTCACCATGCCATCTATCATAGGGACGGGAATGGTTGGAGGAGGTTGTATGAACGCTCCATTTATGAACCCTAGAAGGTTTTGACCAGACAAGAAGGACTCAAACTGTGTTATCTAGAGAAGATAGTTTCTCTCTGTCAACTGCACAGTGACGCAGTTGGAAATGTGAAGAGTAGGAGGAGAATAAAGTTGAAGAGCTTGATCCATAGCTCTGATACCATGAAAGAGTAAGCTCGACGGCTCTTTAGATAGAAAATATTTCTTTCATTTATTTTCCTTAACCTTGTTTGTTACATTATTTTCCCTTTATATAGCTTAGACATTGCTAGGGTTTTAGTTTTTACAGCTCATTGAATTTATCATGTGTCCGATGCTTCTAGACACTCAAATATGTTCTTCAGGGTGATTGGCTCCGTACATGTCAGCTCTGTTTTAACTCTGGTTTTGTTTTCTTGTGCAGGTGAAGATAACCGTTGAGGAGATAAAAGCTTTGTCTCTTTGTTGGGCTTATGTGAATCCGAATTGGGCCTGGACTGCGAACTGGTAAGGCCCATCGTTTGATTTAACACTTCATCTTCTTCTTTCTTTAACACTTTGCGCGAATCTGAACACGAGTGTCTCTCCTGTGATCAGCAAAGGGAGCTTCGCTGGTTCTTTTGGCCTGAGCTGATGAGATCTTGCTAATACTGTAAAAGTCGAACTAGTGGAGAAACTTTTTTAGTTAAAATGTAATATTGGTCAACAAAATAAATGGGTTATTTACAAAAACCAACAAATAAAATACTGATTGGGTAAAGTGAACCTTCTACCTCATTTAGAGGGTTCGATCAACAAATAAAAAATACTGATTTCGTAAAACGAACCTTCTAACTCACATAGAGGGCTCGATGTTCTTTTCCATGGACTTTTGAATTTTGAAAATTATAGAAGTACTGTTTCTCTGCCTTTGGAAGCGAAAACGGGAACGAAGAAAGAAGCCATTTCTTGGAGACGAAGGTAGTCTCCAGTCTCAGCTTCTCTCTTTACGTTATCCTCCTCTATAGTACATCTAAATCCAGTTTTTGTTTAACTCTTCTGAAACCTTGATTAAAACAGATATAGATCCATTTTCGTTTTAACTCTTGCGAAATCTTGATTCAAACAGATAAACTCAGAAACCCTAAAGGCAAGTAGCGGATTTCTGGAATCTATGGCCGCCGTTTCTACGTCGGCGCCGGAGTCTTCCACGGTTGCTACGGCACCTATAACTTCTCTGTTGCTTCCTAGAGGCTTTGTATTTGAACCGAGTGATGAACAATTGCTAGTTTACCATTTGAGGAGGAAGCTGTTGAACAAAAGCTATCCCAATGCAATTGCTGATGTCGACTTCTACAACCACGATCCCTGGGAATTAATAGGTTCGTCATAATTTCTCGAATCTTCTACCATGATGCCCTTTTAATTGAAATCTGGGACCTGGGTATAAGATAGAAAAGACTTCGAAATTATAAGAAAACCTTCTCTTATATTATTGCTTAGAAAAATCTCCTCTCAAAAACTAAACAATGTTTGCTCTTTTCTTATGTCTTGATCACACCTCAATCAATGACATATATAGAGCTTTAATCTCCTATTTCTATTTGGACTAACTAAATCCTAATCCTTTAAGGAATTGTCCTAAACCTCTCTTGTCCTTATCTTCCTTGGTAAGGATGTTTTGGGCTTTAGCTCTTGAAGTTTATCCAACATTTTCCCCCTTAAACTTCAAGTCTTCCTTCTTCACTTCATGAACTCCTATCAAGCTTCTCATTTCTGCAAATTTTACTCTAGCCAGTGCCTTGGTGAGGATGTCAGCCTTTTGTTCCACCCCTGGTACATGTTCCACACGGATGAGCTCCCTCTCAATGCATTCTCGCACAAAGTAGTACCTTTTATGTATGTGTTTGCTCTTCCCATGAAACACTGGGTTCTTCGCAAGTGCAATTGCAGACTTGTTGTCAACATACATCATGATTTGAGCTTCCTTCTTCCCTGTAACCTCGCTGAACAAATCCTGCAACCACAAAGCTTGTTTGGCTCCTTCTGTAACTGCCATGAATTCAGCCTCACATGAAGACATAGCAACCGTGTCTTGCTTCCTTGTACACTATGTGATCGGAGTTTCACCAAAGAGAAATAAATGCCCTGTAGTACTTCTCCCATCGTCTTGATCGATGTTGTGACTGCTATCACTAAAGCCAACAATCTCCTTCCTGCCTCCACGTTTGTACTTGAGACCGTAAGATGTTGTTCCTCTGAGATATCGCAGGATTTGCTTGATGATTTCTCCATGAGGATTCCTTGGACTCTGCATGTACCTGCTTACAACACTCACCGCAAAAGATAAGTCAGGTCGAGTGTGTAAGAGATACCTCAAGCAGCCAACATTCCTCCTAAACCGAGTAGGATCTATCTCTGCTTCATCAAGAGATTTAGAGACCTGCAACCCGAACTCCATTGGTATCACATTCGAGTTGCAGCTTTCTAGTCCCGCTTCTCTTAAAATCCTCTGTGCATAACCTTCTTGCTTGATAGTTATACCATCAATCCCTTGATGCACTTCTATACCTAGATAGTAAGTGAGTCTACCGAGATCAGACATCTCGAACTTTGATGACATCCCTGTTTTAAACTCTTCAATCGACCTGAGATTGCTTCCCGTGATGAACAGGTCATCAACATACACAGCAACAATCAATAGATCTCTTCCCTTCTCCTTTCGATACACTGCAGTCTCTTTCAAACACCTCTTGAAACCCAATTCCTTCAGAATTTGATCCAACTTAGTGTTCCAGGCTCGTGGAGCTTGCCTTAGACCATATAGAGCTTTTGTCAGCTTGTAAACTCTATGTTCTTCCCCCTTGATCTCAAAACCTTCCGGTTGATCCACAAAAACATCCTCCTTCAGCTCACCGTGCAAGAAAGCTGTCTTTACGTCTAAATGATGAATTTCCCATCCTTCTGATGCAGCCATTCCTATCAACATCCTTATAGTCTCCATACGAGCTACAGGAGCAAAGGCTTCTTCGAAATCAACTCCACTCTCCTGCACGTAGCCTTTAGCAACAAGTCTAGCCTTGTGTTTGTTTATTGTACCGTCTGCATTCCTCTTGATCTTAAAAACCCATTTGAGACCAATCACCTTCACACCTTGTGGTCTATCAACAAGTAACCAGGTCTTGTTCTTGTTGATAGAGTCAATCTCATCCTTGCAAGCTAATCTCCAGACTTGCATTCCTTTGGCTTCCGCATAAAACCGTGGCTCGTCATTTATCATCAAAAGCATTATCTCACTTTCAATTTCTGCAAGTAAAACATAATCCTCAAACCGTTTTGGTTTCTTAACCTGTCGTTCTGATCTTCTTAAAGTTGTTTGTTGGTTCTCTTGAGTAACAATGGCCTCGTCTTCAACTCTGTTTTCAATTCTTTCTTCTCGAGTTAAATCATCCTCTGATTCTGCTCTGTTTTCATCATTTTGATCTCGTTCTGCAGAGTTTGTTGATATTGGTCCTTTTCCAGCATCCTCTACGTTTCTCCATTGCATAAGAAACATCCCTGGTTCTCTGTTATCTCTGATCTCTGCCCTGTTCCAGCTCCATTTGTTTTTCTCATCAAAAACAACATCTCTGCTGACTACAATTCTTCTAGTTGTCGGGTTGTACAGTCGATATTCCTTGGATCCAGGTTCGATACCAAGGTGAACTAACGACTGCGAACGGTCATCCAACTTCTTAAGACCTGCAGTATCAGCCTTAGCATAAGCTATACACCCAAACACTCTCAGGTGATCAATGTTTGGCTTTCTCTCTCGCAAATATTCATACGGAGTAATGTTGTTTAGTGCCTTAGTGGGTATCTTGTTGATCACATACGTACTGTGACGAACTCCTTCTCCCCACAAGTAGTTTGGAACCTCCATGGCTTTGAGAATGCTCCTTGTCATCTCCATGAGAGTCCTATTTCTCCTCTCCACTACGCCATTCTGCTGTGGAGTATACAGAGCTGTCAGATGTCTTTTTATCCCAGCTGATTCACAGAAGACATTGAACTCGTTTGAAGTGAATTCACCACCTCTGTCTGTTCTAAGAGTAATGATTTCTTTTCCAAGTTCCTTCTCCACGCTACTCTTGAACGCCTTAAAGCTCCCAAATGCATCACTTTTCTCTTTTATCAAGACAGACCACATATATCTTGAAAAATCATCCACAATAACAAATATATATCTGTTATGTGCTAAGGTTGCAGGTGTTATAGGCCCGCATATATCAGCATGAAGAAGCTCTAATGGCTTAGAAGCTCGATACATTGTGGCTTTTTGGAACGACTGCCGTGTTTGCTTCCCAACAAGGCACGATTCGCACAACTTCTTCTCTTCTTTAATCTCTGACAAGCCGTGAACCATCTTTTGTGTTGACATAGCTTTCAAAGCTTTCAAGTTAATGTGGCCAAGCCTAGCATGCCACCTCCAAGTTTCATCCTCGATACGAGAATGTAAACAGACTGGTCTTCCCACCTTAAGACTGATTTTGTACAGTCTATTAGTTGATCTCAGAACTCTCACCAACAGTTTGTCGTTTGGATCGCGAACTGTCAACCAATTCTCTCTCATTCGCACATCACAGTCAACTTCTGTAGCCTGTCCTAGGCTCAAGATATTACTCTTGAGGTCAGGAATGTAGTAAATATCATTCACTAAAACCTGTTCCTCACCTTTGCTTTGAAAAATTATTGAGCCTTTACCTCTTATTTCCACACAAGATCCATCTCCAAACTTTACCTTGCCTCCAATGTTCTCATTGAGCTCAGAAAAGTAATCCTTATGACCTGTCATATGGTTACTAGCTCCATTGTCTAAATACCACATCCCATCCTCCTTGGTGTAGTTTCTTGGGATAACCCTTTCTTCATTCAAGTAGACAATCTCGTGTAAGAACAAGGCTTTGTCTGCTTCCTCTGTTTCTACGATCTCGATTTTGTTAGCCTCTTGATTCCTCTGACTCTTCTTCGGACACTGTGAAGCATAATGACCCGGTTTGTCACAGTAGAAACAAATAATAGTCTTCTCCTTCTTGTCTTGTGTTTTGTTCTGTTCAGTATTTGATCGATCATGTGTGTTGTACTGGTTGTTGTACTGTGAATTGTTTCTTCCTCTACCTCTTCCTCGGTAACCTCTTCCTCCATAGCCTCTCCCTCTACCACGTCCTCTGCCTCGAAAGCTATTATTTCCACTGTTATAGTTTGTTTGATACTGATCCGAATTGGAGAACATTAGCTTCGTTTGATTTTCTTCAGGAAGTCCTTCTCCTGCAATTCTTTCCTCAAACGCTTTTAATCTTCCTACTATATCTTCGAAGCTTGTGGTGTTGAGGTTGAGAACTTGTTCAAGCGAAGCTACCATATGTATAAACTTGCTTCTAGGTAGACTATTCAAGAACTTCTTCACAAGTCTTGGTTCTTCAATGACTTCACCAAGTGCTCCTGCCTTGGTTGCGATCTCCGACAATTTTCCAGCAAAAACGTCGACCTTATCACTCTCTGTCATTCGTATCTTCTCAAATTCTGATATGAGTGTCTGCAAACGAGCCTCCTTGACACGTTCAGCTCCAAGATTCCTAGACTGGATTGAGTTCCAAATCGCTTTAGGAGTGCTTAAGTTACCAACCTGCATGGTAAGTGATTCTGGAATCGACTGAAATAGCAAAGCAGTAGCGATGTCGTTCTTCTCTTGATCATTCGATCCTGGTTCTATTGTTTCCCATACTTTCTGAATACGCAGCATGATCCTCATCCTCATGGACCATACCGTGTAGTTTGTTGAAGTCAGAAGAGGACACTGCAGAGAGATCCCTTTCTCCAGCTCCTTCGGACGTGAGGACTCAACTATTTCACCCATAGTTGTGGTTCGATGTTCAAAACTTCTGTAATCGAAACACTACTTTGATCGATTGAACCTAGAAGCTCTGATACCAAATATAAGATAGAAAAGACTTCGAAATTATAAGAAAACCTTCTCTTATATTATTGCTTAGAAAAATCTCCTCTCAAAAACTAAACAATGTTTGCTCTTTTCTTATGTCTTGATCACACCATATATAGAGCTTTAATCTCCTATTTCTATTTGGACTAACTAACTCCTAATCCTTTAAGGAATTGTCCTAAACCTCTCTTGTCCTTATCTTCCTTGGTAAGGATGTTTTGGGCTTTAGCTCTTGAAGTTTATTTAACACTGGGATGATGAATTGCTTAGGTTTCTTGCTCAAGAATCATGTAGTCTGATCTTGGAATGATGCAATTGTTTTAGGCTATTTTTTGTGACTCTCTGCTTCAATGAGGATGAAACTGCATGTGTTTTGTACTGGAATGATTGAATTGAACTGCGTCTGGTTTTTGTTGATTATCTCAGCAAAATCCAGGCTGAAATCAAACTGTGTGTGGTAACAAAACGGAGCACTCCAAGCGGGATATGGGTTTCAGGAGGTGATAAGAAAGTGCTAACCGATAAGAGCAGCACAAGCACTGGGATAAAGACTTCATTCAACTTATTTCCTGAGAGTGAATCAAACGACGTGAGGCCTGAGTGGAAGATGGAGGAGTTTTGCTTTACAAAGTTTCAAACTAAAAGAACACTGCAGGTTTGCTTCTTGATTTTTCCAAATACCCTCTTCATAGGTGTGGAGATTGTTTTCACACCTGTATATTTTGTGTTTGTTTTTTCTTTCAGGTGGAGCATGATGCGATTGTTTTGTGCAAGGTCTCCGTGAGTCTTGCTATCAAGGTTTGTAATCAAGTCATTGTACGTTGTAAAATATATCCATTTCTTTATTTCACAATCACTTTCTTTTTTTTATCTCACTCAAATGTCTCTCCCTCATTTATTATATTTTGTAGGTTGAACAGATCATTTCGGAAGAACTAGTCATAGGACCATTGGAATGCGAATGTGTTATGAACCGAGAGGCAAGTGTACCTCTAGTATCATCTTCCTCTGGCTCTGACGATGAGGCCCGATACAGGCTGATTGTGTGATTTTTTTGTTTCATCAGTTTCTGCTTTAGGGATCTTTATTGGATTAAAATTCTGTGATTCAATTGATAGTGATTTTTGTTGCTGGAATTACCATTTGTACCTAATATAATCTATAGAACCGTATAACTAAACCGAATGGTTTTCATATACAGTAGTTTCAATTTCTGTAAAACCGAAAATTTTGTTTTGTATCTTTAAGGGGCCTTTAAAGGGGTTTTATCCACACAATAAGTCCTAACGAAGAAACAATATTTGATTTGTGAAATTTAACATTTTATTTCTGTAAATCTAGAGGAAAGTGTTGTGTTTATTATTCATGAACCAATAATATATATAGTTTACACAAGACTTGATGCACAAGTATAGAATATTTACATAATATATTCTGCTTAAGATATAGAAAATATCCTCTGTCCTAACACTCCCCCTCAAGATGGAGCGTGTAAGTTAAGAACGCCCAGCTTGGACTGTAAGTACTGAAACTGATCACAACCCAAAGCTTTTGTGAAAATGTCAGCGGGTTGTTCGTGAGTGTTGATATAAGCAGTGGCAATAGTACCAGAAATAATCTCATCACGAATGAAGTGACAGTCACTCTCGATATGCTTCGTGCGTTCATGGAAGACGGAATTGGCGGCGATATGAAGAGCAGCCTCATTGTCGCAAAACAAACGCATAGGATGATTGTGTTCGACGCCAAGAAACTGTAAAATCTCCTTAAGCCATAGAAGTTCCGTACACGTCATAACCATAGCTCGATATTCAGATTCAGCGGAAGAAAGCGACACACGCTTCTGCTTCTTAGTCTTCCAAGTGAGAGGAGAATTGCCAAGCATAACCATATAACCAGTCAAGGATCTCCGAGAAGCAGGACATGTATTGTAATCAGAATCACAGTAGGCATTAACTTGGAGAGAGGCCGTAGAAGATAAAACAATGCCTTGTCCAGGAGAAGACTTTAAGTAACGGACAACGCGTTGAGCCGCCTCCCAATGATCCACAAGTTGTTTCTGCATAAACTGACCAAGCATGTTAACAACATAACTCAGCTCAGGCCGAGTGTGCATGAGATAGACAAGGCGCCCCACTAAACGACGATACTGGTCCGGAGCAGAATACGGAGCACTCTTAGAGGACAACAATTTATGGTTCTGTTCTAAAGGAGACTCAGCCGGACAACAACCAGAAAGACCACATTCATCGATAATGTCAAGACAATACTTCCGTTGAGATAGAAATATGCCATCAGGTCCGCGAACCACTTAAATACCAAATATTTCAACATACCGAGATATTTCATCTTAAAACAACGACTCAAATAAGATTTAAAAGATTGAAGAACTACCGAGTCATCACCGCAGACGATTAAATCGTCAACATAGACGAAAACATGAAGAAAGATCTTGCCTCGCCGATATGTAAATAGAGAGTTATCTTTGTGAGATCGGATAAACCCGTAGTCAAGTAAAGCTGTAAACAACTTGGAAAACCAGCAACGCGGGGCCTGACGGAGACCATAGATGGATTTCTTGAGCTTGCAAACAAGTGACGGGTCTGCAGGAAGAAAACCCAGAGGCGGTTTCATGTAGATATCTTCATCAAGATCATTATGTAAGAAGGCGTTGTGAACATCCATTTGGTGAAGTTCCCAATTCTTATTGGCAGCCACACCAAGCAGAGTCCGAACCGTAGGTAACTTGGCAACAGGTGCAAATGTGTCAGAGAAATCAACTCCCTCTTTTTGATGATTACCAAGTGCAACCAAACGTGCCTTATACCGTTCAAGCGTACCATTCAGATTAAACTTGAGACGATAGACCCATTTAGAACCGAGAGCTTTGACACCCGGTGGAAGATGTTCAAGAGTCCATGTCTCGTTCAGTTCCAAAGCATCAATCTCTTTCCGCATCGCATCACGCCATTCAAGAAGTTGAACAGCTTGGTTATAAGTGACAGGTTCATCGACCATAGTCACAGCTGCAAGAAACTTCTGATGGGCAGAACTAAACTTGTCAGCCGATACGTAATGTGTGAGAAGATAGAAACACGTACCAGAAGATGATGTAGAGGTCGTAGGCTTGAGAGAGATGAGGGTTTCATCATGACGTGCAGAATAAGTAACATAAGGTTCTAAGCGAATAGATTTTTTTTTCTTGCGACAACCTCTACCAAGTGGTTTAGTACCAAGATCAAAGTCACCGTCAGTCTCAGTCGAAACAGAGTCGGCAGTAGCAGCAGAATCAGTAGTAGTAGCAGTGGAATCATTGGTAGGAGCAGAGTCAGGAGGAGGAGACGAAACAGGGGAACTCACAACAGAGGAATCAGATGGTGAACTCCCCCTGTTTTCGAGAGGTGGAGATGAAAGCTCATCAACGAGCTCGTCATCAGAAACAAGCACATGCGGCATAATCGGAGAAGCATCGTGCACGGGAGTAGAAGCAACAGCTGGAGAGTATGGAAACACGGCTTCATGAAACAGGACATCATGAGAAAAAATATATCATGACTCTCCAAGTCGTAAACACGCCAACCCTTTTGATTGTGAGGATAACCAAGGAAAATGCATTTACGTCCTCGCTCTTGAAATTTATCATGATGAGCCGTGTGTCGTTTAGCAAAACATAAACAACTAAAGACCCGGAGATGATCAAAAGATGGTGATGTAGAGTGAAGAACCTCATATGAAGTTTTGCCATGAAGGAGAGGAGTAGGCGTACGATTTATTAAATATGCCGTGGTGAGTACACTTTCTCCCCAAAACTTAAGTGGTAAGTGAGCTTGGAAGAGCAAAGAACGGGCCATGTTGAGAATATGTCTGTGTTTGCGCTCAACTCTTCCATTTTGTTGCAGAGTATAAACACAAGAGGTTTGATGGAGAATGCCATGATCTTTGAAGAAAGTGCGGAGAGCGAGAAACTCACTTCCATTGTCACTGCGAACAACTTTGATCTTTTTACCAAACTGTTGAAGAGCCATGGCCACAAATTGTTTGATATGAGAAGCAACATCACTTTTGGCGAGAAGAAGATAAGTCCACATAGCCCTAGAATGGTCATCCACAATGGTAAGAAAATAGTGTGCTCCACAAGTAGAAGCAAGTTTGTATGGTCCCCAGACATCACAATGTATCAAAGAGAAAACTGTTTCTGCTTTATTAGTACTTTCGGGAAAAACCAATCTTGTTTGTTTAGCTTGAATACAAACTTCGCAAAAATCATTGCTATCACTAGTATTGTGTTCAAAATCTTCTAAAGTAGATAAAAAACTTGATAGAATTTTCGTAGATGGGTGTCCCAAACGCTCATGCCAAAGAGTCTTGGTAGATTTCTTGACATTGTGAACCTTTGCTGAAACTGCACCTCGAAAATGATAAACCCCATCTCTCTCTTCACCTGCGCCAATCAGCATCTTCGAAGTGCGGTCATGTAGAACACAAACCGTATCAGTGAACAAAGCAAAACACAACATCTCGCGTAAAAGACGTGCTAACGAGATAAGAGTGCAAGAGAGATCGGGCACGTAAAGCACACGATGGAGGCGAACATGATCACCAAGGATCATTGTTCCTTCTTTAGTGGCAAACGTGTGTTTCCCATTAGGTAGAACAATAATACTGCAAGGAATGTCATGGACATCTGCAAGAAGATCATCGGCTTCGGTCATGTGATGTGATGCACCGGAGTCAAGTAAAAACTCAACGCAAGAACTCTTACCAGATAGTTTATCGTGACTAGTTGATTGGTCAGATTTCAACAAGCTCACAATTGCGGATCACGTCTCCTTTGTAACACCGGGGAGATCAGGAAACTCAGCTTCAGGAGCAGCTTGAGCATTGTTAGCTCGAAAAGAAGGGAAGGAGCGATCACGACACGACCGTGGTTAGAACCACGACCACGACCACGAGTAGAATCAAAACGAGAGCCTCCTCTGGAATCACCATGCTTCTCGATCCACCAATCTGGAAGCCCATGAAGTTCAAAACATGTATCAACTGAATGATTAGTACGACCGCAATGTGTACACGGTCCATGGTTGACACGAGTAACGGAGGCAATAGCATTGACGCCTGTTTTGACGGCAAAACCAACTGCATCTAGTCGTTCTTCTTTAGAGCGAGCAACGATGAGATGTCTTTCTTCAGCAATAACTTCAGAGTAAACTTGATCAAGAGTCATGTCGCCATCTCGATTAAGACGACCGAGAATATTGGTGCGTGTAGTGCCAAACCGAGAGGCATCAAGACCCATGAGAAATTGGTGAATACGCTCGAGATCTCGGCGGAGTTGCTGCTTAAGACGTTGAGGACAAGACGGAGAGCTGCAACAGCAATCAATAAAAGGCTCAAAATCATCAAGGTCGTCCCACATAACCTTGAGCTTGCCGAAATAGTCAGCAACAATTTGTCCGTCTTGAGCACAGCTAGCAATAGAGGATTTGATTTGATGAACCCGAGAAGCATTCCCGATAGAATACCGAACCCTGAGATTATCCCATAAGACTTTGGCATTATCGACGAACGAGATTACCTTCTGAACCTTGGGATCCAAACTTGCATACAGCCAACCACACAACATCGAGTTAACCTGAACCCATCTTTGGTAGTCAGAAGAACTAACATCAGGTTTGAGTAGAGATCCATCAACCAGACCAAGTTTATGTTTGGCTGCTAAGTTATTTCGGGCGATCTTAGACCACTTTTCATAGTTTTCGCCGGTAAGAAGAAAATGAGTAAGAACATGGTGTGGTTGATCGTTAGAGGAGAGGTAGTAAGGAGAGGACGTGATGGAGTCCTTAGTAGTGGTAGAAGTAGTAGAAAGAGCAGATGAAGTATTACTCATAGTTTAGGTAGTAGAAGATTGGTAGAAAAAAAAAAGAATAAAGAACGTGTGTTCTTAGGGCATGTCCATTGCACATATTTTACATAGGATCAGAAGAATAAAAAAGAACAAAAAAAAAGAACAAAAGTTAAAAAAGAATTATATTATACTGTCGAGAGAAGTCGCGTGAGTCTCACTCGCGGCGATTTCTCTCTCAAAGTCGAGAGTCTTCTGAGCACAACCTCGTGCGCCGCCGGTGGGTCCTCAGTCAATTCCGGTGACGATGAGGACCCTACGGCCCATGGTTCTTCATCCGCGGCTCTGCATCTTTCTCGGCGACACCATTGGATCAAGATCAAGGGAGCAGTGGAAGGGAGAAGCATCTGCGAGACTCCTCCGGTAAGAGCTCTACCGGAGGCGTAGAGACGCAGAGTGGAAGAAGGAGTTTCACGGCGAGGGACGAGCGACGAAGATAGTTAGATCTGGGGACCGGAGATCTTGGAGGTTTCGCGGGTTTCGTCTCGATAAGGGAGGTAGGTTCCGATCTGGCGGAGCTAAGCCACCGTCGAAGGTCTCTTCATCTACTCCCTACTATCTTTCTCTCTCACGACCGAGCAAGAAGTCTCCTCGACGACGACGAGCTCGGTTCTCTTCCTCCTCCTCAACACAGCTCTACGGTGGCGGGATGGAAACGGATCTTGGATCACCATCTCCGTTCGGCTAACGACGTCCAGGCTTACCGGAGGTCCTGTTCCGGTAAGTATCCGCATATGTTTGGGCGGCGGCTACAGCGAGTTCTTGGATCTGTAGATTAGGGTTTTCAAGCGACCGGTTTGGTCCTCCGGTTCGATTTGTTAATCCAGTCGGTTTTGTATCTTAATGGTTTAGTCTGGTTTGATGTAACGGGTCGGGCCCTTAGGGGATTTTGTATGGACCTAATTCCGGAAATAGCCCATTGGGCATATATTATTAATTGAATACCCTTTAACAAAAAAAAAAAAAAAAAAAAAGAACAAAAGTTGGAAAGAGAAAAAAGAGTGTCTCTGCCGAAACACTCAAAGACATTAAATCTAACATGTGTCATCATTTAACTGGCTGGGGAGAAAAAATAATAATAATTAATTAAATTAAAATAAAAATATTATTATTTATTCTCTTTGATACCCAATTGGCAGTATCACCAATGAAATTGCTCTTAGGGTAGAAGAAAATAAGCGGCTAAGAAATCTTAGAAATTTAGGGTTTTGTTTACTGCCTTTGCTACCATGTAAATCTAGAGGAAAGTGTTGTGTTTATTATTCATAAACCAATAATATATATAGTTTACACAAGACTTGTTGCACAAATATAGAATATTTACATAATATATTCTGCCTAAGATATAGAAAATATCCTCTATCCTAACAATTTCTAGTGACAATGCTTCGTTAAAGCTTATCAATCTTTTTTGCCAATCCAGTCAAGATTTAAATATGAATTTAGCTGTTAGATATGAATTTAGCTGTAAAATCCAACCCTGAACCATTTTATTTTTGACTACTATATGTATGAACTTTTTTTTGTTTGACGTGTTCTATATACTCGTATACTTGGATTTTCAAAGTATTAACAAATATTTCAAGACGAAGGTTGATTGATAACTTTAATGTTTCACATATAAAGAGAAATACAAAGCTTAGATTTAAAGCTATTGACCAAACTTCCAAACTTGTATTACATTGGTTTTAAAAACCCAGGCCTATTTTGGACTTCTCTCATCTTGAATTGTGTTTTAGTTCCATTTTGTTTAAAAGTTTTTACCACGAGATCTCCATTTCTACATTATGTTTTTACATGTCTCAAACTCGGAAACATATATAGCAAACTTAAGCAATGCCTTCGATTTCACCAATGGGTTTTTCTTTTGTTTATTTTTCTATACCAATGAAAATTTACACTTGTTTTAATCTTAAAAAGATCTTTAAATTGTATATATGTGGTTTGATTGTTTAAAGATTGTTCTGATGAAACTATATTGTAATTTTTCAAATCTTGATTTTGATAAATATTTACTTACACGTATATATGTGTATATATACTTTGGTTGTAGCCTTAAAAAATAAGAAAATTCTTATAAAAGACCATAATTTTGGACTAAACATATATACAAGTTATATATACTTTTAAGATAACTGATAGGCTGATAGCATATTTCATATCACAAACCCACTTTTAAGAACAAATATTTTATATATTTGGACGTGCATGCTCATCACAAATGGAAAAATAATATATCATAGGTAGATTTTAAATTTTTTCTTTACAATATTTTTCAAATAATAAGAAAAACATAACCGTAATGTTTAACAATAATGTCATCAGTGAATCACACTATCCAGATTTGAATCTCGCATAATGCATTTGTTGATTTTTCTCAGCTCCATAATGCATAAATAAACATATTGGTAGACATGATAATTTTATGGATATTCATTTGTATTTTGATGTTTAAAGCCTAAAGCCTAAAGGGACAAGGAATGGAATGAAGTAATTTTGGGGAATTGCGATATCATATTTTACGTAACAGATAGTCAGATACTACAGTATATCAGTTCATTTAAAGGCTATAACTAAAAGAGTTAACCTTTTGCGAACACGGACACGAAGTTCACAATAACTTCGAAGTTTGAAAAGTCCTCAAAATTAAGAAAAAAATAATAATAATAATTCTTAAGAAACGACGAAACCAAAGATTCATACATACTATCTTTCTTGCATAAATCGATCCACTTAGTCTAGAGACATTGGTCTTGTATCTACGCATCACTTTCTGGTCCAATTATCGTTTCCCTATGAACACATTTCTTCTTCTCTAAGAAACTTCTTCCTTCTTCCCAATCTTACTCTCTCTCTCTATCTCTCTCTCCCCCCCCCCTCTCTCCTCTATAAATTTCTCTCTTTCTCTTCATTACCTTTTGGTCAATGTATTCTTAATCTCAAAAAGTACTTCTTCTGTGTGTTATGGTTCTAGTTATGGATGACGAAGAGAGTAACAACATAGAAAGATATGACGACATCGTCTTACCAGGGTTTAGGTTCCATCCCACTGATGAAGAACTCGTAAGTTTCTACTTGAAACGGAAGGTTCTACACAAATCTCTTCCCTTTGAACTCATCAAGAAAGTCGACATTTACAAATACGATCCATGGGATCTCCCAAGTAAGCCACAAAACTCTTACCTTTTGGTTTTAGTCTCTGGAAAACAAAAGTCTTGATTTTGCATTTTCTTGAATCGATGTTTATTTTTAAAAGAGCTTGCGGCGATGGGGGAGAAGGAGTGGTACTTCTACTGTCCAAGAGACAGGAAATACCGGAACAGCACGAGGCCTAACCGAGTAACTGGAGGTGGATTCTGGAAAGCAACCGGAACAGACCGGCCTATATACTCATTGGACTCGACTCGATGCATCGGTCTGAAGAAGTCGCTAGTGTTCTACCGTGGTCGAGCTGCTAAAGGAGTCAAAACCGATTGGATGATGCACGAATTTCGTCTCCCTTCCGTATCTGACTCTCATCACTCAACATATCCTAATTACAATAACAAGAAGCAAAACCTTAACAACGACAACAACACCAGTAAAGAGGTTCCTTCAAGCGTAAGTTATCGGATTTGCCCTAACTTGTGTTACCCGCATTAGCTTATTTGGAACCCACCACTCCTAATAAATCAGTTCTTTTGTAGGATGCATGGGCGATATGTAGAATATTCAAGAAGACAAATGCAGTGTCATCACAAAGATCAATACCACAATCTTGGGTTTATCCAACGATTCCTGACACTAACCAGTACAACTCACAGTCACAATCACACAACACCACAACTCTCTTAGCTTCATCAGACGTTCTCAGCCACATATCAACAAGACAAAACCTTATCACTTCTCCAGTCAACGAACACACAAGCTTCACAGAATCAGCTGCTGCTTATTTTGCGTCTCAGATGCTCGGAGTCCCGTACAATACAGCCAGAACAGGGGACGCTCTGTTTGTGAGAAACAGTGAAACAGGGGATACTCTGTTTCTAAGCAACCATGAGAATAACTACTTCAGCAACTTGACCGGAGCGTTGACTCATGAGCTTCCGAATGTAAGATCAATGGTGATAGAGGAGGAGACGACGGTCAGTGAGATGTCGGCGACGTCGTACTCCACTAACAGTTAAAGATCATAGGCACTATTAACACTTGAATCAGTGTAGGCCATCGCTAATAGTATGTATTAAATTTTATATCTTTTATTATTTATATAAATGTTGCTTCGCTTTTGGTTTCTCGAGGACCGAAACGAAAAAAACAAAGACTTCGATTATGCAACTTTCACTTAATTTGTTATTGATAGTTGTAATGGCTTTACTATATATATTAATATTAATAATTGTAATGGCTTTAATCAAGAGTCAAGATGGCCAAGTTGGTTTTCTAATTTCATTCTTGACTGAGTAGAATTGACAGTAAATATATTTCCTTTCTATATCAAACTCTACCCCTCAACGGCTAATTACGCAATCTATTACTAAATCTCATAAATATTACTAAGTGTAAAGTGAAGGTACATATATAATATCATATCGTCGTAACATTTTTACTGAACTTGTTCTATCCATCGAAGCAAGTGAATCATACCATAAAAGAATTCTAGACAACTTAACGAATGTGCATATCTTATCTAGTTATCTGATCTTCCACTATGGTCAAACGATATATCATGTATTTTCTGTTGAATAATGTATGTTATGTATATTTCTACAAACTTATTAGTTTCACACCACGGATGAGATGTCAAAGATTTTAATTTAGTCATGTACATGATTATATTTTTAAGTTTTAGTAATTTATT
Source organism: Camelina hispida (assembly GCA_023657505.1). Taxonomy (NCBI): domain Eukaryota; kingdom Viridiplantae; phylum Streptophyta; class Magnoliopsida; order Brassicales; family Brassicaceae; genus Camelina; species Camelina hispida. Next base: position 36,811,338 of record CP094635.1, read on the forward strand.
TTCAAATACTGTTAACTACAATTAATTTGCAGAATTTTAACAGATCTACTATATCTATTCAGTTTCTTTTAAAGAATACCACATTGGATTGAACCTTTTCCAGACTACCATAAGACCAAAGTTAATTGACTAAAGTATCCTTAACTAAAGCAACCAAAGCATTCTTTTCTTCTGTAATAAAAAAAACAAATGCTGACATATAATATTGTGATGACATTGCAATTGTTTTAATATTAAATTAAAGTAAAGATAAAAATGAGCGAAAAATCTAAACTGGCTTGCCTTTTCATCTTCTTCCACATTTTTTCAGTACTTCTAAGTTCTAACTACAGTTTATCGTTCATCTTTTTCATAATTATCAGATTTTAAAATATAATTTTTTTATAGTTTTGCAAATCTCAGTTAATATTTGTCTCCATTTTTGGCTCTACTTAGATATCATTGTCAAATTTCTGATCCTTATTTGTAGTTGCCATATTTTTCAAAGTGTATGGCCTAATTAATACACGAGATGACCTTAACCTCATATTATAGCAAACCGTTCGTCCCTTCATTCTATAAATAAGGTTTCATCTTACATCTCTGAAATTTTGAGAACCAATTATGTTTGTCTATGAAGAAAAATGTTCCTAATTTTTTGTCTATTGTAAAACTTGTCCACTGAATAATTTTTAGTTGTCTACTATGTATATGTTGTCTATGGCAAGGGCATGAACTGTCATTTTATACATGTCCACATAAGAACACATCTAAACTTGTCCATAACGTAAATAAATTGTTGTCTACGAAATGATTGGTTGGCTATGTATTGGGAAGTCCACACATATTGAGCAAGTTTATTATTGTCTTCCCACGCAAAATAAAATGTTATTTACAAAGATATTTAGCTAAACTTGTCAAAGTATATAGAAATAGACAACATTAACAATTTTCAGTGGACAATAATGATTATCCAAACCTATTGGACAAGTTTAATATTAACCTTCCTATATATTGAAATTGATTTTTATTATGAAATTTTTAATTAACTTGTCTATGAGATGTGAGAATGGACAACATTGTTCATTAATCTTGTCCATTGAATATATTAAATATTGATAACTTAGTTACGTAATTGGTATATATACTGTAAATCAATTTTTATTAAAAATATATTAATACTTGACTTTAGAATAAAGAAAAGAAAAAAAAAATCTACATTTAATGTCTACTATGTCCTATCACATCATCCATCAAATGTATATATATTTTTATATTAGATAAGGGTAAAATCGTCTATTGCTTACTCTGCAAAAGCTGAACTATGGTAGTTTTGGAAAGGTTAATTTATAAAATGTGGTATTTGAGAAAAGTTTGTTATGAAATGTGGTAGATTCCACAAAATTCCCATTAATTTGTCCTTATCTACGATGCATTAGTTGTCTTTCAACATCTACTTTATTTTCACCTTTTATTGGCTCACATATAATACATATTAGACTTTAAATTGATTTTCAAGATATATTTTAATTATTTTCTCTTTGATTACTATATTTCTATACTCAAATTTGGATTAAAAGCATTTCATTCAAATTATAAATTTGTTTTCTTTTTTGAACATGTTATAAACTAGTATTTTACTTTCAGTTTTATTTTTCCTGTTTTAAATTTTGTTAAATTCGGGCTTACTGTGGGCTTCCAACTCAAAACCAATTGGCAATGAGCGGAGAGGCCCTAACCCTTTATATACTATTCAAGTCCCATCACATCTATCAGATGTGGGATCTTTTCTCCACACGCCCCTCGAGATAATGGCTCTTCTAGCCATTAATCTCGACAATCTATCACGCCCTCTCGAGATAATGCTCTTTATTTAGCTATCTCGATGGAATTGGGCCTTCCTTTGGGCCATCAATTAATGGGGTGATCGAGCCTCTGTCCGGGCCGGATTAATTAATGGGCCAGCGTGTGTCGGCTCTGATACCATGTAGATAAAACATAATTTGGAAAGGTTTTCTTGTCTATTATGAATGGCCATAAGGCTCTATATATACACAAAGATATATCAATAAATGATATATGTAAATCTTCCTAAATATATTCAATCAAATCATCTATTAAGTGCTAAGATTTCTCCTTGATTCCCAAAGTAAGAGATCATATCCTACAATATCCTAACACCCTCCCTCAAGTTGGAGCATGCCGCTTGCAAATGCCCAACTTGAACTTGATCATGTCCTTATCTTCACATCCCGGTTTCGGTTTTCGTCACGGTGTTATACTCCACCGTTGAGTCATCTCGGTTTCGTTGATGTCACAACACAAGAGTTGTGTTTTATTCCATTCTAAAACTCATTAACACATTAACTCAAGCTTGATCAGATATGCCTTCAAGCTATGTTTTTAATTTTGATGAGAGCAGTCTACTTCAGACATCTACTATACCATCTCTTTCCACCATTCCTAAAAGCAAAGAAGTGGGAGCCAAGTCGAATTGGCCGAGAGAGAGAGTAAATGACAGCGTTAATGAGTAATCTCTTTCCACCATGCAATATTTTGACGATGAACATTTGAGAGAGTTCACCTTAATCGTTCCGTCTTTACGGAGTTAATCACTCTGTTTACTTGGTAACTGGAAGTTAAATAGTTACCAGATAGATACTCCTTCTTTAAAGTATTTGAAACTTGAGGACTGGAATCAAAGGGGGCATGACTACTCTTTGGTTAAGAATTTGCCTCAGCTGAAGGAAGCATATGTCGTATCCTTTAATCCCAAGAGTCTTATTGGATCAATCACATCTGTCAAGCGTCTCACTATATGTTGTAGAGAGGTAATTATTAGTTTTCATTTTCTCTACTGCGAGAGTTCAATCTCATTTATAGAATCCCCTTTGGTTAATAATTTTAATAGTTTGGGCAGGATTTGTATGGTGATGATTGTGTTTTCGAAGGGCTTGAACATTTGAACCTATGTGTGTGCAAAAATGATTCGTCGAATCTCCTTGGCCAGTTGCTCAAGGATTCTCCTAAGTTGCGAGTGTTAGACATCTCTGTAGTGAGAGTAAGTTTCTTCGATAAACTATTTTTAGTTTACCTAATTAATGATGTCCATTATGGTTTCAATCTAATTCTTTTGCTTGCCCTTAGGATCATGGGATTGATGAGCGTAATGGTATGGTTTGTTGGAATCAACCAAGTCATGTTCCTGAATGCTTGTTGTCAAGTCTACAAACATTTAAGTGGTCACCATACTTTGGGAGACCACAAGATAGAGATATTGCGGTATATATGTTGAAAAACGCTCGGCACTTAAAGACGGCAACAATCTTGGCTGATACAACGAGAAAAATAGTTCCAAACCTTGAGATGATCAATGAGTTGAGACTTTCTCCCCGAGCTTCAAGCACATGCCAATTACGTATTCGCTGAGGACTTGGGTCATTTTGAGACTTGAAAAAATATTAGCTATAGATGTTTTCTTTTGTACAATATAACAAAAAGCTTAATTTCCTTATATTATTCCCATGTGTGATCAACAAATATCAGATTGTTTCGAATTTTATTGAGATTGGATCAAATACTAAAGAGCTTTTCGACAATTGGGATCCAAGACTTCATAAATCTGAGGTTCAAAGTTCTTTACCATACAATTAAGTGGCGAAAACCCTTGCCACCTCAATTTTTGCAACACATGTTGGATAAGCTTGAAAGTTTGAAGTCCTAATCGAGTTATGATTAGAGATAAGTCTTGTTATGTTTAGGAGTTATCTAGACATAAGGTGTTTCCTAGTTGGTTTTGGTTTTGGGGTTTTATATAAAAGGCTATGTTGGGTTATGACATTAGCATAAGTTTTGAGAGAGAGTTTGAGATTGAGATTGTAAGAGCTTAAAGTTTTGAGTTATTTTCTTTGAGCTAATAAGAGAGTTATTCTTAAACATTCTTGAGTTCTTAATCTTTCTTGCAAAACAATATTTGGTATCAGAGCGTCTAGGTTCTATATCGATAGATCACAAAACTTCATTCGAGATATGAGTGAAATCGTTGCAGCAACCAACAAACCGAAGGAGTGAGGAACATCCTCCATTACAATGTCCAATGCTTACCAGTGTTAACTACACCATGTGGTCTATGAGGATTTAAGTGGCACTTCGCGCTCACAAGGTGTGGGAAGCAATAGACCCTGGATCAGAGGAAGAAGAGAAGAATGATCTGGCAAGGGCTTTATTGTTTCAATCGATACCATAATCTCTGATTCTTCAAGTTGGTAACCTAAAAACTGCTAAAGCCGTGTGGGTGTCGATCAAAACCAGAAACCTTGGAGCTGACAGAGTCAAAGAGGCTAGACTGCAGACCCTAACAGCAGAGTTCGACAGACTGCGAATGAAAGAAACTGAAACAATTGATGATTTTGTGGGCAAGCTTTCAGAAATATCTACAAGATCAGCTTCTTTGGGAGAAGTCATTGAAGAACCAAAGATCGTGAAAAAATTTCTTAACAGCCTACCGAAGAAAAAGTTCATACACATAGTTGCATCACTGGAACAAGTCCTCGACCTCAATACAACGACCTTCAAAGACATTGTTGGCAGACTAAAAACATATGAAGAATGTATACTTTTGGAGGAAGAATCAGTGGAAGGACAAGACAAACTTATGTATGCAAATTCTTCAGACTCACAACCACCAAATTACTTATATGAAGGAGGCAGAGGTAGAGGAGCAAATCGTGGTCGGGGTAGAGGTCGCGGAAGAGGTTCTGGACGCTTTGGCTATCAACAAAAGGATTACGGTTACCAACAGAAGGAGTATGGCTATCAACAACGAGACAAGAGTAAGATCACATGTTATCGATGTGACAAAATCGGACATTATGCATCAGAGTGTCCAGACCAACTTCTGAAGCTTATTAAACTTCAAGAGATACAAGGAAAAGAGGATCAAGATGACACACATGAAGCAGAGTCACTTATGGTACATGAGGTCGTATATCTCAATGAGAAAAAAGTTAAGCCTAGAGATCATGAGCAATGTTCGGACAACACATGGTATTTGGACAACGGTGCGAGCAATCACATGACAGGGAATCGTGATTGGTTCTGCAAATTGGATTCAATGGTGACAGGAAAAGTACGTTTTGGTGATGATTCGAGAGTTAACATAGAAGGAAAGGGTTCTATTATGTTCTTGACTAAAGATGGAGAAAAGAAGGTTCTAGCAGAGGTCTACTATATATCAGAACTTAAAAGCAATATCATAAGCCTCGGACAAGCCACTGAATCAGGATGTGAAGTCACGATGAAAGACAACTATCTTACTTTGCATGACAAAGATGGAAAGTTGTTAGTAAAAGCCAACCGGTCGAGAAACAGACTGTACAAGGTAAGTTTGGAGGTCAAACATACGACATGTCTGCAATTAGAAGCTTCAACCAACTCAGAAATATGGCATGCCCGATTAGGACATGTTAACTTTGAGACTATCAAGGCAATGGTTTCAAAAGAGCTAGTTATTGGCATACCAAGTGCTCCAACAGTAAAGGACACCTGTGCATCATGTCTGTTTAGAAAGCAAGCTAGGCGAGCTTTTCCTAAATCAACACCTTACCGGGCATCACAAGCGCTTGAACTAGTTCATGGGGACCTGTGCAGGCCGATTTCACCTTCTACAGCTGCGCAAAAGAGGTATATATTTGTGCTAATCGACGATTTTTCTCGTTACATGTGGACAAGTCTCCTAAAAGAGAAAAGCGAGGCGTTTGAGAAGTTCAAAGTGTTTAAAGCACTTGTTGAGAAAGAAGTAGGAGCTTCCATCAAAACCTTTCGAACAGATAGAGGTGGAGAGTTTCTATCTCAAGAATTTTTGAGTTTTTGTGAGCAACATGGAATACACAGGCATCTCACTGCTCCTTACACGCCTCAACAGAACGGAGTAGTAGAGAGAAGGAACAGGACTCTGATGGAGATGACTCGGAGCATTCTAAAACACATGAGCATGCCTAATTATCTATGGGGTGAAGCTGTACGACACGCAATATATCTCTTGAACAGAGTAGGAACCAAAACTCTGCAATACCAAACACCGTATGAAGCTCTTAAGAAGAAGAAGCCGAATGTAGAACACTTGCGGGTTTTTGGTTGCGTTGGGTACGCCAAAAATGAAGCTCCACATGTGAAGAAACTCGATGATAGAAGCAAGAAACTTGTGTATCTTGGGACTGAACCTGGTACGAAAGCCTATCGGCTCCTTGATCCAACTAGTCGCAGAGTTACAGTAAGTCGTGATGTTTATTTTGATGAGAGCAGAAGCTGGGAATGGAACAAGAGTAATGAATGTCAAGCAGAGACAGGGATGTTTACTCTTACTTTTGGAGACTTTGGAAACAACGGACTCAGGGACAGTGTTGTCGTTAATGATGCAGAAGAGAACATAGGTGAAAATGATAATGTTATTGATGAAGAGGAATCAGATGGAACAGAGGATTTTGAAGAAATAGAACATTCTACACCAGTGCAAGCTGTAAGAAAATCTATGAGGATAACCACTAAGCCGTCCTACTTAAAGGATTATGTTTTGCTAGCAGAACTTGAAGGAGAGCACTTCCTGCTGATGATTAACGAAGAACCTTGGGACTTTTAAGAAGCTAGCAAATCCAAAGTATGGAGGGATGCGTGTGAAGAAGAGATTAACTCCATTACTAAGAACAAAACATGGAGTCTGGTTGATCCTCCTATTGGTAGTAAGCCTATCGGTTTAAAGTGGGTCTTCAAGGTGAAACAAAATTCGGATAACAACATCAACAAATACAAGGCTAGACTAGTAGCAAAGGGCTACGTACAAAAACATGGTGTAGACTTTGATGAGGTATTCTCCCCTGTTGCTCGTATTGAAACAATAAGATTCATTATTGCCTTAGCTGCGTCGAATGGGTGGGAAGTGCATCACTTAGATGTTAAGACTGCGTTTCTCCATGGGGAGTTGAAAGAGGATGTATATGTTGTTCAACCTGAGGGATTTGTTGTCAATGGTTGTGAGGGAAAGGTGTACAAGCTACACAAAGCTTTCTATGGCTTAAAGCAGGCACCTCGAGCTTGGAACACTAAGTTGAACAAAATTCTTTTGGGGTTAAACTTCAACAAATGTTCTAAAGAACCTTCGCTGTACAGGAAAAAGGTGCATAATCATCTGTTGATCGTTGCAGTCTATGTAGATGACTAACTTGTCACTGGTTCTAGTTTGGAACTAATACTTGAGTTCAAGAAGAACATGTCGAGCAAATTTGAGATGAGTGATTTGGGGCTACTTACATATTATCTTGGTATCAAAGTTGTTCAAATGAAAGAAGGAATCATGCTTTCTCAAGAGAGATATGCGAGGAAGATCTTGGAAGAATCAGGTATGAGTGATTGCAACTCTGTTCTTATATCTATGGAGTTTGGTTTGGAGTTGTCTAAGGCATCACATGAGAGGTGTATAGATGTTGAGGCTTACAGAAGAAATATTGGATGCTTTCATTACTTACTCCATACACGACCGGATTTGACTTTCTCAGTTGGGCTATTAAGCAGATATTTGCAGGAGCCACGAGAATCACAAGGAGCTGCGTTAAAACAGATTCTTCGCTATCTACGTGGGACAACTTCTCTTGGACTTTATTTCAAGCGTGGATCGAACACTGGTTTGATAGGTTACAGTGATAGTGGTCATGGTGTGGACTTGGATGATGGGAAAAGCACAGCAGGACAAGTTTTTTATTTCAATGAGTGTCCGATTACATGGTGTACTCAGAAGCAACAGGTTGTGGCTCTATCTTCATGTGAGGCAGAATTCATGGCAGCTACAGAGGCATCTAAACAAGCTATATGGCTCCAAGATTTATTTGCTGAAATTATTGGAATAGAGAGTGAGAAGGTTACCATCCGAGTTGACAACAAGTCTGTAATTGCTCTTACCAAAAATCCGGTCTTTCACAAACGAAGCAAGCATATTCATCGCATGTTCCATTTCATACGAGAGTGCATTGGGAATAGACAAATTGAGATAGAACATGTTCCTGGAACATCACAGAAAGCGGACATTCTAACTAAAGCACTTGACAAGAACAAGTTCAGAGAGATGAGAGATCATGTTGGAGTTCAAGATGTGTCTAAAGAAGGATTCAAGCTTAGGAGGGAGAATGTTGGATAAGCTTGAAAGTTTGAAGTCCTAATCGAGTTATGATTAGAGATAAGTCTTGTTATGTTTAGGAGTTATCTAGACATAAGGTGTTTCCTAGTTGGTTTTTGTTTTGGGGTTTTATATAAAAGGCTATGCTGGGATATGACATTAAGCATAAGTTTTGAGAGAGAGTTTGAGATTGAGATTGTAAGAGCTTAAAGTTTTGAGTTATTTTCTTTGAGCTAATAAGAAGTTATTCTTAAACATTCTTGAGTTCTTAATCTTTCTTGCAAAACAATACACATGAACTGGTCTTATGCAAGCGTTGATGACCACAAGCAAACACGATCCAGTATCATCAGTGTTACGACGTTCCCAAGAATCTCCACTGCATGTCTTACTTACCTTTGTTGCTTCTTCTCTCTTACTGCATCCCAAATTTTACACCCTCCAAATATGAAGAAGACTCAAAGCAAATCATGTTCTTGACTTTTTTGCTGTTTTGTCTAAATCCACTTTAAAGATTATAGTGTATTAACAGCAACCACAAGCAATAGAACAGTCTGATTCAGATCATATTTCAGATTCATAAATCATAATCACTTTAGACGGTTATTATTTGTTTAACTCGGTATATAGACATATAGTGTGACATATCAGTAACTCTGATTATCATTTTAGCACACCAACACATCTTACATTTCTATAACGTATTTATTATTTAATGAGAAAAAGGCAAATAAAAATTGTAAATAACAAAACTTGCAAAATCTTACCAAAAAAGTCCAACGAGTTATTAATTTGTTTTTGTTAATAATTAGTACTGCCGCGCGCGCGCGCGCAAATACGATATTAAAATGCTAAAAAGGAAAGAAAGAAAAGAATATAAAGGTTTTATAGGGTTTTGTCTCTGTTCCTCTCTCTGTGGTTTTGGTTGTTACTGCATCGTTTGGCTTTCGATTCTTCTTACAGTGTTTCTTTTTTGTTGCTTTCGAATCATCGTTGGGTTGGTTAAGAACTGGGGTTTCCACTGAACTTCACACAGGTATTTTTTTTTTTTTTAATTTCTAGGGTTTTGTCTTTGTTCCTCTGTGTGGCTAGCTGTGTGTTTATTTGTTACTAATATCGTTTTGGTTGGCTTCAGACAAAACCCTTTTGAATCTTATATAGTGTTTGTTTTTGTCAGAGGCAGTAATAGTACTATCTTGTGGTGTTAGTAAAAGATATGGACAGAATCAGTCTGTTATCTGATGACTTGCTGGTGAAGATATTATCGTTTCTTTCAACTAAAGAAGCTGTGTCCACTAGCATTTTGTCGAAACAATGGGAGTTTCTTTGGATGTGGTTGCCTAGACTCGAGTTCATTTCTCCTTGGGGTACAAAGCCTGGACATCGGGATTTTATCTACAAGAAATTGCCATTACATAGAGCTCCCTTCATAGAACGCTTGCGTCTTGTGTTGTTGTCAGATAGTTTGATTAAACCTGAAGATATCAGACTGTGGGTTGAGATTGCAGTTTCTCTCCATGTACGTGAACTGATCATTACGATTTATTCGGATGATATTGGAAACAAGTTTCCGATCAGCTTGTTTACCTGCAAATCGCTCGTGATGTTGAAACTCAGTGGCACGATTTCTGTTGATGTTCCCTCTATGGTTTGTCTTCCCTCTCTGAAGACATTGAAACTTGAATTTGTGACATTTGTAGATGGACTTGAACAGCTCCTATCAGTTTGTCCTGTTCTTGAAGATCTATCGGTGCTGTATTGTGCATGTGGCGACGATATGGAAGATTATTTAACTATTACTGTCCCGTCTTTGCAGAGTTTATCACTCTGTATAAATGATGGTGATAATTGGTTTTTAGATATAGGGTATGAGATAGATACTCCTAATTTAAAGTATTTGAAACTTGTGGATACGAGTCAGGAACATGAACACTACGATCCTTTGATTAAGAATATGCCGAAGCTGACGGAAGCATATGTCGATATTGGATACTCTAATCTCAACAGTATTATTGGATCAATCACATCTGTCAAGCGTCTTACAATATGTTCAGTGGTAACTAGGTTCTATTTTATATCAACTGCAAGTTACATTGTCAATCTCGTTAATGTGATCCTTTTGTTAATGATTTTAATATTGTTGGCAGGGTGTGTATGGTGATGGTTTTGTTTTCAAAAATCTTGAAAAACTGAAACTATGTTTGTGCAAAATGACTTTGTCGAAACTCTTTGTCCAATTGCTGAAGGATTCTCCAAACTTACAAGTATTAGACATCTCTGGAGTGGGAGTAAGTTTCTTCGATAAACTATTCTTTGTAAGTCTGATACTCTGATGCATGCCCCAATATGGTTTTAAACTAATTGTATTCTGCTTTGTCTCAGGATCATTATATTGATGAGTGCAGTGGTATGGTTTCGTGGAATCCACCGAGTTCTGTTCCTAAATGCTTGTTGTCGAGTCTACAGATTTTCCACTGGTCAGATTACTTTGGGAGACCTCAAGATAAAGATATTGCCGTTTATATCTTAACAAACGCATGTCACTTAAAGATGGTAAAAATCGAGTCGTCTGAAGAATCCGTAATTCCAACCCTTGATATGTTAAAGGAGTTGGCGTTTTCATCCCGAGCTTCTACCACATGTAAACTTGTTTTTAATTGTGGATGTTGAATAAATTAGATGTTTTCGCTGGTTCTTACTTCTTATGTATATGTTTATGTTTATGTTTATGTTTGTGTTTTCACGACCCAACCTTAAACAAATACATATGTTTATGTTTTCACGACCCAATCTTTGAACCCTAGCCAGCAGTTCTCGCTTTTTATGTATAAGTTTATAACCATGGAGATAATACTCTCTCTCGGATCCAAGTCTCTGGATCAAATCTCAATCAGGATTTCTCAGCGTTACTTCAAGAATCTCAGTTGAAGAATCAGTTAATGAAGCAGGAGCTCTCTGATTATGATCAGAACATATGCATGAGTGACATCACCAACAACAGTTTTCAACATCCTTGCGTCTCAAAAACAGAACATTACTCGGGGGTACAGGAATCTGTAAACAACTTTCGGATGAATCAGTTGATGCAGAAGGAGTTTTATGGCTTTGATCAGAACATGTCTAGTATGGGTAACATCAATAGCAGTAGCTTTCAACATCCTTGCGTCTCAAACACAGAAGCAGTACAAGAATCTATGAATAACTATGGGCTGGATCAGTTGATGCACAAGCAGTTTTATGGTTGTGATCAGAACATGTGTAGTATGGGTAACATCAACAACAACAGCTTTCAACATCCTTGCGTCTCAAACACAGAAGAGCATTACTCGGCGGTAAAAGAATCTGTGGATAACTCCGGTTGATTCAGTTGATGCAGCATGAAGTTTATGGTTATGATCAGAACTTGTGTACGAGTGATATTACCGACAGAAACGTTCTAGATCCTAGTCTCTCAAACACAGTCTGAGATTTCTCTGGAATCAATCAAACTGTCAATGGTGAAGCAGTACAATCATGAAGCTGTCTATGCATTGCATTGGTGTCTATTTGTTAGTACGAGGACAATTAATATGTATATTGCATCAACATATAATTTTGTTTATTTGTACCTTCTTTATGAATAGGAACATTGTGTTTAGTAAGTGTTGTTCCTTGGTCTATGTTTTGGTTCGATCTCTACGTTGTCACAAAATTTACAAGTTCAATTACTATATTTATACCTTTTTCGTTTTTGTTTTGACGAATAAAAAGTTACCAAATACACCCATCAAAGAGGGAGTTAAGGTGAGTTTATGAACAAGATTGTGTATCATCTAACAACATCCTCTGTTTTCAACTCTGTTTCAGTACTGAATTCATAGTGATCATAAACTTATGTTTATTAATGTACTAGTAGTAACAATATACATATACAACTTATGCTGACTACTAGCTACTGTTTGCAAGCTTCACACTCATATTAGAAATGACTATTTATACTGCTGTTATGTCGATGATTCCTTCCCTTCCAGTATGTCTGCAGCAGCTTCCACCTCGTTAGTCCTTTTTGTGCTAAATATAAAACGGAGATTGAACTTTGAGATCTTCAAATTTAGGAGAAGGAGTTTTAAAAACTGTGATGACAAAAGAATGAAAATTTCATAGATGTTTGCATAACGCATGACTTTATGAAGCTATTTTACTATGTATCGAAGTTGTCAAATGAATACTATATACAGTATATAATATACTCCACCACAATCATGTTCTTCATTATTTTGGAATTCTATATTTGTATTATCATATCATGAAAATATCAAACCAAATCTCCCATTTTAAGAATAGCACAAGAGGATTAAGGATAAAGTATAAGAGAAGACAAATTTGGTAGAACACAGTCCTTAACTTGATGAAGCTAAATGAAGAAGACCTAAAAACATATTTCTTCTGACTGACTATTTTCACTTGGAAGCTTCGGCTGACTCGTTTGTGTTGACTTGTAAAGGGCACTGAGATACATATGGTTTCAGCTGTAAAACCCAAAATAGATATTCATCAGCAGAGCAGCCGAATCACACAACAAGCTTAATGTAATTAACATTGCCACCCATTTCAGGTACTTAACATTTATCAGGATCAGTACCCCTAATGAGCTTCCACCAATACAACTTGTAAGAAGTTTTCTCGAGGATATCACTAATGTTTTGGTTCTCATGTTCAATTAGGATTGCAGACTACATACTCTGGGCTACTTATTTTTCAGCAGAGCTAAATTAAACCCTAGGAAGCTTAGTGCATTAAGTAAGCATTCCCATTTCAGGTTTCTTAACACAAAAACTTACAACAAACAACAAGATTTATCAGGATCACAAACCTAGGGAGCTTCGACCAATAATAATGTTTAGTTCTCACGTTCAATCAAGATGCAATCAACATAATGGAAGAATCCAAGACAGAAAAAAACAAAAGAGTTTAGAGGGTGTAATGACAAACCTTAAAGCCGGTGAGATCAGGGACTACGTAATTCGGCAATTTATCTTGCTGCACAACGTATCCTCCTGTAAAAAAAACATGTCACAAAACTTAGAGAAAGATAAAACGAAGTCTAGAAAACAAATGCAAAAAACTGTATATAATACTATCTACAATTCGGCTTAAGATACCATATTTCTTCACGTGGAAAGCTAACAACTTAAACGCAAACATGACAATTATAAATCTAGAAAGATTGAGCTTCGATCAGTCAAGCTACACCATGTCACAAAAAAATAGAGAAAGGTAAAAAACAAGTCTAGAAAAAAATTCAAATGATGATCCAAAATGGAGTTAAAGTTGTTAGCTTTCCACCTAAAGAACCTAGTATCTAAAGCCAGTCATGCGAAATTCCTGAAACCTAGCTGATAACAGCTTAGCCTAAAGGTTGCATATAATTCAAAACAACTTGGTGATTAACACCAAGTAACAACACTCAATTATCAATGATCATCAATTGAGTTAAAGCTGTTGGCTTTCTCACCTAAAGAATCTGGTATCTTAAGCCATAAATTTTTCTAGGTGATAATAGCCTTGCCTTAGGTTGCATAAATCTAAAACAACATTGAATTGTAAATGAGTTGATTCTCAACTGAAGCATGAAAACCAAATGTTAAAGTTACACAGTGAGATCTCCTTCAAAACACCATAGATACAGAATACTAGAAAAAGTTGGAACCTTTTCTGGTGTAGAATCAAGTCTAGAAACAAATTCAAATGATAATTAAAAAAAGTTGCAGGTAAAGTTGTTTGCCTTTCCACCTAAAGAATCTAGTATCTAAAGCCGGCAATGTAAAAATCCTGAAACTTAGTTGATAACAGCTAAGCTAAAGTTGCATAAATGATCTAATTCAAAACAACTCGGTGATTAAGAACCAAGTAACAACAAGATTCAGTTACCAATGATCATCAATTGTGTTAAAGCTGTTGGCTTTCCACCTAAAGAATCTAGTCTCTTAAGCCATGTATATATACATAAACTTGGGTAATAATAATATCTAATTCAAACCAAACTGTTCAAGTTACAGTGAGACCTCACCAGAGATACAAAAAAGACTAGGACAAAGTTGGAACCTTTTCTGGTGTGGAAACCATGGGGTTTGCAGTTTTTGCCCTTGTAGAAGTCTCGAGGAGCTCGTTTAGGGGAGAGTATATCAAGTGAAGAAGCTCTCTTCCTTCTGAATGATCTTCCAATTCCCATTAACAACCCTCCTATCGTCGTCATCCTCCTCCAAATCTCTCAATCTCAAATCTGGCAAAATCGATAGAATTAGTCAAAAACAACGGATCCGTATCAAATCTTGAAACAAAATCAACCATAAAAATGGAAGCTTGAGAAGAGAAGTGAGGGATACAATAGTATTATTTTACCTGAGTGAGTGAGTGAGTGAGTAAAATGAGCACGACGACTACTACAGTGGCAAACAAAAAAATTAGGTTGAAGAAGACAAAGTTGTAACGATGACGTTTTGGTGGAATATGGGAAATTATTGTTTTTAGGAAACTATGTGACACTAAATCAACGAAATGGAAAATATAGGGATTATATTTGCAAATTAGATTTCTTAGATTTACGCACGTTTTTTTTTGCAACCATTTTTGTTTTTGGTTCAGGGGTTTGTTGTTTTCAGCTTCTTCTTCTTCTTCTTCTTCACATCACAGCTTCTTGATAATTTGAAAGGTTTTAACCAAAATTAGACAACTTTGATCATTTTTTTTTTGTGTTGAGTGAGACGAAACGAGTCTAATCCAATCAATGGGTAAGTCGAAAAATCATTCCTTTTGATTTTACTCAACAACACTCACTCATTTGCTATATCTGTTTCTTTCTTAATGGTTTCCTGGGAGCTTCCAACCCTTAGTTTATGTTTTTTTCTAGAAATGTGTAATCGTCTTTGCATGTAATTAAAATCGGAGATTAGTAACATTTTTGCTTTATTTTGAGACAATTATCGAATTGGATAATTGAAAAGTTCAAGCTTTTAAAATTGCAGGTTGTGTAGTACCCAGAATTGAATTTGGTTGTTCAAGGTACAAAAATTTCAATCTTTTTTTCTTATTCTAATTCACATTATTAGTAGGATTTTTAAGTTACTACTAATAGTTGGAAGTGGTTGTTGTTCTTGAACAAAGCCTTACTCTTTCATGGAACTTAAGAGCATGGAATTTGGGAAGAGTGACCACAATCTCACAATTTCAGAAACTTCCTTATCCTTTGGTATCTTCTACTCGAAAACATTACAAGAACCGTTTGCTCTTAAAAAGATTTTTAGTTGGCGTCGGCACAGAGGAATCATCTTTGTCAGAAGATTCACTCAACGAGTCTCTTTCTCGACCTCTCACTAGTGATGAGGTTAAGCAGCTTTATCTTCTTTCTTTTTGTCATCCTAAGCATATACTCTGATGATGAAGGAACTATCTAGGTGTTCTGTACCAATTAATAAAAACTCTCCCTTTGGTTTTGCAGTTGAATTCACTGCTCATTGATGCAGAGAGATCGAAGCTTGTTAAAAAATTGAGTGAAGCTAATCAACAGAATCGTTTTCTCAAGCGCCAGGTGCTTGTGTTATATTTATATACTTACTTTTAGTACCTCTATCTGTTCATTGTTTGATATGCATTCCCTTATAGATGATTTGAGTTGTTTGTTGACTACTTTTATGTCTTTTTGCAGCTTAAAACACAGGAGGATGAAATAAATAAAATCAAAAGTGACCTTGCGATTATGGAGTTCCAAGTTCAGGCTTTGGTCAAACTGGCGGAAGAAGTAGCAAACCTTGGTATACCAGAAGGTTCTAGAAAAATCAGTGGAAAGTACATTCAATCGCACCTTCTCTCTCGTTTAGACGGTTTCTTCTCTTCCTCTCTTGGTTTCATCATTATTAACGTTCTCGTCAATTCCCTGTAATGTATACTAATTTTTGTCTTTTCTCCCTATAAAGCTGTTCAAAAAAAGTTGAAGGAACAAGTAAAAGATGTCGAGGCTGCACAGACGAAAGAGGTTCACGTGTTCTGGATTGGCATGGCAGAGGTAGCGTAATAATATCCACATTCTGAGATGTTTTTACAAATGCATAAGATTCTAAGATTTGATATTGTCCACAATGTTAACTTCATATATTGATAATCTATCTATACATAAAGAGTGTACAAGTTATGGGATCGTTCGATGGATGGAGCCAACGTGAGGATCTATCGCCTGAGTACTCAGCTTTATTCACAAAATTCTCCACCACATTATACCTTCGTCCTGGGCGGTACCATTTCTTACTTTTTGCATTCACCATCAATTTATTCATGTTTGAAACTATACAACTTTTTCAATCTCTTGTGGAATTCTTGAAATTAAAGGTACGAGATAAAGTTCTTAGTAGATGGAGAATGGCAGATCTCACCTGAGTTTCCTACTTGGGGAGAAGGGATGATGGAGAACAATGTCTTAGTGGTGGAATAGCTACTCATCTTTCTGCATCACGCATTTAGGTAATACACCATTAAACATATTTAGACCGGTGTAGATGAGATTCTAGACATATATACTATAAGTTCCTTGAGGGTTTTGCCTTGCTAATTTTTTATGCTCGAATAGAGCCTGCTGTTGAATACAAGGAATAGTATAACTGTATAAATAGGTGGGAGGAAGGACATATTAGGTGTCTTTGGATCATTAACTATTCGTCATTTTCTTCTAGTTTGTTTGTGGTTAGTCAAGAAGTATTGTTCTTCGTGGTTCTCATCTCTTTTGAGTAATACAAAGTGATATGTTTTCCTGAACCTATCAATCAGCTCCATACAGGAGGAGCAATTTCAAATGACTCATTAGACTTTCTTAACTTTTGTTCACTCAAAAGCATTCTCATTGATATCCCCATCTCTCAGTTATTCTTTTGGTTTTGATTCTTTGGCATTAGCTTTGAATCCAAACAGAGAAGATAGATTGGTTCCATGGATATCAGTAATTTTATTTTATTTTGTGTGAAAGAGCTATTGGCAAAAAAAGAGTTTGAAGCTTTGAGACTCTTATCACCAATAATATTTCCTTGAATTCAGATATAAAACCAAATTCTATTCTAGTACCAGAAGAATTGACCCAATGCAATTACCAAAACTGACTGAGCGACTGTTTGCTCCATTTTCATAAGTGAAGAATAGAGACTGGTCAAGAGACATTGCAAGAAACTAGGATAAAACCTGGTTTTTGATGAACATTTTGAGGAAGTAATCAGATATAATTGCCAAAAATTGATGAGACTTTGTGATTTTTACTTGCAATAACATGAGGCCAAAATTTGTATTTTATTATTACTGCAATGTACAAATTTGTCAATATGTCAACAAGGGAAGAGGCAAAAGGAGGGATCTAAATGTAACCTTCTATTCACAAAGTTAATCTTGGTCAACTTATTACGACACCAAACCAAATGATCCCTAGTCAATTTGGACATATTCAAGACCCTTGTCACAAGTTTCATGTCCACTTGTGAGAAAAAGTAAAGCACATGATCTTCTGCTGAATCTTCTTCCTTGTGCTTTTGGAATCTTCTTATAATACATCTCTCACTCTTCAACACATCTTTCAACCTTTTCTCCTTCTGCAACCAACCACATCAATCACACAAATTATAACAACCGGTTCTTAAACTTTGTTTTATGAGAAAAAAAAAACACTTACATTTTGAAGTTGTGATTTAACCTCGGCAAACATCTCTAAATCTTCCGAGTCTTCTTCATGATCTGGTTCTATCTGTGATTTGGTCCGCGATTTCTGATCATGAATCGAGCTAGAAAGCTTATCACACCGTACATATCGCCAAAACAATCGAATTGTTTCTTCCATAATTTCCACTAGTTGATCGCTTTTAATTGCACCGTCATCATTCTCCTCGTAATCTCTTCTTCTTCCATTCTTTTTGTCCTTGTTTCCATCTTCTGTTAACACAATCAAATGTTCTTCTCATCAGTCACATACATCTCTAAACCAAACAAGTACATATATAATCAAGAAGATATTTGATAAGGTAAATAAGAAAAGGTTAGCAACTCCTGAACCAGATTAAGGATTTGGTTTAAGGGTTCTTACCTCGAATAACCGGGACCTGAAGGAGATTACGAAGAACGCAACGTCTCTTGATGTAATGTTGCACTCTAGGCTCTTCGAAGGGCTCGTTTTCAAGAAACCTTTGGAGTAAAACCTGAAACTGTTGAAACTCTCCAGCGACTTCGTTGTACCGACGAGATCCATACACATCAGATTCTAGCAATTCAATGGCCTTTTCATATTGCCAGTGAAGTATTTCCCATGACAAACACATGTGACCAACGTATACGTTCTCTAATTCCCCCTGAATATCTTTTATGAATTGAACCATTGGTTCAGTTTCTGATTTCTTCGGTTTCCATAATCGAATATTAACCGAGAAAACCGATGAAAACGACGACTGGGAAGGAGAGGATCCAACGGCCGAGGTTGCTTGTTGAGGGATCTTTGATTGAAGAAGCCCTTCAAGAACAATGACCAAGACAATACATAAAAAATGTTAGTTTAGATCGTATCAACTCAAGAAAATTGTAAAATAAAAGATAGCACACAAACTTAATCAAACAAAACTTAATATATTATATACTTTTTTATCTGTTATTTTTAAAGTTAAATTATATAATGATAAAAATAATAAGTTTGGAGTAAATTAATACTATAAGAAAGGTAGGTTGGCACTAGCAAACTAAGTTAGTGGTAGAGTGGGAAAAATTAGGTAAAGGAGTGCGTGCCATAAGAGAGCAATGCAATAAAGAAGAAACATAAAAGCTAACATTGAAAGCTAACCTCAAAAAACTAAACCCATTTGGTGAGATAGGCCAGTAAAGATATGCATGTGTGTGCATTGTCTTAAAAGACAGAGAAAACAAAAAAAAACTTTGATATTCAACTATGACGCACTAGTCTCAAACAATACACTGTATATAGTTTGATAAATAAAATGAGTGTGAACAAATAAAAAAAGACTAAAAACTTTATAATTTCTTCTCTGACATTAGATGATTTTATTCTTCACTGTTCCCTAACAAATTTATTCCATATTCTTCATGAAGTAATTTAAAAATCTAAACACACATCATCCAAGAAAACATTTACTACAAACCAAAACTAGTAAGAAACTCATAAAGACAATTAAATACTAATGGTCAGCTTTTAGGTTTGGTGTAATGTTCACTTCAAAAACGCTAATTAGAAGAAAAAGAAAAACAAATTCTCTAAACCCTATTATGTGTAGATTTCGTGGGACCTTTGTTTTCTCTAACTTATAAAACACTACAAAATTAAAAAATTTGCTATGGTTGAAAAAAAAAAAAACAATCTTAGGCTAAGTTATTTGACCAAACCTAATTAAAAAAAGTAAGAGTGAATTAAGAGAGAACTAACCAAGAGTATAAGACTTTTGAAAACTCAAGATATCGAGTTTTCGCATTCGTTCTCTGTAACTTCTATGGAACTTATGAACTTCACCAATGGTATCAACGTGTGTACACTTCTTCTCTTCTTCGATCCTCCATGGCTTTAAACCTTCCATGATCTTAGGACATTCATAATCATCATCTTCTTCATCTTCACGGATTGTCGGAAGCCCACCGATTGCTTTGACTTTCTTCATCTCCATCTTAAGTTGCTCTATCAAATCTTGATGCTCCCATAAACTCTCAAACCCGTCTGTATCTTCATCTTCCTCCGAACCAGAACCAGAATTGTCTATTTTACGGTTCTGCTCTTCCTCCGGAAAGTCTGAATCTGATAAAAACCCATCTTCTTCGTTGCTTGTGAATGTCTGACTCGAATCAACAAAATCAGAATCCGATTCCAAAAAGTCATCCTCTGTTAAAAATGTGATCTTTTTGTCCTCGACGGTAGAAACAGAGCACTCCTCTGTTTTTCTACTCTCCTCGCCGTGCAAAACAGAGGGTTTTTTCTTCTCGCCGTGAAAAATAGAGTAATCTTCTGTTTTTATACTCTCCTCGCCGTCAAAAACATAAGATTTTTTCTTCTCGCCGTGAAAAACAGAGTGATCCTCTGTTTGTGCTTTCTCCTTCAAACAGTCTTCAACCCTAAAAGTCGCCGCCTTTGGGTTTTCCAAAACAAAAGTGAGATTTTTCGCCGACGCAGGCTCGTATATTCTGGCCGCCGCCGTAATTATCGCGGGAGAAGAAGAAGAAGAAGAAGAACACAAAACACTTCCCTCGCTCTCCCTCTCCACACCGTAATCATCAGTTAACGATCTGTAACCTTCTCTGCTTAATCTCTCGAAAGTTTCAGTCTGAAACGCGAATTTAAAAACCAGTTTCGGCGATCCACTAATCTCTTCTTCTTCTTCCTCTTCATCGATTCCAGAATTTTCTAATTCGATCACCATCTTCACTTGTTGGGAAAAAAATCGAGTCTTTGATGTGTCGGTTTCAACAATTGTACCTCTTCGAACACTACTGTGTTTATATATTTAAAGAAAAGTAAAAAAAGTTTTTTTTTTTTTTTTTTTTTTTTAATTTACGCGTATCTTATTTTATTAACGCGTAGAAACATTATTAATTGGAGAAAAAAATAATATAAAAATGGAAAATTAAAATAAAGTACCTGGAGGAGGAGAAGAAGATGAAGATAGAGGAGTTGAGGAGGAAAGAGAGAACGAAACGAGCATTGTATGATGTGAGATCAATTTCTGAAACGTAAAAATGGAATTTGATGATAATTTTCCTAAGAGAAGAAGAAGACATAAAAATGGATTTAGTGTTTTGATGACGAGTCGTTGTTATGTCGGTGAAAATTTTGTTATTTTTTTTCAATGGGAGTCTAATTATCTAGTTTGAAAAAAAGATAAAAATCAATAGTCATGCAGAAGAAAGTGTAAATTTGCAGATAAAGAGACTTTTTACCTAAAGAACCAAAAGAAACGTTTGTGAATATCGAAAGGATGATAATGATGACGATGTTGATGATGCATGAATAATAGTAATAGATTTTGAAGTGAGAACTAACAACAGATTGAGAAATTGAAGGGAAAGGAACAAGTGAGCGACTTGTAATTGTCAAATTAAACTACAAAATACAAAAAAGTGTGGTGTGCTTTGAGCTAATCTTATGGTTGCTTTGAATTGAACCATGGATTTCTCCACTCTGTTATTGGATGCCACATACCCATCTATCACTAACATTACACTCTCTTTTTATTTTTCATAAAATTTTACTTTATAATTTGTCGTAACTCAGATTTTTTTTTTAATGATTCAAAAAAGAATTATATATGTATCACACGTTTGACCTTTTTGGTATTTGATGCGACCCTTTTGTATATCTATACTATTAAATGGTGAAACTTAGGACTCATTCAAGTTATTACGTCAAGATGATCTCGCCGTGAGCCACCTCTCACCGTGAAACCTAGTCGGCGGAATATATTTTCTAATTTGATAGAATAAAAGAGGTAGCCTTCGTTTATATCCTTGATGTGAGTTGTTGAGGTATTTTCTTCGGTTGAGTGTGATTATAACAATATTCTAGGCTTCGGTTAGCCTTTACACTCATGTGAACCACTGCAGTCAATAGGGTTGATTCCGACATTGAGCGGATCTTCACCGGTTGTCTAATCTACAATCATCTTAATTAAAGTATAAAATTATTATATTGTTGCAAGAGTATAAAATGTTATTGGGGATGATCGCTTGATATCAAACAAGAGGTTGTCGTTTAAGCTTTTGAGCAAGAGGACAATGTATGGATCATGGCATGGCCACTCACGTATGCAGACAATTTTTATGTTTAAAAAGACTATACAAATAATTGATAAAAGCATGGTGACATCCCCGAACGAACATAAAGATATGTGCAAAACACCATAAACATAGATTTTTGTACTGTTTGGTGTAACGAGCGACAGATTTTGGTGCCGTCCGATTTACTTTTGCGAACCCAAAACAAAAATCCGACTTGATTATTATTCGACTCGAAATCAAGGCGTAGATTATGTCCATTTATCAACCAAAATTTTTATTCAACCTAACTAAAACCTACCCGATGTAAAAACAAGACGGTAAACAAATTTAGAGAAATTTTATGATTCGATTTACAGATTAAAAATTATTTGTTTTTACAATTCTTGTTTTTGGAAGAGTTATATTTAGAAGACAATATTAAAAACAAAAGCAATACAAAAGCAAAGCTATAGCATAACGTAGTACTAACTGTTTTCAAAATGCAATAATACTTAGTTTAGAGGTTATATGGGGGGAGACCTCAAGTTTCCTTCCTATGGGAGAGATCTATCAAATGCTCCTGCTCTATGGAGAGAAATTTCTCATCCCCTGTGAGAGCGGTCTCCAACACCCGCCGGTTTGGAGTGGAAGTCCCATCCGTTAACACACTTCTTTCGCTCGTCACCAAAGCTGAACCAGATTTACCTAGTTTGGCGAGTTGTTGTGCTCCCAAAGCCCCGCCGGTTTTGCTGTGTGACTTCTCCCTCCGACTAGGCGGTTTACCGCTGTCGAGACTTTTCTCTGTCTCAGCCAATACGCCATCTCTCTCGGGTAATCTCTCCGAAGAAACTATTTTGGGTTGCTTCCCCACCTCCTTGGCCGCCAAGGAGCACCGCCGCCTCACCTTGTGCAAATCTAATGTGGAGCTGCAACGGAGATGGTCGCTCATCCCGTTTTCTCGACTAAACGGAGTTGTCTCTGGAAGTGGGCTAACACATGGCAATTTTTTCATCCTTCACTTAATGGACATAGGCCCAACAAACTTCAAATGTTCACAAACGGGTATAATTCTTGATATATAACTACTTACAAATTAATAAAAAAGTAATATATAATTTTGCTTATAAGATGAGCCTCAAAATTACAGCCTATAAAATGTCAATCTGATAGAATTTTGGGCACGTATTTAGTTTTGCTAATTATAC
Source organism: Camelina hispida (assembly GCA_023657505.1). NCBI lineage: Eukaryota > Viridiplantae > Streptophyta > Magnoliopsida > Brassicales > Brassicaceae > Camelina > Camelina hispida. The sequence continues at coordinate 36,834,432 of CP094635.1, forward strand.
ACCTTACGTTTCATGTTCACATGATCGTTACTTTGGCCTTGATTGGAAGAGCATATGAAAAAACTTTTTTAATTTTATCATCCAATCAACATTTATTAGGAGAGTATATAATGGAGCATTTAGAAGCGGCAGATGCTCTCATATGCTCTCTTTCTATATGCTCTTATTTGAAGCATTTCCCAAGCATTTAACTCTAAAATATTAATATATACAAAAAATAATTTTAAAAAATTAATCTTTTTTAAATAGAAAATTATGATTTCATAAAATATAAAATTATTTGTTATAAGATAATATATATATGAGAAACTACTTAATGTTATTATTTAAAATAATATAATAATTTATTTAATACATTAAAATATTAATGTGGATATAACGTTTATAATATATATTATTGTTTTATTATAGTTTCATATGTTATATAATATATATTTTTAAAATTTATTGAAATTAAAAATATAATTATAGTTATAATTTTTATAAAAACTTATAATATATATTAATTATTTTGTAATTAATGTGTTACATTATAAATATATATAATTGAAAATTATTAAAGTTATATATATAACAATTTATAGTATTTATTAAATATAAAATATATTAAAAATATTATATAGCAATGAGTGATAATTAATTTTCTTAATGAAACACATTTAACTTATATTTATTTAATAAATATCATATATTAAATATAAATATCATATATGATACTCACTGCTATACCAATCAACTAAATGTGTTATATTAATCAGAGCATACAGCTTATGCACCTTAATGCTTATGCTGCATAATGCTAATGCTCTAATATATGTTGTTCCAATCAAGTGTATATGCGAAAAAAAATAGCAAATATATAAACATTAAGCACATTTAAAATTAAGAAATTCTATTTGATGTGGAGATTTAAACATTACAAAGTTGTATTAACATTAGAAAGCAAAAAATATATATATATATATATATATGAGAAAGGATAACCATAAAAGCATAAACACAGTTGCTGTTGATCTTGAATCACTTTCTTACTTGGGAAAGGGAAGTTTCTTCTTGATCGTTCCTCTGGCAAGTGGCACTCATAAAAAAATGATGGTTAGATAAATGTGGAGAAATAACAACTCATTAAATTAGTAAGTATGTAAGTGCAATGAATTATGTTATAATATTTACATGAATTAAAAAATCGTAGAGATGAAGGTAGTACCATTATATGAACCATCGTCGTAGAATTTTCTGGAATATCTCTTCAAAAACAAAAATCAATTCCCCTTCTCATCAACAATTGGAATATATAAAAATCATAATTAATATAAGTTGAAGATAAAATTTATTAATAAGAACAAAAGTTTAAATATTTATCTGCCTGAGAATTGTAAGTGTAGTTTAGATGAACAATCAGGAAAAAAAGAAAGAGAGGAATACAGATAAAAGAGACAGAATTAGGATTTAAATAGAGGAGAATTCGGTTGTAAAATCACCTAGAACGTGGAGGTGTTAGTGGGGAAAAAATTAGCGTTTCAGGAGTGTTTAATGAACGTGGAGGTGTTACATGTTAGTGGGAGAAAGTCACGAAAAAGAGAAACAAACAAAGATAGTAGTTCTAGGGTTTACAAATAACTAGTATTCTACTCGTACTACGTACGGGGACTCACTATTTGTATTAAATTCATATGTGCGATGTTGGTGAGGGATTCAGCACCCCCCGACATACCGAGCTGAACCAGAAATATTAATTGACTATTTAACCGGGAATCCGGTTAAGGGTTCAATTAGGTCGGGGTCAATTCGGATGAAGTGTAATCTTGGAGAGGAAGAAACCAACTTCTACTTCGGTGCGGCGGCCGACTCAAGCAATAAGGCAGTTTTCCATATTTCACTTCGTCCGCTAAGGAAAGTTAATATATTTAGCGATCTACGAACATGTATAAATAATGGGAGACTTCTCCATTGTAGATCATCCAGAATTGAATACAATAATCGACTTCTCCTTTTGTTCTTAGCAATAAACCCTAATTTCCTTGAGTTCATCTTCCTTACTTTTAATTTCAAGGTTTAGATCTATTTTCTAGAGAGATTGTCTTATTGAATTTGTTTCCCCTCTAAAACAAATTCATTGTGGAAACCTAGTTTCTACAATTGGCGCCGTCTGTGGGGACGCAAATCGTCTCTAGAAAAATTACTCTCTGAGAAAATCTCCCTAAGAAGCCTTGCAACAATGTCTTCTATCATCGTCAACGAAGTCCCCGAAGCAAACCGCACAACTTCCAGCATGCCCGATCTCATAGGCGTCACACCCTCTCAGGATAGCGCCGCAACACTAAGTGGCACGTCGACCAGGCCGGTCATCGCCGTGTACTCTCGTCACCGCGTCAACACGACGGCAAACCTGGTCGAAACTTCCACCGAACTTCCTGTCAGGGTCAGGTCTGAGGGGGAAAACAGCCAGGAGGCAGGGCGAACTCGCGAAGAGCCAGTCAACCTCGACACGGAGCCCTCTTACGAACAGACCCCTAACGAGGCGGATGCTCGCACCACAGAGCAGCAGCTCAGCGCACAGGGCGGGAACCTCCCCGTTCGCATCACGCCAGTGGCCCAAAACCCACAGGTCGTTTCCATGGAGGACTTCAAAATCTTGTTCGACTCCATGACAAAAGATATCTACCAGATGATCTCCGACACCAACCGCAGAGTCGATGTCGTCGTAACCCAGACGACCCCATCACAAGTCTCTGCTGGACAGTCACTCGACTTAGGCGGACTCACTCGTCGTCTCAACTTTTCGGACGCACAATTCGAGCGGAGGAATCCTCCTCCTCAGACGACGTCGAGTACCTGACCGACGAATCCGAATTTGCGGATACCTGAGTGCTCGGCCATCCCGGTCACCCGCCACGCGAACTCCGGACCTTGCTTCGAACTCGAAGAAATCAGGTCACAGATTAGTGGCATGAACACGCTCCTACATCGAGCTATCAGCACGGCTCCGGAAATCGATAGGATCGTCGAAGTGACTCGGCAGTCGCCCTTCACTCAACGGATAGCGCGAGCCGCCGTATCGAATGTCAAGCTGAAGCTTCCGATCTACCAGGGAGACAAAGATCCGGTCCAGTTCATGACATCCTTCATGGCGACTATGTCAAAAGCACGGTTCACCGAAGAGCAAAGGGACGCCGGTTGCTGTCAACTGTTCGTGGATAGCCTTTCCGGCCCCGCCTTGGTATGGTTCACGAGGCTCGAGCCGAACTCAATTGACAACTTTGACCAGTTGTCCAAGGCCTTCCTCAAGAACTATTGAATCCTCATCGAACGCGGCGTGACAAGTTCGGATCTCTAGGAGATGGCCCAGGAACGAGGAGAACCCATCGCTAGCTTCTTGAACAAGTTCAAAGAAAAGCTGACAAAGGTCAACGTCCCGGAGGATGCAGCAATGGCAGCCTTCAGAAAGGGTCTGATCCCTGGATCACCTTTACGAAAGGACCTCAACATCAGGGAACCCAAGGACCTTGATGACGCGCTACACCGAGCCTCCAGATTCGCACTCGACGAGGAGGAGGAGGCCCGAATAGCTGCAAAAACAAATGATGAACAACCGTCGCATCCCCCCAAGGCCAAAAACCGGGTGGAACACCACGAACCCCGCAAGCACCACGAACCCCAGGATCGAAAAAGGGCGTCATCCACGCAGTCTCCGAGGTGGATGATCAAGAAAAGCAATCGTCTGACCCAAAGGAACTCTACTGCGATTTTCACATGTACCCCGGTCACTCCACACATGAGTGCGTCCACCTGAAGAACTACTTGTACGCGAAGTATCTCTCCGGCGAAGTCGAAGCTACTTATCAGCCAAAAGGCGCCCGTGGAGGCAGAGGTCGCCGAGGGGGATGGCGTGGCGGACGATCTAACCGAGGCCGTGGTGCAGGCGGCGGACGAGGCCACGACGGACCACCCAACGCAGTCCAACAGCCGGCCAACCAAGCACTCGCGAACCACCAAGAGGAGGCGCCCCGAGCAGATGAACTGCCTGGCCCTCCCAAGAGGCTGAGGGGACAAAACCCGGAGCGGGCTAATTCCCCTCCCCGTGGACAAATAACCATGATACTTGGTCCTCCTGAGGACTGCGCAGACTCCGTCTGCGCATTGAAGAAGAGGGCACGACGAGTTTACACCCTTCAAACAGCTCCGAGCGAGCCCTCACTATGTTCGGACCCGATATCGTTCACTTCGGAGGATGCCAAAGGAATCCAACACCCCCATTCAGACCCTTTGGTTATCGAAGTCTAAATGGGCGACTTCGACGTCGAGCGAGTCCTGATTGACACCGGGAGCACCGTCAACGTACTCTGCTGGCAAACGATAGAAAAAATGGGCGTCACACCAGACCAACTGAAGCCCGAAACTCAAACGCTTACGGGCTATGATGGGGTCGCCAAGATGTTGATGGGCGATGTAAAGCTGCAAGTACGAGCTGGCGGAGTGACCAAGAAGACTAAGTTCACAGTCGTTGACGCACCACCGATCTACAACGCTATTTTGGGGGTACCATGGATATACGCAATGCAGGCCGTACCATCGACCTACCACCTATGCCTAAAATTCCCGACTACCACAGGAATTCGCACACTTTACTGCGATCAGAGGGTGGCCCGAGTCTGCTCTGTTATCGAAAAGAAGCGGAGGAAGACGGAGGACGCATAGCAATTACAGAGCGGGGATCATCTTACCGGTCCCCGAAAGCCGGAGCGGGATCGCCTCAAATCTCCGGAGTGTCAGATCTTACAGGCGAACATAGACCCATCCGACCCCTTGCGGACTGTCGGTATCGGGGCCGAACTCGACGAGCACATAAAGACTAAGCTGATCGCTTTCCTGCAATCTCGAGCTTTCACATTCGCCTGGTCAACGAAAGACATGGTCGGGATAAGCCCCGAAGTCATGTGCCATAAACTCAACATTGATCCCACGTTCAAGCCGATCAGACAGAAACGCAGGCGTCTGGGCCCGGACCGAGCCAAGGCGGTCCAAGACGAAGTCGAACGACTACTCAAGGCAGATCAAATAATGGAAGTCCAGTACCCTGATTGGTTAGCTAATCCGGTGGTGGACTTCACCGATCTCAACAAAGCTTGTCCTAAGGACAGCTTTCCTTTGCCGCACATAGATCGTCTCGTGGAAGCCACGGCTGGAAACCAATTGCTTTCATTTATGGACGCTTTCTCAGGGTACAACCAGATCGCCATGAGTTCGGCCGACCGCGAGAAAACGACATTCATTATGGATAGGGGGACCTATTGCTACAAAGTGATGCCGTTCGAATTGAAGAACGCCGGAGCAACCTACCAGCGATTGGTAAACATGATGTTCGCAGACCTGCTCGGCAAAACTATGGAGGTCTATATAGACGATATGCTGGTCAAGTCTTTGATCGCAGAACAGCACGTCCAACATCTGGCGGAGTGTTTTGACATCTTGGATCAATTCCAGATGAAACTAAACCCAACGAAGTGTACATTCGGAGTAACTTCCGGAGAATTCTTGGGGTATATCGTCACCGAACGGGGCATAGAGGCAAATCCTAAACAGATCGAAGCTATACTGGGACTTCCGTCACCGACCAGCAAGCGAAAAGTACAACGCCTAACTGGCCGGATCGCCGCTCTAAATCGTTTCATCGCCCGATCAACGGATAAGTGCCTCCCCTTTTACCAACTCCTTCGCGGAAATAAGGATTTCCATTGGAACGAGGAATGCGAGATTGCCTTTCGCCAGCTGAAGGTGTTAGAATTTGGAGAATAAAGATGAGAGTTGAGAGATTTAGAATCGGTAGACAAAGAGAATAAGGAAGAACATAAGATTAATTTTTCATTCCAAAATTATATCTATTACAAGGTCGGCTATGGCCTATATATATCAAGACAAATTCTAGGGCTACACCCTTCACCAACCGCACATCTACATGATAGGGACAGGAAGAGAGAGGAGGCTGATCCCAAGGCTGATAGCGACCCGTCCTAGCCTCCTTAAACCAAACACCACACACGTGACTCCACTTGCTCCACTTGCGCTTTCCTCCAACGGCTATCTTGGGAATTCTAGAGTCTTCTAATGGGCTTAGGATGAGCGGCCTCTTCACTTGTCCACACACACGAAGGTGACTCGGCCTTATTGCCTAATCGCACGGTCAATGGTTGTCTTGGTCTTATTCTTGGTCAATACTCCCCCTCAAGCTTAGCCATATGCAAAGGCTAAGCTTGGAACCCGCGAGCAGCACCTCATTAAAAACCTTGGCTTAGAAAACCTCATGGGACAAAACTAAGTCAAGGGAAAAAGAGTATGCTGTCCGCGGATTAGAGGAGTGCGATCAAGGTCTTGTGAGGTCTACAAGTCCTAGTTTGTTGAGAATGTGATCACAAACCTTAGGACTTGCGGACTTAGTGAAAATGTCGGCCAACTGATCTTCACTTCGAGTATGGCAAGGTAATATCACTCCTTCTTCAATCTTCTCTCGAACCTTGTGGCAATCACTCTCAATGTGCTTGGTTCGCTCATGAAAAACGGAATTGGTGGCTATGTGAATTGCTGCTTCATTGTCACAATGTATAGTGATAGGATGTTGTGATTCAATGCCAAGATCCTTGAGCAGCCCCTTTAACCATGTAAGTTCGTTGGTCAACTTTCTCATCGCTCGATATTCGGCCTCCGCACTTGAACATGATACTACCTTCTGCTTCTTTGACTTCCAAGTCACAAGATTTCCTCCTACGAAAGTGCAATATCCGGTGGTTGACCTCCTATCAAGCGTGTCTCCATTGTAGTCCGCATCACAATAGCCCACAATCTCGGTGTTCTCATTCTTTCCCATCCAAATGCCTTGCCCCGGACTGCCTTTGAGATAGCTTAGGATCCGCTCGACCTGGCTCCATTGGTACTTGCTAGGGGCCTTCATATGCTGGCTAACCTGATTCACAGCATAGCATATGTCAGGTCTCGTAATTGTAAGATAAATCAACTTACCTACAAGCCGGCGATAGCGCGTGACATCCTCATATGGCTCGTCCAAGGGTTCACGCGGTTTGCCCTCCTTGGCTCGTAGACTCTCCCCCTTTCGCTTGAGCTGGTAGTCTTCATCAAGTGGTGTAGATGCCGGAGACGCGCCGAGCTTGCCGGTCTCCTCCAACAAGTCAAGTGTATACTTGCGTTGGGAAAGGAAGAGGCCCTCCGGTGAGCGACAAATCTCTATGCCAAGAAAGTATTTGAGTTCTCCAAGGTCTTTGATGTCAAACTCCTTCTTGAGTGCCGCCTTGGTGTCATGAACAGCAGCCTTATCGTCGCCAGTCACAATAATATCATCGACGTAGATGAGGATCACCACCCGGCCAAGATTGGTTTTGCGTGTGAAAAGGGTGTGGTCTGCCTCCGAACGTCTAAAACCATAAGCCTTGAGTGTGGAACTCAGTTTGTGATACCAAGCACGGGGCGACTGCTTAAGGCCATATATAGCCTTTCGCAGCCGCAAGACTTTGCCCGGAGCCACTATGTCTTCAAGGCCGGGAGGGGGCGTCATATATACTTCCTCATCGAGTTCACCTTGAAGGAAGGCGTTCTTGACATCCATCTGCCATAAGTCCCACGAGAGATTGACCGCAAGAGATAGCACTACCCTAACCGTATGGAGTTTGGCCACCGGCGCAAAGGTGTCCGTGTAGTCCGTGCCGTATGTTTGGGTGAAGCCGCGAGCCACTAGCCGGGCTTTATGACGTTCAACTGCACCAGTACTCAAATACTTGATGGTGAACACCCATTTGGAGCTCACGGCCCGCTTGCCTTTAGGTAAGTCGGATTCATCCCATGTGTGGTTGCGAATCATGGCGCCGGTTTCGTCTTTGACAGCGTCTAACCAAACTTGATGGTCCTTGGCTTCATCATAGGTCTGTGGGATCCAGTGGGCATCCACTTGGCCAAAGAATGCTTGGTGATCAGTCGGCAACAGCTCAAGTGAACAAACGGCTTGAATAGGATGGGCGACGGCTTGACTATTGTAATAGACCCGCTTGTTCTTCCACGTGGAGGGATCAGATCGAAGTCGAGTACTTCTGCGCAAGACTGGTGGAGGAGGTGGCTCCACGGTTGGTAGCTCAGTAGGCGTACTGTCCGTAATGGCCGTCTCCATGCGCTCCTCGGTAGCGGCCACAGCCGGGGCAGGTGTGGCCATTGTAGGGCCAGGAACAGGGGCACCGACCATAGGTAGGGCAGGCTCAGGCGGCACACCTTCTTGGTTGAAATCACTATCATTTGCCTCGCCTTGGTCAGCCCCACCCTCCGTAGAAGTTGAGCCTATCGTTGGCCGCACAACGTTCGTTGGTGGGGACGGATTTCCAAGGTGATCAAGGAGGAACCGTAGGCTTGAGGCTCGGTCATTAGGTGAGGTGGAGAGGTCTTTGAGGCTGTTCCAATCCTTCTTGTCGTAGTAGCCTACATTCTCTAGGAAACGAACATCGCGAGAGACATGTAGCCGGCTTGTGGCCGGATCATAACATTTGTACCCCTTTTGTGTGGTGGAATAGCCAATGAACATGCACTTTGTACTCTTGGCGTCTAACTTACTCCTTTGTTCTCCTGGTACCAACACAAAACAAACACAACCGAAGACGCGTAAGTGATCTAGGGATGGTTTAAATTTGTTTAATACCTCAAATGGAGATAAGTCGTGGAGGACTCTAGTCGGTGTTCGGTTGATCAGGTAGCATGCGGTCATCACAGCATCACCCCAAAATCTTTTAGGAACACTTGAATGGAACATCATTGACCGCGCAACCTCCATGAGATGCCGGTTCTTTCTCTCGGCCACGCCGTTTTGTTGTGGCGTGTAGGGGCAACTAGTCTGATGGAGAATTCCATGCTTAGATAGATATTCTTTGAATTTGCCACTTGTGTATTCTCCCCATTATCAGACCTTAGTACCTTAAGCTTAGCATTAAACTGATTAGTCACATAGTTTTGAAAATTAACAAAGGCATCAAAAACTCTATCTTTAGAGGGTAACAAAGTAATCCAAGTATATTTTGATTTTTCATCAATAAAAGTCACAAAATACTTGTTACTATCCCTAGATAGGCATGGTGATGTCCAAACATCAGAGTGAACCAAATCAAAACAATTTTCATAAATAGTAGATGACTTAGGAAAAATAGACTTGCAATGTTTTCCAAGAATACAAGGTTCACAAGTAGAGTTATCAAAAGAAATATTAGGAAACATCAATCCTAAAGCACGCGAATGTGGGTGGCCAAGCCTCGCATGCCACACCATATTCGAATCAACAACAAAACAAGATTTAATAGAAGATAACTTTGGATCGGTTTTCTCTAGGACATAGAGATCTCCACTCCCTTGCCCTTCTCCAAGAACCTTTCCAGTCTCAATATCCTGAAAATGAACACTGTTAGGACCAAAGATTGCATAACAATTCAAATCATTTGTGGCCCTTTTAACCGATAGGAGATTAGAGGTAAAGGTAGGCATAAAGAAAGCTTTTGAGGTTTTATCAAATAGTTTCAAGTCCCCTATTCCTTTTACTGGTATTTGGTCTCCATTGGCAATAATAACATTCCCTAAAGCCGGTTCTATGTTGTTTATTAGACTAGGATTGCTAATCATATGATGTGAGGCTCCCGAGTCAATAACAAGCGATTTACTAGGCTTAGAAGTAAAGAAAGAGATACCAGACTCCTTGAGTGAAGCAATGGAGCGAATGAGGGCCTCTATGTCTGACTTCCTTACCACCTCCCCATGGGATGCCGTCATGGCCACCTCCACTCCTTGCTTCGAAGAGCCGGCACCTTTGTCGCCTTCCGCGTCCTTAGAGAGATTCGCCTTGAACTTCGCCGGCTTGAGGTGAGGGTGAAGGATCCAACATTTGTCCTTCATATGGCCTCTCTTCTTGCAATGGTCACACACCCAGACCTTCCTCTCTTCTTGCTTGTACACCCCTTTGTTGGCCGTGACAAGCTCCCCCTTACCGCTAAATAGATCAAGTGAGCCTTGTTCCTTTTGAACTTGAGCACACACTTCTTCAAAGCTAGGCAGCTTGTCTCCTCTTAGGATGTGCTTCATGAGATCGTTGAAGGCTGGATTGAGCGTGAGTAGGAGACCAAAGACTTTGTCTTGCTCCTTTCTTTCATTTAGGACCGCCGGATCTAGAGAGCTTGGCCGTAAGGCCTCAAGCTCCGACCAAAGGGCTCTATACTTCCCAAGATGTTTAGTAAACTCCAAATCATCTTGGCTCAAGCTGTTGATGGCTCGCTTGACTTCAAAGACTCGAGTCAAGTTAGAGACATTCCCATAAACACTCTTAAGTGTTTCCCAAAGTTCCTTAGCCGTTTCACAATATGAGTAGGCTTCAAGGATTGATGTGTCTAGAGAGTTTTGGAGGACTGATAGGACCACTTGGTCTTCTTGGAACCATTTGGCCTTCCTCTCGCTCTCTTCCTCTTCTTCCGTCTTGGAAGCATCTTCTCCTTTGGGGTTTTCCTTTGGAACATAGTCGCTCTCAACATGACTCCAAAGGCCACGACCTCCAAGGGCGGTTCTTGTGGTTCTTGTCCACAGCAAGTAGTTTGTCCCCTTCAGGACAATCGGTGTGACTATGGGCTTGGCGTTTTCCATGGCCGGATTGCTATGGACCGATGGATAAAGCTTTTACCCGGAGAATAAGAAAGGTGCGAGTAAGCGAACAACAAAGAGAATGAGATTAAAGGTAAGAAAAGGGTTTAGACTATGAAGAATCGAAGAACATGCTCTGATACCATGTTAGTATTTGGAGAATAAAGATGAGAGTTGAGAGATTTAGAATCGGTAGACAAAGAGAATAAGGAAGAACATAAGATTAATTTTTCATTCCAAAATTATATCTATTACAAGGTCGGCTATGGCCTATATATATCAAGACAAATTCTAGGGCTACACCCTTCACCAACCGCACATCTACATGATAGGGACAGGAAGAGAGAGGAGGCTGATCCCAAGGCTGATAGCGACCCGTCCTAGCCTCCTTAAACCAAACACCACACACGTGACTCCACTTGCTCCACTTGCGCTTTCCCTCCAACGGCTATCTTGGGAATTCTAGAGTCTTCTAATGGGCTTAGGGTGAGCGGCCTCTTCACTTGTCCACACACACGAAGGTGACTCGGCCTTATTGCCTAATCGTACGGTCAATGATTGCCTTGGTCTTATTCTTGGTCAATAGAAGGAATATCTGACTTGCCACCCAGTTTTAGTCAAACTAGAGGACGGCGAAACACTATACCTCTATGTCTCGGTTTCCAGTTCGGCAGTCAGCGGGGTGTTAGTCCGAGACGACCGTGGAGACCAAAAACCTATCTTTTACACGAGCAAAGCACTAAACGACGCAGAATCCCGATACCCCACGCTGGAAAAACTGGCCCTTGCAATAATCGTCGCAGCACGGAAACTGCGACCCTATTTTCAATCGCACTCTATCGTTGTGCTTACTGACTAACCGCTCCAAACCATCCTCCATAGTCCTCTCCAATCCGGACGCATGGCAAAGTGGGCAGTCGAACTCAGCAAGTACGATATCGAATACCGTTCTCGCCCAAGTCTGAAGTCACAGGTTCTGGCTGACTTCATCACCGAACTATCGCCTGAGCTCGACGACCCCGCCCCCACAATCGAGCAATGGACAATGTTTGTCGACGGTTCGTCAACAAATCAAGGATCCGGGGTGGGACTCGTCCTCCGATCCCCCATCGGTGAAATCCTCGAGCAGGCATTAAAGCTCAATTTCAAAGCGTCGAACAATGAAACCGAATACGAGGCAGTTCTCGCAGGACTCCGTTTAGCCCAGGGACTTGGAGTCAAACACCTGCAGGTCTTCTGTGACTCCCAACTCGTAGTCAGCCAGTTCAGCGGAGAATTCGATGCCAAAAACAAGCGGATGGGAGCATATCGACAGTTGGTCCGCACGTTATCCGGAGAATTTACATCTTTCTCTCTGACAAAGGTCCCACGGAATGAGAACGCATCCGCCGATGCCCTCGCAGCTCTGGCAAACTGCTCCGACCCCGAGTTACGGCGTACCATTCCAATTGAATGCATCGATGCTCCCAGTATTGATCCAGACGGCCAGATCGCCCTCATCAACGACGACCCAATCCCAATGGAAGTCGACGAGCCAATAGAAGATATGACGGACATTGCTACACCCCCGGAGGATTGGCAGCTTGAGATCAAACTTTACATCTCCGAAGGCATCGTCCCGACAGATCGATGGGCAGCTCGACGACGGAAGGCGCGAAGTGCCAGGTACATCCTATTGGACAGTGAACTATATCGCCGAAGTGCGTCAGGAGTGTTCCTTACCTGTGTTACTTGGGACGAAGCCGAACGTATCATGATGGAGGTGCACGAAGGCGAGGGCGGCAACCACTCTGACGGACTCGCACTCGCTCTTAAAATTAAAAAGGATGGACACTATTGGCCTACCATGATGGCCGATTGCGAGACTTTCGCAGCCAAATGCGAAGCTTGTCAGCGCCATGGACCAATGCGGCATGTCCCGCCCAACCTGTTAAATACCATGACAGCTCCATATCCTTTTATGCGCTGGGCCATGGACGCCATAGGACCTCTACCGGCATCCAAATCCAAGAAGTATGTCCTGGTGCTGACCGATTACTTCACCAAGTGGGTGGAGGCAGAATCGTTCACGAGGATCCAATCCTTAGACGTGACCAACTTCATATGGAAGAACATCATATGTCGCCACGGACTTCCATACGAGATTATCACCGACAACGGCACCCAATTCACCTCGATGTTCACCAGACGCTTCCTGACAAAGTGGCAAATCCGTCTCAGCACTTCGACTCCTCGGTACCCGCAAGGAAATGGTCAAGCTGACGCCACAAACAAGTCAATCGTCGACGGACTCAAGAAACGTCTCGGTCGAAGGAAGGGAGCATGGGCAGATCACCTAGACGGTGTGCTTTGGTCATATCGCACAACCCCGCGGCGAAGCACGGGACAGTCCCCTTTCTCCCTCGCATATGGTCTTGAAGCACTTGCCCCGGCCGAAGCAAGAGTCCCGACACTTCGTCGAACTATGATGGTCGATAACCCCGAACTCAATGACAAGATGCTAATCGACCACAAGGACCTTGCCGAAGAGTTGCGTGACAAGGCTTTGGTTCGAGTGCAACACTACCAAGATGCAGCGGCTCGATACTATAATAAAACTGTTCGTCAGCGGCGTTTTAACGAAGGCGATCTAGTCCTGCGAGAAGTTTTCGAGAACACCAAGGAAGTAAACGCCGATAAACTCGGCGCTCGATGGGAGGGTCCATACCTCGTATCTAGAGCAGTTCGTCCAGGTGTCTACGAACTCGGAACCATGGACGGGGAACGGATCAAAAATTCGTGGAACGCGGCCCACCTGAAACGTTACTACAGCTAAGTCGTTGTTACGACTCTACCTAGGAGTCTTCGGGATTCCGAACGCCATTTATCTTTCTTTGTTAATACGAACTACGGTTGGCTTGATCCCCAGTTCGGGGTACGTAGGCAATTCCTTATCTTTTGAAGATTAAGCGAATACAGCTAATATATTAATAAAGTTTTTCCCAGTTGAAGAAACTTCTTCGTATTTTCGGGCATATTCAAACCGGCGACAAGCCGATATGCAAAATATCATATTCCCTTACACGGTTTGAAAAAACCAATCAAAATAACATAACTAAGTCAATCCCCATTACATGCTTTAGAGCGTTCGCCAAAAAAAAAAATTGAGAAAAGAGACGCAAAGGGAGAAAATCCCTTCGACGACTCAGGGTCCTAGATGAGAAAAGAACGGTCCACCTTCACCGTCTGGGTTGGTCCTGCAAACGAAGTGGAGGCGGCGGACCTGACAGATCGTCTGCCAGCGGTTCCTCCACCGTTACCTTGTCCAGTTCACTCCTCCAGAACTGACAAGATTGCCTCAGGGTCTCCAGCCTCTCCCTCGGCACTTCAACGCCTCCCGATGACAGGCCTTCCGAGAAGGAACACGGGCCCTCAACCAAGTGCCTCTCACGGAAAATCGGGCCGGCCGACTCCAGGAAATTGGCGTACCGCCTTAACCTTTCTATGGAAGCTCGGTAGGCTCAGATATCCACAGTAAACGGGTGCGCGGTCTCTTCGAGGGGCTGACAGTCGTCCTCGAAAAGGACGGGCACCTCCATACTCGCCACCAACTCTCGGCACTCCGCACGTGCGGCAAGCAGCCTAGTCATACGCCAATTCTCCAAGAAGAAGCCTTCGGCGATCATCTCGTTCAGGACCCGAATAGTCCCGTCCAAACGATAAAGCTGACAGACTTCGGCCAAACTACGGCGTCTCGCCATAAGGTGCGCCCCCAGTCTATAGCGGCGAGCCCGATACCTTCGGAGTTCTTGACACACGAGGCTCCCTTCAACACCCGTCATATCGACATGAGGGACCGGTGCGCGAACTCGGAAAGACTCCACGCCCTCCCGGGTGGAAGGATTATCTGATGATTCGGCTCGATCGGAACCGCTCGTTCTCGCGGCTAACATTTCCAGAGCCCGTCTCAGCCACATAGATCGAGTAGTCACCATCTCTATATTTTCGAAAGATGTGGAGGTTAGAATGATTCCCCAAATCCTATTTATACAGAATTGTGGGAAGTAACCGCCGCTAAATTCACCAATCAAAGTGCAGCGTGATTTTCGCAGGGTCCCAAGAATAATTCTCAAAGACCGTGTGGCGCATTTAATGAAGCGTGTTCATTATTTCCAAAAGAGAAAAAGGAAAATTGTCCTTAAAAAACAAATATATATATATATATAATAATAAAAAAAACTATACACTCTATGTATACCTTAGTTCGATCCGGACTAAGAATCTATTAGTTCGTACTGAACTCATCCCACGTTGACACCCTGGCTAGGTGATCAGCTAGTATAACTACCCACTATCTTTCAGGATAAGCCGAACCCAGAGTTATTACTTCGCACCTGACTTTCCTATGTAGGGATAAGCCGGACCCAGAGTATTTATTCCGCACCCGCTTTTTATTTTTGGGGTAAGCCGAACCCAGAGTGTTTATTTCGCACCCAAACTTTAGTCCGGACGGAATGGTTAGCCGAACCCAGAGAACATTTTCGCAGTCCGACATCCGAACTAAAGCAAAGGAGATAAGCCGAGCCCATTATCTCGCTCTCCGACTAAACACAACTTTTGAGGCTCGAGTCTATGTTTTCTACCATCAATTAATATAAAATTGTCTGATGTAAGCTGGGAGACGTCTCGCCTCTGACATTTATTTCAAATAGCGAAGCTCAAATAGCAAATCAAATTTCTTATTATTGCAAAAGTTTTATTCTAAGCGAAATTCAAGTTCGCCCGTTACATTGCAGCTAGGTTTTATTAAATAATCAAATAGAACATCCTAATTCCGAGCTGGAGCGCCATTCGCAGCAATCTCACAAATGCTCGTCTTGAGTCGTTTCGGCATTGGCCATAGCAGCTGCAACCCAGTCTTTTCCCAGTCCTCGGAATGAGTCTCCAATGCTCTGGCTTTCTGTTCGGATTCGTCAAGCAGTGCAGTAGTCCTTTTCCTTTTCGCCTTGAGTAGGGCAATCTCGGATTCCAAAGTCTTCAGCCGTCGATCGATTCTGCCTCTCTTCATATGAAATTACTGAAGATCTTGAGTCAGTTCTTGGTGCGTACCCTCAATCTGCATACGCCAAGTAAACAACGGGTTAGTATGAAGAAGACGAATTTCGATCGTTTATAAGGCAAGCAAAAAGGAAAAAAGGATAGGGGCTACCTGACGGAAAAAGGCATCGGCCTCGGCAAGCTCGGCATAAGTTGCACGCCGGTTGATGTAGAACGGCTTAACGTTACCTGGAATGAAGTCGCCAATCAAGGCCGGGTCCGTGTGCGTCGACCTCCGAACTGATTCTCTTCGGCATTCGTTGCAGTACGCAGCAAGACACGGCGGCAAGGCAGCTATCTTGTCAAACTCATTCTTAATCCAATCCTTTGGGTGAGATTCCAGCATCTCAAGTTTGAGTAGCAGATCTCGTTGTACTTGTTTCGATGCGGCAAGACGATCGCGGTATTCCGTGTGGCGATCTTCCACCTCGTGAAGAAATTCTTCCAATTCGCGTCTTTCTTCTGGTTTGACGCGGAACATCAACATCCAGGGAGCTCGGATGTTCGGGTAGTACGCCAACCCCCTTTCGATAGCTTTGGCATTCGAGAACGTCGGCACATCGTTGCCAACCAACGAGGATTCTACGCTGCTAATCGAGCTTGACATTGTCGTGATTGAAAACTTTCTTGGACGATTAATCCAGAGGCAGCATTGGATAGATTTATACAAGTATTGGAAGGTAAAACCCCTTTTTAAAATTGGCAACTTTCCGTAAGAATGCAAATTTTTCGAATTAGTCAGTTTTCCTTTTCTGACGAAAAGGAAAAATTCCGGTAATTAAATCTTTAAAGAGAAAATGGGCCGAACAAGTCGGCAAAGAAGGCCAAAGATGAGGCGGCGGCTGCGAAGAAGGTCAAAGAGTTTGCGGAAAAGAAGGCAGAAGATGAGGCGGCGGCTGCAAAGAAGGTCAAAGAGTTGGCGGAAGAGAAGGATGGAAATAATCCGCCAAAGAAAAGAGTTAGAAAGAATACTAAGCCTAATCAAATCATTCAATTGGGATCTGAGGATGGTGCCGACGCTGGTGCCGACGCTGCTGACAGCAGTATATGTGATATGACAGCCAAAATTATGGCTGAAAACAATATCCTTGAACCTGAATCTGAGGATGATGAGGAGGAAAAGATTAGGCTTGATAGAATCAAAGCTTTAAGGCTGGAGATTGTTAAGCTGTCCCCGGATGGAAGTTCATTGAATAAACTACAAGCTACACAAGAGAGGACTTTTCCTTATATTGGGGATAACGGACTGACGTGCATGAGGAAGAACTGTTCACCTGGACCTGGAATATATGATCCTCTGGCACCTATTGATCCGGTCAAGTTGCAGAAACTTTTGGAGTACCTAAAGAAAGCCGAGTATGACCCTTTAGACCCTTGTTAATCACATCTTGTTAAAATTATATTAACCTGTTCTTATTTTTTTCTTAGGGGTACCCCATTAGGCAAGTCAACATCAAATATTGAATTCTATAGGACTCTCATCACCGAAAGAAATAACTGGCCGTATGGTACATTTGGGTGGCTGTCTGATAAAGTAAGTTTAACTTGATGTCTGAGTTATTATGTTTACGGCTGAGATATGATACGTAATGGCTGAGTTATTATGTTTACGGCTGAGATATAATACATATTGACAGTAGGTGGCAGTGGTATGATTTGTTATTGTTTACGACTGACTTATATTACATTATGGCTGAGTTGTTGTTTACTAATCAGTTTTCTGTTTTACAGCACTTGGGCGCGTTTATGAGACTCCTCAGTATTAGGTACAAACGAGATCCCTTCCCATTCCACAACAAACGCATTGCGTTTATAGACCCGTGGTTCACTAGATTGATGATTGGTGATTATACGATGTTCAATATGAAACCCAAGTTTTTTAAAATGACTGGCAATAGTTATGAAGAGTTGGTTAAAGGTTTGTTACCACTAGATGAACCGACTAATTTGAAGTGGAGAGAAGATGTGGATCACCTGTATATTGCTCCACAAACTGGAGGCAATAACTGGGTGGCGCTGCACGTGGATCTAAAGAGAAGGCATATTGATTGCTATGATAGCATCGTGGGACAAGTAACCGAAAAGAGTGAGCTTACAATGCTTAATGATTGTAGGGCGTTTACACGGATGATTCCAGCAATGATGAACGCGAACGTTCCTCACGAAATTCGTACACCTACTGCCAGTCAGTTCGGTTTCAGGAGGAAGAGTGCCTCCAAGGTCCCTCAAAACGTACAGGTTGGTGACTGTGGCGTGTACGCTTTAAAGTTTATTGAATGTCTAGCGCTTGGTGTGTCTTTCGATGGAATCAGTGATCAAAATATCCAGGCTATATGGGTTAAAATGGCTGCAGAAATCTACGATGAGGCACCTGGTTTTTTTGATCCAGATTAAATAATGCATTATGTCCTTCCTTCGTTTCGTTTCTTTTGGAATTGTACTTGGATTTGTAAAACTTTGATTTGTCTATTTTCAAAATTATGGCTGGTTTACGGTTAAGTGACGGCTGATTTACATACTTCACACGGCTGACTTATGAAATATTTGTAAATTAAAATTATTATAACTCAAAACTAAAATATAGAATGAAAAAGTAATATGACAATCACTATAAGCAATGAAAAGTAATAATTATAGACAAAGATTGATTTTTACACATTCTGATCAAAATGTGTAAAACATTCAAAACATGACATTTAGGGGTTAGGGTTAGTGTTAGGGTTAGAGGTGTATGTTTCATATTTCCAACATTATGGGTTTTAATATAACAGTTTGGTTTTGGTTATATTGTGTTTGGTTTAAGGTGGTATTTGGATATACTAATATGATAACCATTTTTCAAATTTTAAAAAAATTTTTGAAATTATTTTTCGATTATTTCCGGTTATGTGTCGGTTAGACGAATATATAACCATAAATAACCAAACGTTTCAAAATTAGGTTGATTAACTTAATATAACCGATAGCAAGCCGAATATAACCGTAATTAACCGAAAATAATGGAAAAATAGTTTCCGGTTTGGTTCGGTTGGTCGGTTATTTATTCATTCTAATTTGGGGTTGGCTGAGTTATGGTAAAGTTATTGCTGAGTTATCGTTTACGGTATATTAATTTATTATATACCTTCTCGAGAAGACAAAAAGTGTTGTTGCAGAGACACAAACAATAAATATGTTTACTGTTAAGAACCACACACGTAATAAGTAAGATTTTAGCGATTTTTTATTTAAAAAGAATTTAAAATTTGAATTTGAATTTCATTTTTTTTTTTTAATAAAAATATTTCTCAAACATTTGACTGATACGGTTGAGTTGTCGACATAAACGGCTGACTTATGAAATATTTGTAAATTATAATTATTATAACTCAAAATTAAAATATAGAATGAAAAAAGGAATATTACAATCACTATAAGCAATGAAAAGTAATAATTATAGACAAAGATTGATTTTTACACATTCTCACCAAGAATGTGTAAAACATACAACACATGACGTTTAGGGGTTAGGGTTAGAGGTATATGTTTCATATTTCCAACATTATGGATTTTAATATAACAGTTTGGTTTTGGTTATATTGTGTTTGGTTAAAGGTGGTAATTTGGATATACTAATATAATAACCATTTTTCAAAATTTAAAAAAAAATTTGAAATTATTTTTCGGTTATTTCCGGTTATGTGTCGGTTAGACGAATATATAACCATAAATAACCAAACGTTTCAAAATTAGGTCGATTAACTTAATATAACCGATAGCAAGCCGAATATAACCGTAATTAACCGAAAATAATGGAAAAATTAGTTTCCGGTTTGGGTCGGTTTGGTCGGTTATATAGTCATTCTAATTTGGGGTTGGCTTAGTTATGGTAACGTTATGGCTGAGTTATTGTTTAGGGTCTTCTCAATAATATGAAGATATGAAAACGTATTCTTCTTTCTTTCTTGGGTCTTTTGTTCTGTCAGATTACTAATAAGTATTAAAACGTCTCTCGATATTACAAAAAGTGTTGTTAGGGAAGCGTGAAAAATCACTAATTCTGTGCCTGCTCAAATCCACACGCATAATAAATTCATAAAGTGAGTTTTTTATCACAAGATATTATTGCAAATAATTAAATAATTATTATTCGAATTTCGAATTTTATTTTTCTTAAAGTATTAAAACGTCTCTCGATATTATTAAAACGTTTCACGCATTTTTATTTTTTTGTAAAAGTATTTGTCCGACAATTTAAATTAAAATTATTATAACTCAAATCTAAATTTAAAATAATTATTCAAAGTGTTACGGTAAAGTGATGTCTGAGTTATTCTATATTGTGGTTGACTTATTGAACTTTATGATTGAGTTATGATTCTGTGATGGCTGAGATATCGTAATAACGACTGATTCCCTTCCCTTATATTAATATGAAAGTACTAACAAAACGAAAAAAAAAAAAAACACAAAATCATAGTTCGTAGTTCATAGTTCATTAGTTCATGTAGAAGACGACACAAAAGTACAATGACAATCACTTTTTGAATCCGACGTCATCTGGGCCAAATTCTTCAAACATATCGACCAAATCATTCCAAACTATGCTAGTCAACATCTTGGGTTTATTGCCACCACTCGCCCATATCCTCTTGAGAGCACGTATCTGGGATCTGAATATCGTTCTAGCCACCAAATTAAACTGCGTCCAGACCGTTAAAGTATGCTTTGGATCCCATGTGTATTTACGCTACAATTAAAGGAAAAGAACGATAAGAGTAAAGAATCTAGAGGTCAGTGATGAGGGACAAACCATTGAATATCTTGCCAACCTCTACAAATCTGATAGGAGAAGGTTTGAAGCAATGGCTAGGGAGATGACTAATCAATATGCTGGGAGAGGAAACTTAAATATGAACTTAAATAGTTCAAATCTATTTTTAAGAACTCTTGAATAATTTATCTTGTATTTGTTCTTTTTAATTAAATATTTCAGTCTCTGCTGTTGTAAACTCCATTTTTAATTAAATATTTCAGTAACGTAATGGCTGAGTTATCACAACAAACAATCTGAAAGCAAACAACTGAGTTATACTAATGTATGGCTGAGCTATGGTATTTAAGGGAAAACGAAAGGTCTCGTCGATTAATATAACGGCTAGTTATATTGATTTATAAATCCGCAATGGCTGAGATATCGTAATACCGCTAAAATGGTGTTGTCTAACTGGTGTTAGTTGCCTTGATACCGTAATACCGCCAAATCATATAACTATTTTTTCCCGCCAAAATATGATTTTATGGCTGAGTTATTGTATTTTCGGGAAAACGAAAGGTCATGTGACGGCTGATTTATTATATTTACGGGAAAACGAAAGGTCTCGTCGATTCAGTAACATTATGGCTGAGTAAAGTGATATATATGACTTGACGACTGAGTTATAATATTTACGGTAGAACGAATGGTCATGTGACGTCTGAGTAATGGCTGAGTTATCACAAGAAACAATTTTAAAGTAAATGAGTGATATATATGACTTGACGGGTAAATGAATGATATATTATAACGGCTGAGTTATCAAAAGAGTTATATTATTTACGGGAAAACGAAAGGTCAAGTTACGACTGAGTTATAGTGAGTTATGGCTGAGTTATCAAAAGAGTAATGGCTGATATTTTCACTTGACAGCTGAGTTGTAATACTCTGGTCCAACCAAATAATATAATATTATTCCATCTCTGTATATATACAAGTATTCCGGTTACTTTAGCCTATTACCTCTCAACTACAAACTAGAATAAAATTATTTTTTTACAACACTATGTCCGCTCTAGCACCCAAGATGCCGGAGCTCCCCGACGATGTTTTCATAAAAATTGTTTCCCTTGTTGCAGAAGATGCTGAAGAAGATCGATGGTCCTCACTTGGTTCTATTTTAAGGGCTGGTCATAGGGGAAAAATGCAGTATACAGTGATGAAGTTCTAAAGACAGCTTCTATATATTGGCTTTGTACTGATTCAGCAGAAATCAATACATCCAATGCCCCTGATGGTAGCCTCCAAAATGAAGGGCGGCACAGGCCTTTCTTCGTCAGATGCTTTGAGGCCGGCAACCCCATTGCCATTTACTACGAAGGGCTACGGGTTGTGGCTGAGGATAGAGATATCCAGCGTGGGATTGATATTCTCAGTCGTATTGTACCGGCCGATGCTTATGCTACCTTAGCATGTGGGGTACTAAGTATTTGTAAAGGGAATGAGGTTATGGCCGTCCATTACCTCCAGCTGTTTGATGCAAATCATTATCCTCTGATGTCTTCGGATGCCATTGTAACCGGTAATGATTTTATGATTGAGTTATCTCGTTATAAGACGGCCCGGGAATACTCATACACAACCTCCCTTCGCTATCCTGACAGCCCGCTACTCCCTTCACCCGCTTGTGCTATGATGTGTTATGTAGATAACGGTCTCCATCTTCTCAACGGTTATCAAATAATGTGCAAAAACTGTTACCTTTGGTGGTTGTCCCTCAAAGTCGCTGAGATCCTTTAGGGTTTCCAGCAGTGAATTCCAGTTTTACCTTATCAACTCGTGACTCTAAATTCTGTTTATTTTAAAATAGTTATTATCCATTTCTTAGGCGAGTATCTTTTTTCATGTATTAAAGGTCCCTACACTATTTTCCACATTTTAGTATCTCCTTTCATTTATCGGCTGAGTTATAGTAAAGTTATGGCTGAGGTATCACAACAAACAATCTGAAAGCAAACGACTGATTTATACGAATTTATAGCTGAGTTATGTTATTTAATGGAAAACGAAAGGTCTCGTCGACGACATTTAACGGCTGAGTTATAATGATTTATAAATCCATAATGGCTGAGATATCTTAATACCGGCTAAATTATAAATCCGTAATGTAGGATTTTTATAGACTTATAGTGATTTTTACACGTTCTATTATTTGGTTAACTTATGGTTTCCCGCCAAAATATCGCTTTACGGCTGAGTTATAATATTTACGGAAAAACGAAAGGTCATGTGATAGCTGAGTTATATTGAGTATTGGCTGAGTTATCAAAAGAAACAATCTGATATATATGACTTTACGGCTGAGTTATAATATTTACGGGAAAACGAGAGGTCTCGTCGACTCATATAACGGCTGAGTTATATTGATTTATAAATCCGTAATGGCTGAGATATCGTACCAATTATAAATCCGTAATGTAGGATTTTTATAGACTTATAGTGATTTTTACACGTTCTATTATTTGGTTAACTTATGGTTTCCCGCCTATTATTTGGTTAACTTATGGTTTCCCGGCAGTGGAATCAATGGGGGTTGCGTTCCAAGTTTTAGTATAAATAGGGAAAGGATTGGAAATGTTAAGAGCATTCCAAACTAGAACGAAACTAGCAAAGATGCCAGTGACTACCCGATCTGCATGGTTGAAACGGGCTCGAAAACTGACAGCCGCTGGAACTAGCGGTTTCGGTCCGAATGCGTCGGATAATGCCCCCCCTCAAGAGTCTCCGTCTTGATCCCGTTACTTTAATCCTTTGCAAAGGGAACTCCGGATGTACCGAGCTCGCCGCAAGAGACTTGGCGCTTATATTAAAGCATTTCGTCTTAAATTCGAGCAAGTCTTTCGGCTCTGCCGATTGGAAGGGACTATCCGAGTCCTGGATGAGCTCATCGCCGAAGGTTTTTTTCTGGCGAAGTGGCGCATGACTCGTCTACTTGCTGAGCACGCCTCTTGCGTAGAACAGGTCTCCCGTATGGTGGTGCCCAACTTACCCGAAGGTGATTACGAACCTTTGGGAAATTCTGACTTCCCGCACAACACGGAAGTCTTGGCCTACCGAGCTTGCCTGGAGAGGCTGAGGCGGTACATCAACCACTTGGAGTCAACGGACCATTTCTTCCGCGAAAGCCATGACGTAGAAGGTCCATGTGCCTTCTTGGAGGAGATGGTGTCCAAGGGCTCCGAAGTGCCGATGGAAAGGCTTGAATCCTTAAGGCGGGATTGTCAGATCTGGCGATCTGAACTGAGCAAGCTGGTGGTGGAAGAACCGTTGGAGTCCGATCTATACGGTCCGCTCCCATCCTGAGACTTCAGGACTGTACAGAATGCTAGAGACGATAGTCTTCCCATGGGAACTAGTTCGCTAATATGATGTTTGTCGCATTTATTTTTTTTTATTTTTTTTTTTGGCGAATTGCAGAACTGAATGTAATCAATTGCAGAACTGAATGTAATCAATTCGAATTTAATGCTCTGTGTATGTGAGACTTGACGGCTGAGTTATAATATTTACGGGATAACGAAAGGCCATGTGAAGGGTGATTTATATTGATTTATGGCTGAGTTATCACAAGTAACAATTTGAAAGTAAATGTGTAATATATATGACTTGACGCTGAGTTATAATATTTACCGGAAAACGAAAGGTCATGTGACGGCTGAGTAATGGCTGAGTTATCACAAGAAACAATTTGAAAGTAAATGAGTGATATATATGACTTGACGGCTGAGTTATAATATTTACGGGAAAATGAAAGTTCATGTGACGGCTGAGTTATGGCTGAGTTATAGCCACCAGAGGCTTGTAAAACCGTAATTGATTGAAGGCGTAATACGCGAAGCGTCGCTTTAGTTCGGTTATAATTACGCGTTGAAGGGCTTAGAATTATGTATTTATGTTTTTGAAGGGGTACTTTTTGTAAACCAAAGTGACGCTTCGCGTATTATAAATACTTTTTGCTCTCCACTTACACATCAAACCTTTGTCTCACAAAAAATCTTAAATCATCTCTCAGATCCGAAAAGTCTGTTTACCTTCTTCCTTCAATCCGTCAGAAATGGCCCGTCGTCCTCCTTCAAACTATATAAGGACTGATTTGAAATATCTGAACAGGGATCTTTCGCCAAACATCACAGCAGGTAAACACATACATCTTCAGATTAGATTTGTTTTACTGTTAAGGATAAATGAGACTGAGTGTTTGACTTTTTTTAGTAACTGTTGATGACGACATTTTCCGTTGGGAGGCCACCCTAATCGGACAGGTGAACACTCCTTATGAAGGGGGAGTGTTTAAACTTAGGCTTAGTTTTCCACATGATTACCCAAGAAGTCCCCCCAAGGTATCTATTTTTTATTATACTCCTTTTTATTTTAGCAAGCATGTTTATTAGGACTCCCAACTAAATAGTTTTTTCAATAAAATTTCTTGATAATGCAGGTTGTTTTCATCACAAGAATTTGCCACCCAAATGTATCAGATAGTGGGGCATTTACCTAAAAGTTTTGAGGACCGACCGTTGGATTCCCACTGCCTTGCCGATTGTTACGTTTTTCAAGGGATTAGTGGAGAAGTTGATTGAACTAGAGGTCAATGATGAGGAACAGACCATCGAATATCTTGCCAACCTCTACAAATCTGATAGGAGAAGGTTTGAAGCAATGGCTAGAGAGATGACAATTCAATACGCTGGGAGAGGAAACTGAAATATGAACTTAAATAGTTCAAATCTATTTTAAGAACTCTTGAATAATTTATCTTGTTTTTGTACTTTTTAATAAAATATTTCAGTCACTGTGTAAACTCTATTTTAAAAAATATTTTATTCAGAGTCTACTGTTTTAATATTAGAAACAACTTGTAAAGCTTTTAGAAAAGCAAATCAAATTGATATATATCATTATAAACAATTTGTAAAACCTTTTAAAACTTTCTAAAAACCAGATATACTCTTGTAAATGAATGATATATATAACTTGACGGCTGAGTTATAATATTTACGGGATAACGAAAGGTCATGTGACGGCTGAGTTATAGTAATTTATGGCTGAGGTATCACAAGAAACAATTTGAAAGTAAATGAGTGATATAAATGACTTGACGGCTGAGTTATAATATTTACGGGAAAACGAAAAGTCATGTGACGGCTGAGTTATAGTGAGTTATGGATGAGTTATAGTAAATATATGGCTGAGTTAGTAAAAAAGATTGATAAAACACCACTAACAACAACATTAGTTTGCTTGGAATCCATAACCATTAACAACAACATTATGGAAACATAATCCCATCATACACTATCTCATCCTGCTATCTTAAATAGACCAAACATGATTATATAACCAAAAACTATTACAACTATCATAACCTTCATCCTTGCTTTCAATTCTGATTTTGCATCTTCAACCCTCTCAAATAGCTCCTTCCCAAGCTCCATTTGTAGTTTTTCAGTTTGAACAGAGAAAGACTCTACCTCATCCAACAGTGCCTCATCGACCCACTTGAAGACGTGGTCATCATTCATAAGCTATCAAGGTGATGGAGACAACAATTGGAACAAGAACAGATTCAACATAAACCAACAAGAACAGATTCAACATAACCAAGAACAGACTCTACCTTCTTCGCAGCTGCATACCCACAACGGAAGTATCTACGACAAGGATTTGACTCCGATTTTGAATTTTTGGCCACGATTGCTTCTCCACACCAACATCTCTTAGGTACGCCAACAACTGTACCTCGTCCTCTCTCTCGGACATTTGATGCACAACTCGAATCTCCAGATACATTGCTCATGATTTACGAGAATTTGATTTTTTAGGGTTTAAGCATTCGACATTTGGGGATTTTCGTTTTTAAGAAGAAGAACATCACTCGACAATTGAATATTAATATTATTAGGTTAACTTATGGTTTCCCGCCAACAACTGGATTTTAAAATTATTAGGTTAACTTATGGTTTTTCGCCAAAATATCGCTTTACGGCTGAGTTATAACCATTATTGGAAAACGAAAGGTCACGTAACGGCTGAGTTATAGTGACTTATGGCTGAGTTATCACAAGAAAAAATTTGAAAGTAAATGAATGATATATATGATTTGACGGCTGAGATATCATATTTACGGGAATTCGAAATGTCGCACCGATTCATGTTACGGCTGAGTTAGAGTGAGTATGGCTGAGTTACCTCAAGAAACTTTATGAAAATAAATGGCTGATATATATGACTTTGCTGCTGAGTTACAATATTTATGGGAAAACGAAAAGTCTCAACGATTCATGTGACGGCTGATTTATAAATCTTTAGTGGCTGATTTATCATAATACCGGCTGAGTTATATTAATATGAAACATTACAAAAAAAAAATAAAAATAAAACAAGTTCAGGGTTCATAAAGAAGAAGAGACGACATTACAATGGAATTCACTTCTAAAAACCGATTAAGAGGAGGAAGAACCATGAGCTTCTAAAAACCAATCAGGAGGAGGAGGAGGAACCACACACTGGTCGGCATCGGCCTCCGCAATCTCTCTCATCTCCTCTAACTTCTTGTGATTCAGTTGGTTTAGTTGAGCGTCGATTAGATCCAGTTGATGCCCGAGGACGGTCTTCTCTTCATTCTTCTTCATATGCTCATCCATCATACGCAGAATTTTTGTGTAGCGACGCTTTGACTCCGCCTCGACCGCGGCTCTTGTCTGAGAAAAGGCTTCGGACACGGCCAATAGTGATTCCTCTTCCAACTCGTAATCTGGGACTCTTGCTGACGATAATGCTTTGTCTGCCTTGCGTTTTTTACGTCTACTGGAACCCTCTCCGTCCATAGCTTGGCTATCAAAATAAAAACAACCATCACCAACTGATAGGTGCAATGATCGGAAAATATGCAATAGATTGAGAGGGGATGGAGAGGAGACTTACGTATGCAATGATCGAAGGATATATTGATATTGGTTGTAGAGGAGATTTGTAGGTGCAATATATTGTGAGCGGAGAAGAAGGAAACGATACAATGAGTAAGAAACCGAAACAATACAATGAATTAAGAGAATATAAAGGAAAAACAATAGGTTAACTTATGGAAAAACGAAAGGTCACGTCGATTATTAGGTTAACTTATGGTTTCCCGCCAAAATATTGCTTTACGGCTGAGTTATAGTTTTACGGATTCATGTGATGGCTGAGTTATAGTTATCAAAAGACAGGTCGCGCCTATTATTAGGTTAACTTACGGTTTCAAAATATCGCTTAACGGCTGAGTTATAGTTTTACGGGAAAACGAAAGGTCTCGTATATTCATGTTATGGCTGAGTTATATATATATATATATATATATATAACTTGACAGCTGAGTTATCACTAGGATTATTAGTCTATTACATGAATAACTTATGGTTTCCCGCCAAAATACGATACAATGAATTAAGAGAATATAAAGGAAAAACAATAGGAAAACGAAAGGTCACGTCGATTATTAGGTTAACTTCTGGTTTCCCGCTAAAATATTGGTTTACGGCTGAGTTATAGTATTACGGATTCATGTGATGGCTGAGTTATAGATATCAAAAGAAAGGTCGCGTCTATTATTAGGTTAACTTACGGTTTCCTGCCAAAATTTTGCTTAACGGCTGAGTTATAGTTTTACGGGAAAACGAAAGGTCTCGTATATTCATGTAATGGCTGAGTTATAGTAAGTGATGGCTGAAATATATATATGACTTGACGGCTGAGTTATCACTAGGATTATTAGTCTATTACATGAATAACTTATGGTTTCCCGCCAAAATATGCTTAACCCTAAAATCATTAGTCTATTTATTACCTCTCAACTACAAATAGAACCAAGTGTCTGAGTTATAATATTCCCGTTTTTAGTCTATTACCTCTCAACTACAAACTAGAATAAAATTATTTTTTACAACACTATGTCCGCGCTAGCACCCAAGATGCCGGATCTCCCCGACGACGTTTTCATCAAAATCGTTTCCCTTGTTGCAGAAAATGCTGCAGAATATGGTGGATGGACCGCACTTGGTTCTATTTTAAGGGCTGGTCGTAGGGGGAAAATGCAGTATACAGTGATGAAGTTCTAAAGACAACTGCTATCTATTGCCTTTGTACTGATCCCTCATCAGAAATCAACACATCCAATGCCCCTGATGGTGGCCTCCAAAATGAAGGGCGGCACAGGCCTTTCTTCGTCAGATGCTTTGAGGCCGGCAACCCCATTGCCATTTAATTCGAAGGGCTAAGGGTTGTGGCTGAGGATAGAGATATCCAGCGTGGGATTGATATTCTCAGTCGTATTGTACCGGCCGATGGTTATGCCACCTTAGCATGTGGGGTACTAAGTATTTGTCAAGGGAATGAGGATATGGCCATCCATTATCTCCAGCTGTTTGATGCAAATCATTATCCTCTGATGTCTTCGGATGCCATTGTAAGCGGTAATTATTTTCTGGATGATTTATCTCGTTTTGATACGGCCCGGAAAAAGTCATACTCAGCCTCCCATCGCTATCCTGACAGCCCGCCACTCCCTTCACCCACTTGTGCTGTGATGTGTTCCCGTTCTCTCTGCTTCGGAGACTTTGAAATCAAGTGCAAAAACTGTTACCTTTGGTGGTTGTCCCTCAAAGTCTCTAAGATCCTTTAGAGTTTCTAGCAGTGATTTCCAGTTTTACCTTATCAATTTGTGACTCTAATTTCTGTTTATTTTAAAAGAATTGTTTCCCATCTTTTTCATGTATTAAACGTCCCTTTTTTTCTTCGGCTAATTCTATGTATCCACCTTTCATGCTTCCACATTTTAATATCTACTCTCATGTATTGGCTGAGTTATAGTTTTACGGGAACACGAAAGGTCACGTCGATTCATGGGACGGCTGAGTTATAGTGAATAACGGATGAGTTATCAAAATGAACAATATATATGGCTGAGTTATCAAAAGAAAGGTCGATTCTATTATTAGGTTAACTTGCCAAAATATTGCTTAACGGCCGAGTTATAGTGAGTTATGACTGAGTTATAGGAACAATCTATATGGCTGAGTTACAGGTCATGTGACGGCTGAGTTATAGAGAATGATGACTGAGTTATCATTATAAACAATTTGAAGAAATGACCTTCGTTTCTAATGATAACTCAGCCATAATTCTCATCGATTCATGTATTGACTGAGTTCTAGTTAGTAATGGCTGAATTATATGTAGGAATAATCTGAAAAGGTCTCGTCGATACGTCTATTACAGGAATAACTTATAGTTTCCCGCCAAAATATTGCTTACCAATAAATTAGGTTAGCTTGCAATATTTTTATTGTTTAGTTTCCCGCCAAAATATTGCTTTACGGCTGAGTTATAGTTTTACGGGAAAGCGAAAGGTCACGTCGATTCATGTTATGGCTGAGTTATAGTTTTAACTTATGGTTTCCCGCCAAAATATGCTTAACCCTAAAATCATTAGTCTATTTATTACCTCTCAACTACAAATAGAACCAAGTGTCTGAGTTATAATATTCCCGTTTTTAGTCTATTACCTCTCAACTACAAACTAGAATAAAATTATTTTTTTCAACACTATGTCCGCGCTAGCACCCAAGATGCCGGATCTCCCCGACGACGTTTTCATCAAAATCGTTTCCCTTGTTGCAGAAAATGCTGCAGAATATGGTGGATGGACCGCACTTGGTTCTATTTTAAGGGCTGGTCGTAGGGGGAAAAATGCAGTATACAATGATGAAGTTCTAAAGACAGCTGCTATATATTGCCTTTGTACTGATCCATCAGAAATCAACACATCCAATGCCCCTGATGGTAGCCTCCAAAATGAAGGGCGGCACAGGCCTTTCTTCGTCAAATGCTTTGACGCCGGCAACCCCATTGCCATTTACTTCGAAGGGCTAAGGGTTGTGGCTGAGGATAGAGATATCCAGCGTGGGATTGATATTCTCAGTCGTATTGTACCGGCCGATGGTTATGCCACCTTAGCATGTGGGGTACTAAGTATTTGTCAAGGGAATGAGGATATGGCCGTCCATTACCTCCAGCTGTTTGATGCAAATCATTATCCTCTGAAGTCTTCGGATGCCATTGTAACCGGTAATTATTTTCTGGATGATTTATCTCGTTATAAGACGGCCCGGAAAAACTCATACTCAGCCTCCCATCACTATCCTGACAGCCCGTCACTCCCTAAACCCGTTTGTGCTATGATGTGTTGTTTGTATTATGGTTTCCATTCTCTCCGCTATGGAGACTATGAAATCATGTGCGAAAACTGTTACCTTATGTGGTTGTCCCTCAAAGTCTCGGAGATCCTTTAGGGTTTCCAGCAGTGATTTTCAGTTTTACCTTATCAATTCGTGACTCTAATTTCTGTTTATTTTAAAATAATTGTTTTCCATTTATTCGTATAGTTTCCCATCTTTTTCATGTATTAAACATCCCTTTTTTTCTTCGGCTAATTCTATGTATCCACCTTTCATGCTTCCACATTTTAGTATCTACTCTCATGTATTGGCTGAGTTATAGTTTTACGGGAACACGAAAGGTCACGTCGATTCATGTGACGGCTGAGTTATAGTGAATAACAGATGAGTTATCAAAATGAACAATCTATATGGCTGAGTTATCAAAAGAAAGGCCGCGTCTATTATTAGGTTAACTTGCCAAAATATTGCTTAACGGCTGAGTTATAGCTTTACGGGAAAACGAAAGATATAGTCGATTCATGTCATGGTTGAGTTATAGTGAGTTATGAGTGAGTTATCGAAAAAGACAATATGAAAACAAACAACTGATCTATATGGCTGAGTTATCAATAGAAATGTTTTTGTAATTATTAGGTTAGCTTGCCAAAATATTGCTTAACGGCTGAGTTATAGCTTTACGGGAAAACGAAAGACGTGTTTCATTAAATGTGTTGCACGGTCTTTTATAGTTATTCTCGGGACACAGCGGAATTTTCGCTGCAGTCTGATTGGTGGACTCAGCGGCGGTTACATCCCATGACTCTATATAAATAGGGACGAAGGTTGGGGGAATAAATCATTCTAACTTCCACCAGCGTAAGAAATAGAAGGATGCCAGCAAGAACTCGATCCGCATTGCTGAGACAGGCCTGGGAAAGGATAGCCACCGCATCCGGTAATCAGGAGCCGGAAAATCCCATTCCACAGGAGATAGGAGAGACGTCCCGATCTCGTGAGGTCGCTCCGAACTCAAATACTGTCGACCCCGGTGTGTCTCCCCTTCAGCTAGAACTCCGAGAGTACCGAGCTCGGCGAAAGAGGATGGGCGCTTTGGCTGAAACTTGACCAGCTCCATCGTTTTTACCGTTTTGAGGGAACCATTCTAGTCCTGGAAGACCTTATCGTCGAAGGTTACTTCTTGGCACACTGGCGAATGGTCCGTCTACTTGATGAGCACAAGGCGTGCAAAGAACTGGTCGATCAGATGGATGTACCCGATCTCCCGAAAGACGATCGCGAACCCCTGAGGAAAACCGCCTTCCCGTTCGTGACGGATGTCTGGGCCTATCGAGCTTGCTTGACTAGGTTAATCCGATACGTCAATTTCCTGGAGTCGTCGGGTGAAGCCTTCCGCGAGCGCCATCTTCTTGAAGGCCCATGTGCCTTTATAGAGGACATGATGTCCAGAGGCTCCGGATTGCCAATCGAAAGGCTAGAGGCCTTACAACGTGTACGAGATTTCTGTCGAATTGCGGTGAACGAACTCGCAGTGGAGGAACCATTGGAGACTGACATATCTGGCCCAGCTCCCGTTCTGCGATTGCAGGACCGTCCAGAACGCTAGAGGGTTGGTGGCGAAACTTTTCGATCGGGCTCCCCTAACCAGAGATCTCTCGTTTAGGCGTTGTTATTATATATATTTTTTGTTGTTGTTTGGATGAAGTGTAATGGAAACTAATCAAAACGATTTTAGCGAAGTTTAATGTCATGGCTAAGTTATAAAATTTACGGCTGAGTTATAGCTTTTACGGGAAAATGAAATATATAGTCGATTCATGTCATGACTGAGTTATCAAAGAAACAATATGAAAACAAACGACTGATTTATACGAATGATTATATGGCTGAGTTATAGTTTATTACGACTGAGTTATCATGATACAGGACGAAATATCACGTCGATTCATGTGATGGCTGAGTTATAGTGTGTTATGGCTGAGTTATACTACTTGACAGATGAGTAATACCACAAAATAAAGTAATAATACTTTGACAGATGAGTAATAAACAAAATAAACTATAGAGCACAAGTTTTCGCATTGTGCCCAACTTGCTTACATCGCGAACATGCGTGTTGCTTCCTAGGGCGTTTATTTTCTGTGGCAACTTCCAAAGATGATTTAATCCTACGCTTCTTTGGTCTTCCTGGCTGGTTCACAACAATCGGAGGCAAGCACTTCTGATTATCCACAACTTCAGGAGCAGGGAATGATTCATCTGGAGGCATGATTGAACCAGCCCATCCGTTAACCAAATCGACACTCCTAAATTTCGTATCGCACATGGATATACGAGACACATCCA
Source organism: Camelina hispida (assembly GCA_023657505.1). Taxonomy (NCBI): domain Eukaryota; kingdom Viridiplantae; phylum Streptophyta; class Magnoliopsida; order Brassicales; family Brassicaceae; genus Camelina; species Camelina hispida. The sequence continues at coordinate 36,867,525 of CP094635.1, forward strand.
TATGCTCTGCAGCTGCGATTGCATGGATGCATGATATTTTCTCGTGGTCGAAACGACGGCATGTGCAACTTTTTATTTCTAAATTTACAACATGCAAAGATGATCCATATTTCACTTCAACACGTACAGGATCAATCGTTTGTACCTCCATAAGTCTTGCTCCGGTGATACGGTCCTATAAGGGAGTAGAACAAAAAAACAAAAACGCTTTAGGCTGAGTTATGAAAACAATTATGGCTGAGTTATTGAAACAACAATGGCTGAGTTATGGAAACTATAATGGTAATGGCTGAGATAAGGAAACAATTACGGCAGAGATATGGTAACTGTTACGGCTGAGTTATCAACATTGACGACTGACTTATGACAACATTGACGATTTCGCATCCTCTCTCCGTTCAGAAAACCATCTGGTCATCATATCCCGTATCGATTCTAGAAGTTGAACTATGGGAAGACTTCTAGCATTTGACAGTGCATGGTTCGTTGATTCTGCAATATTCGTTGTCATTAAATTGTACCTTTCACCCGGAAATGAACACGCGCCCACATTCGGACACCAGCTCGTTGGAGGTATCCATGTAGTTCGGGATGACGTGCTTCAATCTCATTGAAAGCCTCATTAAAATCAGTTAGCCTAAAACACTTTGCCGCTTTTTTCACCAGAGGGAACAAATGTTTTCCTTTGAACTTCACCAAGATGTTCTTATACAAATGGTAAGTGCAAATTCCACGTGAAGCCAACGGATACACTTGACGAATCGCTTTCCCTATTGACTGATGTCTGTCGGAGATTATCGCAAGATCCTTTTCGTCTGGAATGGCAACTTTGAGTTGTGTAAAGAACCAACGCCAAGACTCATCATTTTCAGTGTCAACAACAGCGAAAGCTAATGGGAAAATTTGAAAGTTACCATCTTGAGCTAGGGCTGTTAGAAGTGTCCCTTTGTAACTACCATGGAGAAACGTTCCGTCGACAACAACAACTTTGCGCATGAAAGCAAACCCAGCAATACTCGCACCAAAAGCAATAAAAACATATTTGAATCTATCTTCATCACCTATTTGAAGACGCGTGACTGTACCCGGATTTTCCCTTTTTAACTTGAATATGTAAGAAGGCAACTCGCTAAAAATTTCCTCAGGAGTTCCCTGATGGATCTGCCTTGCATTCAGCAGCGTTCGATATGCCTTCCAATCACCCATCTGTCGACACCAACAAATTAATAAATCAGCCATAATATATAAATAACTCAGCCGATATATTCGAATAAGTCAGCCTTAAATAATCAATAAATGAGCCGTAAAATGTAAATAACTCAGCCTATACATACCTAACTCAGCCATTGTTATCAATAAGTAACTCAGCCTATACATACCTATAACTCAACCATTATTATCAATAAGTCAGTCGAAATATAGTAATTACCTTTAGACTAAATTGCTTATTGAAAATGACTCCGACACTTTTAGGTTTAACATCCGGACCAAGATCACCAAGATAGTCCCTGTAAAGACCTGCCAGTACATCAGCTGTTGATTGACGGCATCTAGTAGAACGTTCCGTCACAGAACATGTGTGTTCCGAATCGTATACACGAACATGAAAATCCGGGTCATCCCCTTGTACAGATGCACGAACTCTCCAAAGACATCCTTTAACCCAACACCTAAAAACCACTTGTCTCGGATTTGAGACTGGTACATTAAAATCAAATCCATCCCTAACCGAAATAAGTTTCACGTGATTCCTGAACTGCTTTTTGCTACTGTATCGTTGTCCTACAGCAATTTCTAGCGTTGACACCTCCAACCTAATAGCCTCTTCGATCCGGCAAAGTTATCATCTCTATGAGCTTTCTTCTGAGGAGGCGGAGTAGGTGGGTCTTCCACTGTACTCTGAGGCTCGCCCAATACAGAAAACTTCTCGTCATCAGATGACTCACCATCGGAGTCGTCGAAAACATCAAATCAGGTTGAAAATTCATCGTCTTCTTCTTCGTCAGATGCTACTTCGACAGCTTCTTCTTCGTTTTCTTTGTCAACAATCTTACCATAATCAAAACAAGTGCCTTCAAATCCCCCACCGCACACTTCGTATGTAGATTCTGCTTTCGAGTCTCTGCTTCGCCGAATCATACTTCCTCTAGCTCCACTAGTTTCTGTAGACTCTTTCGCCGAAAACTCTACACAGAGACGTAGCTGATCGGTTTTCCATAAACCCAAAAAACATTGCAACTGTCGATCATTGGAGACAAAAACTGGTGGAGTATCATGCGCCATATGTTTCATTGCCCTGTTCGAGAACATGTAGCTCAGCTTTAGCTCATGTCTAAACGAGTCCAATCCGTAGTCTTCAAGAACAAGCTTAACAAGCTTGTCGTATGTTGTGCCTCCATCTATCTGCACAACTATACACCCTCTCTCGTCGGAGTTAAATACATATCTCTGTGTCTTTATCCAATTACCGGACACAGCTAGTACCGGCACTGGATCCATGAAATATAATGAAGAACAAGGTGGAGAAGAACAAAAGTAGAAGAACAAGGTGTGAAGAAGAAAGTGAAGAAGAAGTAGAAGAACAAGGTGAATAAGAAGGTAAATAGTTCACTTATTAACCAGTTGAAGAAACCAGAGTCGAACGACGTTTCGTATTTCCGGAGAAAAAAGATGATGACATGGAATGCTGACATGGATGATGCATCCGACGTGGCAAATCAGCCATGAAACAATACCATAACTCAGCCTAACTAAAACTCAGCCAAAACACGAAAAACATTACAGTAATTAAAAAGCAAAAAAAATTGCTGCCAAACTCAGCCGCTTCATAAACTGAAAATATGTAACTCAGCCGTATCGTTTGATAAGTCAGCCGTAACTGAAAAACATTCTAGTAATTAATCTTTTGCCAATAAGTCAGCCATCAAACGGCTGACTTGTCGATAAGTCAGCCTATGACGGCTGAGTTATAGTTTTTTTACCATAACTCAGTCGTAACTACATCTCATAAGTCAGCCATTTTTCATAACTCAGCCAGTCGGAAAATGGCAACTCAGCCATGTCGTTGTGATAACTCAGTTAAAATTTTGACAACTCAACCGTGTCGTAGCGATAACTCAGCCAAAATCTTGACAACTCAACCATCAGGTGAAAACTCAGCCATTACTATGGCTGAGTTATGCGCATAACTCAGCCAAATTTAATAAGTCAGCCATAACTCTTGGCTGACTTATGTGCATAACTCAGCCAGATTTTCATAAGTCAGCCGTCCGCTCTTACTCAAATGTTTTTCCGATAACTCAGCTGCAACATACCTATAACTCAGCCGCAACATACTCTTTATCGCGTTACGGCTGAGTTATGGTTACACGTCAGCGATTTCTGACGTGGCGTCTGACGTGGCGTCTGACGTGGCAATGGCATTTTTGTAATAACGTTTTTTCCGGTAACATAAAACAGGGGCACGCTGGGTATTTTGAAAATACCCAAAACATTCTAGTAATAAAAAAGTTTTTTGAAGATTCTGGTAATATTACCTAAAATGAGTAACATTTGAGTAATTCACCCTTATATATATTGCTGGAATGCTCTTATATTTTGTTCAATTTTATTTCTTTTTTAATGTATTTCTTCCTTCCTTCTTTCTCTTCTTATTATTTTCAATTACATATGTATAACATTTGGTGGCTGTAAAAATACAATTATTGATGCAGATTCAACAACACTAATTTCAATAAAAATCCAATGAGGGAATCAATCTAAAGAAATCATCTTCATACATGTATATATATTTTATTTTAAAAGTATGCAATGTTTTAACAAAATTAACTATAATAATAGAATTATTAAATCAAAATTTTTAACTCTCTCTTACCTCCAATTTGTTTTTGAGAATTTGTATACTCATCATTATATTTAGTTCTTGTGATCCAAAATATAATTATATAAAGATCATTATAATGTTTCTTTAATTCAAAATTTTGTAATTTAATGATTTTCTATATAATAAAAAATTTGATATTCCACTTCCAAAATTTTAGTACAAAGAACAAATCATTAGAATTTAACCTAGCAGTATAGCTTAAATTAAGGTGAATATAAAAGATATTAAAAATTAAATTAATATTTGGGATTTTAAACTGTGTTTCATGAAAGCAACACTTAATAAAAAGTTTAAGGACTTTTTCTCCCAGGCCCGAACCCCGATGCAAGCCCAAAAAAGTATGGTGTGTTTGAAAAACCGCATCTCACCAACTTTCTAGCCCCAAAAGGAGTAGAAACCCAGCGGTCCATAACCCTTATGTCTCAAACCATCGGACCGTTGAGATTTCCGGCAATCCCTCCGACGCTCTCCACCGGTCAAAGCTCCAATTTCTCCATCAGTGAACACTCCAACCAACAAAGGATCATTATTGGTACTGGTAACGCTCTTTGAACCCTCTTCTATTACATTCCCCGTAGTGTTGTGGTCTCTCTACTCTTCCCTACATGCAACCACACGTTTCAACCCTGCTTTAAACCTGTTAACCCTTGAAACTTGACTACCACTTCATCCCTACCCCATACGTTGCTGAATTACCTGAAAGAATAATCCATGGAGAAACGTTTCTCATACCTGCAAAAAGGCAAAGGCGTAGAGAGAGGTTACTCACCCCCCGAAGAAAAGAATCCGAGCTCCAGAGATGGATAATTTGGAGCTCATCAAGGAAAACTCCCTCACCCTCATGGGTCGACTAACAAACCCTTCGATACAAAGACTATACGCTTTGTTTCCTTTCCTTGCAAACCGATGGACCCTACGAGGCAAAGCAACAGGCTCCGACCTAGGTAGGGGATGCTTCCAGTTCAAATTTGAGTTTGAAGAAGATCTGCAAAAAGTGCTAGACAACAGACCATACCACTTCGACCAATGGATGGTCATCCTTCAGAATTGGGAACCGGTTATTTCAGACACGTTTCCCTCTATGATCCCTTTCTGGGTAGAGATCCAAGGTCTTCCAAAACACTTTTGGAAAACGGAGATGCTCCAGGCTATTGGAGATGAACTTGGTGAAGTGATGGAGTTCGATATCACTCCCGCTTATGCAAGAGTTAAAGTCCTCTTGAACGGTCTCCAACCCCTAACAAAAACCACAATAGTCGAATTCTCAAACGGCAGTGAAGCGGAAGTACATTTGGAGTACAAAAATCTGAAAAACCATTGCTCTTACTGCTCTCGACTTACCCATGAGGAAAAGACATGCCCCGGACTCCAACACCAGAATGCAGATAGGAACTCGCTTCAACCATCTCGCTCTGCACAACCCAAACCTGTGGTTAGAAACTATTATACACCAGAAGATAACTTTAGAGCCCCAACGGTGGAATCTCACCCGTCTAAACCTAAAACCCTCTCCTATGATAGAAGAACCTCAAGCCTGATTAGTAGATCAAGTGATGGTCACCATCAAGCTCGTTCCCATAACCGTTCTGTCAGTACTCTAGGAAAAAGAGGACGAGAGGAAGTGGGTCCACGAGAAGCTCATGACTTCTCCTCTAGATACCACATCCGCAGAAGCCCAATCCTTAGGAGATCCCCACCTAACTTCTCTGACCATTACCGGAAAGCTCAGCAAGAGTAGAAAGCGGTGACTATGGGAAAATCAACCACCAAAACTCCAGTGGAGAGAAAAATCCACACCAAGAGAACTTCTTTGGTCAGAATCATCAGAGACACCAAGATCAAGAAGACCACCCTTGGAGAGAACCCCGACTGTGGATGTAGCTCCAACCCAGCAGCTAACTATCCCATCCAATGAGGAAGTCATGGAAGAACTTTGCGAGGTAACTATCCAATACACTAGCTGTGCGGACCCTACAGAAAGCTTAGCTAGGAAACAAAGAGTCATTCAAGGGGAAACAAGAGGTCTAATGGCTGAAACAGCGGCGTCTATAATCTCAACAGCTGAAATCATAGCTAGAAACTCACCGGTGGTAGCTCCCAGCCCACAAGTACCACCGAGGAACAGTATGGCACCAGAGGATACCTTAACCACTACTGTTATTTCGGCTGGTGGAGCGAAAAAACGAAGAGGTCGTCCCCCATCAAAAAGGCCAGAGAACCGTAGCCCCCTTCGCTTAGCAGGAGCTAAATCTAGCAAACGAAACTTAAGCCTGGCCCACCAGTCTCCTAAGAGGAGGTCTACACCAAGTAAAGCAAACCAGAATAAGGATAGTACAAAAGCTAGATCGTCTCAGAACCAAGAGAGCTTGAGGGGAACTTACACAGATGAAGCAGGACCATCGAACCCGACAAACCCTCCGCCAACCACTATAATTCCAGGCATTGTAAAGAAGAAAGGGGATTTTCACAATCCCCTGCCTCCTCTTCCTTAAGCTTTCTCAGCTGGAACTGTTGTGGGATGGGGAACCCCATGACAGTCCGGCGTCTAAAGGAGATGTCCAGGACTATATCTCCAACTATTTTGTTCCTCACGGAGACAAAGAACCAAGACTCCGTTGTTCTGCAGGCTGTCCAAGACTTAGGCTTCACTGATCACAAGCTAATAACTCCACAGACTCCTGGAAGTGGAGGACTCGCCCTGTTGTGGAAGCCTGAAGTCAAGCTACAACTTATCAAGGAATGCTCCAATTTCATTGATACTAGAGTTGAAGCTGAAGGACGTGTCTTTTTCGCAACCTTTGTATACGGTGATCCTGAAAAACCAAAGCGTAAAGAGGTATGGAATCAATTATCAGCCATTGGTAAAGACAGACAGGATCCATGGATTTTAACTGGGGATTTTAATGAAATCATTGACTCATCTGAGAAAAGTGGTGGACCAGAAAGACCAGAAGGCTCTTTTATTGACATGAGAACTTTCATGTCGGAATGCAACCTCTATGATCTTAGACACTCTGGAAACTTTTTGTCATGGAGAGGGAAACGCCATGAACACCTGGTATACTGTCGCTTAGACAGAGCTATGTCAAAATCGGAATGGGCTCTGGCGTATCCCACTGGGAGATGTGAGTACTTAAGCTTCGAAGCTTCTGATCATAGACCCATCGTCACCTACTTCGACCTGAAAAAGAAGAAAAGAAAATCCCTCTTTAGATATGACAGAAGACTGAGAAAGAATCCGGAAGTTACTCAACTTGTCAATAAAACCTGGAAACCTTTGATCCATGAGAAGGTTGATACTAAGCTAAGCAGATGCAGAGATGCGATCATTCAGTGGAGTAGGGAAAAACATCTGAATAGTCAAGTTCGAATAAAGAACTGTAAAGATAACCTGGAAAAGGCTATGAGTGATCCTGAATGCACAAATGATTACCTTGCTGCTATCATAGGTGATCTCCAAAAAGCTTATAATGATGAAGAGGAGTTTTGGAAGCAACGAAGCAGGCAATTATGGCTCAACCTCGGTGACAAGAACAGTGGTTTCTTCCATGCTACCACCAAAGGGAGAACCGCCATCAATAAGTTCTCGGTTTTAGAGGATGATAATGGAAATGTATGGTATGAGGAAAAACAGATTGTTAAACTGATATCAGAATATTACCAAAACATTTTCACTGCCATTCCTGGAGAGCAAAGCCGAACCATTGAGGAAGCAATACAACCATGTGTCATTGAGGAAATGAATGCAAGTCTGATAGCTGATCCATCTGAGAGAGAGATTTGAAACGTCTGTTTCTCTATCCATGCTGATAAAGCCCCGGGGCCGGATGGTTTCTCTGCAAGCTTCTTCCAATCAAACTGGAAAACAGTTGGAAAGCAAATTGTCAATGAGGTCCAACAATTCTTCAGATCAGGTAGTCTACCTGCAAAAATCAATGCCACACACGTCAGGCTTATCCCAAAGATAAAAAGCCCTCAAACCATGAAGGACTATCGCCAATTGCTCTCTGCCCTGTGTACTACAAAATTATATCCAAGCTTCTTACCAAGAGGTTAAAACCGCATCTCAATGCCTTGGTCTCGGAAAACCAATCAGCCTTCGTCCCACAAAGAGCCATTGCTGACAACGTGTTGATAACAGATGAGGCTTTACATTATCTGCATACATCAAAAGCAAAGAAGCGGTGTTATATGGCGGTTAAGACTGATATGAGTAAAGCCTATGATAGAGTGGAATGGGATTTTATTCAAATGGTTATGGAGAGGATGGGCTTTCATCATGTTTGGATAAAGTGGATAATGCAATGCCTAACTACAGTCTCCTATTCATACCTGATCAATGGAGCTTCCCAAGGAACAGTCCTGCCTCAACGGGGCATTAGGCAAGGAGACACACTCTCACCCTTCATCTTCATCCTGTGTAGTGAGGTTCTGTCAGGATTATGTAAAAAAGCCCAAGGAGAGGAGGTCATGACAGGAATCAAACTAGGCAAGAAGAGCCCGAGATTAAACCATCTACTGTTCGCAGATGATACTATGTTCTTCTGCAGAGCGGATAAGACAGACTGTGACAAGTTACTTGAAATCCTCAGAAAATATGAGGAAGCTTCCGGACAGATGATTAACACACAGAAGTCTGCTATCACGTTTTCTGCAAAAACAAACAACACCATCAGAAACCAAGTCAAAGATTTACTAAACATCTGTAAAGAAGGTGGACAAGGAAAATATTTGGGCCTACCTGAACTGTTTGGCAAAAAGAAAAAGGATCTCTTTACTAGCATTGTGGACAGAATAAGACAAAAAGCCTGCAGCTGGTCGTCGAAGTTTCTATCTTCAGCAGGCAAGATGGTTATGCTCAAGTCAGTCTTGGCATCAATGCCAACATATACTATGTCTTGTTTCAAGATACCAGGATCTTTATGCAAACGGATCCAGTCGGTACTCACAAGGTTTTGGTGGGATTCCTCCCCGGAGAAACATAAGATGTGCTGGATATCGTGGAAAAACCTAACCAAAACAAAGAGAGAAGGCGGTTTAGGTTTCCGGGATATTGAAAGTTTAAATGATGCTCTGTTAGCAAAGTTGAGCTGGAGAATCCTTACCTCACCAAACTGTCTAATGGCGCGTATCCTCCTGGGTAGATACTGTCACTCTACTCCGTTTCTCCACAGTGTACCACCTTCGAATACGTCTCATGGTTGGCGTGGCATTTGCATAGGAAAAGACCTCTTGAAGAGACAACTATCGAAGGTTATTGGTAATGGGCAACAGACATCCATCTGGAATGAACCGTGGCTATCACTGGAAACTGTCCTAGCTCCTATGGGACCACCAACAAAGGAGACGCAGATTGATACAGTGGCGACCCTGATTTCACCAACTACAAATGATTGGATAGAGAATTGATCAGGCAAGTCTTACCGGAGCTTGAACAGACCATTATGGAGATCAAAGTAAGCACAAAAGGAGCCGAGGATACCTTTGTATGGCTACCGACCAAAAATGGAATCTACTCGACCAAATCAGGGTACTATGAAAGCATCAAAGAGGAAAGTGTAGCAACTGATCAACGTACACCTGCAAACAGTGACTTTAACTGGTTAGGCAATGTATGGAATTTACAAACTTCCCCGAAGAATAAATTACTACTCTGGAAAGCCTTGAAAGGAGCTCTACCTACTGGGGAAAACTTACGAAAACGGAACATCTTGACTGAAACCCCATGCCCTTTCTGTGGGGAGTTGGAGACTAGTGAACATCTTTTCATCAATTGTCGTTATGCTCAACAGATTTGGAGCCTGGCACCGTTCTATCGCCCCTCTGCTGCTAGCCCCCTACAGTCCATGCGAGATCTAATTGAGACAGCAAAAGCCTGGACCTGCTTACCCCCTTGTGGAATAAATGCAGGACCTTTGTACCCGTGGATAGTTTGGTCGATCTGGATTTCTAGGAATCATAAAATTTTCAGAGATGTGGCTTACTCTCCGGAAGAAACTTTGACCTTTGCCCTCAAGATGGGGAGAGAGTGGTGTGCAGCTCAAGAACTACCAGAAACCCCAACTCACCGAATGATCAAGGAAGTCCTACAACCGTTAGATGCCGATGTGGTGGTCTGCCAGGTTGACGCAGCTTGGAACAAGGAGACAAAGCAGGCTGGCTGCGGGTGGATCTTTCGGAATGACCTGATCGGACAATACTGCAAGGGATCTTCTATCGGCAGCTTCATCTGATCACCACTCATCGCCGAGGCCACTGCTGTATTACATGCTCTCCAAGATGCTCTCTCCTTGGGACTTCCCCAAATCTCAGTCGCTTCAGATTGCAAGCAATTAATTGAAGCCATAAACTCAGAGAATCCAGCCAAGGAACTCCATGGGATCATCTTCGATATCCTGAATCTATCTTCCTCTTTTAATTTTATCAGATTTTCTTTTGTTCCTAGAAACTGTAATCGTGATGCCGATGCCCTGGCAAAAACCGTTTTAGCTTCCTGTGTACCTGGTCCGGTCTAAACCGGTTGAGTTTAATTTGAATTCCGATTTGCACAAAAAAAAAAGAAAAAAAAAAACTGTGTTTCATATGATTTTATAGGAAATATATTTAATTGATATTTCAAAAATAATTTTGCAATTTAATTATTGAATGTTTTACGCAAATTTTGAATATCATAGTAAAATTTTATGACTTGAATAAATAAAGTGAATTATTGACACTTAGGAAATTTGTTTGTTATATATGTATTTTTTAATGAGAATTTTTAAAATACATATAAATTAACATAACTAACACAACAACCCGCGAAATGCGCTGGATATTATCTAGTTATTATTAGAAGTTAACATTGTTTAGTTGAAGTTGTTGTTTTGCTGTAGCTGTTAGTTGTCATTAATTTATTGTTATTTTCCATTTTGTGGTTGGATTGTTATTTAATATTTCATATGTATTTTGTAAAATGTTGGAATAATTTTTTTGTCAATGTTTTAGTGTTTGGAATGAAAAAGATTGTGGATTTTATTAAGAAAAATAAATTAAATCAATAACTTACATTCCTCTTTTCTATGCTATTTTTGTTTGTTTCATTCGGGCCTAATTTCTCTGTAAGGCTTATAATTTGTGGATTTATTGGGCCATTATTTGTATGTTATTGAGTTGAAATTGATTTGTTCTTTTTCAAAATCCGATGTCCTCGTGAACGGATAGGAGAAGAGCAATTTTCTAATCTAGAGATCTGTTGGAGATTGAACTTATATATTGGATGCTCGTAATCATTTTTTCAGTCATTCCTATCGTAATCGTTTTCCCTTGAAAATATATATATTTTTTTTGTTTGCGTTTTGGTTGATTCCTTGCTCGCTTCGCATCTGTTGGGGATATTTGGTTATCCCCTGTTGAATTTGTTAAAGGTGAATGTCAATTGGGTTGCAAATTTGTTTATATGAATATATGTTGGCTTCTTTAGGTTTCCTAATTAAGTTGTGAGTTGTTTTGTGTTCTTGGTTGTAATTTTTTTTCCGTTTGTCCTGTGAGTGATTTTTTCGATTCGATGTGAGTTGTGTTTTGGGGAAAATTAATTTTTCTTGTTTATCTTGCTGTAATTTTATAAAGTCCATGTTGTTTTTTTGTTTTCTCGGTTGTCTTTTTCATATAATTTTGTGTTACGGTTATCAGATTGTGGCATTCATATATATGAATCTTTTTAGTTTATTAAATGTGTGTTCATCTCTTTGCGTCTTTGTCTTTGGTGATGGATTTGTGAAGTGCTGCCAAATAATTTTAATTGATTTCTAGTTGTGTTTCCTTGATTCTTTGAAAGTGTTGCTTGGGTTGACTTGTTTTGATATTTGAAATTTTAAATTATGATCAGTTTAATATAAATTTTTAATTATATTATTACTACTAATGAAAAATTATAGTATTGTTTTCTTATTTTAACATTTAATTTATTTTACATAATTATTTTTTTATTTAAACTTTCGATTAATTATAATTAACAAAAAATATGCACTAAATGAATATTTTAAAATAAAAAAATGAATTTATAGGATTTAAAATAGTGATAGGTCTAGAGATTTTGAATGAAATAGTGTTGGGCCTACAGATTTTGGATGAAATTTAGTTGATCAGTTTGTCATTTGTATGATTGTTTAAAGGGTTTATTACAATCTGTAAAACCCACAAAATTTAAAAAGAAGTGGCTGACGTGGCATCTGAGGTAGCAGCACCAGGAATGAGAAAAGCTAACTTTATATATATAGATTTATCACCTTCAAATATCACTTAAATCCACTTATATTTTTTTACAAATTGAAACTTTTTACCACATTACTTATGTCACTACAAGAAATATGCGTATTCTTAGCACACGAAAAACGCTATTATATCGTTTCGATGGCGATTTCGTAAACACTGTCTTTGCCGGTGCCATCTTAGAGGGGACACATACAATAACGTTTTTTTTCTCTGTGCTATTAATTCTCTGTCTATAATAGCGTCATAATATTGCTATATTAATATTATAAATAGCGTTATTTATTTGTCATGTTATAATTAATATAAGCGAAATATTTGTACTATGGCTTTATCATTTGTAGCTAAATAATATTGCATTAATATGATTTATATGTATTATTATATATATATATTAAATTTGGTATAAAATCCATAAAAACCTTACAAAGATTAATCCAAACCAAATCTAATACAAAAAAATCAACTACTCTACTATTACAAGATAAGAGTACTAATATATGAGATCAATCATCATCTAATGCTCCTCTTCTTGCTTAATAGATCACCTGCTAAACCATAATTGATCTCTGCTTCTTCCTGCACAAAACAAAGAAACTAATACATGTCAACAGTTAATGATCGGAAAAACGGCATATTCCCCCATAAACTATGTTACTTTATCGTATTCATACATAAAACTTTTCTGTGTGCTTAGAACTACATGAACTTTTATTAAATTTGAATTTCATCCACAAACTAAACAAATTCAGCCTAAACCCACGAATCCCCAAACGCCGTTAATATGCCGTTAATACTATGCTGACTAGGTTGCAACGTGGATAATAAAACAAATAGATAGGTTATATACTATTAAAGTTGCCTTTTACATTAGAAGCTAAAGTAGTGTAGTGGTCGGTGGAGTTTTAATTCTGGTCCAGCCCAAGGTTCGAACCAAGCGGACGACATTAAGTTTTATTTTCATTTAAATGAGAAGGACAAAATTGTCATTTCACTAGCATCATCTTCTTCACAGTAAAACCCTAGCCGCCTCCATGGATCCTGCGTTCTTCTGATTTTTTAGGTTTTCATCTCTTTTGTCATTATTTTCGCACAAATATTAATAAAAATAACTCAAATTTACGTTTTAATTTATCCGAATAAAAGCAACTCTCACACTCACGCACCAATCCGTAGCTCAATCCTTTCTCTATGTCTCTGCTACTTTCAAAATTACAAACATAGTGACTGAGTATTCCGAAATGTCCAATTTTCCAAGGGATTCAGAGGTTGACGCTAGGAACCCGTCGTCGTTGGAACTTGAAGATCGTCAGCGATGGACGGTAGCGATTAGTGGGAAAACAAAGCCACCATAAAATTAGTTGTTGATATAGGTTTACTTGTTTGCCATAGTGTTATAAGTTGTGGTGGCTCACTTGGTTTAGTTTATGTGGTCTCGTCGTCAAGGTTGCCGGTTCGAGTTCATAGATCACACATGTACTCTATTTTTTTCTCCTTATTATCCACGTCGCATCCTAGTCAGCATAGTATTAACAGAATATTAACAGCGTTTGGAAATTTGTGGGTTTAGGCCGGATTTGGTTAGTTTGTGTATGAAATTTTAATTTAATGAAAGTTTATGTAGGTCTAAGCACACGGAAAAGTTTCATGTATAAATGCGATAAAGTAACATAGTTTATGGGGGAATAGGCCGTTTTCCCGTTAATGATCAATGGTCAATATAATTTCTAAGGCATTATAACAAAGAACAACATTTCAGACACCATTCAGATCTTTAAAAACCCATATCAGTGAGATGCTTCTTAAAATACGAGAAGTGTTAGAAATACCTCATGAGCAGAGATTTAATCGATCTTTTGCCTCATATTCAATCTATCAAACCTGTCAAACAAACGCATGAACATTAATTAATTAATGCTTAAGAAACAAATCTGCTATGTCACCAATCTAAACACTAGTTTCTACAAAGATTTGGACTTGACGAATGATGCACCAAGCTCGAGCACACGTACAGTATAATAAAACCCAAACTTGTTCTTGAGGAGAGAGGACTTAAACCCTTAATACATGCTGAAGACTGAAATCTAAATGATAACTTATGAGAGCAAAACAATTAAAGAGACTGAAGCTCACCTAATTCTGTTTCAATTGACACAAGCTCTAGTTTCAAATCACTTGAACGTTCTTAGATTCGACCAGGTACAAACTCAACAGTCAAGAGCTCCAACTTTGAGGCAGCAGAGTAGATAAAGAAATGCATGCTCATCGTAGATCCATGAAATGCATAACTCCTAATGTTCACCTCAACACATTTGGTTTCCTTACTATAGCAGTAATATGGTTACACTAACAGATAGCAAATAAGGTTTAGTAACAACTAGAGATATCTGAACACATATACATTAGAAATGAGAAATATGATCTCCCTGAAGAAGTATGCTCAAAACTTCCAAATTAACTGCTTGGCTGTTGGCATCGGCCTCTCTTTTAGCAAGAACTTGAACTGATTTTGTTATCTGTTATAGCCTCCATGAGTGACATCTTCTTCTCATACTCATCAAGCTCCTTCTGCAGCTACGTATAGAAAAACCGATATCAATCCCATTTGTTATGTTTATCGAATGCATAATTAAAAAAATCTGAAAAACAGGGACTGCATAAACAGGGACTACAACAATCACGATTCTAGAGTGAAACTGGCATATTACAAATCCAAAATTGTTGAATCCAATCTAAGGATTTATCAGCTAAAAATCGAAACCCACATCTTATACAACTAATTTTGAAGGATAAATCTGAAAAAAAATTGAAACTTCACCTGCAAATGGCCTGCAAAGTAACCACTAACCACCTCAAGAGTTCAACTTGGAACAGCTTTCCTTCGGGAGAAAAAGTGTTGACTCCTCTGTCATAGTCGGTCCTTGCACAACAACAAAATCAGAAACCACATATAAGGCAAAACCACGATTGAAGTAAAGGAAGAAATTTTCGGTAAACCCAGAAGTAGAAGAAGATAGATTTGGTTTAAGATCGAGATATACCTAGTGAGAAAAATCTTCTTCGGTGATTTCGATCTGTAAAACCTCTTACAGTCCTTTGCTCAATAGACTCAAAACCCTAGAAGAAGAATAACATATCTAAGTAACCCTAATTCCAAACCCAGATTCAAAGGGGAAAAGAGAGAAAGAAACAACTAACCTTCTCCGACGAGATGAAATTGACATTTTAATGAAAAGGTGAGAGCTAGGGAGAGTAAAGGAATTGAGAAAGGAAGAGCTAAAGGAGAACAACAACGAAGAATTTGGGTTGTAAGAAATGGATCTGGGTATGCAATGCTTATCTCTCGTCTCACTCATGGCTGCTTAGCCAAAACCTTGACTTCTCCCTACTCTTAGCCTAGAGAGGAAGAAGTGTGAAGGAGATGAGGAAGAGAAAAGAAGAAAATAAAACGATTCAGGTTTTCGTTGGTTTAGAAAAAAAAAGAGAAATGTTTTTTTTTTTTTCTTTTTACTCAAGAGCAAAATTTTTAGTCAATTTTTACTAAGGCCATCCTTAATATCCTTAATGGCATAACACACCATGTGTTCTAAGCCCAACATATTAATAAAAAAAATGAATAGTGTGCTAAGATCAGATTTTTTTGTTCTTGAATTAGAACAGATTTTAGTAATGTTCTATGATTATGTGGCAGTGAATGGTTGAGTTTTTTTTTGCAACTGAGAAAAATTTTCATTTTTCTTCCTCTTCCTCTTCCGGCCAAAAGTGTCTCTGCTTCGCCGATTATGGTGTTCGCAGCCAAGAAATTCATCAACAACCCCAACTTAGATTCGCTCTCGCAGGTCGTTGCTGAGTTCTTCGAGCTTTGTTCTTTTTTTTCTCCAAGGTAAAATTTAGCTTCGATCCTCTTATGAATTCGAATTCTGGACTTAATTATTGTTGTTGGATCTGAATTTGAATCGGATTGGTTTGAATTAACAATGTTCGTTTCTTAATTCGTATCTGAGTTTTTTTGGAGACTCTAATCGATTGTTTAATTGTGTGATTATGATCGATCAAATTCAGAATCGTCTTGTGTTTTTTTGTTTTTGTTTTGATGTTTCAATTTTATTTTTGGGATTTATGGGATGCAGATAATAATGGAGTTTGATAACGTTAGTATCGAGGAATCTATTTTAATGAGTGGTTCGTGGAGGATTAGGAAGAAGAAGAGTTTAAAACCGTTTAAGTCTAGAGGTCTTTTTAGCGGTAGGAGTAGTGGTAAGGAAGTAGTAGTAGAAGAAGAAGAAGAGAGTGGGAGGAGCTTGAAAGTGTATAGCAGGAAAGGGAATCATTCTAGAGATAGTGAGGGTGGTGGTTCAGCGGTTAAAAGGAGAATGACATCTAAAGTAGAAGAGCAATGTTCTGAAGATGATGATGATGATGATTGCACAGGCTACTACTATTGTATCTGAAGAAAGCTTTCAGACAACATTTCTCGATACTGACGTCAACTCTACTACAAGTATCTTCTCGAACATGTAATCTGATAATAAAACCAATGATATAGCAGGCTCTCAGGGAACTCTTCAACAGGTATATGATGTATCTTATTCTTTTATTCTCTATGTTTGAATTTGAGTATGGCTTGTAGATGTCTTGAATTGGGTTAAAACTTAAAACATATTTTGTAGGAAATTAGCGGAACAAAAAGATCAGAGAAGAAGAAAAGCAGTACAGAGAAGAATGTGAGCTTAAATGTACTCCAACAATACTTCTCTGGGAGCTTAAAGGATGCTGCAAAAAGCTTTGGTGGTGAGAAACGAGTGTTCATATTGCTTGTTTCCCTTACAAAATATTCAATTGCTGACTTAGATGCTTTTTCTTTTTCTTTCTTTCTGCAGTCTGTCCGACTACACTAAAATGGATATGTAGACAGCACGGAATCATGAGATGGCCATCTCGCAAGATTAACAAAGTGAATAGATCGCTAAGGAAAATACAAACAGTGCTGGACTCTGTCCAAGGTGTAGAAGGAGGACTGAAGTTTGACTCGGTAACAGGGGAATTTGTAGCAGTTGGCCCTTTTATACAAGAATTTGATACTCAAAAGAGTACTTCTTCTCATCATGAAGATGTATTATTTGTAAGAAGCCAAAGTGATATGGATCAAGGTAATTATCTTGAGACAGAGCAGATGTTTCGTGAAGCCGGTGAGCAGAGGCCTGTGCTTATCCCTGATTAACTTCTTATCTAAAGTTTTGTAGGTAAGTATTAATAATTTTTTGTCCAAGGATCATTGAATTTGGTTTGTATCTTTGTTCACATTCAAGTTTTGGTCTATAGTTAATAATAAATTACATCTTTGTAAAATGTTTAAGATATGATATTATTATAGATTTATTCTAAGAACACCAAAATTAGTTTCCTCATTTTTTTAACCTATGATCTTAACAACTGATCTTACATTATTTTCACTATATATTTAATCTAAGAACACATAAAAAAGTTCTCCCATTAAGGATGCCCTAAGTGTTGGCCGAAATAGTGATTTTTGATTCCTGCTTACATATTTTTAGGTGTAGCGTTTTAAAAACGCTATTATATACACTCATTTCTATAATTTTATCAACGATAACACTTGCGAAAACTGCGCTATGCTTTTCTGCTATCAATGCTCATATTTCTTGTAGTGTGTCTTATGTTTAATATTTTATTTAACATATAAATTACAAGTTTAATATTTTCATTTAATTATTTATCTGGGTTTTGTTGACAATACAACAATTTATCAAAGAGTAATGGCAAGTTCTTATTTAAGCAACTGATACAGCCATTTGAAATGGTTAGATATTTTGCAGAGTTCTCATGTGTGGGTTCAAGTCAGCATTATTGACCAACACGTGAATGGTTCACAGCTGAAGGCCGTTAGAAGGAAGACTCGCGAAGACTTTCTCTTATCTATATATGAGCACATGTTAGCTCTTCTTTACTTTTTATCCTGACTCATTTGTAAAACGTTTTCTTAAGTTCCGATATCAGTTCGCCGGGTTTCTCTCAAATCTGAGAGCCGGTAAGTGATCCTCCGTGTTTTATGAACATCGAGTGATTAGTTATCTAATAAAAATGTTATCAAGTTTATCTCAGATTTGTTGCGGGTTTTTACTGTGTTAAAGGTATCAGAGCTAAACAGTCTTCGGAGTTGGTGGGAACGCGATCTCACGCGGTGGATGTTCAGCCACAAGAGGGGGTTGTGATGGAGCCGATGGAGTTACGGATGACTCGTTTGGAAGAGATCGTAATGGAACAAAATCAGAAAATGACGGAAAAAATGATGGAACAGAATCAGCTGATGAAGAAGCATATCGCAGATATGTTTGAAGCTATGAGCAGATCTACAGCTAGTCATGGTAAGGAGATTCAGAAAGAAGCTGAACGGAGTGAAACACCTTATGCTCGGAGTAATCAGAGGTCATCGTCATCTCAGGAGATTTGATCTACTGACTTGGATCCACCCAAGGTTGTTAGATCTGAACCGGTAAGACTTGATCCTCACTATAACTATGGTAGCTTGACTCGGTTGGGAAAAATTGATTTTCTTAGGTTTGATGGCAATCAGATTAAGGAATGGTTGTTTAAAGTGGAGGAGTTTTTTGTTGTGGATTACACGCCTAGGGAGATGCGGGTGAAGATGGCTGCGATTCATTTTGATGGTCATGCTGCTACATGGCATTACTCATTTGTGCAGTCTGGTATTGGTCTTGAGGTATTGAGTGATTGGGATGGTTATGTTGAGTTGTTGAAAGAACGATTTGAAGATGAGAGCGATGATCCTATGGCGGAGTTAAAGCAATTGCAGGAAACAGATGGCATCATTGACTACCATCAGAAGTTTGACCTCATTAAAACTCGAGTCAACCTTTCTGAAGATTATTTGGTAAGTCTCTATTAGGCAGGACTTCGATTAGATAGACAGATGCACGTTCAAATGTTTCAACCATAGTCAATACGGCACTGTTTGCATCTTGGACGGTTATACGAGAAAGCGCATCCTAAGAAGCAAGCATCACAGTCCTGGTCAACTTCCAAGGGTAATAACGTTGGTAATGGAGGACGTGTGTTGGCAGCAAATGCTAAAGAGGATGGTGTCCAAGGAGGACAAAGGGGTGGTAATACTAAGGCAGAGGGTGTGGCAACTAAGAAATTTCTGTCCAAAGAAGAAATGAGTGATAGGAGGTCTAAAGGATTATGCTATTGGTGTGATGAGAAATTCACTCTTGAACATTACAAAACACATAAGAACACTCATTTGTTTAGTATGGAGGTAGAAGAAGGGGAGTTGGAGGAAGCTTGGGCCGATTGTGAAGAAACTATGCCCAGAGTATCTATCAATGCAGTGACTGGAGTCTCAGGTTATAAGACGATGCGAGTTAAAGGACTTTATGGCAAGAAACCGATTTATGTGTTGATTGACTGTGGCTCCACTCATAACTTTGTGGATCCAAGGATGGCAGCAAGGATGGGATGTAAGGTCCAACCTTCGAAGTTGACTCAAGTCTCGGTGGCTGATGGTCGCAAATTGGGAACCAAAGGCAAGATTGAAGGATTCCAGTGGAGGTTTAGGACAACATTTTTTGAGTCAGATGTGTTGTTGATTCCCTTACGAGGATGCGATATGGTCTTAGGGGAACAATGGTTATCAACGTTGGGACCAATAACTTGGGAGTTCAAGTTACTCGAAATGGAGTTTATGTGGAACAAAAAGAGAGTGATGTTGTATGGGATTCAGAATGGGTCTGTAAGGGATGTTAAGGCTCAGAAGCTCAAGAAAATGGGCGAGGAAGAGGTAAAAGTTTCTATGATTTGTGTTAATGAGGTGAATACTGAAGAGAAAGTGAATGATCATAATGTTAAACCCACGGAAGTGTCGGTATATTCATTGACTGGGAGCGAGGAAATAACTGCAGAGATAGATGCTGTGGTAAAATGTTTTCCAGAAGTATTTGCGGAGCCTACCAAACTACCACCTTTTAGGGAACACCATAACCACAAGATTCAGCTTTTTCATGGTGCAAATACAGTGAATCAGAGACCATATCGGTACGTTATTCATCAAAAGAATGAGATCGATAAAATCGTAGAAGATATGTTAACTGGGGGAACAATACAACCTAGCTCCAGTCCGTTCGCATCACATGTGGTGTTGGTCAAGAAAAAAGATGGCAGTTGGCGGCTGTGTGTGGACTACAGTGAGCTCAATGGGATAACGGTCAAGGATAGGTTTCCAATTCCTTTGATTGACGATTTACTTGATGAGCTGGGGGGTTCCAAGATCTTCTCGAAGATAGACTTAAGGGCGGGTTACCATCAGGTGAGAATGCAGGAGGAAGATATCCCTAAAACAACTTTTAAACCCCATGGTGGACATTATGAATACTTGGTAATGCCCTTTGGGGTAACAAACGCTCCTGCGACCTTCTAGATTCTTATGAACTCAGTGTTCAAGCCATTTCTTCGAAGGTTTGTGCTAGTTTTCTTTGATGATATCCTCATCTATAGTAGAAACATGTAAGAACATGCGGGACATTTGCGTAAGGTGTTTAAAGTAATGCGGGATGAAAGGTTGTATGCAAAAATGAGTAAATGTGCTTTTGCTAAGGATAAGGTGGAATACCTTGGTCATTTTATCAGTGCAGACGGAGTTGAGACTGATCCAGCGAAGATTAAAGCTGTTGCAGATTGGCCACAACCCACTAACCTCAAACAACTTCGAGGATTCTTGGGGCTAGCTGGTTACTATCGCCGGTTTGTGAAAAATTATGGTGCGATTGCTAGTCCACTATATGCATTGACAAAGACTGATGCTTTTAAATGGTGTGATGAAGCTCAGGAAGCATTTGTTGAACTGAAGCAGGCATTATGTCAGACCCCAGTGCTAGTGTTACCACTCTTTGATAAGGTGTTTATAGTAGAAACAGATGCATGTGGGAATGGAATTGGAGCAGTATTAATGCAAGAAGGACATCCTATCTCTTATATCAGTAGACAACTTAAGGGCAAGCAACTGCATTTGTCAATTTATGAGAAGGAGTTATTGGCAGTAATATTTGCAGTGCAAAAATGGAGGCATTATCTACTTCCAGCACATTTCATTATTAAGACTGATCAGAGGAGCCTCAAGTATTTGTTAGAACAACGATTAAACACCCCTATTCAGCAGCAATGGCTTCCCAAGCTGTTGGAATTTGACTATGAGATACAATATAAACAAGGGAAGGAGAATTTAGCAGCTGATGCTTTGTCAAGAGTAGAGGGTGCAGAAGTTTTACATATGGCTATGTCGGTGGTGGAGTGTGACTTGTTGAAAGAAATTCAGGCTGCGTATGATCAAGATATGGAATTACGCACTCTTATTTCTATTCTTAAGGATACACCAAATGCAAAGAAACACTATTCTTGGGGACAGAACGTGTTACGTCGCAAAAACAAGATTGTGGTCCCAAATAATGTTCAGTTGCGAGATACTATTTTGCAGTGGCTCCATTGTTCTGGGGTGGGTGGTCATTCTGGTCGGGATGTTACTTATCAAAGAGTCAGAGGTGTGTTCTATTGGAAGGGGATGGCGAATGATATTCAGACTTACATCCGGAGTTGTCACATTTGTCAACAATGTAAAAGTGATAATACGGCTTCACCGGGATTGTTGCAACCACTACCTGTTCCTGAGACTTTATGGAGTGATGTTTCCATGGATTTTATCGAGGGCCTTCCTCTATCTACCAATATGTTGGTTATTATGGTGGTTGTGGATCGACTAAGTAAGGCGGCTCATTTTATCGCTTTATCTCATCCTTACAATGCTTTGACGGTAGCTCAGGCGTATCTGGACAACATCTTTAAGCTCCATGGATGTCCAAACTCTATCGTTAGTGATCGTGATGCAGTCTTTACGAGTGAATTTTGGCGGGAGTTCTTTACTCTACAAGGAGTGGCACTTAAGATGTCCACGGCATACCATCCTCAGAGTGATGGGCAGACTGAGGTGGTTAATCGGTGTTTGGAGACTTACCTGCGTTGTATGTGTCACGCTCAACCTCACATGTGGTGTAAATGGTTGGCATTAGCAGAATACTGGTACAATACTAACTATCACACTTCCACTCGCATGACACCTTATGAAGCAGTCTATGGCCAGGCTCCACCAGTACACCTTCCTTACTTACCTGGTGAATCGAAGGTGGCGGTTGTAGCTTGTTCTTTGCAGGAAAGGGAAAATATGATGAAATTGTTGAAGTTTCATTGTTGCGTGCTCAGCACAGGATGAAGCAGATAGCTGATCGCCATCGCACTAAAAGGGAATTTGATATTGGAGATTACGTTTATCTCAAATTCCAACCCTATCGACAGTCTTCGGTGGTTGTACGCTTGAACCAGAAGTTAGCACCAAAGTATTATGGTCCTTATAAGATTGTGGACAAGTGTGGAGTAGCTGCTTACAAGTTGGCATTACCTGCAGGAACTAAGATTCACCCGGTTTTTCATGTGTCCCAACTTAAGGAGTTGGTAGGTAATGTTCCAGTGACAACTACTTTACCTTCGGTGTTGCAGGATGTGTTTGAGAAAGAACTAGAATTGATTTTAGAGAGGAAGATGGTTAATAGGCAGGGTCGACCTGCTACCAAAGTCTTGGTTAAATGGGTTGAGCAGCCAGTAGAAGAAGGAACTTGGGAGTTTCTGTTTGATCTTCAGAAGAAATTCCCTCACTTTGACGCTTAAAGACCCTTGTGGACAAGGCTCTACAAAGTGGGGAGATTTGATACAGCCATTTGAAATGGTTAGATATTTTGCAGAGTTCTCATGTGTGGGTTCTCACGTGTGGGTTCAAGTCAGCATTATTGACCAACACGTGTATGGTTCACAGCTGAAGGCCGTTAGAAGGAAGACTCGCGAAGACTTTCTCTTATCTATATATGAGCACATGTTAGCTCTTCTTTACTTTTTATCCTGAATCATTTGTAAAACGTTTTCTTAAGTTCCGATATCAGTTCGCTGGGTTTCTCTCAAATCTGAGAGCCGGTAAGTGATCCTCCGTGTTTTATGAACATCAAGTGATTAGTTATCTAATAAAAATGTTATCAAGTTTATCTCAGATTCGTTGTGTGTTTTTACTGTGTTAGCAACACCATCTTCGCCTTTGGACATTCCAAAGAACAAGACTGATCAGATCCAAACCTGAAAGAAGAAGACTCAGCTGCAAAGTCAGTCACACACTTATACATCTCCTCCTTCTTCCATACAAAACGATGTCGTCGAAGTTAAATGATCGACCTAACAGAAAATGGCCCAAACGGAAAGGAAGCCCATTAATAAAACAGATCTATCAACTTCAATCTCCACCAGCAAAAGAACACCCAAAAAAAACAAAACAAAGCATGATCATTGATCAGATCAAAAGAAGAAGACTGTGAGTTGTGATCGGTATGGAGTTAGTCAATGGTTTTGACTTTTAAGAAATAGGATTGAATGTATCCAATACATTCAATTCTGACAGGTGTTAGAGAAAAGCCTAGTGTCACTCATATTGTAATTAATACCTATACAAGGAACACATGATGTTATCAGAAAATGAAACTAATCTTCTTCATAGCCTTTGAGCATCTTTTCTTTCAGTCCTAACTGTGGATGTGGCTCCTTGTTGGAATTGAAACCTTTGATTAAATCCTGCAACAAAGAGAAAGCTTCAATCAGTGAGAAGAAGAAGAACTGAAGAAGAAAAGCAAGAGAAAGAAGAAGTGCTCACAGCGCAAAGAGCAAAAGGAAGAAGAAAAAAAAGACATCGGAAGCGATTTGAAAATGGTGCTTTTGCTGTGAGGGTTAACTACCACCCCAATTTTGATGGACAAAACGTGATAAGATATTTCTTTGGCGGAGCAAGTGGCCAAAGGAGGAGGTTTGTAAAGGTTTCTGTTTATCCCAACTCTATTTAGCTTTAGGCAACAAAACATGTCGTTATCAAATAATCAAACTTTAAGCATGCACGTTCCAAGGCTACATATGGCTAGAATTATCAAACGCTAAACATGCACGTTCCAAGGCTAAGCATACACATTCATAAAACGTTGACATCACGTTTCTGAAAGTGTAAGTGGTCGTCTGGTGCCACATGCAAAACGTTAGAATTATACACATGTTGGTTCAATTCTTCCCTTCTCCTTTTCATAATTTCTCTTCAAAAAAAACTCATTTTAGTGACACCTTTGAGAATTGGCCAAGATTAAATTGGATTTAGTAGATAACTTCTAAAGGAGTTTTTTGTTAAAACATCTCGATAGAGAAGAAGAATGTGATCAAGACACGATCGAGACTCGAGAGTCCTCTTTGTATTTAATTTTGTGAAGGGTCGATGAATGCGAAACTTAAAGTGTAATTCAAAACGTGTTTTATTTTTGTGTGTGGCTGATTAAAGATTTTTAAAATAATTAATAATACTTCTTAAAGAAAAAACGTGAGAAGATAACAAAAATAAGGTATAAATGGCTTGAGAACAAATGGACCACACAGAAAAGTGAACTAATCTTTATTCCTAAATTCCTTTTGATATTTTTTAAAATATGAAGTTACATATTCTTTTTTTACCTACTAGTCTACTACTACATATATCACTTTTACTGTTAATCCATATATGAATATTTAAACACTTGACTTGACTACATAGTAACCTGACCAATACAGCACATGATTTTAATGATAATGTTATGCAAAGTGCTTAATTTATTGGTCAATTCATTAGTATTTTATTAAAATAAAGTTAACTTTCGATTTCATTTTAAATATATATATATATTTGGTTGGCCACATTTTTTTTGGATTCTGAAATGAATATCGAAATCACGATCAAACTTGTCAATTATTTCCCGATTAATTCATTCGAATTGATTAGAAAAATGTATCCCGAAAACTATTCTCTATTTAGAAATGTTGTGTAGCTTTTTTCTTCTTTTATCTTTTTGAGTTTTAATATCATAGTCCCAGAAGTACAAGTTTGCTAAAACTGTGGTTTAAAATCGACAAATGTTATATAAAGTAGTTTAGATCATTTTATGATTCTGTGGTCCTCTAGTTGGTATTCAACTAAGGATGTTATCAAGATAGCGTTCACATGTTACTTTTAACATTATTAATTTTTATTTTATTTTTCCTCACACAAAAATGTGTTTTTATGCAAAGGGAGTGGGCAAAAGATTCACGAAATTTGAGCTTTGATTCTCCAAATCTTAGCTTTCTTTAAATAAGCATATACATATCTTCCAATTTATGCCATCCAACGTCATGTATAACTATATATATACGGGTTTAATTAGCCACACATATATATATATATATATATATATATATGGTGGTAGGATGTTTTAAAATCTAGCAATAGAATAATTAATGTTGGTTAAAAAAAAAATTCACAAAAAAAAAAATATGAGCAAAGTATAAGAAAAACATATTTCAAAAAAAAAAAAATTCTAATACAATACTGTAAATGTTACTATATATTTAATGATATGTTTCTAACTTCAGATTTTTTTTTTCAGGAAAGTAATGCATAAAGTCATGTGGATTACATTTTACATTGGTTAGAATATTTGAAATCAAACATAGAGATGATTCAACACTAATATATAGAAGACTAGATTAGGACCCGCGGTACACCGCGGAGCAAAATTATTTATAACTAAAATCTTTAAATTATAAGTTATATTTATTGGTTAAATATGTTATAATTATATAATAATTATTAAATAAATCATATAATATTGCAGTATAATTTATTTTTACATAATATTTATTTAATCAATTTAATTATATATGTCTATTCTCTGATACTGATAGTGTTAACAAAATAATGAAATGATGTTTTACCCGTGTAACATCGGATTAATGATATTTTTTATTTATATAAATATCGATAAAACCCGTCTCACTATATAATCTCGTCCCTAGATATTTTAACTCACACTATATCATATTAATTTTTAATATTTATTGTGTATCTACGGTATAATATTTATCATATTTAACTTTTTCAAAAATTTAAATATTTTTAAAGTTTGAATGCCTAATAAATCATGGTTTCTACTCATTTGTATTCAGAATCATTTTGGTCTCTTTTATAGTATGACACTAAACCATTGCCCAATTTTTTTAGACGATGTGGGTTATTGTATCCGTATTTTTTATTCATCTATTGAGTAATATATGTCCGTTTTAAAAATTTTTATTCATCATATGCAGAAAAAATCACAATTTTTATTAACTAAATGTATTATAGAATAATTCAAGATACTTAAAATATAAATTCAAATAAAAATGAAATGGAATCATATATTTATGTTTGAATGAGGTAGAAAGATTTCCTTATTTTTTTCAAATCTTACCTATAATTAATTTTGAACTTTTGGTAACTAATATTAAAGTCAATGCATTAAATGTAAAAAAATTTCAAAAAATATTTTTGAGCAAAAATTATTGCAAAAATACTAGTATAGATACAAGCTTTCCTACTAACTGATTTTAAGTTAAAATTTCATAATTTGTTGTAATGCATCAGAGTCCAGTATCACACACACACACACACACATATATATATATATATATATATATCCGTATTTCACGTACAAAGAGTGAATACATCCCTAGATTGTTATTAGGTGGAGTCGAACCTCCAACTTCAACAATATATGTGTTAAGACTCAAACTACTTTGCCACTTAATTATTATACTTTCATCTAATGACTCTAATCTATTTTTTTTCTTATTTCTATGTTTACTGGGGGCAAGTCCTCCCACTAACCATAGCGTGGGTCTGCCCCTAATGTACCTCTGGCGGTTTGAAACTAGAGTGAACTTCTAATTTATCTATCTTTAGTTTTTATGTCTACTTCTGATTGAACTGCAAATAAAAAGAATATGTGAGACAACAATAAATGATTCTCAATAATAATAAAAATATATACCAATTTATTTATCATTGACTGATTTTTAGTTAAAACTGCTCTAATCTAAATATTTTAATTTAGTTTATTTATCTGAAATAAATTTCTATAGATGTATACTATATAAATTTGTCTATATCACACTACAAGAAAATATGGATTTAGCGACTGTAAAAACAGTAACTATACAGTCGCTAACTACTTAGTCACGACTGCTTGGCGACTGACATACGTAGTCGTTAAACAGTGCGTCGCTAAAAAAATCAGTCGCTAAAAAGTCGCTATGGAGCTACTAATTGGCGACTGATAATTGGGGTCGCTCTTCCCTCGCCAAACAGTCGCTAAAGTTGCGACTGAATTGCAACGCTTTACCGACTGATATGGTTACTCATTTGCGACTGTTTGAGTACTGTTTTGTTTTGTTTACGTTTTGGTGACTGTTTTGCGACTGTTTAATTATCATGTTTTTAAAAAAATTATGGTAAAAATGCATTATTTGATTTTGTAATACCACGAACAAATTAAGAAAACAGGTACTAAACCATAACAAACATGAAATTAAACAACGACATAAGTACCATGTTTTTACAAAAGTTGCAAAAGTTCCAAAAAACATCCAAATATCCAAGAGTGTTGCAAATATTACATGAGGGAACCTAACTTTGAAACTCACCAGGGTTTGGGTCATTGGTTTGAGACTCAAGAAAGGCGACATAGTTTGGGTTGGTCTTGAGGAAGCTCACCAAGCGTGAGATCTCTGCTTGTTGCTCAGATGCAACCCGCAAAGCCTCAGCTGCAACCCGTGAAACCTCTGCGTCACGCTCTGCTTGTAGAGCTGCTTGTTCCTCTATCTTGCGGTTAGCGTCTTCAAGCTGTTGTTGCAGGGTTGTGAAAGTAGAAGAGCTTCCAGGGTACTTCCGCTTCCCGTTGATGTAACTTCCTAGGCTTCCAACTCCAAAGTATGTTCCTCTATCATTTACGTAAGTAGACTTCATACACAAAACAAAGAGAAAAAGTTATTATAATTACTTAACAATGAAAAACTTAATAGCTTATTAGAAAGAAGCAAATTACCTGAAGAAAGAGCTCATCATCCTCCTCGTGAGATAGCTCTGATCGACGTGAAGTACCATCTGAAGACTCATCATTATCCTGAGCAGCCAACTTAGCTTCCCTTCTTTTCTTATATGCCTCATGAACAGCTTGCGCTTTCTTATCCACAAAAGTACCATCTTTTTTGGTATGAGTCCTGACAAAAACTTCAGGAATAGTTGGCGGTCTTCCCAATTCTACTTCCTGGAATGTTAGACAATGAAAAGGTTAGGAACCATTTAATGTCAAGTAATTAAACAATGAAAAGGTTATGATGTAACTCACCATCTCTTGTTCGATTTGTAAGTAAGACTTCGGCCCTGATACATGTTTGTGAGGGCCAAAACAATTACGGTCAGACATTCGAGCTGCTGAAGTGGTTGCACTCTTTGCCATGGCTTCTTCGGTGTCCCAATAGTCACACATTTTTTTCCAAAGAGTTCCCTCAATCCACCTCGGTTTCACTTCCTCTCGCTGAGCTGCTGCCTTGGAAACCATGTCTTTCATACGGTTTTGACAAATGCTATAGAACTTTGCTTGAACCACACCGGTTAGAGAGGGATCACAAGTGTGTGTTTTCTACAAAAGAAGACTAGTGTTAGTGATAAAAAAAAACAAGAAAAAGCTATAAATACAGAAATCAAATTGAAAGGAGTAGAAGTTTACCGCGAATTCCAAGAAGTAACCTTCTCTTCTTGCATTCAGAACACAACCCCAACTGTAAAATGGACCATCAAACTTGTTTGTAAACACTTTTGTAATCTGTCGGGTAAGTGATGACTTGTCTTTACCAAACCTTCAAACACAAACAAATCAATAGTCAAATTCTAATCAAACACAAACAAATCGATCAATCCAAGTAAAACTCTAATCACAAACAATCCAAAATACAAAATTCTAATCCAAATTCTAGTCACAAACAAACAAACACAATCAAATTCTAATCCAAACAAACAAACACAATCAAATTCTAATCCAAAATACAAAATTCTAATCCAAATTCTTACCAAGTGGTTCCACGCTCTAATGAGGGAGAGAGGACAGTGGTATACTTCTCATGGCCTGGTTGGACAAGCATGTCATGTAAAGAAGCGAGTACATCAGCTGGGAGATTTGATTCCCTTGCACCGTCATCCTCCGAATTAGCTTCTTCCTCATGTGAGTTTTGCGCTTGAGAACTGTGAAGCGATGCAGAAGCTGCTCAAAGTTGACCAGGTTGAGAAGAGGGAGGTCGATGAGACTGTCGAGGTAGAGGAGACTCTCGTGGTAGATTCGCGACTTGAGGAGACTGTCGACGATGATTCTTGACTAACGGTTGAGGAGACTCTCCAAGTTGACTCGAGAATTCTGGTGGGTTCATCACGGATGCTAGAGGTTGAGGAAAAGGACGTCTGGTTGGATCTACGCCGGAAGGGGATGTTCCGGGAAAGGTCCTCGAGTGCTGGAACAGATTTGTTGGAGGTGGATAGTCTCGGTAAGAAGGTGTAGGTCTCACTGGAGGCTGAAGGTTTGGGACAGGAGTTCCCTGAGAATCAGTCTCTGGAACTCGATGGTTCGCCGGTGTGAAAGTATACTGGGGAGGAAGATTGGCGGGTCTGTGATTCGCTGTTTGTGAGGTTCCAGAGGTTCGATTAGAGGGGTTTCTTCTTCCTCCGCCTTTTTTCTTTTGTCCAGCCATCAAGGGTTTACGGTTTCGTCGAGTGAGAGGAATTTAGATCTAGGGTTTTGAGGTTTCGCCGTTTCGTCTCGAAGAAGAAGAAGAAGAAGAAATGAGAAAAGAAATGAGAAAAGATTAGGGTTTGTTAGGGGAAGAAAACGAAATTAATGGGTTTTCGTGTTTTGTTACGGCCCAAATTTTGTTAAGGCCCAAATTTATTAAAGCAGTCGCTAAATAGTAGCTCTTTAGTCGCAATCTTTTAGCGACTGTCAAACTGGTCTCCAAATTAGTTGCAAATTGGCGACTACACTACGACAATATGCATCAGTCTCCAATTAGCGTCTACTAGGCGACTGAGTTATTTTAATAGTCATTCAGTAGCTAAAAAATTGCAATTCAGTCGCTAAATTTAGCGACTGTGTTTTTAGTCACAAATTACAGTAACCAATTCCATGTTTTCTTGTAGTGCATTAACGTTTATGTTTTTCTTTTGTAGATGTAAAATAGGAAGTCTAGTCTCTGATTAAGACTGAACCTCCTCATCTTTATTGCCAACTTTTCTATCCAATTTTTTTTTATTTGAGTGGTTTAGATAAGCAAGGGCCAGCTACAAAATTACATTGACATTTTTAATTCTTCCAAAATCATAATCTTTTTCAAACATAGAGAGAAACACTTACTTTGTACAAACACACACTAAATGGACCTAACAAGGATAGTGGGACTGTTGGGGGAATATTAAAAATAAATTTACCTTAAAAGTATAAAAATCCAAAGACCTAACCAATGTTTTGTGCTGGACCTGAATTAGAATTTGTTGATTATATTACTCGTGTCTCTATCCCTCATACTATTTTCTTTTCTTTTACTATTACAGTAACTTCGAAACCAATCTATTTATCTACAAATTAGTGTTGGAATATCGATTTCCAATTGAGAAGTACTTCAGCTCTCTGATCTTTTTTTAAACACAACCCGTATACGTACAATATCTAAATTTGATATTTCTTAGATATATTCCGATCAAATTTTTTATGGTCTCTCTTTAAAAAAGTATACATTGTTTCTTGTTATATAGATTATTCGACCTTTTCAATCGATAACTATATTTTCTCGACAATGCCTACGACTTTGCATTTCAAACTCTAGTTTTTTTTTTTTTTTTTTTTTTTTTTGACCTCAAAAAACCCCATACTTTATTAAACTTGGTCGAGAAGGTTGGTTTCAAGTACCAACCACTCCGGAACCTGAGAGTTTACATGGGAGAAAAGCGAACCTCGTGTTCGAGCACCTTTTGCAAGGCGATCAGCACGGACATTGACAGTTCGAGGGATATGCGAAACAGAGAAATTCAAAAACTGTGACCTCAAAACAGAAAAACTATCTAACTCCGTTGAGAAACTTGGCCAATCATCAACCTCATCAACAATTTTAATAAGAGTCAAGCAGTCTGTCTCGAAATGCACCGAAGTCATACCCTGTTGAAGCACTGCATCCATTGCCCAGATAAGGGCATCCAATTCCGAGTGTAGGGCCGAAAGATGTCTCTGCGTGTTCTTCAAGCCGTAGATCAGTGTTTGGCTCATCAAAACAAAGCCCAGACCAGCAAACTGATCCTTAACCTCCCAAGAAGCATCAACCTGACATCGAGTATTGTCCATCTCTTGCTCCTCTTCCTCTTCGTCACCCTGTAGACTACCGTCAGAGTCCTCATAAGAAGCTACACACTGAGCTACTTTCCACTCCTTCGCCTCCGAGAGAGTTATATTCAGGGTATCCATAGGCGAAATATCCTTGCCATTGAACAGTTTATCATTTCGGGATTTCCATATATACCATACTATCCAAGGGAAAACTTCTAGCTGCTCCTCTGTTGCTCCCTGCTCCTTTGCGCACCAGAAAAGATAGTCAAAATTTGCATAAATCGAGTTGCACGGGAAAACTCCCGGAGATGTTGCAATGTTAGACAATGCCCAAACTTGTAGAGCCGGTGGACACATAAACAATATATGATTAATGGATTCCTCTTCATCTCCACATCTGGGACAGGATCTATCAGTTCCACAGTGCCGATCAACCAGTCTGCTATTAGCTGCAATACACCCTGAAATGGCCTGCCAAAGAAAATGTTTAAGTTTTCTTGATGTTTTTGTTTTCCATGCCTGGCTCTTCAACTTAGTGATACTCGGTTCTAGGACTTCAAAATTGCCTTGCGTTGCCATGGCATAACCCGATTTAACAGTGTATTGGCCTGATTTTGTAAAACTCCAAATATAATCATCTATCATAAAACGACTACTAGGCTTTAGACAAGTAATGAGAGGGATATCCCCCGAATCCACCAGGTTGTTCAACATGTCCATCTTCCATGTTTTTGACTCGAAATCAATTAAGTGATTAACATAGAGGTTTGGGTCCCTTGGAACGCCACAGTCTTTCGCTGGTCTCGCTGGAGTAGTGGGAACCCAGTTGTCTGACCAGACGCGGGTATTAAAACCTGATCGAATGTTTTTCCGGAGACCCTGCTGAAGGAGAGGTTTTGCTGCCATTATGCTACGCCATCCAAACGAAGGAGAGTTTGCTTTCACCACATCCATGGGATTTGAGTATCTAAAGTATCTTCCTTTTAGAACACAGCATAGAAGAGAGTCTGGGTATCTCAGTAGTCGCCAGAGCTGTTTTGCAAGCAAAGCTAAGTTGAATTCCTTCAAGTCTCGGAACCCAAGTCCACCCTTTTCCATGGGGATGCTGATTTTTTCCCATGCCACCCAATGCAGACCCTTATTATTATTCTTCGTACTCCACCAGAATTTAGCTATCGCTCCTCGCAGCTTGTTGACAATATGTTTTGGCAATAGAAAGCAAGACATGACATAGGTTGGTAAAGCTTGAGCAACCGATTTAATGAGTACCTCTCTGCCACCCTTTGAAAGAAACTTCGCCGGTAGTTTATCCTGGCATTTAATCTATCCTGTACAAAGGCAAAGACTTGTTGCTTCGATCCACAAATCGTTTCAGGGAGCCCTAAATAGGATCCCATACCACCTTCCTTGGAGATTCCTATCGCTCTTTTCAGCTCCACTTTTAGATTCTGATCAACTCTGTTCCCGAAGAGGATAGCCGACTTCTCTCTGTTCAGTTGTTGTCCCGAAGCTGCTCCATAACTATTAATGATCCTTAGAAGCTCAGCACATTGCTGGATGTCTGCTCTGCAAAAGAAAAGACTGTCGTCAGCGAACAGGAGATGTGATATAGGCGGGCTTCCTTGTGCTATTTTTAGTCCAGTGATACGTCCAGCTGCTTCCGCATCATGAAGTTGCGCTATCAAAGCTTCAGTACATAAAATAAACAAAAACGGAGACAGCGGGTCGCCTTGGCGTAATCCCCTTGATGGGATTATATTTCCTTTTGCTTCTCCATTAATGAGCACCTTATAAGAAACTGAAGTTATACAGCACATCATCATCGAGATCCACTTGCTGTCAAAACCCAACTTCCGCATGAGCTGTTCCAAGAAAGACCATTCCACCCGGTCGTAGGCCTTGCTCATATCTGTCTTGATAGCAAGAAATTTTGTTCTACACTTCGAGTTGGTTCTTAACGCATGAAAATTCTCTTGTGCCAGCAAGATATTGTCCGTGATCAGACGTCTAGCCACAAAGGCCGATTGTGTCTCCGAAATCAGTTTCGGGAGAGCTTTCCTTAGCCTATTAGAGAGGACCTTTGAGATGATTTTATAACTTACGTTGCAAAGGCTGATGGGTCGGAACTCTCCCATTTCCCTTGGCCTCTCATTCTTTGGAATCATGCAGATGTTGGTCTCATTCAATCTTGGATCAAAAACTCCAGTCTCGAAGAAATCCTTAACCATTTTGATAATATCTTTGCCAATAAGGTTCCAAAACCGTTGAAAAAATAGGCTTGTCACCCCGTCAGGACCAGGCGCTTTGTCCGGGTTTATTCCAAAGACTGCCTTTTTGATCTCCCCATTCGAAGGGGGGCGAGTTAAGGAAGCATTAATCTCAGGGGAGACTTTTTCTGGAACATGTCTAAGGACATCCTCGACACCGGTGATACTTGAGGCCGTAAACAGATCTTGGAAATACTGTGTCGCAACACTCTCAATGCCTTCTTCAGACTCTACCAGTAAACCATCTTTGTTTTTTAAGCTGAGAACACGGTTTCTAGCTCTTCGTTGCTTTGTAGTGGCATGAAAAAATTTCGTGTTCCGATCTCCCTCCTTTAACCAGGTGGCTCTACTTTTTTGCTTCCAGTATAACTCTTCCTCCCTAAAAGCAGCACACAGCTTCCATTTGATTTCCAGTTCTTCCTCTGTGGTAAGAGAGTCATCATCTTGTGCTTGTTCTAGTTTGTCCTTCAATGCCTCAATATTCTGTATTGCATTACTTGGGTTTTCCCTTTTCCAAACTGAGATAGCCTTGCGGCAAGCCACAATCTTGGAGTAGATATCCGCCGGACCCTCCATGGTTAACTCCCCCCAACCTGCCTTAACCGCATTCTTAAAACCCTGTTTCCCAAAGCACCGCTTATCAAATTTAAAACTCTTCTGTCTCCGCCTGTTATTTGATGAAATTCTAGCCAACACTGGCCGATGGTCGGACCCCCATAGTTTGAGATACTCCACATTTGTGTGGGAAAAAAGATTATGCCAGTCTTCATTGCCAACTGCCCTATCCAATCTACAACGAACCCTCTTGCGATTTCTCCTCTTACCAACCCAAGAGAGGAAATTCCCTTTATAGGGGAAGTCAATCATTCCACAATTGGATAACATAGTGCGAAAGGGAAGAAAGGTAGACTCAGCTCTCCGTTTACCCCCTCGCTTTTCCTGGTTCCCAATGATTTCGTTAAAATCTCCTATCATAAACCAAGGACCCTTTCTCGAATGACTTATCCTTGTCAGTCTCTCCCAAACTTCTTCACGATTAGCCACCACTGGATCTCCATACACGAATGTCATGTAAACTTTGTGTCCCTCCATTGTGGTTTCTATATCGATCATCCTATTATCAGAATAGATGATTGTCACATTAGGGGAATTCATATAAAACAAAGCTAAACCGCCGCTTCTCCCAGCTGGATCCACGGTAAAAAGATTATCATAACCTAAAGAAACTTGAATATCTTGCATAAAAGAGAAATTGTTTTTTGTTTCAGAAAGAAAAAGAAAAGCAGGAAAAAAATATCTACTGAGCTCCTTGAGATGCTCTGAGGTCAAGTAGGCTCCCGCCCCTTGACAATTCCAAGCAATTGTATTCATATATGAGTACTGGGTGGTTTCTGGGACACCACCGAACCAGGTTTAGCAGCAGACTTCTTGCTTAAAGCAGAAGGGAACACCTCATTACGAGGGACAGCAGTCGATCTTGTACGCCCATTTCCGGGCTTCTTTTTTGGAGATTGGCGGACTCTTAAAGCGTTTAATTTTCGGGAAGCCACCCCTGACATCTCAGGATGCTTTGAAACTCGTCGCTTATCTGTATTCTCGTCCACACCTGGAAGGTTTGTGCTCTCATGCCTTATAACCGCAGGGGAATGTTGAGCCGTACCTTTGTCCTTATCTTTTATGGTCTTCTCCTTATTTTTGTCTCTTGCAGACGCCTTTTTTGAAGTTTGGCGAAGCTTTGGCTTGATTACAGGTGAGAGCTGCGAAATAGCTTCTATTTGTTCCTCCCCCTCCTCAATGTGGTCGCCCTGCTCTGTTGAATCATACAGGATCCCTGCTTCCCGTAAGTAATCATCAATTGGCGGATCCTCCTCGGTGAGCAAATCATCATTATCAATCATTTCATCATCCATTATCATCTCATCCTCTAGCTCTATATCTTTGAGTGGAGCTTTAGTCTCCGTACTTGTCCCATCGTGACTAGGATCCACCCGTGTCTCCGTGTCACCATTCCCATTACCCTCCTTCGCAGATGGGACTTTAGGAACAGAAATCCCCCCATCCACCTCCAAATCCATGGTCCCCTTTTGTTTTGCTGAAGCTTGTACCTCCGGGTTTTCCTTTTTTCCATTTACCTGAACAGCTCCCTCCTCCTTTTGAAAAACCTCCTTTGTTGTCGAGTTTTTTGTTGTCGTGTTCTTCATTCGCCAACTTGTACCCGAAGCTCCATTGACCGTAGGTTTATAGTACTGCTTCTCGTACGAAATCCCTTTCCTGGAACTATACTTCTCCTGATTTCTATCTCCATACCCATCATGACGGTCTATCCTCATTTTTGCAAGCTGATCACCTGTCCTATAAATGTCAGATATCGTTCTTTGAGAACCAGTTGTTCCAGAAGAATCTCTGGTGAACCCTCCATCTTCGCGTCTCTCAGGGATACGTGTGTTCTGGAATGACCTTCGAAAGTTCCGCTGTTCTCTCCTATTCTCATCAGTAGATTGATGTGTAGATCTTATCTCATCCCTTCTTCTCGAATAGGGATGGAATCTCTCCCGATAACTGGGAATATCTTTAGAGTACTGGTGATCTAGTCTGTTCCATACATCTTTGCTGCGATACGCTCGTTTCTCACTTAATTCTTGGCGTAAATCCGAACCCGTTCTCTGTCTCCTTGGGTCATAGTCCCGCTCAATATTCCTTCTAACATAATGCGACGATTCAGCATAATCTTCTTGTCCACTATTATTACCAGAATCTTTACCTCTTTGGGAATCCGACAAGGAAGAAGATGCTCTCAACGTCTTGTTCCTTAGTCGCTCCAAATCAGTAAGTTTAGGACAGGTCCTTTCCTCATGGGAAATCCTTTTGCAGGTGAAACAGTATCGGTACAAACCTTCATAGCGCAAAGAGACATTGACATCACCCCCATTATCGAATACTACCTTGCTCTCGAATTGGAGTGGTTTATCCCCATTAATAAAAGCTTGCACCCTTGCACCCTCCACATCAACAGCATTAACCGTCCCTAGAGCTTGACCAATTCCTCTAAATGTTTGATCTTTTCTATATATCGGTGGGACACCCTTAATCTGAACCCAAAACAACATAGTATTTGGAAAATCCTCCCGGATATTTGCTTCCCACCTTTCAAGGGAGAAACTCCAGCGATTAAAGTGGCACGGTCGACGCAGCAGGACCTTTTCAAGATCTTCTTCATTATCAAAATCGAATTGAAATTTACCATTCCCCAGATCTGTGCCCTTGACTCGTCCTTCTACATCCCAAATACGTTCCTTTAGCATGAAAGCTAATAAAGCCTCAATGCTCCTGCCTTCCGCGTGAAACATCCTGCCCACCAGAGAGTTTTTGAATTTATCTAGCAGATCCGAAAAATCGAATTTTGGAATACAAATCACACTTGTCTCTTCCTCTTCCTGATCCCGATCCACCATGGGCTCCTTACCGCTCCTCCTTGTGAACTCAGATCTGAGCATCGTGAAAATCTCAAAGTAACAGAATCGAAGCGAGATAAAACTACCCAGAGAAACTTAGCAGTGTGCTAGAAAGAAATATGAAAACTATATGATCTTATAGAACAACCCCGAGCGAAATCTCTATTGGAAAGTTTTGAAGGAATCACCCAGAAAATCGCCTAACCCTAGTAGCGCCGCCATCTCTGAGTTTTTTTTCAAACTCTAGTTATATAGTCTGGAAACCCTATTTTTATATATATCTAGTCCGGACCAATCTAATAATGTCTAATATTTATTTATTCAATTCAACTATTCCAATAAATCAAGACTGCATCCGAAAAAAAAAAAAAAAAAAAAAAAAAAAAAAAAAAAAATCAGTGAAATAGATTGCATCCGAACACTAAAAAAAATACAGTGAAATAGAAAAGTGGCGATAAAGTTGGGTAGAATTGTATCTATTGAATTAAGACTTTTTGTTGTTGTTAAAAGGTGTTAGAGAATTTCACAAGTAATCTCCCCAAACAAATCTTTATTTTCACCTTATTAAGTTGGTGTCATACTTTATTAATAAAATATTGAAGGGTTTTCACTTTTGCTTAATGTTGGTTATTATTTGCAACTAAATTTGGCAAGGAAAAAAATAAACTACGGTTAGGTGCTTAAGAAAGGTAAATGCCAACCTTACTATATACATAGTATTATATTTATAATATTGAAAACCTATCCATACCTAATTTGTATATAGTTTTCTCATGAGTAACTTCCATAAAATTGGAACATTATATAATTACAAATTTACATTATGTAATTGTTATGTACTAGCACATTTAATATTGAAAATGTAGACATTTATGACAAAACATGGTGGGCCATTTCTTTTCAAGTCTACTACATTTGTCCATCATATGGTGGAACTGTACTTTGTTTAATAAATGTAAAAAACTTATGGTGAAACCTTTTTTATATGGGGTAAATTTCTTTTTGTCAATATATATATATATATATATATATATATTAAATTTCAGCTGAAAAAATTGCATATGATTATATTCTTATGAATCAATTATTATTTTTTATCTTGTAGTTCACAATGTAATGTCCAATCTTTTGATAATATATTGAACATTTTATTTCATATAGTGTTATAAAAATTCCCATGCATAATTATGTCAATATATATTAAATTTCAGCTAAAAACCAACTGTTTTAGTTATATTCTTAAGAATGAACTATTTGTTATTTGTTATCTTGTAGTTCTGAATTTGTGTCCAACTATTTATTAAGAATAATATGTACATGGGAGGTTTTTTTTGGTATCAACCAAACATTAAATTATATTACCACTCCTTCGTTGGTTGTCTAATTCGACGAGAGCAAATTTGTCTGTCTTAAAACCAAAATTTATTTTTCAACACACATAACTATTAACCGACAATATAATTTAGAATAACAAAATTAAAATCGTCCTAGATACTAGATAATGCGAAAGATTTATATAAAAAATTTATCGTATAATTAGTTTTGTGAAATTCATCTAAAAAAATTTAGAATCTATTAAACGATCAAGAACTTTTTTAATAACGCAAAACGTGCTTTTATTTTTTAATGAAAAAATATATAAACTGTATTTGTCATATTTTATTTAATTTTTGGATAGATATATTTATCCTAACTTTGAGGTTATATATACTTTTCTTTTTTACTTATTTAGCCTAATATATATATACTAGATTAGGACCCGTGCTAGAACACGGGTTGAAATTTCTTTTATTTATATTATAATTTTAGAATAAAATGTGATTCCAAAGATCACAATTAATGTTAGGACCTTAAAAACTTTTAAAATCAATCATATAAATTATATTTTTTATTCTAAAATTATAATATAAATAAAAAGAATTTCAATTCGTGCTCTAGCACGTGTCCTAATCTAGTATTAGTGTTTAATTTTTAATTTCTGAATACAATCCCAAAGATCACGATTAATCTTGTTAAATTAGCGAGATTTGATTTTTTTTTATGATTGAAAGTATCTTTTTATCCCTTTAATAATTTTTCTATTGATGTGGTTTATCAATAAAATCTGTGGAAAATAAATTGGTCATATTGTGATTCTAGATATTTGGAACCATATACGTGATCTTCCGAAAATAAAGTTTGGAATATCCATGAACTATCAATTTGGAATAACCCGTTTAAGATTTTCGGTTACAATTAATGTTTTAATTGTTACAATTAATATATGGATTAATTTATAATCTATGTATAACATATTTGTAACCATTTATTAAAATTATAAAATCTACCAAAACAATGTTGTGTACTTCCGTTTTATTATAAAGGGGATATATATATATTTTTTTTTGTCAACTCCTAATATATTTTATTTTCAGTTCTAAATATAGTATTATTTTCTTATAAATTAGAAGAGAAGTTGAAACTTGGCATTATGATAGGCTAACTTTTGATTTGTTTTCGATAGTATGTATTGATGACTAAATTGGTACGTTACAGAAAAATAAATAAATTATTTAACAAGTGGTGCACATGGTATATGGCAGTTAGGGCCATAACCTCAGCTTGTGCAAAAGCTTTGTCCCCACCAAAAGAGATAATACGGAAAGATATTTTCGTGACTTGACTAAATGCGTTACATTATCAAAATAATGAATACTACTACTCAAATTTAATAATGAATTTTGCTTAAAATAATTGTAACAAACCCGTATGGGAGATACCCATATCCTAATCTCTTTATTTAATAAAATTCTTTATTGCGTGAGAGCCGACATATCAATACTCTCATCCCTACGTTTCCTCAAATGGAAAGTTACTGTTATAAATTATTTCATCAACTCAATCATTAGTGTTAGTGCCACTCCTTAAACCCTATTTAGTATAATGCCTGTTACGATGTGATATA
Source organism: Camelina hispida (assembly GCA_023657505.1). Classification (NCBI taxonomy): domain Eukaryota; kingdom Viridiplantae; phylum Streptophyta; class Magnoliopsida; order Brassicales; family Brassicaceae; genus Camelina; species Camelina hispida. Next base: position 36,907,673 of record CP094635.1, read on the forward strand.
ATAATACTTATGTCTAAATCTAATGACTTGCGTATGAATTGTACTAATTTTTAGTCTTAAGTAAAAAAAAAGGTATATGCGTTGTTTGTACTTGTCAAATGAGAATAATTAAAACCAAGCATATATACCAAAAATAGGTTATCGGAATGAATCCATGACAAGGACATAGATTAAAAGAGGAAAATAGTATTAACAAAATGCTAATAAAACAAATGATGGCTAATCATTTGATATAGAATATACAAATTACGCATTATATTTTTTTTTTTATATAAAAAAGCACATTAAGAGGATCTAAGAACGAATAAAAGTACACCTACATGGCTACATCTCTAGTTTGGTCGCAAATAAAATTAAGAAAAGTACTTTTAAAGATAAGAAACCAAATAAATATTTATAGTAAACTAATCATGTTTCAATAGTTTATTATACTACTACTTTCTATCTTTTTGTTTCTTGATCCGAAACAAGATCACCACATCAAAGTGTATCCATTTTTTTAAAGTTGAACTTAATTACATTTCGGGTTCATTAATTAAATTAAAACAAATGAAATGATAGAATTCGGAATGTTATGGAATTATTATTCCTCATTAAAACAAAACTAATAATAATGCAAGAACAAACAAACATAACTAAAGAAGATTGTAATTAAAAGTTATTAACGATGATAATAATACAAAGTAAGCTTACTCTAAGCTTTCTTATTAATCTGAGACTGATCTCATCTTTAACTTCACGACGACGACGAACCGTTGACGTTACCGCCGCCGTGAACTCCGCCGCTATCACTATCAAATCCTCCTCCGCCACCGCCGCTACTAACACTGTGGTGAAGCTCTCCTCCTACTCCACCGTGGTGTCCATTATTGTTGTTGTTAATCTCGCCGGAGAGAACCGGAGCGTGGTTTCCTCCGCCGCCGATATCGATTTTCCGGATCTCAGTACCGGCGAGGTCACGGCGGTTGAAAGTGTTTTTGTTGTTGTGCATCCAAACTTTGAGAACGCTTTTGTCAACTCCGATCTGCCGGCAAAACTCACGGACGTCGTCGTCGTCACGTTTCTGCATCTTCCAACCAAGTCGTTCGGCGAACTCGTGCATCTTCTCTTTCTGAAACTGGCTAAACTTTGTTCGGAATCTTTTACGAGATCCGTGAAGATTATGTTGGTGGTGGCCGCCGGAGAAATTGAGATCGGAGAAAGAAGCTAAGTTGTTGTTGTTGTTGTTAGTACCGGAGAGAGATAAGAGCATGTAAGAGGAAGAGATTGGTGGAGGAGAAGATGAGTTAGGACTACGTGGCGGCGGTGGTGGAGGCAGTGGTGGTGGTGGGTGATGACGGTGGTGAGGTTGATACTCTACGGCGGCGGAAGGAGGAAGAGGGATTGGGGAGGAGGAGTCGTTGTTGTTGTTGTTGTCAGGATCACGGCGGTGGAAATTACGGTGGCAGCCACAAGCAGCACATTTGAGAGAAGTTGGATCGGAGGAGATAGACGACGGAGACGGCATGAATTCGCCGCAGCCGTCGAGAGCGTGGCCACCTAAGGCCGCCGCGTGGTTCTTGAGACATTCTTTGTAAGTAAAGAGGAGAGGGTGGTGGTGATGGTGATGGCGTTTGATGATGCCGTTGCTGAAGGAAATGGGTTTCGCCGGTTGGATCCGGGTCGGAGTTTCGGATTCGGGTTCGGGTGATTTAGGAGTTGGTGTTGGTGTTGTTGTTGTTATTGTAGTAGGAGTCATATCCATCATAGCTTAAAACATTAATAGTCTAATGTAAAGAAGAGAAAGAAAATAGAAAAAGAAACTTAGGGTTTTGGGTTAAGAGCTTTGGTATGAGTTTCAGAGATTGTGAATAGAAAAATGGAGAAGAAGAAATAAAAAGATAAGTAAAAAGGTTCTTAAGCTTTTTGAGATTATTTTAACCTTTTTTTTGTTTGGGTAATATTCGTTTAGAGGGGAGGAAAAGAAGAAAATGATATGATGACGCTGACGACTGTTGCTGAAGCAAATAAAGAAAAATAGTATATATACATAAAAAGGACAATACTATTAAATTTAAATTGATGATTTTATAAAAAAAATAAAAAAAGGTTTAGATTTTTGGTTTGGTTTGGGGATATTTTAATCAAGGGAACTAAGGTTGGATGTTCTTTAACCATGGTTAGGTGAAGAGAGTGGGGTCAAGAAATTAGATTTTGCGGTGAAAAGCGTAATAAATGTAGCTACTGAAGTGTCTGAGTAAGTGTGTCTTAAACCTAAAGGCATAAAGTCAAATATTTAAAAAGAAAACAAAAAAAGTCTTATAGTAGTACATATTTTTTTATCTCGTGCGTTGTTGTTGTTGGGACATTTACTGTTTTCTTTCGAACAAACAACTAGGTGATTGGACGGACGACACAAGTATAATTAAGACTACAAACGAGACTTGTCCCAGCAACAAACGGAATAATTTTATTATATGTTACAGTCTCTCAAATACAAGCAACAATTGCGTTAGTAATAATGAGATTTTCTATCTATATCATGATTTCTAATTTTCTCTTTCGACTAAACACAAAACCAGCCGCCGTCCATCCAGATCTGATTTTCGTTGTCCCTCTCCGGTGACCGGCGCTCCTCGCTGCAGCCGTGAGAGGGTGCCCAGTAGTTTCCTTTTCGTTTAGTTGTTATTTTCTTTGATTCATTTAGCTCTGGTGGTTAAGTAGAGAAGAGTTTCGTCAGGCTGTACCGGTGATTCATCTCGGCGAGCTTTAGAGGCATGGCAGGAGGTTAGCTTCTCCAGAGAGAGTTGTCTGTTTGGGCTCCCGAGATCTGTAGATCTACTGGTTGCTCTGTCTTAGAACGGGATTGCGAATCTGTGACATTTTGTCTCGCTCCAGTCTACTAATTGCTGTTTTGCTAGGGTTAGATGAAATCGCTTTGGTTGTTTCAATTAGTAGACTGGTTCAGGCTTGTTCAGTTTCAGAGATGGTGTCGTTTAACTTTTCTTCTTCTCCCACGGTATGGGATATGAAAAAGGCAATATCTTCCCGGAATTAGTTGATTAGGTTAGGTATTGTCTCTGACTGTTTTGGATAGAAGTTGAGGTTCCCAGTTATGCTTATTGTTGAACAAACGAATCCTCGTCTACAAGTTCTTATCTGTCCTTTAGAGTTCTCTTTGGGTTCATTCTGGTTCGATCTTCCGCTGTTCTTGCTTGTGATTGGTGGTACCCAGTTTGGATTGTTCGCTCCTTGTCCCTGCTTTTCAGATCTGATCGTGATCTGGTCCTATGGGTTTTTGCTTCTACCTAGGTGCAAAAAAGTCGCCTTGTATACGACGTCGCCGTATCCGGAAAAAAATGTGAAGAACTATGAATGGTTCTGTCTTTGCGGATTATGAAGATTAGCATAGGAGTTCTGTTACTTTTAGGCAGTTTCTTAGAGGAGGAATAGATTTTCGAAGGTTGGCCGAGGACATCTTCGATTTGTACAAGCAAAGGATCTTTGAAGTTAGCATTCCTTGTTGGGCTTGGTATAATCCTTCTCTGTCGAGGTTTTCGTTTTGGTATGTTTCTTTTATGGGTTTCTCCTTTGATCTCAGTCTTGTATTTCCAGTTTGTTTAGCTTCCCTTACATAGGGCTTTAGACTCTGAAGATATCTTGTTCTTCCGCCGGCTTTAGACTCCGGGGATATCATGTTTTTCCGCCGGCTTATGTTGTAATTTAAGTTGTAATGGTTTCAATAATAAAATTCTAGATGACAAAAAAAAAAAAAAAAATCTATATCATGATTCATACGCATACTAAGTCAATTACTTCATTTTTCCAAGTTCCATACTGCCATGCCACAACAACTGACACCAACGTGTTTTCGCGTCATCCTAGTTCATAAAGTAGGATAACTCGCTCGAACTGACTCCTACCATATCAGGTAAAGGACCTCAATATAAATACTCCCCTTTGCTTCCATCATACAGAAGTGTTTGATAAAAATCAAAACCATTCTTCTCTTCTCCCAACTACAACAAAACTTACTCATCTTTCCAAAGATTTTTCGTGGAGTCAACCCGGCCAACATAAATCTGAGCTCTTGGGTTTTAGATATACTGTATGGAGTTTTTATTCCTTAAATGTTTTTTTTTCTTTTGAGATTTTTGGTTAAAATCTGAACCATTTTATAGACAAATTTTTGACATATTTTGGAGCTTTTTTAAAATATAGACTTTTAATGCAAATTTTGGGCCCTATATTAGGAATTTTTGGGCCTGTTTACATTTTTTAAATTATGGGCTCTAACCTTATGTAAATGTTTGTTTTAAAATGACATGGTATCAAACTATCAAACACAATATCTACGGTCACACTAGAGATCGATTCCTTTGGACGGCTGTCGCGGCCTCGCTTGTTAGGATTTCGATTTCGATTTCGGTTCCTATGGGTGTGGGCAATGTTACGCTTGTTTTTGCTTAAATTATGTATCGGCTGTTCTTATTCATAAGCGTAAGAGAAACGTTAACTCGTTCCCTTCTTTGAAAGAGATGAAATGTCAAAGACAGAAGATTAATTAATTAGCCACAAATTTATAGTTAGTCAGGGTAAGACATGCAAATTCTTGAAGAAGATGTGGTGTAATAAAAGATAGATAATAAATTCTTCAAAGAAAAGATATCCTCGATCTCAAAATCCCCAAACGCAACTAAGTTGTGAAAACAAAAACTGATTGTTTTAGTCTGAAAACACTGAAGTAAAAAGCTACTAAAGGAACGAGACAAAAGAGGCTGGTCTGATTTACTCTTCATCATCCTCGTCATCATCATCACCACCTGCTCCGTTCAGTGCCTTCACTCTCTCGATCAACTTGTTCTTCCTCTCTTCGTAGGTCAGCTTCTTCAAGTTGTACCTGTTTTATTTTATATCACAAATGAGTCAAGAACCCAGTAAGACACACCAGTACAACAACAAGTCTACATAATTGAACGCAGTAGTGAAATTGCTTATTTGTTTTTACCTCTTGTGTTGCTTGGGAGCAGGTTTCACAGTTTTCTTTGGGTTGGGGTCTGCTCGAATAGCAGCGTGAACCTTCTTGTACAACTCCTCGATGCCATCAGCTTCAACTCCTTTCTTAATGTAAGCACTGAAGTGAGTCTGTAACTTCTCTGGCTCATCTTCCGCCAATGTCTTCATGTAGTTTGAGACATGGCCACCATAGATGTAGTTCCTGTGGATTGCAGCATCAAGTTGCTTGTTCTCTTTGTTGAAACCAGCAAATCTCTTGTCACTGTGTGGGATATCAAGACCACCGTCCAAAGCACCCTATAGTTTCATGAAGCAAACAAAAAGAATTGCTAGAATCACCATTTGCTCATGAAAACACAACACATAAGAACACATGAAAACCAGAGATCCATTTTAATACCTTGAGTGCACCAAACACACGGTTTCCAGTTGTGGTCCTGATAAGTCCAACATCAAGAAGAGCACGGAAAGGTCTCCTGGAATCAGTTGGTTCCACAGAAAAGTCCTCACCAGTAGCCTGATTCAGTAATGATTCAGAAATTAATCAAGAGATAAAAAATCTAACATCAAGAAGAAATTAAAAGCACAACATACCTCAACGTTGCCCTCATACTCGTCATCCATTTCCAACATTTTCAGAACACGACGAGCCAAAAGAAGGCCAGTACAGTAAGCTAGCATGACAAAAACACAAAGTCTCTAGGAAACCGTACACACAGAATCAAACATATGAAAATTGTAAAGCAAAAGTATACGACTGATTTTATTACCAGCAGCATAGTTGGTAAGACCAACGGAGAGTCCATACTGAGGCAGCTCATGTGCGTAAGCAGAGGCTTTAACAATGTCACCAGCAATGCTTGCAGACACAATTTGCGCCACTATGTCTTTGTTGGTAAACCGGACAACAAAGCGGTACTTGGGTGTGTTGTACTTGTTCTTGTCTTGGTTGATCAGACGGATCCTTGCCCTGTAATCAGTCTTTCCATCTACAGAATCATGAAACAACAGCTTTCAGAACAGGTTGAACAAAAGAGAAGCATAGTAAACGAAATTAAGAGTCAAATCAATATACCTCTTCTTCTCCTGAACTTCACTTGGTACCTCTTATAGTAAGCATTCGACTTGTGGGGCTTCACAAACACCTAACAACAGAAAGGTCCCTAATTTATTAGTCTATATATATCAAACAGAAATCTAAATCTTAAGATCCAAACTCTTCATCCATTTGAACGCATCAATGATCTCTATAACAGAACAAAAAGCTAAAGTCTCAATCTTTAATACTTAACGCAAGGAGGAAACACATAAAGTTGCAAACTTTAATTCTCAAAACCAAAAACCCCATGAAGAATATACATCAACGAGGTTGAATACAACAACCACAGGCTCATGAATTCTCGTTACCATAGCTACCAAATAGAAATGTAGGAGATTTCTACACGAAATGAAACCCAAAACCTGAGGAGAAACCTAGAAGAAACTGTGGCGGAGAGAAAGAGAGATCTTAGGTGAAAAGGCTTACCATTGTTTGCTGTGGAGATGAGTGACGAGAAGGCAAGAGGCGGAAATTGACCTAATGCGAGATCAAGCTTATATTACAAAACCCTAGGCTCCTCTTTGGGCTCTTCCAATCAACGGCCAAGATTTACTTGGGATGAAAACATATTTAACGGTCTCGATTGGTTATAATGAATAAAGGGCCCAATGGGCTTTATATTTGGACTTTTTTTAGTCCGTCTCTCACTTATTTATGTTTTTCTTCTTTTAATTCTTCGGAGAGATGTAATAAGGAGGTAAAAAGTAAAAAGAGTTTTAGGGTCAGGAGTGGTTCAAAGTTCAAACGCACTGCAGCGTTTTTTTATTGAGAGTGCGGGAGGTTGCGGAAGCGATGGCTGTGGTTTTAAGTGTTATTAAGCATTTTGAATGATTGGTTTAGCGTTTTAAAATGGATGTGTTTGCGAGAGTTTTAGACTGACTGATCAGCATATGCAATAGTAGTTAAAACATAATAAATATAATATATAATTATAGAAATGTTCTAAAATACCAAACATTTTATTAAACTTGATTTATAATTAAAAATTATAAAAAGCTAAAATAGTTATTAAAAAAACGACTAAATTTTATATTTAAATACTTATTATTTTATGCATTTGGTCTTTCACCAAAATTTCATCAGATAAATGACAAAACATATGCTTTAGATGTAGTTCTTCTTTGTTAGATCTCACACACTCCATAAATTTCTTACATTGAATCTCAAGGCCAAGGTAAATTAGTTATATAAAAACCAGTGTTCTTGATGTTTGGAAAAGACATATTTTTAGTTTTATTAACTCTCACATAACGATCTTTGTTATGCAGTTTTGTTAGACTACAGTTACATCAGTAGGAATGATCAAGCGAGAGTTGAGAAGAGTCATTGGTGATATGTTTTAATATTCTTAACAAAGAATCTTAATTTCTTATTTTCTTAAACTTTTGATAAAATGTTATACTTTTATCTAGATTTTTTTGAACCTATGTCTGATGTGCTATTAATTTTACATCAAATTATTTGGGTTTTTATTTAAACATTCTACAATTCTTGTCTAAAACTTAAAAAAAAAAATTAAATGAAAGCTTGATATAAGGATGCATATTTTGTAACAAAGAGTTTTTTGGTAAAATAAATTTTACATTCATTAAAAAAGGAAAGCTTAAGTATTTAGATATATTCATACTTAAGCTTTTCAATCAAATACTATGAACCACTAACATTTTCTTTTATCAAGGATTGCAGCTTGACCAACTCTTTAATATATATAATTAAGATAGACATCTTCATTTCATGTCAGCTCTTCAATTTCTTGAATATAACTCTAGAATTTGGATTTTAATAACAATTTCATTCAATTTTCTTTTTGAAAACTTCTAAATATTAAAATTTGAAAACCAACAATCATGAATTTATTCAATTATCTTCCTCTTTGTCTCTGTATTTTTCTAAACCAACATTCTACAGTTTTATTCAACTATCTTCTATTTGATAGAGAAGAAAACCTCAATTTTCTTTATATATAAAAAATTATTTTTTTATAGACAAACTTTCATGAATTTCTCTACAATATTAACCAATATCTCTATCATTGCTGCAACTCTTCAAACTATTGACAAAATTGTAACGCCTAAATAATATGTCTATACATTCATGGTTTACGCCAAGAGGAAGAAGGGACTCTTTGATTCACTTCCGATGCTCTTTTGTATTTTAGTGATGCATCTATTTTCTTGGAACATGTTCTAAGCCTCTCTAATTTTTTATGTAAATATTGAAATTGTTTGTGATATAAAAAGAATAAAAGACATGAAAGATGTTTCATATTCCTTTTAATTTTAGGTTTGTTTGCTTTTAGTGAGAATAGACAGGTGTCACTCTCTCTACTGCTAATATGTCACTCTCTCCACTGTTGACTTGTAAATGGAGAGAGTTGGTCATCTTTCATAATATAAATTTAGAGTAAAGATTATTTGAACCTTTTCGTTTCGTTTTTCTTTTATTTGGTTCTTTCGAAGCAAAGAAATTATATGTAAAATGTAAACTATCTTTTTTAGGTTTTAGACATGTACTAGCATTATGCCCGTGCTATGCATGGGACTAAGTATTTATAAACATTTGATAGAACTATATTTTAGCATCATACATCTGGTGCTATAATCTAAAGATTTTAATAATTTAGCAATATTATCAAATGTACAATATATAAGAGAGAGATGTATATCTCAAAAAAATTTTAATGAGAAACCAAAATAAGAAGTAGTAGTTGGGATGAGAACGGAAAAAAAAGAGGGCTGAGAATACATGTAAGCATAACCATTTGATGAGCCACGATAGTTCACCGCATTTGCAGTGATCGGGAAAGACGGTGGAGTGGCTGCAACCGCAGATTGAAGCTTGACCTCATGATGAAGTAGTTTCTCATACACCTCCGGGAGAGTCGGTGTTTTCTCACGTCCTTCAAGTTGATCAACAACTGACTTGTAATCATCAGTTAGGCCCTTAAGAACCGCCTCAACCTGATCCTCATGAGCCATGGCAGCACCTAGTACCGCAAGTTTGTCAAAACGCATCGTGAGACCAAGAAAGTATTCATCAACCGGCTTGGCGTTTTTCTTCGATGCCTGGATCTGATGACGGATCTGTTGGATGTGACTCTGACTTGGTGCAGCATATGTGCTGGTAAGAGTAGTCCAGATCTCTGCCGCCGTGGTTGTGCGTGACAAGAGTGGCTGAACCGTGGGAACGATTGTGCCAAGAAGGGAGCTATAGATCAGACGATCTTGATGCTTCCACAAAGCATAGTCAGGATTAGGGGTTGTGACACCGTTGGTAGTGACTGTGGGAGAAGGCACATCGCCGGAGCCATCGAGGTAGCTGGCAAGATCATAGCCGTCAAGGAGAGCACGAACTTGGCGGCTCCACATGATGAAGTTGGAAGCAGTCAGCTTCGTGACATTGGACATATTGATGCTAAGGAGTTGAGGGGTATTGACAATCGCAATAGTCTCACTCGTGGCCGACATGTTGAGAATGATGAACGGCGGAATTTTTTTTTTTGTGTGTATTAGGTATAGATCGTTAGCTCTGATACCATGTAAGCTTGGAGGCTGAAAATGAATCATTACATGAGAGGTTTACAATATATATAACACATGTACAAAGGGAATTAGGTTAATATGAAAGACTCTCCTATCCTTTCCATATATATCTCCTATAATACATACATACACGTGTAAAAGAAATGACAATTGGGATCTCACTCTAATCTCTTCTCTCCTCTTTGATTATGTAGCATTTTCTGAAAACAAATGAAATCGTTGAAAACCATTGTAGCAAAACCTTTTAATGTCACTAAAAGAAGACATAAAATTAGAGAGAAGGTAAGGAGAAATCACATAGTCTTTGAAAACGGTGCCATGTATAAGGGCAAGTCCATTGGTGTATTTAGCAGAGATTCTTATTTTGTTTGGGACAAAAAATAAATTAAAATTGATAAAACAAACAAGAGTTGCCTCTTATTTAAGAGTTTTAACACCGATTCTTATTGGGTACGTGTCAGTATGAAATTGCTTTGTTTTATGATATAAAAAATAATTTTTTTTTTTCTTTTCCTTGTTTCTCTTTCTTCTCTCCTTCTCTTTCGCGATTCTCTTGAAGCGGAGAGATTTTTTTGTTTCAATCGCAAAATTCTCATTTTTTTTTGCTCCTGTTGATTAAGCAATCTCCAATCGAAGCTTCTGATTAAACAATCTTAGTCGGTTATGTTGATTAAGCAATCAGAACAATAAATCAGAGCTTCTGATCAATCGACGAGGTCTGTGGTTATGAAACCGTTGAGAGTCATCTCCACCAAATCGAAGTTTTACCTTTACTGCTATTCGAGAATTTGATTAACCAATCTCCATCTTATGGTAATTTCATGTTTCTATCATGGTAATTTTATCTCTCTCTCTCACTCCATCGTTGATGATTCTCATATATGTTTCTTGCTTCTAGGGTTCCATCGGTTCTCTTGTCATCGTTGGTGTGACTCATTTTTTTTTTAATTTTCACGCCTCACAGGTATGATTCGTGACAGGTATCATTCAATTTAAATTGATTTTGAGATATGAATCTGATTCATTGGGAATTTTTGTATCCTCTTCAATTAAATTCTCTTTTCAGCTCTGTTTATTATGCAGGTTGTTTGCAAGGGGGACTCATCGCACACACTTAGTTTCGTGATGCAAGTCTTTATTTATAATTCATCCCACTGGATTGTAAATACCCCCGTTTGAGCTTTCCGGTCTCCACATGGCAGGGCTACTATAACAATGTAAATGCCTTTTGATTTCATTTTATTTTTACTCTACCACTTTACTTTGAATTTTTTTTTGTCATCTTTCTTTGTTCTAATGCACCATACTATTGCAAGTCTTCCATGTCTGTAACTGTAATGACCAAATTGATTTAGCATCATGTTTTAGTTTATAATATAATTTTTTAACACAGCTTGGTTATGAATGAGCTTTTCCAGTTTTGTTACATTGTTTAGGTGCATCCATACGGTGTCCATTAGATAGCCTGTCCCATGAGTGCCAGAGCTTGTTGGAGCTCATTGGAGCTCGTTGGAGCTCATTGCCATCTATGCTCTGCCATTACAAAGGTAACTCCGACAAATACATATTGCTCTCTTTCATGTTGATTTTGTTCTCTCTTTTTTTTTGTGCAAATCGGGAAATTTAATTGAAAACCGGTTAAACCGGAACGGGTACAGAGTTTGCTAATACGCGTTTTGCCAGAGCATCTGCATCCTGGTTACAATTCCTAGTTATGAAAGAAAATCTTATAAAATGAAAGGAGGAAGATAGATCGAGGATATCAAAGATGATCCCGTGGAGTTCCTTGGATGGATTCTCCGAGTTTATGGCTTCAATTAATTGCTTACGATCTGAAGCGACTGAGATTTGGGTAAGCCCCAGGCTGAAGGCATCTTGGAGGGTGTGGAAGATGGAGATAGCTTTAGCGATGAGTGGTGATCGGACGAAATTGCTAATTATCGATCCAGTGCAGTGTTGTCCCAAGTGATTGTTCCAAAATATCCATCCGCAGCTTGCTTAGTCTCTTTGTTCCACGCTGCATCAACTTGGCACACAACTACTTCATTGGTTAGCGGCTGTAGAGCTTCCTTGATCATCCTAGGGGTAGGTGATGTTGGTATCTCTTGTGCTGCACACCATTCCCTGCCCATCTTAATAGCATATATAAGGGTTTCCTCTGGGGAATATGAAACGTTCCTAAAGATTTTGTGGTTCCGAGAGATCCAGATCGACCATATTATCCATGGGTACAAAGGTCCAGCATTTACTCCACAAGGGGGTAGACAGATCGAGGCTTTTGCTGCTTCAATAAAGGATCTCAACAACATCAGGGAGCTAAGATCTATAGGGCGGTGGAAAGGCGCTATTCTCCAAATCTGCTGGGCATATCGGCATCTGATGAACAGGTGCTCACTCGATTCCATTTCTCCGCAGAAAGGGCATACGGTTTCCGTCGCTATGTTGCGCTTTCGTAAGTTCTCACATGTAGGCATACGGTTTCCGTCGCTATGTTGCGCTTCCGTCGCTATGTTGCCCTTTCATAGCTTTCCACAGTAGTAGCTTGTTTTTTGGAGAGGTTTGGATGTTCCATACCTCGCTTAACCAGTTGAAACCACTGTTTGCAGTTGGAGGTTGTGCTGTTGCTATGCTATCGTCGTTGGTGCTTTCATAGTAGCCTGACTTGGTCGTATATATGCAGTTTTTTGTTGGTAACCAGACAAAGGTGTCTTCGGCCCCTTTTGTACTCACTTTAATCTCAAGGATGGTTTGTTCCAGCTCCGGAAACAGTTGACCGATCTTTTCTTTGTCCCAATCCTTTGTGGTTGGTGATATCAAGGTCGCCACTGTATCAGATTGAGTCTCCTCTGTTGGTGGACCCATGGGGGTTAATGGGGTTTCCAAAGAGAGCCACGAGTCATTCCACAAGGATGTCTGTTGGCCATTACCCACGACTTTCGCCAGTTGTTTCTCGAGGAGGGCTTTCCCTATACAAATACAACGCCAACTGTGAGACGTATTAGCTGGAGGCACGCTGCTTAGGAAAGGGGTGGAGTGGCAATATCTTCCTAGTAGGATCCGTGCCATCAGGCAATTGGGGGAGGTAAGGATCCTCCAACTCAATTTTGCTAGCAAAGCATCATTAAAGTTTTCGATATCCCGAATCCTAACCCTTCCTCGCCCTTTGTTTTAGTTAGGTTTGCCCACGAGACCCAGCACATCTTATGCTTTTCAGGTGAGGAGTCCCACCAGAACCTTGTTAGCACTGACTGGATGCGTTTGCACAGAGAACCAGGTAGTTTGAAGCAAGACATAGTATACGTTGGCATTGCGGTCAAGACTGATTTGAGCATAACCATCTTCCCTGCTGAGGACAAGAACTTTGAAGACCAGCTTCGCGGTTTTTGTCGGATTCTATCCACTATGCTGGTAAACAGATCTTTTTTCTTTTTGCCAAATAATTCAGGGAGGCCCAAATACTTCCCTTGTCCTCCTTCTTTTCTGATCTTTAGTTGGTCTTTAACTTGATTCTTGATGGTCGTGTTTGTTTTGGCAGAAAAAGTGATAGCTGATTTCTGTGTATTGATCATCTGTCCGGAGGCCTTTTCATATTGCCTGAGTATTTCAAGTAGTTTGTCACATTCTGCCTTGTCAGCCTTGCAGAAGAACATGGTGTCAACTGCGAAAAGGAGGTGGTTTAACCTTGGGCTCTTCTTGCCTAGTTTGATTCCTGTCAGTTTACCCTCGAGTTGGGCTTTTTTACACAATCCGGACAGCACCTCACTACAAAGAATGAAGATGAAAGGTGAGAGTGGGTCTCCTTGCCTAATGCCTCGCTGAGGTATAAACGTGCCTTGGGCTGCTCCATTGATCAGGTAGGAGTAGGTAACTGTGGTCAGGCACTGCCTTATCCAGTTTATCCATACATGGTGAAATCCCATTCTCTCCATTACCCTCTATATAAAGTCCCATTCCAGACGGTCGTAGGCCTTGCTCATATCAGTCTTTACCGCCATGTAACATCTCTTTTTCGCTTTTGATGTATGCAGGTAATGTAGGGCCTCATGTGTGATCAAAACATTGTCCGCAATGGCTCTCTGTGGAACAAAAGCCGATTGGTTTTCAGAAACAAGTGCATTAAGCTGAGGTTTCAGCCTCTTGGTGAGCATCTTGGATATTATTTTGTAGTAGACAGGACATAGCGCAATCGGTCGGTAGTCCTTCATGGTTTTAGGGTTCTTTATTGGGATTAATCTGATATGAGTGGTATTGATCTTTGTGGGTAGCTTGCCTTTGCTAAAGAATTGTTGAAATTCACTGACAATTTGCTTTCCAACTGTTTTCCAATTTGATTGGAAGAAACTTGAAGAAAAACCAACAGGCCCCGGAGCTTTATCCGCATGGATAGAGAAACAAGCATTGCGGATCTCCTTCTCGGTTGGAGCACTGGTCAGGTTTGCATTCATTTCTTCAATTACACACGGTTGGATGGCCTCTTCAATGGTTCTCTCTCTCTCTCTCTCCTGGTAAGGTAGTGAAGATATATTGGTAGTATTCTGATATCACTCTTACTATATGTTGTTCCTCATACTAAACTTCACCTCTGTCATCCTCTATAACTGAGAACTTATTGATTGTTGTTCTCCCTTTGGTAGTAGCGTGGAAAAACCATTGTTCTTATCACCGAGGTTAGCCATAGTTGCCTGCTTTGTTGCTTCCAAAACTCTTCCTCATTATAGGCGTTTTGGAGCTCCCCTGCGATGGAGGCCAGATGATCACTTGTGCACTCTGGGTCGCTCATTGCCTTTTCCAGGTTTTCCTTACAGTTCTTTATCTTAACTTGGCTATTCAGATGCTTTTCTCTACTCCACTGGATGATTGCATCTCTGCACCTTCCTAACTTAATATCAACCTTTTCATGGATCATGGGTTTCTAGGCCTGGTTAACCAGCAATGTGACTTCAGGGTTCTTTCTCAGTCTCCGGTCATACCTAAAGAGAGACTTTCTTTTCTTCTTTTCCAGGTCAAAGTAGGTAACGATAGGCCTATGATCAGAGGCTTCGAAGCTTAAATATTCACACCTTCCAGAGGGATACGTCAGGGCCCATTCTGAGTTTGACATTGCTCTATCCAAACGACAGTACACCAAGTGCTTATGGCGTTTCCCTCTCCATGATAAGAAGTTCCCAGAGTGTCTGAGGTTGTAGAGGTCACACTCTGACATGAAGGTTCGCATGTCTATAAAGGAGCCTTCTGGTCTTTCCGGTCCACCACTTTTTTCAGATGAGTTGATGATTTCGTTAAAATCTCCAGTTAGGATCCATGGTTCCAGTCTATCTTTGCCCAGGGTAGTTAATTGATCCCATACCTCTTTTCGTTTTGACTTATCAGGGTCTCCATAGATAAAGGTTGCAAAAAAGAAGCGCCCTTCAGCCTCCACTCTCGTATCGATGAAATTTGGGCAATCAGCAATGAGATGAACACTGACTTCTGGCTTCCATAAGAGAGCGAGTCCACCACTTTCAGGAGCTTGTGGGGTTACCATTTTGTGGTCAGTGAAACCTAAGTCTTGAAGGGATTGGAGGACAACCGAATCTTGATTCTTTGTCTCCATGAGGAACAAGATGGATGGAGATACGGTCCTGGTCATCTTCTTTATACGCCGGACTGTCATGGGGTTCCCCATCCCACAATAGTTCCAGCTGAGAAAGCTTAAGGAAAAGGAGGAGGGGAGTTGTGAAAATCCCCTTTCTTCTTCACGATTCCCGGAATTATTGTGGTTTTCGGTGGGTTCCTAAGGGCTGATGGGCCTGCTTCATCTAGGTGAGGTCCTCTCAAGCTTTCTTGGTTCTGATCCGATCTAGCTTTATTGTCCTCCTTACTATGAGTTATTTTGCTTGGTGTAGGTCTTCTTTTAGGTGACTGATGGATCAGAGTCAGACTAGGCTTGCTTGATTTTGTTCCTGCTAAGCGCAGTGGGCTGTGGTTATCTGGTTTTTTTGTTGGAGGACGTCCTCTTCGTTTTTTAGTTCCACTAGCTGTAGCTTCAAAGGTAGCTGAGATTTCCTCTTCAAGAGTTTGTCCCTCCAGGGGGATTTGATGTAAGGGGGCTACATCCACTGAGTTTTTGGCTGCCTGTTCAGCTGCAGAGATTATGCAAGCGGCTGTTTCAGCCATTAAACCTCTAGTTTCTCCTTGAATGACTCTTTGCTTCCGAGCTAGGCTTTCAGTAGGATCCGCACAGGTAGTGTATTGGATGGTTACTTCCCGTAGCTCCTCCATAACATCCTCAGTGGAGGGTATGATCGATGTATGTGTTGGTGCTGCCTCCACGGTTGGTGGTCTTTCCAATGGTGGTCTCCTTGATCTTGGTGTTTCTGAGGACTCTGACCACAGAAGTTCTCTCGGGGTGGATTTTCTCTCCATTGGAGCTTAGCTGGCTGGTTCCTCTCCCGGTAAGTACTTCCTGGTCTTGAAGGGTATCTCCGGTAAGGTTCAGAGTACTTAGGTGGGGACCTACCATGGGCTGGGCTCCTTCGGTCGTAAGTGTTATAGGGAGGGGCTCGATCTTCTTTGTGCTCTTTTTCTTCTCTTCCTCTCTTACCTAGCGCACTATCTAAGTGGCTCCGGGGTCGAGGATACCGGTTTTCACCACTTGATCTACTAGCCCTGCTTGCAGATATTCTTTCATATGAATATTCCCTGGTTTTGTGTTGGTAAGATTTCCCCGCTGGGGCTCTAAAGTTGTCTTCAGGTGTATAGTAGTTTCTAGCCACCGGTTTCGTCTGTGAAGAGTGAGATTGTTGAGGTGAGTTCCTATCCTCCGTCTGGAATTGGAGGCCAGGGCATGCTCTCTCATCATATGTAAGTTGGTAGCAGTAGTTGCAAATTTTTGTACTCTAGCTGTACAACAGCTTCACTACCATTTGAGAATTCAACTACGGTGTCTTTTGTCAGGGGTTGGAGATCATCCAGCAGGACTTTAAACCTTGCATAAGCGGTTGTGATATCAAACTCCAGAACTTCTCCAATAGCCTGGAGCATCTCTGTTTTCCAGTAGTGTTTCGGTAGGCCTTGTACCTCTACCCATAATGGTATCATCGCCAGAAAGGTATCTGAGATAGTTGGTTCCCATTTCTGTAAGATGACCATCCATTGGTCGAAATGATATGGTTTGTTGTCTAAAACTTTTTGCAGGTCTTCCTCAAACTCGAATTTGAACTGGAAACAGCCTCTGCCTAAGTCAGCACCGGTTGCTTTGCCTCTAAGGGTCTATCGGTTTGCAAGGAAAGGGAACAGGGCATAGAGTCTCTGGACAGAGGGGTTTGTGAGACATCCCATGAGGGTGAGGGAGTTTTCCTCAGTGAGATCTGAGTTATCCATCTCTGGTGCTCGGATTCTTTTTCTCGGGGGAGGTGAGTACCCTCTTTCCAGTCCTTTCCCTTTTTGCAAATATGAGAAGCGCTTATCCATAGTTCTCGTTTAGGCAAGGAAAAGTAGGAGGTAGGAGAGTTGAGGTGATAAAGGGTTTACAAAGGGTTACACAGGTTAACAGGGTTGCTCATTATAACTGTTGCAGGGGTAACAAACGAGTTGAGAGCTAGGTTGAGGAGAGGAGCAGAGAGTATTACGAGTATAGGCGCGAGCGAGTGGTAGCTAGGTTGAAGATTGGAGAGGGTTCTAGCGTCTTTGGGCGGTTGAGTACGTCGGAGGGAATGCCGGAGATGTCATCGGTCCAAAGGATTGAGGCATAAGGGTATTGGACCGCTGGATATTTCTCCTTTTGGGCCTAAGAAGTTGGTGAGATGCGGTTTTTCAAAAGCTTCATTCTTCTTTTGATTTGCTTCGGGACTCGGGTCTGAGAGAGAAAACCGTTGACCTTTAGACTCCTCTACTGTGTCTTATATGTATGCACATACAACTTAAGCAATCTCCAATCGAAGCTTCTGATTAAACAATCTTAGTCGGTTATGTTGATTAAGCAATCAGAACAACAAATCAGAGCTTCTGATCAATCGACGAGGTATGTGGATATGAAACCGTTGAGAGTCTTCTCCACCAAATTGAAGTTTTACCTTCACTGCTATTGGAGAATTTGATTAACCAATCTCCATCTTATGGTAGTTTCATGTTTCTATCATGGTAATTTTATCTCTCTCTCTCTCTCACACTCCATCGTTGATGATTCTCATATATGTTGCTTGCTTCTAGGGTTCCATCGGTTCTCTTGTCATCGTTGGTGTGACTCGGTTTTTTTTTTAATTTTTCACGCCTCACAGGTATGATTTGTGACAGGTATTCAATTTAAATTTATTTTGAGATATGACTCTGATTCATTGGGAATTTTTGTATCCTCTTCAATTAAATTCTCTTTTCAGCTCTGTTTATTATGCAGGTTGTTTGCAAGGGGGACTCATCGCACACACTTAGTTTCGTGATGCAAGTCTTTCTTTATAATTCATCTCACTGGATTGTAAATACTCTCGTTTGAGCTTTCCGGTCTCCACATGGCAGGGCTACTATAACAATGTAAATGCCTTTTGATTTCATTTTATTTTTACTCTACCACTTTACTTTGATTTTTTTTTTGTCATCTTTCTTTGTTCTAATGCACCATACTATTGCAAGTCTTCCATGTCTGTAACTGTAATGACCAAATTGATTTAGCATCATGTTTTAGTTTATAACATAATTTTTTAACACAGCTTGGTTATGAATGAGCTTTTCCAGTTTTGTTACATTGTTTAGGTGCATCTATACAGTGTCCATTAGATAGCCTGTCCCATGAGTACCAGAGCTTGTTGGAGCTCATTGGAGCTCGTTGGAGCTCATTGCCATCTATGCTCTGCCATTACAAAGGTAACTCAGACAAATACATATTGCTCTCTTTCATGTTGATTTTGTTCTCTCTTAAATCACGACTTCTGAAATTTAAGTATTTGTGTATGCTTTGTTTTTTTCAGGTTCATCCATCTCAATGTAGCTACTTGGCATACGAACTAATTGTTTGGTATCAGGGACAAGAAGCCTCAATGGTTTATGGAATAGGTGAAGGCATATCCCATAGAGCTTATTTCCAGCTAGGTTCTCCCATTACAAAGGTAACTCTGGTTATTGTGTCTGAAAGACTGTGTTTGATATCTTACTCTCTGTCCTAAAGCTTATTGATCACATACTGTCCTGTTTTTCACTACTGTTTCTTTAACTTGTATGTCCTGAAACGATTTCTCTTGGGTTATTTTATTTGTTATCTCAAAATTCATGCATATCACTCACTCTTTGGTTTGGTTTTTCAAATTCTCGATGCAAGTTATTGTTAATATTCGTCCCACTCTTTGGTTTGGTCTTTCAAATTCTCAAAGCTACCTTGAAGGTTGAATCTTATTCTTTGTATTTACTTAATCTATGTAAATGCCCATAACTTGCTGTTGCCAACAATCTGATTAATATTTTTTTTTTTTTCAAAAATAAGAACTCCAATAAGAGTTTACCATTGGAGGAGTATAATTTTAATTAACAAACAAAAAGTTCTTATTTTGTAAAAGTACATTTTTTAATTTTAAAAAAATATAAGAGTCTCAAAATAATGATCTCCCAATGGAGATGCCCTAATACTACTATAATTTCTTCTTTGAGTTCCCAGTAAAACTCGCTCCTCTCTCTCTCAAAATTTCCACCGTTGACAATCATTTACCTAAAAAAAGCATATCAGTAACATGGAAATAACATAATAACATGTTAAAAGTTCTACAATTTAAAATAATAAATTATATTAACGTTTGAAGACACAGAGTTTTTAAGAAATCCAGTAGAAAAAACTTGATTTATAAGAAAGTAAAAAAAAAATAGTCGATGTAAGATGTGGAGAAGATCAGCATTGAGAATTTTAAACAGACAGTAAAATAATTCATCGAGATTTAAGAGGAGAAGAAGTAGAAGACGTCTAACCACATGGTGGTGGGCTAGTGGTTCCCATCTAGTTGGAAGAGTTGCCCTGTTGGTTTAGGCCAGGGATCAATTCTCCCTAGATGCAGAATTGCTACTCATTTACTATGTATCCACATGGATATGAACCCTTGCTTACGGCCCATAAGACCAATGAACTGCACCTCCTCCAGGGATTAGTTTTCCCCATAAGACCAATGAAAGAGAACAGAGTTATGAAAAAGAAAAACGACAAAAAAAATTGTGCGAAACTGTAAAGCGATAAATATGTTTTTCTCTGATTTACTTTTACCTATCTTTTTTTTGTTTATAATTATTTTTAAAAAAAATTTGAGAAAAAAAAAAATTATTTTTAAAAATTACTATTTGTTATCACGTTGGTTGGTTTAACTGTTTTTGTTTTAATTTTTAATTATGTAATATCAATTTTCTGATTTTCGTTTTTTCATCTATTTTTGTTTTAAAGTTATTTTTTTTTGATATGTCAAAATTTTATTGTACAGGTGATTTGTGTTTTATAGGATAAATGATGTGGTTGAAAAAAAATAATATGAATCTTAATCAACCCACTAGACCTGGAATTAGTTGGTCTTAATTCCATGACGCTTCACCCCGAATCATAACATAACCAATACAACAAATCTTGTGTAAATTTCTCTATTTTCATTTTGTTGACATCTTACTTACTTCAAGATCCAATTACCAAAAAATTTAAAACATAACTCTAAACTAGCGGTTGTTCAAAAAAAAAAAACTCTAGACTAGCTTGAAATTTCAATTATTATGTAATTGCTAGATAGTGCCAAGGAAAATACACATGAGTTCAAAAACCTATCCTTATAAATCACTTTCTTCAGTTTTTTTGGGCAAAGGAGTGTATGATTTATGTCGACAACCAAGACATAATTTTTCTTGCGGACTCCTCAAATATGGGGAAGATAATGTCTCCCCAACTGACTTTTCTACATATTTCGTTGAAATTCAGAACGAAAAGGGAGATTTTTTTTTGGGAGAACAACTAGATTGACCCAAATTAAGAGGTTAATTACTAAACTAACTCATAAAATGTGAGGGTTAGATAAGTTATTTTTTTGCCTAAAATACCCTTTTTTGCTTTATTAGGAAAAGAAATAAAGTCAAATTACCCTTCCAGGATTTTTTTAAAGAAAATCTAAATATTTTCAAAAGTCTGCTGGACTAGTTGTAACAGATTTATTTGTGTATGACAGATTTGTTTTTGCACAACCGATTTATTTTTGTATGACAGGTTTTTTATGACAGACTTATTTTGGACGACAGATTTTTTTAACTACAGTTATGACAGATTTATAATTGATGGCAGATTTATTTTTCACGACAGACTTATTTATAAAGACATCACAGATTTTCACAATATATGACAGATTTGTAAAATGTCTGGCAGATTTATTTTCCACAGTTATTTCAGATTTATTTTCTTGATTAAAAGTCTGTCCTAACATAACAGATTTTTCTACAGAAAAATAATTACTAGGTTGACCTCTAGTGATAACAGATTTGTTTTAAGTTACGGCATATTTTTTAATTTAACTAAAAAATTGTCGTTTGATAACAGATTTATAACATTTTTTTAAAAATTGCTAAAATGACCTATGTGAATATCATATGTTATGGCAGATTTTTTTTTATGCTATGACAGTTTTTTATTTGTTTCTAAAAATCTTGTGTTTGATAACAGATTTATTAGATGTAAAATGTAAATATAGTGACAACATATTTTTTTTAAGCTATATTTTTCAGTCATATTTTTATTAATTATATTTTTTATAAATCATATTATGAATCATATTTTTAAACTCATATATTTAAAGCATATTTTAAACATTTTAATTTTCCTAAATCATATTTATAAAATTAACATCATATTTTTATATATTATATTATATTTTTCATAAATCTTATTTTAATACTTTTTATATACATTATTTTTTAGTTATAATTTCATACATTATATTTTTAATAAAACCTATTTAAACTATATATCTTAAACTTCATATTTTTAAATCATATCTTTATACATAATATTTTTATTAACTATTTTTTGAATATTAGTTTTATACATTATATTTTAAATCATACTTTATTTTTAAAAATTCTATTAAAACAATAAATATCATATTTTTTAATCATTATATTTTTCATCAATCATATTTTTGAATCAAAATATTAAATGCTATATTGTATTTTCGTTTTAAAAAAATACAATTAATGTTCTGGGTTTTTTGTCTATTTTTAATCATTTTATAATTTTCATTTATCATATTTTTAAATCAAAATATTAAATGCTATATTGTATTTTTGTTTTAATTTTTTTTTTAAAACACAAATTTTCTGGATTTTTTGTCTAATTTAAATCATTTTGTATTTTTTCTTTATTAAATCAAAATATTAAATTGTATTTCCGTTTTTTTTAAGAAAATTTTCTGGATTTTTAATCTTTTCACCTAAAAATTGTGTCATTCTAATTATATGATAGGTTGGAGTGTTAATCTAGCAATTAATTGCCAAATTTGTGTCAAACTGGTATATTTTCACTTTTTTTTTTCCTCTTTTTCTTAGGTTTCTCGTAATGGAAATGGCAAACCAGATCGCGAACTGCATTCTATCACATATGTAAATAATATTTCTTATCATTGACTCATTTGAGAAAATCCACTAAAATGATTGAAAACAAAAAAATACATTATAAAAATTGAGTTAAAACTGCATGATTCATTGAGCAGTTAATTATTAATTCCACTTATACTCTAATTTAGGCTTTTCTGTGCCATGTGTAAAATAGATTCCATCTTCTCTAGCATCCCAATAATTCTTTTTACCATAATGAACTATGAGACCACCACCTTTATATGCCTCGAACTCTGCATGGAACTTGAAATTAGGCCCTTGCCATAAGTAACAATAAAATATTGATTTCCCAATACTGTCATGGAAACTAAAATCATAGGTTTCTCCAGTACGCAAAAAATGGAAGCCTAGATCGTCGCTTGATAAACAATGAATCTTCAAGACGTTGTTTCGACCAAGAGAATTTTTGAAGAATACAGTATTTTTCTCATTCCATATAAATGCATCACTCAATCCTACGCACAATCCAATAACGAGCATCAAACACGAGAGACGATTCATTGTGTGACTTTTTGAATTGGCCTTCTTTCTATACTTCTTTAAAATTTAGGAGTAATATATAGAGAAGAAAGAGGGACAATGTTCTTTTCATACAAGTGTGTTGCTGATATGAATAGAGATAATTAAGGTATCTTTTGGCTGATATGTATATGTTGACCGCTTTGGATTTTGTTTTGACTGACATGAATCTGTTGATAGCTTTTGATTTTGTTTTGACTGATATGAATCTGTTGACAGCTTTTGGCTTTGCAGTTTTGACAATTTTTTTTTTACTTCCTTTGTCGATTTTGCGCATCTGTTTCAAGGATTTTGATAGATTTATTTTAACGTTCGGCGTTGACATTTGTCATATGCACTACGAGTCATGACTCCCATAGTCCTATTAATAGCATCGTGTACTAAGTAGCCCTGAGACGGATCCGGATATCCGGGTTTTTTTTAGGTATCCGGATCCGCTCCGGATCCGACCGGATAGACTAAATCACTATCCGAATCCGGCTCCGAAATCCCGGATATCCGAATTCCGGATATCCTTAAAAAAAAACCGGATATCACCGGATATCCGAATCCGATCTTAATTTTTTTTTTCCATTGATTCCTCCATGTATTTTCTTCTTTCACCTCCTTTACTCCAGATCCACACTCATTCTTTCTGCTTTTTTCTGTTTTTCACCCTTCTCTCTCTTTCTCATCAGATCTCGATCTGGAGTATAGTTGCGTTGGATTTTTTGTGGCGAGAGAACAGTGGTTTTGTTCTGCAGAGCTGATTCAGCGTAGATCGATAAATCGAAAAAAGTGATAGAACAGAAAAATCGAACAGAAGAAGTGTTAGATCAGTTTATTCCCAAATTAAAAACAGTGAGAAATCGAGAAAAAGAGAACAAAAAAATATCTAGCAAAGTGAAGTGAACGACTCGTCAAATTCTGTGAGAGAGAAAGAGACTAAAAAAGCTTAATGGACCAGTTTATGACTTTGACCCGTAGGAATATTCTATAGCCCATTAATATTCAATAGCCCACTAATAATATTATACCCATTAACAATACAACCAACGGATCTCGGATATCCGGTTCACATTTTTTAATTATCCGGATCCGTATCCGGATCCGGCCGGATCCTCACTTTCAATATCCGGATCCGGATCCGCCTGAGCGGATATCCTATTTTTCGGAGCGGATGTGAGCGGATTCCGGAGCGGATGTCGGATGTCGGATAATTGGTCTCAGGGCTAGTACTAAGAATGGTTTTGATATATACCTCTTGTCATAAATTTTGAAATTGTCTTCGACAGTTAGTAAAGAAACACCGATATGTTTTATTATTTTATTTTTTGGTTATGCAAATTACATAATACAAGTGAACATAAACTAGTTTTTATCACATAAGAATGTTACACGGACAATTTTCACTCACCATTATTTTCAATTGAATATAATTTTTTTTTGTATGAATGTAAAATTTATTGAATTAAAAAAAAAATGTTGTTACCATGCTAAAACTTAAAAAAAAATATGTTGTTACCAGCTAAAAACTCTAGAGATCTAGTGACTACGGGTACTAAACCAATATCAAAGACCCTCAGCATAGTCGAGCACTACCCGACGAACGAATGGTGCTGAAACGGTTTACGGATGTTTGTGTCGAGAAGTTGAATTATTATGGCACACGGAGTTGGAAATGATAATACATAGTCATAGACTCTCTAGGTTTTATTTAATTTGGAACATTAAAAACAAAGATGATATATATAAGACATACTCGATCATCACATATTCCATTCAAGACGACGGAGCATTCCCGGGATCTTCGCGTAAAACATACTGGAAATCATCTCTTCCCTTTTGTGGATTCCTCTTAAATTCCATGATTTCTTTGAACGTCTCTATGAATTTCTTCATATGCAATCGTTTCCATTCCTAATAACCCAAAACACGCAAATTAAACATTCATAAAGACCTAACAACATTAATTAAAAAAAAGAAGTTTAAATCATCAAACCTCGAAATCCCAATCTCCACCAATATCAGGATCATTCTTGTTGATCCATGGATATGTATCCACTGTCATCTTCTCTGAGTTGTCCTACATGTGCAAAAAAGTCATAATACATAACCTCATCAAGAGAGGACATTAAAACGTTTTTAATTTTAAGTTATGGTTTTGGAGATCAAATCATTAAATCTTTAAAACTTTACCTTCCTTATAACCTCAACTGTAACTCTTTCATATTCGTTTCCTTCAACCCAATCAAGATTCTCAAGTTCATCATCCGTTAATCCCACCAGTACCTACAAACAGCTCACCAAAATTTCTCAAGATCAATACACAACAACCCACAAGAGTTAAAGTAGCTGATGTGATCCTACAAATCAAACCTTTCCATGAACTTCTCCATTCTCACGCGGTACAATACATGGATACAATCTCCCTTTAAGCCTAAACCTCTGACTGAATAAAACAAAACCCCCCCAATATGACCATTAGATCTTAGATCGATAGAGAGAGAGGTAGGTAGGTACAACTTACAAGCCAGGGAGTGTTGCAGAGACGATCTCAGGAGTACGGTTAAGCATGACGTGGTTAACATCAGGCTCTTGAAAGCTGCCATAGACGAAAACATTGTGAAGCTGAGGAGAACTAGAGCTACTCATGTTTTTGTGTGGATCTTCTTCTCTGTTTTTTTTTTTGGGTTGGGCAAATGTTAGATAGAGCTTTTGACTTTATAACGAAAAAGAAAAAAAAAACACGTAACTGGTGAAACACGTGAAATGATTCTTGTACCACAGTCATCATTAAATTTGTTGTTTATATAATTATCCTGTATATATCGTCGTCAGATACTCAAATATAAAACTGATGGTTATATTTTTTTTGGTGCTATTTTGGTTAAAAAAATGATATAATATTTTTCATTCACAAAAAAAATAAATTTATCTTTGTATTACTTTTAACGTTGAGCTTCTCTCTTACTAAATAAATTAGTTAAAATTTCGCAAAACTAAGATGAGAATCATACATAATTTACTTCAAACTTAGCGAGACAACAATTATATTCTCTATTCAGACCCGCACGTACATGCGGGATTGATTACAAAAACTTAGTTTGCTATTAAAATTATAATATATTATATATGTGTGAGATTATATCTGTAAACGTATTTTTTAATGAATGTTAAAGTTTTAAAATCTTCAATAAACAAAGCATACAAATTAATAATATACAAAATCACTTTTAAAAAAAAAATCAAAGAGACAAAATTACTTCATTTTTTTAAAAATACATCATTTAATATTCTGCTCACGAAAATACTAACATTTTGGAATGTTTAGTTGTTTGTACTAATTCATATCACCATCAATCCAAAGAATCAACACATTTTGACTCAGATGGTTGACAACCAATCTCTGCAATTATTCTATTTTCCTTGCACAATCAAACATCAATAAGTTGTGATCTGCCCAAGTTTCCCCTGCAATAAAATCCCCCCAACATCAAAGTATAAACTGTATCATGGTTACTTCTTTGATCTAATAGACAATTCAACCAAGAATTCAAATTCAGGAAAGTAAAAAAAATTTCATTTAGCTCGATGAGTCGGTTTGAGGATCCATTTTCTATCAACAACTCTTCCAGATCTTCTATATATCATGATTAATAATTTTGATGATTTTATAAGAACTCGATTTTTAAGCTTTTCCAATCAAAAAGTGTGTCAGGTAAAATAAAGATCAACTCACCATAATATAAAATCCACCAAAAAAACTAAGAAAACTTAAGAATAAATATATTAAAGTACCATTGGTTCGAAGAGATAGTGACACACAAGTGGAGAAACAACCGTCGCATGCTTCATTTGAACGCTGAAATCAAGCATAAAAACT
The DNA here is from genome assembly GCA_023657505.1 of Camelina hispida. Taxonomy (NCBI): domain Eukaryota; kingdom Viridiplantae; phylum Streptophyta; class Magnoliopsida; order Brassicales; family Brassicaceae; genus Camelina; species Camelina hispida. The sequence continues at coordinate 36,934,284 of CP094635.1, forward strand.
CAAATTAGATTCTACTACAATTAGCAAAAAGAACAAAAAAATAAATATGTGCTATCAAAATTGAAACAAAAAAAAATGTATATATCCAAGGCTTAAACACAGATACTACGTTATATATAGAGGAAAATGGTATGGGAAAAAGTTAGATAGATGTTTGGAAATTTTCATTTTATTGTTAAGATATTTTTTGCCAAAAATATTGCATAAATTTCCTAATTGTTAGTTGATGGTTTCCACAAATTTCGCCATCATATATTTATCCATATTTTTGTTTTAATATTTTGTTACATGACTAAAAGAATATCTTTAATTTATAAGTATAACAACAAATCTTATTAAAATTTTCAGGATATCAGAAATATAATATCAATCGTTTTTTTCTTTAATATAATATTTTTTATATTAGAATTTACACAAAAATAGGATTTTGTAGATCCGTTATTTACCTAAACATTAAAATATATATATATATATATATATATTATATTTTTTGACAACCATTAAAATATTACTTTTTGTAATAATTTTTTATTAATCAACTTGAAATCAATATTGAAGATATATTCCTTTTAAAGATATTTCGTTAGTTATTTTATTTTTATAATTATTCTTTTATTTCCATAAAATATATTAAATTTTAGAACAAATTTGAAAATCTAACGTTATCTATTTCTATTTTTAATAAACCAATATTTGTTTCCTTAAATTAACCACCTAATTTATCATAACAAATTAGATTTGACCAGTTCTTTACCCAATCAAATAGTTATCATTATATTAAAAATAAATTTTTGTTTCCAAATGTATCTCAAAATATATTACAAAATTAAATATGTTTACATATATATATTTTCGAATTGAAGAGTCCGATTCTTATGGTAATAAATTCAAACGATTGTATATGTTTGGATACAGATTTAGAACCCATCCTCTTAGTCACATTAATCACGATCCGAATAGAAATATGCCGGGTCAACCCGAGATCTAATGGCATTTCACGTACGTGCGGGATTATTTTCATAAGTAATATTTGATTTCTTGTAACATATTACATATTATTTTGTTGTTCACAGAAATGGTTATGGAAACTTCTTAAAATAATTTTCATAAATATTGGGTATGAAATTGTTGATATAATAAAATTGATGAAATTTTATTATAGATTTTAACTTATACTATTAATCGTAACTTATTTTAATTAAATATAATATTTTTTTATAAAAAATAGATTTTAGACAAAATTAGAATTTAGTAGCTCTGTTATTTAAGAACATTAAAATATTATAATAAATTTTAAAATAATATTTTTCAGATATATATTACCTATAATTTAAATATATTCTTATTAATCAGTTTGAAATCAATATAAAAGAGCATATTCCTTTTACAGTTGTTTTATTTGTTATTTTCTTATTATTAATTATTGTTTTATTTTCATAAAAAATATGAATAATTTTTTAAACAAATTTGAAAATCTAACGTTATCTATTTCCATTTTTGATAATACTATATTTATTTTCTTTAATTAACCACATCATTTACAATATCAATTAAGATTTTACCAATTCTTTACCCAATTAAATAGTTATCATTATATTAAAATAAATTGTTGTTTCCAGAAATATCTCTAAATATATTATCGAATTAAATATGTTTACATATATATATATATATAATTCCGAATTTAAGTGTAAAATTTTTATGGTAATAAAATTAATTTTCATAAATATTAGGTAATTGTTATTATTGGATTTTATCTGTTTGGAAACAGATTTAAAACTCATCCTTGTAATTCTCGATTATTCTCCACTCTCTTAGAGCAATCAATCTGAAAAACTTGTTAACCAAATATTTTTTGATTGCTGCATGGATAAGAGTCTCCTATATAATGAACACGACAACACACACACACACATATATATATATATATATATATATATATATATATCTATATATATCTATCTATCTATATATATATATAGAGAGATATGTAGAGTAAAGGAAAAAGAACATAATCTATACTCATATGAACACCTGCGAGAATCATTTCCAATGTTTCTCATCTTCACTTGTATCTTCCAAATTGTCTTGAAAGGACTTGTAAAATCGTTGATAGCAACTAATTTTTTTTTGTTTTGGAACGATAGGTTTAAGAATTGCAGTATCGGGGATGTATAAAGCTTTATCACGTATAATGTATTTATAGTAGTATGGGATTATAAAGAATATATCATAATATTTAAGATATGATCTTATTGTCTACGAAGATTTGGTAAGTAGCTAAAATTTAGTGAAAAGAATATTTTGAAATCGCCTAAATATTATTCGAAATATGAGATAAGATCACAATCCAAGATTGTGTAATATATGAATAAGATGGCATTCCAAGATTAAGTTAACTGGTCAATAATTTCCAAGATTTTTTTAAAATTAAGTTGGTAAAATTATATGAATTTCCGTTATAAATTAATGCTAATTGGTTTTTTATATTCTGTCCTAATTTTGGGGGTTGATTTAGCTAAATTGTATATGGTAAGTCTTAATTGTTTCCGATTTTATGTGTTAATATCTTTGAATAATTGTTTGGCTAGTGTAATGACAATCTTTGGCTCCAATTAATTTCGAATTCAATCTGTTTGATTTCAAGGATAATACATATCCTTATTCCTATTTGAACGGCATTTTATTATAATAATCTCAAACTATAAGTCTACTTATTAAAAATGTCCCTTTTAATAGTATAGATGATTGATAACATGATAACGGTCTTGTAGTCTTACAGATAAAAAAATTTATCTAAATATTAGATCGATTAAGAAAAATTAGTGTTAATGAAACAAATTGAAATGAGGAGACGGACAGTATTTGCTAACATAACATATGTTATGTATACTTACCAGATTTAAGAATAATAATATGAAATTTATTTGTTTGAAGGCCGATTATACAGAAATATTCCTATTCATTTGCATCAATAATTTTATTTTGCATTTCCTAAAATAAAACGAAAAAAGAAGTAAAGTAAGTAGACAATTAGACAGACCAATGTGACTAGAAAACTTTAACCAACTTTATTCGAAAACTTTCAATTATCCCGAACGCACTCAGCCAAATTGGTACTGATTACTAATTGATTTAAAAAGGTGGAAGTGGAAGGGGTGTATTCAATTCATGATTTTGGAGGATTTTGGATTTTTATTAAAATCACATGTTATTCAATTTAGAATTTTAAAATCCTTTTCTAAATCTAGTGTTATTGAAAATGACATTTTAATAAAATCACTCAAAATCACTCAAAATGTCTTGTTATTCAAACAACAATTTTTAAAAATCATATGAAATCAACTGTTATTGAAAACATAACTTTTTTTTCTTTAAAATCTCATAACAATGATTTTGGAAAATTTTGAGAGATTTTGAATACATTTTTACACTACAAATCCAATTTATAAAATCACACCTCTAGAGGTGCTATTTTGAAGGATTTGTTTTATAAAAAAAAAAAAAAACATCGTGATCTCTCCTCTCACTATAGACAGCTTATGATCAACTTTAGAGAATTTCACTATCCATACCATCACTAACGAAACCAAAGTGCTTGAATCTTGTCCTCTTTTGCTGCCTCCATATCAACGTTTGAAACCACCACGTCCTCACCACGCTCAGCTCCCTGTTCGGCCATTGTTAAGGAGATGATGATTGGGGGAACGAGATGATGAACACTACTGGAGTTAAAACTAGAACTCTAGAAGATAATATACATTAATGAAACTCATGACCGTTTGAAACCTGCTCACGACCTCAAACTACAGCTGCATTTAACTCTTTACTCTACGGTACGCATCCCAAGCAACTCTTTATCATGTCTGGCGTGAACGAAACAACAGATGGCACGGAGAAACTCACGCATCACCGGCTCATCTAGTTTCACTCATCGACAAAAATATTAGAAACAGATTCAGCACCATCCGAGGGTGACCATGCTTACGACGAAGGGCGCTCTGCCAATGGTTTAAGCATCGTTACCCATAGTTTCACAATCACAGTCTCTTTGAACGTATATGCTCAGCCTTTTAACTCAATTGTTTCAGCATTATAGTAACATTTCTTGTAAAAACAGTTTTTTTTTGGTTTTGAATAAACAGTACTGGGAGATGACATTCAATTCAAAAAAAAAGAAAGAAAAATAGAAGATGATGAACAGTACTGGGAGATGACAATGATTTTTATCCACGATACCATGATTCTCCCCTCCCCAGTTCTTAATTAACAATTAAAACTAGAAAAAAAAACTAATGACGAAACAAAATTTGGGGAAAGGAGATGATGAACAGAGAAATCCATTTTTGTCTTTCAATTTTTTTTACACTACAAGGCTACAAGCCGTAAGGTTGAATTTTAGCTTTCAATTTATTTTGGAAATCCATTTTATTTTTCCTATAAATCTCTTACAATCATCTAATATAATCCCTTTGAATCTCATCAAATCACAAAACTTTTTTAACAATTCCACCAAATATCCTAAAAACTCTCTTTAAATCTCTCAAAATCTCAAATTTCCTAAATCCCATAAAATCTTCTAAAATCATGGTTTGAATACACCCCCGAAGTGTGGAACCACTTTTTTAAGGATTTAGGTTCATAATCCCTTATTAGAGACTCATGAATACAATAATACAATCCACATGATGTCTCAAATCTTAAAAATAACACATGACATTACTGTTCTTTTCGTTGACCTTTACAATACTCTCTATATGTTTTATTTAAATCTAGATTTAGATACAAAGGTGCTATATATAACATACGCAAAAGTCAAAACACACATATATATCCATTCGATCAAGAGGATGGAGTATTCTCATCCGATAGATCTTCGCGTAGAACATGGCTGAAATCATCTCTTCCTTTTCCATTAGGATTCTTCTTCCATTCCATGATTTTCTTAAACGACTCTATGAATTTATTCATGTGTAATCGTTTCCATTCCTAAGAAGAAAAAGAAGCAATAATCCAAAACACGCTAAATCGGACCAGTGTGTACCATTTCTCATTCACAATGAGTCTTAACAAAATAAAAATTGTGTAAATCATCAAACCTCGAAATCCCATTCTCCGCACATATCATGATCATCCTTGTTGATCCACATATATGTCTTCACTGGCAACTTCTCCGAATTGTCCTTGTAAATGCAAAACAAAATCATCATAAATTTATAATCTTATCAAGACCACTACAAATGTTATTAAATTCATATAATAGTGTGTTAGTTTTTTTTAAAACTATATATTAAAACATGACAATAACCATAGATTCTTCAAACTTACATTTCGTACAACTCCAACTGTCACTCTCTCATACTCACTGCCCTCAACCGCATCTAAATTCTCAAGTTCATCACTTGTTAATCCCATTAGTATCTACACCAACCAATTCACCAAATTTCTCAAAACCCACTTCGATCAACAAACTTAATTTTTTTTCCCAATTATACGATTCATAAACACAAGTCAAACCTTCCCATGAACTTCTCCTTTCTCAGAGGGAACAATACATGGATACAAACGTCCTTTAAGCCTAAACCTCTGACTGAAAAAAAGAAAAAGAAAAGACCCAAAAATTTCTATCAAATCAGAACTATATACAGAGAAATCATTACTCAACCGAGAAAGAGAGAAAGGTATACGTACAAGCCAGGGAGTGTTGCGGAGACTATCTCAGGAGTACGGTCAAGCAAGACGTTAAAGACGTCTGGCTCCTGAAAGCTACCATAGACGAACACATTGTGAAGCTGAGGACCAGAGCTACTCATCTTTGTGTTGTGTCTCTTCTACCGTTATGTATGTTTTATTTAAGTATGTTCACTTCTCTAATCAGAGTTTTGACTTTTATATAACAACGTCAAAAATGTAAATTTAATTAAACACGATGATGCCTGGCGGATCCAGCGTAAGAAAGACGTGGCACTGATTCTCTTACGACAGCGTTGTTAGACTTCGACGACTAGTGACACCAGTTAGTGTATGAAACTCCTTCGTGTTCCTTTTGTTTTCTTCTTATTTGTCGGCAATTATTTGGATACACATCTACTAAAAGTAGTTTCTTTCTTCAAATTATTTGGATATGGCCTAATCAAGATAATATATATTATATATTTTTTTTCTAAAAGAATCCATTAGATTTTTTGTTTTTAATAATTAAGAGATTTTGAATCTATATCTTTATACAGCTGTATAATATTTTGAGTCAGGAATCAGAGTATTTTATATGTTTCTATTACAATATTTTTAGAAAAACAAAAAATTTCATAGCACTATAAGTCTCATTTCGACGAAAGAAAAAGTATTGTAGTCATCGTATTTTCTTATTTTATTCAATCTAAAGATTAAAACTTCAGAAATTAACGTATATCAACATCGTAAAACTATATTTTAACAGATTTAAGATGAAGAAGTTTGTACAATCCCCGCTGGCTACAACATTGTATTGTAGAAACTAATGACTTCCAAAGGAATGCACCACTCGACCCGGCAGAAGCGAAACAAATTTCAATCTAAATTTAGCTATGCTTCGTAGAAACTACTATTGAGAATGGTCAAAAAAATGTATCTCCATTAAACTGAAGAAAGATGAAAGCAACATGTATATTACGAAAAATCTAAAATGGGTAACATGAACGCAGCATAGGGTGGGCGAAACCCATAACAAAGACAAAGAGATACAATCATCTATGATAATTTACTTCTTGATTCATATATTAAATTTTGAATAATTTCGATACTACTCCAAAATGATATGTGGTTGATCTAAACTGGTGTTTGATGGAATAGAGGTCGTGTCTGGTAAAAAATCTAGACTACACTCCGTCCACATGCCTTCGTATTATGTGTCCAATGGGCATTACAAGTGATGGAAATAGAAAGCCTAATCTCCTCCATTTACATCCTTAATTAAAATAAAAAACAGTTTAATCCTAACTAAAGAGATAAGATTAAGAAAAAAAGGAGCCACGTGTTGACAGATGTTAACACACAAGAAGGAGAGGTGTGCACAGTCGGTGCCGGTGCAGATCCACGATCCGACTCAATTCCGCGGCCTGGCTTTGAGATTCCACCACTGAAGCTCTTCTACAGATTTCGCCGTTGCAGATCTAGATGGAATCCGCCGTTTCCGTCTTGAAATTATGCCAAAAGACTTCTTCAAGTCTTCATTTTCTTAACCCAACTCTTAGAGGGAGGCTCCGCCTAAGACCTAAATAAGGTCCACTTCAGAGGAAGCATGACGACGAAGATATTATTCCAACTTAAGAGAGTAGTCAAGCAGACGGTAAGACGAAGGAGATCCATCCATTGCTAACGGGGTCAAAATAAAGACCTGTAAAAGAGAAAAGACAAAACACAGATCCAAACTTACCATAGCTAAGTTTGGAATTATTTAAATCCGACTAAAGTCGGAAACAAAAAACTAGAACTATAAACAAGAAACTAATCCGACAAGAGGTCGGAAGATAACGAAGGTATGGCTTTTCTCTCTCTGAAAGATTTGGGAGAGATAAGAGAGAGAAAGCGTTTTAAGCACACTTAGCGATACCATTAAACTCCCAAAGTTCATCTTAGGGCATGTGCATCGGTGGTCCTATAGACCGTCCTTCGTAATTAAGGGATTTAATTTAAATGTAAATGTTATATTTATGGAAGATACGTTCTTTATTATAGGACGTTTATTTCGCCGTCCTTCCTTACACGTGGCAGCTTCATCGTCGAAGAAAGGAGCAGATGAAGACGATGCAGAGTCGAAACAGAGGAAGAGATTAAAAATCCTAGCTCTCGATAACCAACTGCTCTCTGATTCTCCGGCGAAATCTAATTCCTCTCTCAAACCTTCAAAGCAAGTTCTGAAACACCATGACACCGACATCATCCGCAAGTCTCAGCGCAAAAATTGTTTCCTCTTCTCCTTCCCTGGTCTTCTTGCTCCTATCTCCGGCACTATCATCGACGATCTCGATCGATTGTCTACTAAAAACCCTGTCCTTTACCTCAATTTCCCCCAGGTTAGGTTAGATCCCTAAATTGGGTCACTTGTGTTACTCAATGTTGAGGTGTTACTGCTGCTTTATGTTTTCTGAATCATTGAAAAGTGTTGGTTCTTTTAGAGTCGGATGAGGCTTTTTGGAACGATTTTGTATCCTAAGAACAGATACTTGACTCTTCAGTTCTCTAGAGGAGGCAAAAATGTCTTATGTGATGATTATTTTGATAATATGGTTAGTCTCTTTTTTAGAGACTGATGAATGATGATTATGTTGCACAAAGCAAGAATTGGATAATGGATTCATCATGATTTTTGGAATCCTGTTGATGTTAGCTAAGGTTACTGCAAATTTGTTAGGTAATGCTATGGATTTTGAATGAATCTCTAGTTTCGAACAGATTAAGGGTTTAGCTAATAGAAGATACGAGAATCTTGTTTATGGAGAAAGAGGAAGACTTGTTATTGCTAATGTAGTTTGATCTTTTAAGTTTTGGTTTGACATTGGTTATGTTCATGTTAAGTTGTGATTGAGAGATGCATTGTTTTTGCAGAATCAAATCTACAAATGGAAGAAACAAGAATGGATTTATGATATCAATCTGGTGACTTGGTCTGCAGGAGTGTTCTACGGATATGTCACGATTGTTCCTCTAGCATTATACGTCGTTCTCAAATACTTCTCTGCACCATCAGGCTTAGTCCAACTCTTCTGTCTCTATGAGGTGTTCTTGTTCCTCTAGCATTATACGTTGTGAACTTTGAGGTGTTCCTTTGAAGTCATCTCAAGTGTTGATTTTGTTTGACCTTCCCTGTAAAAGCTATTTTCGTTGTGAACTTTGTGTGTAGTTTGTGAAGAAGAGTTAGAGGGACCAAAATCTGAGGGACACCAATGTTACACACAAACTTAAGAAACTTTGGAAATATGAATAAAATAATTGAAGGACCAAAAATTGTCATTGACCGATGCAAATGCTCTTATACTCTTGGTAAATGTGGTATATATTGAAAGCTCCTGATAATTATTTGAGAATAACTTATTGAAATTTGAAAGGTTTTGAGAGAAACAAAAAATGAAAAGAATGAGAGAGAGAAAAAAAGCGATTGTCAGACGAACGCCTTTTTGGTCTTCGTTCTCGTGTCTCTTCACTTTGAAGAGCGGTTGTCGTCGGTTTCCGACAATTCTTTCAGATAACTGTAATACAGTTATTGTTGTCATAACTGTCAACTTCCCAAATCTATTTAAACTCCGTGTGTGTCTCTGCCAACATTGGATTGCACAGAGTGAAACAAAATTTCTTTTGTTCATTTTGATCATGTCTGATAATATCCGAAGGCAGATGCAAGAAATTGATTTGGGGATTGATGATTTTACAATCAATCTCCCAGGAGATCTGTGTGCTGAAGTTTTGGGTGAGACCAGGTTTAGCCTAATCGTTACACCGGTGAATCCCTGAAAGCAAAATTTATGGGCTATGCTTAATGCCTTGCCACGCCTCTGAGTAATTTCATGGAAACGGATTTTGGAGGTGATGGTGTTGTGTCCGCCTTCTCTGGGATGTCTCTAAACCCCTTCGTTTCCAACGCTCTTTCAACTTTGGTGAAACGGCGTGTGTTCTAAAATTTTGTTATGAGAAGTTGCGTAACTTCTGCTCTTCATGTGGTTTGCTCACCCATGACACTAATGAATGCCCTTCTCGAGAACCAAACGAACCACTGCCAGGAGATGATGATGAGGGGCCGGACTATGACCCTGATAACGCAGGTTTCAAAGATGGAGATGAACAGGTGCAAGATGACATCAACCAGCCTCACACCACAAAGAATGCAGACACTTCGAATACGTCTAAGAAGCGCAAAATGGAGCAAGAATCTTCCTCTGATAACAATGGACCTGTTCCGCTACTCTACTGCAAGATGAGACAAGCATATACGACGGATGATACTCTCCAAAGCGTTCTTACTCGTCAGAAGAGTGAAGCTGAAGTACTAGAGGTTCGTAACTGGTATGTGATGCAACCATCAACCAGTGAACAACCGACTGTGAGGAGAACCACTCCAACAAACCCCAACCTGATTCGTGAAGGTACGGTGGGCGAGAAGCCACCGGGGTCAGAATGAATACAGCCTTTTGGAACTACCGAGGATTGAAAGGGAACCTGGCAGTTCGACGCCTCAATGGGATCAAGGCAACTTATTCTCCGGACTTAGGTGTTGACTGGTTCTCCCGCTACCTCCTTCAAACGCTGCGTTTGCGGGTGATAGCGGTTGCTAGCGATTGGAACCAATCACAGAAACCGGTCCCAATCGCTCCTAATCGCTCCCAACCGCTCCAAACCACTTAATTCCAAAAGCTGCTTCCCGCAAGCGTTTGCGATTGCGGGCGATTGCGGTTAGAATTTTTTTTTTTTTGTTTTTTGTAAAAGAACTTAAAAGAAATCAATGATAATGAATTTTTTTTTTGTTTTATCTTCTATCTAACCATTTTACTCATTAAGGATGAGAGAAATGAAGTACGAAAACGATTGCAGAGATTATAAAATAAATAATAATATTCCAATTGACAATAATCCGGAAAACTTGATGTAAATTTAATAGCACATCGCACATAAGTTCAAAAAATCTAAATAAATATAATATTTCATCAGAAATTTAAGAAAATAAGATTATTTGTGAAAAATATTAAAACAACACCAGTGACTCTTCTCAACTCTCACTTGACCATTCCTACTGATGCAACTACTAACCCATGATCTAAGAGAAAAGAGAAAAGATCTACGATGTAAAGCATATGTTTTGTCATTTATGAAATTACTCGATTAAAATTTTGGTGAAAAACCAAATGCATAAAGGAATAAGTATTTCAATATGAAATTTATTTGTTTTTTGAATAATTATTTTAGTATTTTTTTAATATATTTTAATTATAAATCAAGTTTAATAAAAAATTTGGTGTTTTTAAACATTTACATATTATATATCACATTTATTATGTTCCAACCGCTATTGCACCCGCTGGTCAACCAGTCGTAAACCTCCCGCAAATGCACCAATTTTAAACCGCTAAACCAGTCGTTCAAAACACTTAATAACGCTTGAAACCGCAATAGCCCGCTTCCGCAATCTCCCGCAACCGCAACCGCAACCGCCGCGTTTGAACCAGTCAGGCCCTTACGCTTTCTGATCGAGACTAAGAATCTAGATGATGTGGTGCGTGATGTTGCAGCAGAGTTAGGATATGACTTTGTTAGGTGTGTTTCTTCTTTGGGTATTGGGGGAGGTTTGGCTTTGTTATGGAAGAATTCAGTGTCTGTAACTTTCTATGAAATTGATGCACGTCTCATCGATTGTAAAATTGCTAATAAAGATGTGTCTTTCTACTTCTCCTGTGTTTATGGCCATCCAATTCGTAAACTTAGACACATACTTTGGGAACAACTTCAACGTATAGCTGTTAAGCAAACCGTTCCATGGCTAATGTGTGGAGATTTTAATGAAATCCTCCATCCTTATGAGAAACGTGGAGGCCGAGTACGAGATAATTGGACTTTAACAGATTTCCGTAACATGGTTCATATCTGTAAAGTCCAAGATCTTCCTTTCAAATGAAACAATTTGACTTGGCTTGGCAAAAGACACACACATAATGTAGAATGTTGGCTGGATCGTGCGATGGCTAATGATGAGTGGAGAGCAAACTTCCCAGCCTCTAAGGTTGAATTCTTGGAAATGATTGAATCAGACCATCGACCTACGATCATCAAAATTAGACGCCCAACTGACAAAGGGATGAGACCTTTTCGGTTTGATACTAGGCTATGCAAAAAGTCTGAGATTGCATCTGTTATTGATTCATCATGGAACTGCAGCAGTCTTGGACTACGGCCTACCATCTTGGACATAATCAAACTATGCCGCAGGAATATATCCTCTTGGAAAAGACAGAACAATACAAACTCTGCGATCCGAATCAAGGAGCTAACAAAGGCGATTGACTTAGCACACACAGATGCTAACACCTCAAGAGCCGATGTCAATGGATGAATGAAGGTGACTGCAACACAAAATACTTTCATGCATCGGTGAAAAACAGATTGCACGGAATAGACTAACTTCCATTCAGGATCAACAAGGAAAAGAAATTTATGGAAAAAGAGAAATTGGAGACGAAGCAGAGAGATTTTTCAGTGAGCTATTCTCGAGCCAAGGACATGTTGATCCTCAAAATGCACTACAAAACATAGGAACAGTGGTAACATAGGAGATGAATAAATTTTTAACTTCAGAGGTAACTACAGAGGAGATTAAAACTGTATTGTTCAATATAGGGCCGACTAGGGCTCCAGGTCCTGATGGATTCAATGCTGCCTTTTATCAAACTTACTGGGATGTTGTTGGACCTGCAATTGTGTCTGAGGTCAAATCTTTCTTCGAATCAGGAACCTTGCAACAGGACTGGAATCACACTAACCTCTGTCTCATTCCAAAAGGAACACACCAACGAACGTTGAAAGATTTTAGACCAATCAGTCTATGTAATGTCTTATACAAGATCATCTCGAAGATCATGGTAATGCGGCTAAAAAGATCCTCACATTGGTGGTCTCGGAGCATCAGGCAGCTTTCATCCCGGGTCGTCTAATCACTGATAATGTATTGATTGCTCATGAGATTATGCACTCTCTAAGAGTATGGAAACGCTGTGCCAACTACTATATGGCCGTTAAGATGGACATTAGCAAAGCCTATGATCGCATCGGTTGGGAGTTCCTCGAAGCAGTTTTAACAAAAAAAGGGTTTGATAAACGTTGGATCAAATGGACAATGGAGTGTGTTCGATCGATACCTTTCTCTGTTCTTATTAATGGAAGCTCGTATGGCAGGTTTCAGGCATCAAGAGGACTATGCCAAGGTGATCCATTATCCCCCTACCTCTTCATATTATGTGCCGATGTCTTAAGTTCTCTTATTACGGAAGCTGTCCAGACAAAAAAAAGATCCAAGTAATACGCATTAGTACTCCAGGTCCAATTGTCTCTCACCTCCTATTTGCAGATGATTCTCTATTCTTCCTAAAATCCAATTACAAGAATAGTTCCAATCTCCTAAAGATCTTCAAGGAATACGAGCAAGCCTCAGGTCAGTTGATTAACTTGGAAAAATCTTCGATTACGTTTGGTTCACGGGTTTATCAACAAAATAGAGACAAAGTGCAGCAAACACTTCAGATTCCTGTTACTTGTGGAGGAGGAAAATACCTAGGATTGCCAGAACAATTCAATGGTAGGAAAATAGAGATGTTTAAGTACATCCAAGATAAGGTTCAACACCATACAGAGGGTTGGCAAACAAGATTTTTATCTGATGCGGGAAAAGAAACACTATTAAAAGCAGTGGCCTATGCAATGCCAAAGTTTTCGATAAATTGCTTCCAACTTCCTCAAGAGATTTGCTCAGAACTGGACAGTATGATGGCACACTTTTGGTGGGGATCTACTAAAACCAAACGTAAGGTATCCTGGGTTGCCTGGAAAAAGATGATAGTATCTTAAAAAGAAGGTGGACTCGGTTTTCGGGACCTACACTTATTCAACCAAGCTCTGCTAGCAAACCAGTTGTGGAAATTAATTAATAGACCTAACTGTCTATTATTTCGCCTGCTAAAGGCACGTTACTTCAGAGACGAAAGTATATTTTCAGCAAAAAAGCGAAATAAAGCATCTTATGGATGGAGTTCACTATTGTTTGGTCGCGAGCTACTACAAAAAGGCATCCAAATAAATGTTGGTGATGGACGAACATCTGATCTCGCCTCTGATCCATGGTTGCCAACAGTTCCTCCAAGGCCTCCTCGCCTACTACCAATGCCAGACTCGTCTCTCTTAGTAGCGGATATTATTGATCCAATGACTCACCAATGGATGAAGACAAACTTAACTCGGTAGTTCTATCAGAGGATCGACATTTTTTTCAAAAAATTTATCTACCTCTAACACCATCGCCTGATACGTATTTATGGAGCAATACAAAAGATGGGAGGTACACAGTTAAGTCGGGCTACTGGACGGCCCTACACCATGACATGGGAGATAATAGACCAAAACCACCTCTTGCTACGTCTCCTGGCCTTGCTGCTGGTATTTGGACATTGGAAACCTCTACAAAGTTAAAATACTTCATGTGGAGAGTGGCATCACGGGCCATTGGGTCAGGTGAAAATTTATTCAGATGAAACATAAAGGTGAACCATATTGTGCAAGATGTTGTTCAGTTCTAGAGACTACAGAGCACATATTGTTTTCATGTCCGTATTGAAACAACCCTTCCCGTTTTTTTTTTTTTTTTTAATACCTAAATTTACTAGTGGTCCCATACCCACTAACATCCTAACAACAATCAATAACCGCGGAATAACCAAATAAAACCAATTCCATTAAACCAAAGAATTCCAACAACAATAAACCAATAACCAATACATAAATCAAATAAAGAATAAACCAACATCTAACATCCTACAATGTTCCATTGACTTAATCTAGCAACCTAACATCAGCTAGACCACAATCAATCAAGCCTCTAGAACATCCTCCTCCTCATCGCCTTTGATCCCATGATCACACTTTTCCTTTACCTGCACACCACAAACAACAATTGAGATGCGTAAGTATTATCACAAATACTTAGTGAGGCCATCCTCCCATCTACTGGGTTATACACACAAGCAGATGAGACCCTCAAGTTCAAGCAAAACAAGCAACACACAAAATACATCAAACCAGGAAAACAAGTCTCGGATAAGACTGGTATCGACCGATGACCAACGGTGTCGATCGATGCTTCAAGAACAAGTGCCGACCGATGCTCCTCAAACGGTACCGATCGATGCTACACAACACTGGTGCCGACCGATGCTCCTCGAGAATGGTATCGATCGATGCCTCCTCTACAGACACGATCTGCGCGAACACGAACGACGAATCCCGAATCCAAACCATCTCGAATCCGTTCCAAACTCACCCAATTACCCCAGAAATCACTAGGAAACACGAAAGCAACAAACCCAAACAACAAAACGACACAAACAACAAAGAAAACACACAAACAAAGAGATCTCATGCTTAGATCAACCATGGTCAAGCACTCACCTTTTCTCAAGAAGATTCTGAGCAGTAGAAACGAAATCCTCACTCCTAGCAAGCTTCTAACACGTTCCCAGCTCCAAAACTCTCAACAACAGCAAGGAATCTCACCAAATCTCTCTTAGGAACTCAAGAACTCTCCTTCCTCTCTTTTTCTCTCAAAAACGGCGACTGAACAACCAAAAACACGACCCTAGGTCGTTTTCTCCCTTTTAAGACACGAATTAGGGATTTCCCTGAACCAAACCGAACCAATTCGGCAATTAAATCAAACCGGTCGAACCCAGAAATTAGTGGTATCGATCGATGCCACAAGGGTGTCGATCGATACTCCTTCCAAAAACACAAAATCTGGTTCGCGGATGTTACAATTCTCCCCACCACTATGGATTCGTCCCGAATCCCGCAATACCGTCCATCTGCCAAGGACCCCGTGCCACCGTCAACACGGCCCGCACGTCCCCAGACCGGACTAAACACCATCAGTCAAGGTTCCCGTGCCACTGTCGCAACAGCCCGCACACCTCCGACTGACCCTCGAGGTCTCCCTCTAGCCAATATACTCGCATCATAACACTATTTGCTCACAACTCAGTGCTTCCCCGTCCGTGGTCGCAACCAACGAATCATGCCGGCTCGCTATCAGGCCAACCGCCTTAAGCTACGGCATCCGAAGTCACTCACACACACTCCCCGCTCTCGGGTCGCAACCCTCGAGACATACCGGCTCACTGCCGAGCCTCGGCTCACAGCTACGGTATCCAGGGAGCCTCACATATCCCGCTCTTGGGTCGTCACCCTCAGCGCGCTCTCGGATCGTCATCCGAAGCAACATACCACTCCCACTCTCTGGCCACAAAGTCCATCGAGCTATCGGTATCACGTGAGTTGGGCCCACACGGCCTAGAGCAAAACAAATACTGATGCCAACGAGTATCTCCCGGCTAGATCTACCTCAACATTTCCACAAAACTTTCCTTTCTAGAAAACTTTCTAATTCTGGAAACTTTCCTTTTGTGGAAACTTTCTATTTATGGAAACTTCCAAAAATAGAAACCCGAGCTATTTCTCTTTTCCCATGACAATCGCAGTCAAACAAAAGAAAATACTCATCTTATTAATCTCAAAATGTCATAATCGTTACAACTCAACGAAAATACATCAGGAAAACAAAAATACAACAACTGGAGTCATCAACCCGCATCCCGAGCACCACCTCATCTTGATACTTAGTCGCACAACCAACCACCCCTAAGCGACCAAATATCAAGAGAGATGGGCTGGAATACTCCGTACCCGCTCCAGCCACGGACTATAACTCGGACCCGGCTAGACAAGCTCAAGCGGTCTGCTTCTCAAACCACTTCTTAAACCTTGCCTTCATCCTCGCCTCGGGCTCCCAAGTCTGCTCCTCAACTCCGTCACAGTCCCACAAGACTCTCATCAAAGGAATCTTCTTCTTCCGAAGTTCCTTGACTCTCCTCTCGAGCACCCTCAATGGTCTCGCCTCCAAAGTCATGTTAGGCTGAAGATCCTCAGGAATCTTAGCCAACAAATGATCACCCTCGTGAAGACACTTCCTCAGCATCGACACATGAAATACCTTGTGGAACGCACGCATAACCTCAGGCAACTCCAGCCTATATGCCACTGGCCCCACCCGCTCAACTACCCTGAACGGACCCATGTACCTCGGACTCAACTTAGTCTCTGTCAATGACCTGTTCGGATCCCGCAACATGGCCATCTTGAGGTACACTCTATCACCAACCTGAAACTCAAGATCCTTTCTCCTCCTATCAGCATAACTCTTCTGCCGATCCTGAGCCTCCTTCATGTTCAGCCTCAAAACCCGGATCTTCTCCGAGGTCTCCTGAACAAAATCTGCACCAAATATGCTCCTCTCCCCCACCTGAGTCCAACACAACGGTGTACGACACGGCCTCCCATACAAAGCCTCATAAGGAGCCATCCCAATACTAGCCTGGTAGCTGTTGTTATAAGCAAACTCCACCAAGCTCAAGTGATCTGCCCAATGACCACCCCAATCCAGCACACACATCCTCAACAAATCCTCCAAAATCTGGATCGTCCTCTCTGACTGACCGTCCGTCTGAGGATGGTAGGCTGTACTCATATGCACCTTCGTGCCCATCTCTGCCTGAAACGCCCTCCAGAACACCGAAGTGAACTTGGAATCTCTATCAGACACAATACTAGCAGGCACACCATGCAATCTGACTATCTCCCTCACATACTTCTTGGCCAAAACCGCTGCTCCATCAGTTTTCTTGATGGCCAGAAAATGTGCAGACTTAGTCAAACGGTCCACAATGACCCAAATAGCATCAAACGTCCTCGACACAGGCAAACCTACCACGAAGTCCATCGTGATCAAATCCCACTTCCACTCTGGAATAGGCAAACTCTGCAATAAACCACCAGGAACCTGATGCTCTGCCTTCACCAGCTGGCAAGTATCACACTTCGCCACCCAGTCCGCTACGTCCTTCTTCATCCCGACCCAGTGATAATACCGCTTGAGGTCACGGTACATCTTGGTTGCCCCTGGATGAATAGAGAACTTGCTCGAATGAGCCTCTCTCAGTATCTCCTGCCTCAAATCCTCACCCTTGGGCACACAGATCCGACCATGCACAAGGATAGTACCATTAGCAGAAACCTGATACTCCGCACCCGCAGCCTTAGAGGCATTCATCAGCCCCTCATCGCTCCCCTGAGCTACCCTCACTCTGCTCAACAGATCCGCTCTATCAGCTGCCTCCAAACCCAAAGGTTCCTGTGAGATAGCACACAAACTCAATGCACTGATCTCACCTACCAATGTCTCCATATCCTGCTCCTGAGCCGAAGCCACCCTCTTCCGACTCAAGGCATCTGCAACCAAGTTAGCTTTACCAGGATGGTAAGCTATATCCAGATCATAATCTGCTACTAACTCCATCCAACGCCTCTGCCTCAAATTCAGCTCAGGCTGAGTAAAAATGTACTTCAGGCTCTTGTGATCTGTAAACACCTGCACCTTCCCACCATACAGATAGGATCTCCAAATCTTAAGAGCAAAGATCACTGCTGCCATCTCCAAATCATGAGTAGGATAATTAGCTTCATGCTTCCGCAACTGCCGCGAAGCATAAGCTATAACCTTCCCCTGCTGCATAAGTACACAACCCAACCCCACTCTAGAAGCATCTGTATACACAACATAAGGCTCGTCCTGCTCAGGCAGTGCTAACACCGGCGTGGTAGTCAACATCTGCTTGAGACTTGCAAAGCTTGCCTCACACTCTGGTGACCACACAAATGGGACATCCTTCCCTGTAAGCTTAGTCATCGGCTGTGCCATACTCGCAAAACCCGAACAAACCTCCTGTAGTAACCTGCTAACCCCAGGAAACTCCGAATCTCAGTGGCACTCTGCGGCCTTGGCCACTCCCTGATGGACTGAATCTTCTCTGGATCCACTGAAACTCCCTCTGCAGAAACAATGTGACCCAAGAACCCCATCTCACGCTGCCAGAAACTGCACTTGCTCAGCTTAGCAAACAACTTCTGCTCCCTCAGCTTCTCCAACACTGCTCTCAAGTGCACTGCATGCTCCTCAGGACTCTTAGAATATACCAGGATGTCGTCGATGAAAATGATGACTGACACGTCCAGAAACTCCTGGAACACGCTGTTCATCAATCTCATAAACGCAGCTGGCGCGTTTATCAACCCAAACGGCATCACCACAAACTCGTAGTGTCCATATCTCGTCCTGAAGGCTGTCTTCCTCACATCTGCCTCATGAATAGGAATCTGATGATATCCTGATGCCAAATCGATCTTGGAGAACCAAGTAGCACCCCTCAACTGATCCAACAACTCATCAATCCTCGGGAGAGGGTACTTGTTCTTCACAGTAACTCGGTTCAGACCCCGATAGTCAATACACAACCGAAAACTCCCATCCTTCTTCTTAACAAACAACACCGGAGCTCCCCACGGTGAACAACTAGGACGGATAAAACCTTTACCCAACAAATCCTCAAGCTGCTTCTTCAGCTCTGCCATCTCTGCTGGAGCCATCCTGTAAGGAGCCTTGGATAACGGCATCGTCCCGGTTCCAGCTCAATAGTAAAAGGATCCGACCGAGATGGTGGTAATCCCTGCAATGACTGGAACACATCCTCAAAGTCCTCCACAACCGGAATACCGCTAACCGTAGACTTCCCCACTGACTCTGGCATAGATATGGTAACCAGATAAGCCTCACGGCCCTTCTCGATCATCTTCCCAGCCTGAACGGCTGAGATCACGAGACTCCCCGAAGTCGGTCTAATACCCTGAAAAACCAACTTCCCTCCTGGACGCTCAAACTCCACTCTACCCCGATAGCAGTCCAAATGCACCTTATACCGATGCAACCAATCCATACCAAGAATGACATCATATAACTCTACTGGACTGATAAGCAAATCCGCTGGCCATAACTCCCCTGCGATCTGAATATCAACTCCTCCAGCTCGTCCAATAACCCTCAGGAACTTGCCTCCCGCAACTCTGACAACTCCTGAACGCTCTCCAGGATCCCCTCGATCCCCGCACTCTCGGCACACTCCGGAGTAATGAAGCTATGAGAAGCTCCAGAATCAAACATAACATGGGACTTAAACCCGCCCACCAACAAGGTCCCTACACAAACCCTATGTGTTGAGAACCTAACACTTGACCACACGCAAAACAAAAATAATTTGAACTATTGAATTGACCAAGTTCGAATCTCAGAAGTTATACTGTGATCGCTCCTGCACTAGTGCCACCGGCCTCCTGAGTCGAATACACTGAGACGACGGCTCGATCCAACCCACCGGCTGCACACCGTGCTGCACAACCTGCTGCGTCCCCGGCTGAGCTCCAGCCTGCAACACTGCTACTGCCCTCTGCTGCAACTTGGGACAACGAGGCTTGATATGCCCCGTCTCTCTGCAGTAGTAACACACTCGAGTATCTGCCCGCGGCTCTGTCACCGCCCGCTGCTCTGTCACTATCCGCTGCTCACCCCTCTGAGGACAGCTAGTCACCTTGTGGTCTCTGCTACCACACCCAAAGCATCTCGCACCCCCATGCCTCGACCTCTGCATGACATCAAACTTCCGCTTCTGCCCTTGCGCAGGCTTACCGCCCTTGCTAGGAACAGAAGACGGCTGAGACTGCTGTGGCTGCACTGAAGGACTGACCACAACCACCTGTGACCTCAAATCATCCTCTATCCCAGCTGCAACCTCAACCAACTCTGCTCTCGTAGCATAGCTCCTCACTCTGCACCGAGTCCTCAAATCATCCCGCAGAGCCAACAGAAACCTCCGCACCTGAGCCGACTCTGGCTCCCAAGCCCTGCCTGCATACCCCACAATCCGACTGAACTCTGCATCCAGCTCCCGCACTGTACGGTCTCCCTGAGTCAACCCCAAGAACCGTGCCTCCATGCGATCAAGAGCCTCCTGAGGAAAATACTTGGAGTTAAACTCCCTCACAAAATCTCCCCAAGTAATACCCTGCTGCACCCTCCGTGCTGTCACCGACCTCCACCACACACGTGCATCTCCTGACAAGTAAAACACTGCCAGATCCACTCTGTACCGGTCGGGACACCTAAGCGAAAGGAAAATATCCTCCATCCGCTCTCTCCACTCATCCGCTACACTCGGATCGGTACTCCCTGAGAAATACCCTGCTCCCACATGCCGCAGCTGCTCCATCATCCGCACATACTGTGCATCCACTACCTCGGTCCCCGGCTGCACACCTGCCTGCAAACCCGCTGCAGGCTGCACCACTGGAACCTGTCCACCACCCACTGGCGGCACCACTGGATCCTGCCCACCAACCACCGGCGGCACTACTGGATCCTGCCCACCAACCACTGGCGGCACCACTGGACCCTGCCCACCAACCACTGGCGGCACAGCTGCTGGAAGTCGCTGCAAAGCCTGAGCCACCTGAGCTAGCAAGTCAATCAAGACATCCTCCCTGCCCGGAGCACCTCCTGCTGCAACCCCCACACCCGGGGCAACACCGTGACCAACACCGTCACCCAAACCAGCCTGGTCTCCAGACACTATAGGATCAGCCTGTGACTCCGCTACCTCCTCACTGGCCATGCTCTGGGTCTCACTCTCACTGGCCACAGGAACCTGACCTCGTCCCCGACCACGACCACGACCACGTCCACGACCCCGACCACGACCATGACCACGCCCACGACCAGCAGCAACCTCACCTCTAACCATCTGTATCAACCAAGAACAGAAGGCTAAGCAAACAATAATCCTATTACACCAAATCACAACTTACCGTGGAATCACAAACAGGCTCGAAGAGGATGTTCTAGGACTTCATGCCACACACAATTGCCATTCACACAATCAATTATAGCATGTAATCCTAAACATCAACAGCAAAATCACAATGAACCCTAGACCTAGAACCGTAAGGGCTCTGATACCAAAATGAAACAACCCTTCCCGTTTTTTTTTTTTTTTTAATACCTAAATTTACTAGTGGTCCCATACCCACTAACATCCTAACAACAATCAATAACCGCGGAATAACCAAATAAAACCAATTCCATTAAACCAAAGAATTCCAACAACAATAATCCAATAACCAATACATAAATCAAATAAAGAATACACCAACATCTAACATCCTACAATGTTCCATTGACTTAATCTAGCAACCTAACATCAGCTAGACCACAATCAATCAAGCCTCTAGAACATCCTCCTCCTCATCGCCTTTGATCCCACGATCACACTTTTCCTTTACCTGCACACCACAAACAACAATTGAGATGCGTAAGTATTATCACAAATACTTAGTGAGGCCATCCTCCCATCTACTGGGTTATACACACAAGCAGATGAGACCCTCAAGTTCAAGCAAAACAAGCAACACACAAAATACATCAAACCAGGAAAACAAGTCTCGGATAAGACTGGTAT
Organism: Camelina hispida; assembly: GCA_023657505.1. Classification (NCBI taxonomy): domain Eukaryota; kingdom Viridiplantae; phylum Streptophyta; class Magnoliopsida; order Brassicales; family Brassicaceae; genus Camelina; species Camelina hispida. The sequence goes on from CP094635.1 coordinate 36,956,465, forward strand.
CGACCGATGACCAACGGTGTCGATCGATGCTTCAAGAACAAGTGCCGACCGATGCTCCTCAAACGGTACCGATCGATGCTACACAACACTGGTGCCGACCGATGCTCCTCGAGAATGGTATCGATCGATGCCTCCTCTGCAGACACAATCTGCGCGAACACGAACGACGAATCCCGAATCCAAACCATCTCGAATCCGTTCCAAACTCACCCAATTACCCCAGAAATCACTAGGAAACACGAAAGCAACAAACCCAAACAACAAAACGACACAAACAACAAAGAAAACACACAAACAAGAGAGATCTCATGCTTAGATCAACCATGGTCAAGCACTCACCTTTTCTCAAGAAGATTCTGAGCAGTAGAAACGAAATCCTCACTCCTAGCAAGCTTCTAACACGTTCCCAGCTCCAAAACTCTCAAGAACAGCAAGGAATCTCACCAAATCTCTCTTAGGAACTCAAGAACTCTCCTTCCTCTCTTTTTCTCTCAAAAACGGCGACTGAACAACCAAAAACACGACCCTAGGTCGTTTTCTCATTTTTAAGACACGAATTAGGGATTTCCCTGAACCAAACCGAACCAATTCGGCAATTAAATCAAACCGGTCGAACCCAGAAATTAGTGGTATCGATCGATGCCACAAGGGTGTCGATCGATACTCCTTCCAAAAACACAAAATCTGGTTCGCGGATGTTACACGTATGCTGTTATGGCATGGAGAAAAGCAGGTAGAACCGTAGAAGAGAAGTTATTGGTTCTCATTACTCTGTTTAAGGACACCAAAGTAAATACTAACTTTCGTTCACTACCATTCTGGTTGTTATGGAGACTATGGAAAAGCAGAAATGATCTTGTCTTTAACAAAAAGTCAACTACAATCAGTAAGCTCATCACTCAAGCTGCTGTGGATACAAAAGACTGGCTAGATAACACAAGCTCTGGGGACACCCAATCGGAACAAAGAAGGTCTCATCAACAACAAAAAAGATGGTCTAAACCGCAACCTGGCTGGGTTAAATGCAATTACGATGCCTCACATCATGAAGGTGACAGAGTATCGGGAATGGGTTGGATAATCAGAGATCCCAATGGGCACGTACTCCATTGTGGTATGGGGAAGTTTCAAGGACGTTTTACGGCAGAAGAAGCTGAATGCTCCTCCCTTATTTGGGCAATGCAATGCAGCTGGGGACTTGGTTACAGCTCGGTGATCTTTGAAGGAGATAATCAGAACATCATTCAATAAATCGTAAAGGATAGACATAACCACAAGTTACAACGCTACTTGGATTCCATTCTGCTATTGCGACATCAGTTTAGTTCGACTAAATTCTCCTTCCACCATAGAGAACAGAATACATGTGCAGACCTTTTAGCAAAAACTATTGTTGTATCCCCAATGCCATGGGAAATTTTTACTACTTGTCCTTACTTTCTGCAACAGTTTGTAAACTCTAATCTTATCTCCAATAATTAATAAAATCATTGGATGGAAAAAAAAGAAGAAAGTTTTTGAGAATAAAGAAAGTAAATAATAATTGAAAATCGAAAACGTTATAAGATAACTTTCGTTGGGAATATATATTTTGAAAGTCTGAAAAAAGACTAAAATATGAAGAAAAACTTATTGATATTTCTGCTTAAAGGTTTACAATGACATAAGAAGGATTTATATAGAAAGATACTAAAGGAGGAACCTAGATCACATGTCACTACACACATGTTATTACTGGAGAACAAAGAGTATCAAATCTGTTATGGAGAGAGATTTGTTGAGCTGTAAAACCCGCACGTTGATGAGCTGGTAGCGTACGGTTTGATTGTCTCGACTCTTTGTTACCGTTCAGGGCAGAGGTGTAATAGTACTAGTGGGCTTGATAGTGTGATTGCGGCCCACTTAGTTGAGGCTTTAAAGAGATCAAAAGCAGAAGAGGAGAGCCCTTCTGTTTGAGCTGTCGAGTCTTGGTTAATATATTTCTGTATTTATTTTCTTGAAAATATCATTTAGTAAATTATGAATAATAAGTTTGATCAGAAAACAGTTTCTAAAATGTTGGAACTCAGTTAAGTTAACAACTCTTTTCCTACTAGTAACCATTAGAAGATTAAAAAGAAAATGAATAAAAGAAACAATACAGAACAAAATAAACAGTTTTTGAGAAATAAAAAGAAAATCTGCAAAGAAGGAACACAATAATAAATGGTAACCAAATAATAAAAATATCTTTTAAAATATATTAAATATTAAATAAATCAAATTTCAATGTTAATACTAATACTACTTTTAATGTATATATAATGAATTTTACATTTGATTTTAAAATAAAATTTTTGAATAAAATTTTAGATATATAATATTAAATACTAGTTATTAATATTAACACTACAATAAAATTTTAAGAGTAATTTAAATTATTTTTAGTTTTTATTTACGATATAAACATGAGTCATTTAAATTTATTTTAGTATTCATACAGTTTTTAAATAGAACCTTAAGATTAGTTTAACATGAAATTCGTATCAAAAATATTTTTTCTGTCAATACATTGTGAAAATATAAAATTATTATATTACAAAATTGATATATTATTAATAAACATATATTTATTTATCTATTTTAAAATAAAAAATGAATTTTAATATTTGTTCTTGATTTTGTTCCATTTGTTCCTTTTCAATTTTGGAAAGTAACATTTTTTTCTATTGTTCTTTATTTTTTGAAAAATATAGAGGAAAATATATTACTTTTAAATGGTAAAAAATTTGTGGAATAAAGAGGAATATCATATTCCTCCTCTTTCTTTTCCTAAATTGTGGTTACCAATTGAATTTTAATATTTGTTCTTGATTTTGTTCCATTTGTTCCTTTTCAATTTTGGAAAGTAACATTTTTGTTCTATTGTTTTTTATTTTTTGAAAAATATAGAAAAAAATATATTACTTTTAAATGGTAAAAAATTTGTGGAATAAAGAAGAATATCATATTCCTCCTCTTTCTTTTCCTAAATTGTGGTTACCAATTGAAGGTAAGACATAACAATGCAAATATAACCGGTACGTCTTTTAGTTTTAGATATTAAATTGTTATTTATGTTTTTGTTTACCAGGTTGTGTAACGCTAGATTTAGTGGAATTTGTTAAACTTTTCAACTTTCCCATTGATATTTATAATTTTGAAACGTTGTGTTAATTTTGTTTCTAAAGGAATACAAGATGAATGACAACTCAACGATGGAAACTGATCAACAAAATGACGATTTGAACAATTGGTTACCGGTAACAGCGTCTCGGAAGGCCAAGTGGTGGTACTCTGCCTTCCACAATGTTACCGCCATGGTGGGTGCCGGCGTTCTTGGTTTGCCCTTTGCCATTTCACAACTTGGATGGTACATTATTCTTCATATGCTGACATATACATTTCTTAGGATTAGAACGGATCATATTTGAGAGATGAATCTAGTTCTTATGCTAATTCATCGTTTGAATAATTGTATTTTGGTATCATTTGAAATAACATAAATATTATACATCGAGAAAATTTTAGTTTCTTCATGTTCTTGTAGGGTACCTGGAGTAGCTGCAGTGTTAGGATCATGGGTGATAACATTCTATACATTATGGCAACTTGTGGAGCTCCACGAGGCTGTGCCTGGAAAACGCTTTGACCGATACCCGGAGCTTGGCCAACACGCGTTTGGTCCAAAACTAGGTTATTGGATTGTGATGCCACAACAAATGTTGGTCCAAGTTGGTACCGATATAGTCTACAATGTCACGGGAGGCAAATCTCTTAAGAAAGCGATCGAGCTCTTGATCCCGAGTTTTGCAATGAGGAACACTTATTACATTTTGATCTTCACCGCAATTCAACTAGGACTGTCTCAAATACCTAATTTCAACTCTCTCAAAGGCGTTTCTCTTCTTGCCGCGGTCATGTCTATATGTTATTCGATGATAGCCTTTGTTGCTTCAACGGTTGAAGGAGCGGAACAACACAACCCGTCTAGCTATGGAATTCGATCACAAGATTCCGTAGATATAGCGTTTGACGTGATGAATGCGTTAGGGACGGTGGCGTTTGCGTTTGCAGGACATAGTGTGGTTCTTGAAATACAAGCGACCATACCTTCAACACCTGAGGTCCCTTCCAAGAAACCGACTTGGAAAGGAGTCGTCGTGGCCTACGCTATTGTCCTCTTTTGCTATTTAACCGTTGCAATCTCCGGGTTTTGGGCGTTTGGAAATCTAGTGGAAGACGATATTCTTATCTCCCTCCAAAAACCTAATTGGCTAATCGCGGTCGCTAACTTCATGGTCTTTCTTCATGTAATTGGAAGCTATCAGGTTCGTTGTTACAATGATATATATATACTACTACTTGAAATTCTCTGTGTTAATATTTACTTTTGGTTAATTAATCACAAATTCTTAATAAACAGGTGTTTGCAATGCCTGTATTTGATGGAATAGAGTCGTGTCTGGTGAAGAATCTACATTTCACTCCTTCCACATGGCTTCGTATTGTCGGACGTAGTTCTTACGTTGGTATGTAATAACTTTATGATATTATAGTAAAACGTTTTTAACTTCTTAATAATTTATGTAATTTTGATCAATTTGTGTTTTTGCAGCATTGGTAGGATTTATAGCAGTATGTATTCCATTTTTTGGAGGGCTGCTAGGGTTCTTCGGCGGTCTTGTTTTCTCCTCAACGTCCTACTTTGTAAGATCTAGACCCAAAATACATAACTTCAACTTTTTCAATTTCATGAGTTTTTTGCTTGGAAGCTACAAAGTATTGTTATTAAAAGATGGTACAGTTCATGAATCTAAAGGATCTAATGAATTATCAAACAACCAAAACAAATGCTTAATTTCACAGTTGACACTTCCATTGATTATAGGAAAACATGTTACATGTTAATATGATGGCTTATTATTAATATTATATTGCATTGGTTTTCTAATAATACATTTTTATGTAACCATAGCACATATATTTTTATGTAACAACATATATATATTTTTTTGTATTCGGCAGTTGCCATGCATTATATGGTTGGTCATGAAACAACCGAAACGGTGGAGCTGTCACTGGATTGCATCTTGGGTAAAATAAGCTATACCTCTTCTTCCAAATATATATATATAGAATAGGTTATATAATGTAATGCTAATTAAAATAGGGACAATTTGAAAACTATACTATATTTGAAAAGAAATTTGAAAATTACACTTAATCTTATAGTTATTTGAAAAGTACATATTTTGGAATGAAAATAGACAGAAATACCCTTATTATTAAATAATTTTAACAATGAAATAAAAATAATAAAAACTTAACTTATATTTAAAAATAAATCAACTTTAAAAATAATTTACTTTTTAAAATTGTTAAATTCGGAATTAATTATTTAATAATTTAAAATTATAACGAAAATTATTTATTGTATTTTAAATAATGATTACATGAATAAATTTTTGATCTTAAAATTTTGGTTAAAGAAAAGAATTTAAATAATTTTGTTGATATTATTTAGATTTAATTTTCTTTAAAAATAAATAATTCAAGATTATACAATTTATAATATATATATATATATCAATTTTTTAGACTTATTTTAATCAAGGTTGATTTATTTATAATGTCGATTTTTTGAACAACCGTTTTGTTTTTTTTCTTCTGTTGACTTAATTATCTGTGTCATCGACTTATATTAGAACAGTTGACTTATGTTATGGCTAGTGGATTTATAACATAGTCGATTTTTTTAACTGTTGACTTATTTTTTTTGTTCATTGATTTATATTTGTTTTCTGTTGATTTGTTTATTTATTGTTGACTTATTATATTCTACATTGATTTATTAATAAGGACGATATTTTGAATGGATGACTTAAGTTTAATTTTTGTCGACTTATTTATTTTTCCATCGATTTATTATAAAATTGTCGACTTTTTTTTTTGTTTGATTGTTTTTTTACAAAGTCGACTTTTGATGATGTTGACTTATATGTTTTGTTTGTTGATTTATATTTTTTTCCCGTTGATTTGTTTGGTCTTAGTAGACTTATTTTATTTTAAGTTGACTTATTAATATGATTGACTTTTTTAACTGTCGACTTATATTTTATTCCTGCTGATTTATGTTTTTTTCTTTGTTGACTTATATTAAAAAGTCGATTTTTTTTAATTGATTTGTTACATAGTCGATTTTTTTGAACTGTTGATTTATTTTCTAGAATCTCACAATTTATTATTATTTTATTAAAGTTAACAATTTTCAAAATAAACTAAAATATATAATTATTTTTCAAAACTTTTTTATTAAATGAAAAATAATATTATCTATTGATTAATTTTCTTTAATTTTCTTTTTTAATTTTCTTTATTGATTAATTTTTTGCATAATAAACTACTTCATCATTATCTAAAAAATTTTAATTTAGTTTTTAAACTACTTCATCATCATTATCAAAAAAAAAATTAATATCTAAAATATTTTCAATAATTTTAATTTTCAAAATTTTAATTTTATTTTCCATAATAAACTACTTCATCATCATTATCAAAAAAACTTTTTAAATTTTTTTATTTATTAATATTTTCCATAATAAACTACTTCATCATTATCAAAAAATTTCAATATCTAAAATATAAACAGTTATTTTTAAAAATAATTTTCTAACAATGATGAGTTTAATTATTTTGTGTTTATTTTTAATGTTTAATTAATTATTAATTAAGGGTATATGTTATTTATTTTATCTTAATTTAATTTTTTAGTTATTGATTAATATTATATATAATAAATTAATTCATAATTTTTATAAAACAATCCAGAAAATTCCGAATATCTAGTTTACATATTATTTTTAAAATTAAAATTTTCAAATAAATAAATTTAATTATATTGTATTTAGTTTAATTTAATTTGTAACCAAGGACAAAATAGTCATTTAGTTCAGCCCATAAGGGTACATTTCAAAGACTTAAAAGATTTAGTATAGAGTTCAAATTACCTATTAAGATTGAGGTATGTATTCTAATTTTTTCATTAAAATATCATTATTTGAACATATGTTATTTACAGATCTCGATAATAGTTGGAGTCCTAATTGCGGTTTTAGCACCGATAGGTGGAGCGAGACAGATCATCCTTCAAGCCAAAACCTATAAGATGTTCTCTTAGTTAAATTTGCAACGGTTTCTTAACTTACATTATCTTTATTCTTCGATAATGCGTATTATAATATACTATATGAGGATCCGTATATCCATTATCTTTATTCTTCGATAATGCGTATTATAATATACTAGATGAGGATCCGCCCGATATGCGAGTTTAAAGTTTTATAAATTAAATTAAATTTAACACAAATATATTAAAATTTGATGTATGTTATTTATAAATTTTATTCTTGTTATAATACACTGATTTATATATATTTACAATTTTTTATGTATGTTACTAGTGATGATAATTCGGGTGAACCTTGCCCATTTAAACCTAACCCGATTAAACCCTGCCCATTTAGAAGATATAATTTTTAAACCCGTTTAAATTCTACCCTTTTTGAACCCTGCCCATTTAAAATTGTTGATACCCGTTTAGCCCGTTAAATTTTTTTTTTTGTCAGCAAATATTTATTTATTTTAATTAATTGTAAAAATCAAGAGCTTTCCATCGACTTCTTTCTTGTTCTCCTCTCTCACCCAGTTACCACCATTATCTAACTCACCTCTGCCCTCAATCTCTGTCCATATCCTTGCGACAGTTATCATCTCCTATACTGGCCACTGATTCCCGATGAGACAAATCCTAATTTTATGGGTTATCTTTTAAACTCTAAAAAATCAGAAGTATCTAGATCTAATTGAAGATAATAACATTGAAGACTATAATAATGGAAGCAGAGGCGAAGATGCTTGGAGCACAGGTGGTGAGGCTCGAAGGAGAAGGCCGTGAGGCTTGAAGGAAAAGACGACTTAGCTTGGAAGAGGAAGCGATGACGGCAAAAAAATTAACAGAGCAAAACCCTAAATGAAAACTACGTCGTTTGAAGGAAAATAAAACCAGAACATATAATAAACGGGTAGCCCGTTTAATTTTGATCGAACCCGCTAAGCCCGTGGGTCTAAACGGGTTAACCCGTTTACACCCTTTTATTTTTATACTGTAGCTAAATAGGTAACGGGCTGAAATTTTTATACAGAGCCTGTTTAGATCCGCGAGCTCTGAGCCCGTTTTAACATCTCTATATATTACTATTATAAGTGTATTTTTTTACACTTAAATATACTCTATGTTACAAATATTTTTTTTTATCACCACCTAGAAATTGTTTATATGAACAGATTAAGCCAACTATTTTACTTTCACTTCTGCATAGTTTTTTAATTACTAAAATTGGTGGCTCAAAAACCATTATGAATAAAAATTATATTACATAATATACTAATCAGTGATGTATCATCACAATAATATATGAACACCATGGAGAAAACCTTGGCTCTGCCCTCATCTCTTATGGAGAGCACCTTGCATTCAACTTCCTCCACCATGAAGAGAACCTTGGCTCTGCTTTCCTCCCTTGGGGTGATAACCTTGCGTCCAACCTCCTCCACCTTCCTCCTTTGGGAAGATAACCTTATGTCCAACTTTCCCCACCATAGAGAGAACCTCGGCTCTGCCTTCCTCCTGTGTGGAGAGAACTGGTCACGTCTTTTTGCTATTTCAAAATCGCTTTCTCCAAAAACCAATGAAAGTAAAAACCTTTTTCTAACGTCACAAAATCTTTTGATGATAGTAACTAATATTAAATATTCCAATGTATTCGTGATAGTAACTATGCACAAGTGAAAGTAAAATAGTTGGCTTAATGTGTTTATATATTACATAATATACTAATCAATGATGTATCATCACAATAATGTATGACCAATATGGAGAAAATATCAGCTCCGCCCTCATCCCTTATTGAGAGAACCTTGTGAAACAACCCGACCCATTTTTTTTTTTAATAATAATAAATACAATATATAATTAAGCAGCCCATACTACTTAACTAGACCAACCCAAATCTCAACCCCTCTTTAAACCATCAACAACGAATACACACAGTGGAAACATACCAACCATGCAGAACCATTACAACATCAATACAATAACAACCAAAAGCATACTATCCATCAACCTAGCATAACCCTAACCAAGGTTCCATCATAAACAATATAACAAAGACCAACAACACACAAACGAGACCCTAGATCATCCTCCTCCTCATCGCCATGATTCCACATCACATACCTGCACACCACAAACAACAATTGAGATGCGTAAGTATTATCATAAATACTTAGTGAGGCCGTCCTCCCATCTACTAGGTTATACACATTAGCATTTGAGAACCCTCAAGTCTAAGCAATCAAGCAAACACAAGCAATACATCAAACCAGGAAAAACAAGTCTCGGTTGAGACTGGTATCGACCGATGCTAAAAGAGAGTGTCGACCGATTCTCCACAAACAGTGTCGACCGATGCCACAAGAGAGAGTGTCAACCGATGCTCCACAAACAGTGTCGACCGATGCCCACCAAAGGTGTCGATCGATGCCTCTTCTGCAGACACGATCTGCGCGAATCCGAACGATGAACTTCTGATTCAATCCACCTCGAAACCGTCTCAAACTCACCCAAATACCTCAGAAACCACTGGGAATCATGAAAACAAAGAACCCAAGCAAGCAAACACCACAAAAGACAAGAAAACAGCCAAAACAAGAGAGATCTCATGCTTAGATCAACCATGGTCAAACACTCACCTCAAGAACAGGAAGATTGGATTGAGAAACGTGGAAAACAACACCTCCAGAAGCTCCCCCTTCGTTTCCAGCAACAGCTAACCCTCCTACAGCCTCAGACCTCTCCAAAATCACCAAGAACAAGCCCAGAAATCTCAGAAACGTTTTTCTCTCTTTTCTCTCTTTCTTTTCACTCAACGGCGACCAACAATGAGACTCTGAAACCCTTATTTCGTCCTTAGACCCTTAACACTCGATTAGGGATTTTAATTGAAACAAACCGAACCAATCAGCAATTAAATCAAACCCGACCAAACCGGAAAAACATGGTGTCGATCGACGCCACCAAGGGTGTCGATCGACACCCACACCAAAATTACAAAAACTGGTTCGTGGGTGTTACAATTCTCCCCCACCAATATGGATTCGTCCCCGAATCCCGCAATACTGTCCATCTGCAAAGGACCTCCGTGCCACCGTCAGCACGGCCCGCACGTCCCCAGACCGGACTAAACACCATCAGCCAAGGTTTCCCGTGCCACTGTCGCAATAGCTCGCACACCTCCAACTGACCCTCAAGGTCTCCCTCTAGTCAATATACTCACATCAAGACACTATTTGCTCACGACTCAGTGCTTCCCCTGTCCGTGGTCGCAACCAACGAATCATGCCGGCTCGCTATCAGGCCAACCGCCTTAAGCTACGGCATCCAGGAAGTCACTCACACACACACTCCCCCCGCTCTCAGCTCGCAACCTTCGAGACATACCGGCTCACTGCCAGGCCACAGCATACAGGTACGGTATCCAGGGAGTCTCACATGCCCACTCCCCCCGCTCTCAGGTCGCAACCCTCGAGACATACCAGCTCACTGCCGAGCCACGGCTCACAGCTACGGTATCCAGGGAGTCTCAAATATCCCGCTCTTGGGTCGTCACCCTAAAGCGTGCTCTCGGATCGTCATCCGAAGCAAACATACCACTCCCACTCTCTGGCCACAAAGTCCATCGAGCTATCGGTATCACATGAGTTGGGCCCACACAATCTTGAGAAAACAAGTCTGATGTCAACGAGTACCTCCCGACTAGATCTACCTCAACACTTTCCATTTCTGGAAACTTCCATTTTTAGAAACTTTCCTCTTTTAGCATTGCGCCTTCACGAAAACTCATAACCCGAACACCACCATGACCACCACCCGGTCACTCTGGAACACCCTACTCTCAAAGTATTTCCATACACTTTTCAAAAAAATAGAAAAGCTCTAACTCCTATAAAACTTTCCATTTATAGCAACTTTATATTTATGGAAACTTTCCATTTATCGCTCCCTTCTATTTATGGAAATCTTCCATTTATAGAGTTTCCGTGCTAATCCTTTCCAGTGGTTTTTTTCCACAATTCTCAACCCAAAATAACTCCAACTTTTATTAAAACCTCAATGCAATAATCGTTTACAAATTCAACGAAAATACAAAATGAAAGAATGAAAAACAAAAGCTAAGACTAAACGTCGGAATGAGCACCCGGTCCTCCCTTCGGCTGTGCCACAACCTCCATCACCTGCCTCCTCTTAGGGCAGAAAGGCCTGATATGCCCCTCCTCCCCACAATGATAACACAAACGACGGTACTCCTGCAAGTCACCTTTCTTGGGACAGTTTGCCAACGTGTGATCCGTGCTCCCGCACCCATAGCATCTCTGGCTACCCTGGTTTGCCATTGTCGTCTCTTCCCGCCTCCTCTTACGCCTTTGATCCGACTGCCTATCCTTGCTTGGAATGCCCTGCTCCAATGTCTTCTCTGTCTGAGCCGCTGGACTGACCACCACCAACTGTGTCCTCAAGTCATCCTCTATCCCAGCTGCAACCTCAACCAGCTCCGCTCTCGTAGCATAGCTCCTCATTCTGCACCGAGTCCTCAAATCATCTCGCAGAGCCAACAAAAACCTCCGCACTTGAGCCGACTCTGGCTCCCATGCCCGGCCTGCATACCCCACAAGCCGACTGAACTCTGCATCCAGCTCCCGCACTGTACGGTCCCCCTGAGTCAACCCCAAGAACCGTGCCTCCATACGATCAAGAGCCTCCTGAGGAAAATACTTGGAGTTAAACTCCCTCAAAAAATCTCCCCAAGACATACCCCGCTGCACCCTCCGTGTTGTCACCGACCTCCACCACACACGTGCATCTCCTGACAAGTAAAACACTGCCAGATCCACCCTGTACCGGTCGGGACACCTAAGCGAAAGGAAAATATCCTCCATCCGCTCTCTCCACTCATCCGCTACACTCGGATCGGTACTTCCTGAGAAATACCCTGCTCCCACATGCCGCAACTGCTCCATCATCCGAACATACTGAGCATCCACTACCTCGGCTCTCGGCTGCACACCTGCCTGCAAACCCGCTGCAGGCTGCACCACTGGAACCTGTCCACCACCCACTGGCGGCACCACTGGATCCTGCCCACCAACCACTGGCGGCTCTACTGGATCCTGCCCCCCAACCACTGGCGGCACTACTGGACCCTGCCCACCAACCACCGGCGGCACTACTGGACCCTGCCCACCAACCACTGGCGGCACTACTGGATCCTGCCCACCCACCACTGGCGGCACAACTGCTGGAAGTCGCTGCAAAGCCTGAGCTACCTGAGCTAGCAAGTCCATCAAGACATCCTCCCTGCCCAGAGCACCCTCAGCTGCAACCCTCACACCCGGGGAAATACCGTGACTGACACCGGGCCCACCCACCTTGCCGTCACCCAAACTAGCCTGGTCTCCAGACACACTAGGATGAACCTGTGACTCTGCCACCTCCTCACTGGCCATGCTCTGGGCTACACTCACACTGGCCTCAGGAACCTGACCTCGTCCCCGACCACGACCACGACCACGCCCACGACCACGACCACGACCGCGACCAACAGCACCCTCTCTAGCCATCTGCACTACCCAGAACAGAAGGCTAAGCACACAATTCAAAAACCGCACAAAGAGTACACATCTTACCGTGGAATCTCATTGAAGGCTCGAAGAGGATGATACTAGGACTCCATACCGCAAACAAATTGACTAACTACTCATAATCAATTTCATCACACAACATCATGCATCAAGCAAAAGGAAAATAATTCACCCAATTAAATTCCTAACCGCTCAAACCATCCATTTAACCATCCTAGAACCGTGAAGGCTCTAATACCAAAATGAAACAACCCGACCCATTTTTTTTTAATAATAAAAAATACAATATATAATTAAGCAGCCCATACTACTTAACTAGACCAACCCAAATCTCAACCCCTCTTTAAACCATCAACAACGAATACACACAGCGGAAACATACCAACCATGCAGAACCATTACAACATCAATACAATAACAACCAAAAGCATACTATCCATCAACCTAGCATAACCCTAACCAAGGTTCCATCATAAACAATATAACAAAGACCAACAACACACAAGCGAGACCCTAGATTATCCTCCTCCTCATCGCCATGATTCCACGTCAAATACCTGCACACCACAAACAACAATTGAGATGCGTAAGTATATCATAAATACTTAGTGAGGCCGTCCTCCCATCTACTAGGTTATACACACAAGCATTTGAGAACCCTCAAGTCTAAGCAATCAAGCAAACACAAGCAATACATCAAACCAGGAAAAACAAGTCTCGGTTGAGACTGATATCGACCGATGCTAAAAGAGAGTGTCGACCGATGCTCCACAAACAGTGTCGACCGATGCCACAAGAGAGAGTGTCGACCGATGCTCCACAAACAGTGTCGACCGATGCCCACCAAAGGTGTCGATCGATGCCTCTTCTGCAGACACGATCTGCGCGAATCCGAACGATGAACTTCCGATTCAATCCACCTCGAAACCGTCTCAAACTCACCCAAATACCTCAGAAACCACTGGGAATCATGAAAACAAAGAACCCAAGCAAGCAAACACCACAAAAGACAAGAAAACAGCCAAAACAAGAGAGATCTCATGCTTAGATCAACCATGGTCAAGCACTCACCTCAAGAACAGGAAGATTGGATTGAGAAACGTGGAAAACAACACCTCCTGAAGCTCCCCCTTCGTTTCCAGCAACAGCTAACCCTCCTACAGCCTCAGATCTCTCCAAAATCACCAAGAACAAGCCCAGAAATCTCAGAAACGTTTTTCTCTCTTTTCTCTCTTTCTTTTCACTCAACGGCGACCAACAATGAGACTCTGAAACCCTTATTTCGTCCTTAGACCCTTAACACTCGATTAGGGATTTTAATTGAACCAAACCGAACCAATCAGCAATTAAATCAAACCCGACCAAACCGGAAAAACATGGTGTCGATCGATGCCACCAAGGGTGTCGATCGACACCCACACCAAAATTACAAAAACTGGTTCGCGGGTGTTACACCTTGCGTCCAACCTCCTCCACCATGGAGAGAACCTTGGCTCCATATTCCTCTCTTGGAGAGATAACCTTGCATCCAACCTCCTCCACCTTCCTCCCTTGAGGAGATAACCTTGTGTCCAACTTTCTCCACCATAGAGAGAACCTCGACTCTCCCCTCCTCCTCCTGTGTGGAGAGAAAATGTTCACGTCTTTTTTATCTCAAAATGGCTTGTCCGACAACCAATGAAAGTAAAAACTTTTTTCTAACGTCACAAAATCTTTTGATAGTAACTAATGTTAAGTTTCCCAATGTATTCGTGGAAGTGTCTTTGACACACCATGATATAACATCTTTCTCTGTAACGCCTCAACCGCCACCTTACTTAGTGAGCCATGTCCACTCTCAGTCCATGGGCCCACCTTCCTAAGTGGTCCATACATCTATTCTCGGCCCATGGACTCACCCATATTCGATGGCGGTTTGTTACGTCTAGGAGGCTTTAAAAACTTGTTTACCGATCCTACAAATCAACAAATGATTTTTTCTTGTGTTTTGTCCTTACTCGCACAGTTCCTACAATCACTTCCAGGAAGGTCACCCATCATGAAGTTCTCTCAGGATCCTTGACCGAAAAATAAGTGCATTTTAGTGACATATGTGGCCAAATCAATTTTTTAAACATTTCCGCAAAGCAGGGTGTCACAGTCTTTGAGCTCCTATGGATCTATCAACAACGATTTATGTTTTTCCAATTTATCTATCTATGTTTCTTGTAAGCTTATGTTTGATTAGTCTATTTTATCCATTCATTAGGTTGTTTAGCTTCTACTCGTTATCTCCCTTTGGGATTGAATGAATAATGGTAACAATTATGTTTGCAAAAAAAAAAAAAAAAGGGTTTATGACCAAGCAATCAAGGTTGAGAAATTAGAAGAAAATTAATTTGGCATCATTAAAGAAATAATAGAAAACTATAAGCACGATAATATATGAATCTCAAATAATTCAAAGATGAAAATATAAATATATATTAAATAAAACCATCTAAAAATACTACAATAAATTTTAAAATACAGTATTAGGAAAAGAATACGCATATATTAATTTTTTTTGGTTAACATATTAATCTTACCTATTCTCAACTGGAAAAGGAGAAAGTAGGAGAAAATTTTGGTTTAAAAAAATAAGAAAAATTTACCTTCCCATTAAAAAAAATTCCCAATTAAACAAAGTTGACAGCAGTGTTTTGAATAAATTATTTAAATATGAGACAATCTATGTTTATATAGAAGTGAGTATTTACAAAATTTAGAATTAATAATTAACTGTATATTTTCCTTTATTGCCTTTTCTATATTTTTTTGTAGAATTAATAACTTAAAATAAAAAATAAGTAAATTTTATTATAATTATGAATTTTATGATATATATATATACTCTATAATTTCGAATTTTATGAAATATATATATACTCTCCGTATAATTATTTTAAAAAACCTTGGTATTTTTTATAAATTCTGTAATTTTTGATAATTATCTTTTACATTATTAATATTTTTAAAATAAAATATTTTATTTTTTAATCAAATTTCTCTTCTTAAATATAAAAATAAAATATTTTTTTTTTGTGATCAAATTCCTCTTATTAAATATTAATTTTTACACATGTCAAAATCTGAGATTGATAACTTAACACATGTCAAAATCTTGTTAATGGCTAACTTTCAAAACCCAATTTTATATAATAAAATGTATTACATACAATACATAAGTTGTTTGCCTTAAAATATATAGACGATAGTTATGTCAATATTAATTTTTTTGAGCAAAAATTCTATAAATTAATAACGTTAGGACCATGACATTTTATTAGTTTATAGAGAAATTTATTTATTATCTGGGATATGTAATACAATAACCCATTTATTTTTTATTTGGAAGTTTAATACCTGGTCTTTTTCGGTTGGAACAAAAACACTTGGTTTAATTAGTATTGGTCCAAAAATACTTCATTTTTTAAGTTGTTGGTAAATTCGTACCCGTGACTTAACATCTGTTAACGGACGTTAAAGAATTAGTTGATGGTGTTAATTTATAATTCACGTGTAAATAGATATATAAAACTTGTTAACAAGTCATAACGATTAGTTTTTCATGGTGTAGTGCCACTAATATAGTGGAAACATTATTGACAATAAATTACAAATACTATAAACAAATTGGCTTATACACATGACATACATAAATTCAAATTTATGAACAATAATATCAATTATCATATTTTAATAGCCTATAAAACTAGAGAATTTGTTTGAAATACTCTTTTTGATATACCCATTTTCAGTTTTGCTCTCTTTTAATTTTTAATGACGATTTTAACTTTACATGAAAAATATTTTAATCAACAAAATATTTATAAAACCTTATAAATATCTTATAAATATTTTATTGATCAATTTTTTTCATGTAAGGGTAAAATAGTCATTAAAGATTAAAGGAGGGCAAAAATAAAAATGACAAAACAACGGGTATTTTTGAAAAGATATATATATAAAAAATGGGTATTTTTGAAAAGATATATAGCAGTGGCAGAAGGTAAATACATTTGTAGAAGACACGATCACACCCGGGATCGAGTCCCAATTCCTACGAATGTAATAATTTGGCTAATGGGCTGGTCAGTTGTGGTCCAATGGTTGACAAAAAAAAAGAGATATATATATATATACATATATATATATATATATATATCAAAAAGGGTATTTCTAGCTGATTCTCAAACTAGATCCATGCGCTTTCTCAATAGCCTCTGGTTTCTTCTTCAAACATCTATAATAGCATTTCGCAGATGATCAAGAAGGCAACCAATCCTGCGAACTTCAGCTTATAGATTTTGAAGAAGACTGGGAATAAGTTAAGGTGTATTTTTATCATGATTACTATTTTCTTTTCTTTCTTGTTCTTGATCAGAAGAAGAGCACAAATGTCATTCATTTTTATAATAGATCTCAGATGCAGATCATGGCTAATGATCTTCTAACTCAGTGAGGTTACGTTCAGGTTTCACAATTTTTGTGTGCGCGTTTGACTCACCAAGGTGTGGTTTCGTTTAGGTTATCTCTTCTGACTCAAAAATTAAAGTATAAAAACATTTTAGTAGAAGATTAATATAGATAGATACATGGGGCATTTTCAAAACCACTTCTCTTTATATACAAAATGACCAAATTACTTTTTCTTTGAGTGACACTATGACAGCAAAAATATACAGTCACCACAATCAAAAAAAAATTCCGTTAAAAATAATACTTTCCCGCCAAAATCGAAAAAAATTTATGGCAAAATTACAAAATTGGATTTTTCTGCCAAAATTTTTGAAACTTACCTTATAAAAACCTTGTAAACGCTTTTAAAATTCTTATAAAAACTTTATAAAAAGCTTATAAAAACCTTGTCAAAGCGTTTACAAAGTTTTTATAAGGTTTTAATAAGGTTTTCTATAAGGTTTTTATAAGGCATTTATAAAGTTTTTATAAGGTTTTTATAAGGTTTTTATAAAGTTTCTACTTCTAAAAATTTTATAATTGTTATATAAATTTTATAAGGTTGTCTTATAAATATTTTTAAATCGTTTAAAACTTTATAAAAACCTTATAAAAGCCTTGGAAATTTTTTTCGCGGGAAATGTTTTTTTTGTAGAATTTGCGTAAAAATTTACCCGACAAAAAAAATTTACAATGCTTTTATAAGATTTTTATAAGATTTAAAAATATTTCTAAGACATTTATAAAATTTTTATAAGTAGAAACCTTATAAAAATATTATAAGTGTCTTATAGAAAAACTTATAAAAACTTTGTAAATGCCTTATAAAAAACTTATAAAATAACTTTTTAAAAATATTTTAAAACCCTTTTAAAAACCTTGTAAATGATTTTACAAGGTTTCTAAAAGGTTTTTAAAAGCGTTTACAAGGTTTTTATAAGGTATAAATTTCATAAAATTTTGGCAGAAAAATACATATTCGTAATTTTGGCGGGAAATTTTTTGATTTTGGAGGAGAAAATAACTTTTGACGGCTTTTTTTTCGAATTTGGTGACTGTACATTATTGCTGTCACTCAAAGAAAGTGTAATTAGGTCATTTTGTAAATAAAGAGAGGTAGTTTTGAAAATGGTCAAGGTATTTCTATAGAAAAATGGGTATTTTGAGAATGCCCCTTAAAACTATCAAAATAAAAATGATTCATATATAGAAATTGAAAACTTTTAAAAAATTAGCCATTTTTATGACATATTATAGAGTAGTTTTCATTACAATTTAAAAATACAATATAACAATTATTTTATAGATATGAGCTCTAGAAAAAATTAAAAATTTTAAAGTATATATTATTATATCTACATATATATATATATATATATATATACAAATTTACATGATTATTAATTTATGATATTATTGGACCATATTTTACAATATTATCTTATCGAATTTTATTATTTTCTATACTGTCCCGATTTTAGATCAGCAAAATTCCTTAATTTATAATGTTTATTAATTTATAGAGGTTTTACTATATGTCATGATTGTATATTAAAAAGATTACTCTAAACTATTTTATAAAATGGTTGTGCCAAAAGACCATAACTTTATATATTGTTTCACAATTTACCTATTATTTATTTACCTATTTTATTATTACTTTTTTTTTGAACAAATGTTTCACCTATTGGAGTACAAAAATAAAGGCAAATGATTTTTTACTCACTAAACCGTTCAAAGTTATTAAGACCAAAAAATTGACACATGATTAACTTTTGCCGTTGGGAAGAAATCCATCTTTGGCCATTTCAGCAAGCACATCAAGAACCACATCCATATTCCCTTCTCTATGATTGATCTCCACAAGCACTTTGGCTTGCTCTGCTTCGCTCAGTTCACAGCTCCTTAATACATTCTCAATCACACTGTTTAGTTCATCAACTTTCCCTTCCTTGTGCAATGCCTTAACCAGAGCAATCACTGTCACAGTATGGAGAAGAAATCCGGATTTTACCATCTCTTTGTATAGACTATATGCTTTGCGGACATCTCCGCCTCTGCAATGGCCATGGATCATAACGTTGTATGCTGTTCCATCGGGTTTATGGTTTTTCTCAAGCATGGATTCGAAAACTCGATCAGCTTCAGCCATCATTCCTTTCATACAGAATCCTTTGATAAGTGATACCACGCTTTTGAACTCGATGTTACTGCAGTTTTCTATGAGTGTATGATATGTAACATCACTAGGAACTGAGTCTTCGTAGAACAGCTTGAGCAAGAGTCTTTTTGCTTCTCTTGTTCGAGCTTGTTTGTTAAGCCCGTTTATAAGCACGCTGTAAGTGACGACATCAGGCAATACACCTTTCTCAACCATTTCATTGTGCAACTGGAGCGCATTTTCTAGATTACCTTCCATACAGTAAGCATTGATCAATGCTGTGTAAGTAAATTCATCTGGTGGAAGGCCAGCTCTCAGCATTTCATCGTAAAGATCACAAGCTTCCTTCGTCCTTCTCTGCTCACAAAACCCTTGGATCAATGACGAGTAGGTGATTGTATCAGGTTTAATACCTTTTTCAACCATTTCCCTCTTAACTCTAAGCGCCTCATCAACATCATAACTTCTACAGAACCCAGATAATACTGTGCTATAACTCACTACATCCGGAGTCAAACCTTTCTCCTTCATATCTTCAAGAACTGCTATCGCATCTTCCATTTTCCCAGCAACACAATGCCCGTTAACCAGAGCATTATAAGTCACAATCGAAGGAGAAAACCCATTATCAATCATCTCTTTCAAAACTCGATAAGCTTCATTCATATACCCCTTTTGAGAAAACCCATCAACCAACGTAGTGAACGTACGCTCATTAGGACAAAGCCCTCTAACACGCATCTGTTCAAGAAACTCAGTAGCCCTGTTCATATTCCCAGCCTTACACATACTATGTATAAGTGAAGTATAAGTGATAACACTAGGTGACAACCCATGTCTCAGCATCTCAGCATGCATTACAAGAGCTTGATGAAAGTTACCTTCTTTACAATAACCTTTAATAAGCGTATTATAAGTGACTTCATCAAGTGAATACCCTTTCTTGTTCATCTCCGCAAGTACAAAACTTGTCTCCTTCATCCTCCCTTCTCTACATAACCCGTTTATAACAACATTGTAAGAGATCAAATTCGGCTCCAAACCTTTCAATGCCATTGATCTCAAAAGCTCAAACCCATCATCAATCTTACGTAACTTACAATACCCATCAATCAAAGTATTGTAAGTAACAACATTTGGTAAACAACCTTTCTTCTCCATCCTTTCAAAAAACCCCAAAGCAACATCTATATTCCCAGCAAAGCAGAACCCTCTAATCAAGATATTGTAAGTAAACACATTAGGAGAAACTTGGCTTTCCAACATTTCCTTGAACACATCCTCAGCAAAGCTAATGTTCCTCTTAGATCTAATCGTTGCATCTAAAACCGCATTGTAAGACAACACTCCAGGCATAAAGCCATGAGCTTGAGCTAAACGAACAACACTCAAAGCCTTATCAATCAAACTCAAACGAGAGTAAGACTTCACTACCAAATCGAAAACAGAGGAAGTCGAATCGCACAAACCGTAAGTCTCCTTTAGCGATGTGAATACGAGAGAAGCGTCTTCGTCGTCTAGGGTTTTGGCTGCGACGTCTTCCGCGAGGGTTTGAGCTGTTTTGTAGAGTTTGAATTTGGTGAGGATGTGGAGAGTGATGCATTTGCAACGGAGAGTGAAGAACTGATGTGGGTTCGCCCAATTTAGGAACTTGAGGACCAATTCTTGATCGTTCTGAGATTTGAGGAGAAGATTCGAAGCTGCTTCTGGAGTGAAAGTTGCAGAGAGGTGATGAAGTTGGTAAGGATGACGTCTGAGAAAGGTTAAAGCTTTATCGGCAAGAATTGAATCTGAAGAAGAAGCTAAGCTAGAGAGCGATCGTCGAATTAGGGTTTTAGAGATAAACATTTACGAAGTTTAATTTAGGGGTTTAGCCTTTAGGATGAGAGAAAGGCTCGAAGAAGACGATGAAGACGATGCACAATTGATCTCAGCCGTCCATTGCGTTCTTATTAAGATGTCATCTCGGCCGTCTATAGAGTTCTAAAATCTTGTAACCGTGTAAATCTTGTAAAATCTTGCGTTCTTATTACATTTGGTTAATACAAATGAGGGTTGAATTTTAACAATAAAACTAGGATTTATCCCGTGGTATACCACAGATCCATTTCTTTTATTTTTTGTTTGTTTTATAAATCAATAACTCGTGCATTCTGAATAAATTAATTTAAATATTTATAACAAATAGATCAAAATTTAAGTTATATTTATGTGTTAGTTTTGTTTAGTGTAAGATTATATAATTGTATTTGACTGTTAATTCTAGGATTTAACACACAGTTTACTGCAAAATAATTTGTTCTCTATATTATCATAAAATACTCAATTTAATATATCTAATATTCTAATATTGATAATGTTAGCAAAATAATAAAATGATAAATTATCTGCGTAACACCAAATTAATGATAATTAAATTTATATTCATATTGATCCAATCATTCACACAATATAATTTCAATACGTGTTATTTTAACTTTTAATTGTAAATATTCATTATATATTAAAATAACTCAAATGTAAAATAAGATATATCTGGAAATACTTGTTTGGTTACAAAAATCCTAAAACAATTTTTAAAATATATATCCGTTTATAAAAGTTCAAATCACATCATACGCTGAAAAAAATCTAAAATTTAATTAACTTTATGTATTAAATAGTAATTCAAATAATTAAATATAAGATTAAATAAAAGTGAAAGGAGAATTCTATTTTAATATAACATATTGCTTTAAATTAGGTAGATAGATTTTAGGAAATTAATATTATCAAATAAGGAAATGATTGTGTTTGGTTGTAAGGATTGTAGAGAATTTAGTTGGGACTTGTTTGGATACAAAGATAATAGAAGATGGCACAAAATGTACTTCAAAAATGTATATATAGACTAGGTTTTCATCCGCGGTACACCGCGAAACTAAATTAAAAATTATTGTATTTTAAATAATAAATTTTAATTTATTTAGTTTTCAAATTCCTAATTAATTAACTTTTATCTAATTAATTTATAATTTTTTATAATTTTTTTTCTCTTATTACATTTTATACAGTTTAGAACATAATTACATCAAATTTGTTATTAGATAGAATATAAATTTTTAAAACACTTAGTTTTGTTTTCTATAATTTAACAAAGGTATATGTCTATATGGTATGTTAGTATATATTTTTATTTGTATACAATTTTTTTTTGGAATATTAAGAATGTGTTGTAGTATGTGTAATATTTGGTAGTTAATATACTAAATAATTTATAAGTTAATTTTCCAAACTATGACTACAAAGCTATAGTATATGAAATAAACTAATCGTTTTAGTGTTGGTTCTATAGTCCAAACCCGCTATGCTAGGTGGATCACGCAACATGTTCAAAGATTTTTAATTCGTAAAAACTCATCATACGATACCCGTGAAAGTAAAATATAGTATGTGAGACTAAAAGTCATTTTTTATCAAATCAATTTTTCAAATTTTTATCAAGTAAAGAACAATACTTGGGTTTACCGCTCTTTGTTCACCCCCTTATAAAATAATGAAATAAAATATGTATATATTCGTAATTATGTTTGTTACCTTTTAAAACATAGTTTCTATAAAAATGACCGAATATAGGTAGAGTTAATTTATTTATTTAATGTCAATGATATGCTTATAAATAGGTCTCAACTTCAGGATTTATTTACTAAATGTCTCCAAAAATGTATATATAGATACTAAATCTATAATAAATTTTGAAAATATGAAAAGTAAAATTCTTATTGCTAATAAATAAATAATATAAACCACTATCATGAGCTAATAATTGTTTAATTGTCTTTTTAAAGATAAAAACAATTCCTATATATTAAAAGAAAAATATTATCTAAAAAAATTGATATGTTGTCGCCATAAAGTTCAGTACCCCCAATTTATTATTTGGTCTTAGTATTCCGTAATATTACATAAAACTGTCACTACTGTTTTTTTTTTATCAACTGCTACTGCTATTCAATTTATTTATATATACAATATTTTGCTCATCTAAAATTGGTAAATATTATTCAAAAACTGATATATATTATCCTATACATTTTTTCAAAATTAAATTAATTTCACTATGTATTGTAATATAATAATATAATTATATTGTGATATGTAAAAATATATATATTTAAAATCATATCTTTAGAAATGTAAATGGTATTATCTTTCTAATAATTTTATAAAGCTCTAATGGTGAAAGAATCGAATATCATTTGAAACTGGCTGAATGTTTATTCTTTTGCTAAAAACAATACCTATATTTGCCCAAAAAAACGTATGATCACCAATTGAGATAACATGAATATATACTTTAATTTGGATAACTATGTAGTTAAACATTATATATAAATATGTAGTTATAGTTGAAACAACCCTTCCCGTTTTTTTTTTTTTTAATACCTTAATTTACTAGTGGTCCCATACCCACTAACATCCTATCAACAATCAACAACTGCGGATAATCAAATAACGCAATTTCCATTAATCCAATACAATTCCAACAATAGAACCAATATCAAATACCAAAAATCCAAATAAGGAAATAACCAAAACTAACATCCTACAATGTGCCATTGACTTAATCTAGCGACCTAACAATAGCTAGACCACAATCAATCAAGCCTCTAGAACATCCCTTCCTCATCGCCTTGATTCCACGATCACACTTTGCCTTTACCTGCACTACAAACACATATTGCAATGCATGAGTATTTTACAAACACTCAGTAAGGCAATCCTCCCATCTACTGGGCTATACACACAAGCAATAGAGTATCCAATAACCACACACA
Organism: Camelina hispida; assembly: GCA_023657505.1. Classification (NCBI taxonomy): domain Eukaryota; kingdom Viridiplantae; phylum Streptophyta; class Magnoliopsida; order Brassicales; family Brassicaceae; genus Camelina; species Camelina hispida. The sequence goes on from CP094635.1 coordinate 36,980,699, forward strand.
ACAATCAACACACAATAATCAACGAACCAGGACTCAGCATCGACCGATGCCAACATGCATCGACCGATGCCATCTGAGGAAGCATCGATCGACGCAGAAGCTGCATCGACCGATGCAAGTGCAACTTGCATCGACCAATACCCAGTCTGCATCGACCAACGCATGCTCGACGCAACATGAAAACCCTAAAGTTTATCGCGCCGTCCTCGCACTTGCATCGACCGACGCAAGCAATGCATCGATCGATGCAACGTCGAGCACCGTGATTTCCCCGAAGCATCTCGCCGGATCTCGTTCCTACAACCACAGAAACTCATTCCCAAGCCACAAGAAAGCTTCCTAACGTCCTTAACTACGATCTAACACATCTAACAGCACCAAACAAGCAAGTTAAAGGTTCCTCTAGCTTAGATCAGCCATGGTCATGCACTTACCTGTGCCAAGACGAATCTGAACAAGAAACAAGCAAGAACAAGCCTCTAGGAAGCTCCTACAACGATCCCAGCTACAGATCTCTACAGGAACGCACCAAATCTCCAAGAAAACTCCAGAAACTCTCAAGAACTCTTTCTCTCTCACGTTCGCTCTCCAAAAACGGCTGAAACCCTCGAATGAAACTAAAACACGACTTAAGGGTTTCCTTTTCCCTTTTGTCCAAAACGCAGCGTTTGACTTAAGTCAAAACGCAGAAACTTGAACCTGCATCGACCGATGCACCAACTGCATCGACCGATGCAATCTCCAAACCGGGATTTCGGTTCACGGATGTTACAATTCTCCCCCACCAATAAGGATTCGTCCCCGAATCCCGCAGTACCGTCCATCCTCCAAGGACCTCCGTGCCACCGTCAACACGGCCCGCACGTCCCTAGACCGGACCAAACACCATCAGCCAAGGTTACCCGTGCTACTGTCGCAACAGCCCGCACACCTCCGACTGACCCTCGAGGTCTCCCTCTAGCCAATATACTCGCATCATAAACACTATTTGCTCACAACTCAGTGCTTCCCCCGTCCGTGGTCGCAACCAACGAATCATGCCGGCTCGCTATCAGGCCAACCGCCTTAAGCTACGGCATCCAGGAAGTCACTCACACACACTCCCCCCGCTCTCGGGTCGCAACCCGCGAGACATACCGGCTCACTGCCGAGCCTCGGCTCACAGCTACTGTATCCAGAGAGTCTCAAATATCCCGCTCTTGGGTCGTCACCCTCAAGCGAGCTCTCGAATCGTCATCCGAAGCAACATACCACTCCCACTCTCTGGCCACAAAGTCCATCGAGCTATCGGTATCACATGAGTTGGGCCCACACGGCCTTGAGCAAAAACAAATACTGATGCCAACGAGTATCTCCCGGCTAGATCTACATCAACATTTCCACAAATTTTCCCTTTTTAGAAACTTTTTAATTCTGGAAACCTTTCATTTGTGGAAACTTTCTATTTATGGAAACTTCCAAAAATAGAAACCCGAACTATTTCTCTTTTCCCATGACATTGACAGTCAAACATAAAGAAAATACTCATCTTATTAATCTTTAAAAAAAAATGTCATAATCGTTACAAACTCAACGAAAATACATCAGGAAAACAAAAATACAACAACCGGAGCCATCAACCCGCATCCCGAGCACCACCTCATCCTGATACTTAGTCGCACAACTAACCACTTCTAAGCGACCAAATATCAAGAGAGATGGGCTGGAATACTCCGTACCCGCTCCAGCCACGGACTACAACTCGGACCCGGCTAGACAAGCTCAAGTCGCGGTCTGCTTCTCAAACCACTTCTTAAACCTTGCCTTCATCCTCGCCTCGGGCTCCCAAGTCTGCTCCTCTACTCCATCACAGTCCCACAGGACTCTCATCAAAGGAATCTTCTTCTTCCGAAGTTCCTTGACTCTCCTCTCGAGCACCCTCAATGGCCTCGCCTCCAAAGTCATGTTAGGCTGAAGATCCTCAGGAATCTTAGCCAACAACTGATCACCCTCATGAAGACACTTCCTCAGCATCGACACATGAAATACCTTGTGGAACGCACGCATAACCTCAGGCAACTCCAGCCTATATGCCACTGGTCCCACCCGCTCAACCACTCTGAACGGACCCATGTACCTTGGACTCAACTTAGTCTCTGTCAATGACCTGTTCGGATCCCGCAACATGGCCATCTTGAGGTACACTCTATCACCAACCTGAAACTCAAGATCCTTTCTCCTCTTATCAGCATAGCTCTTCTGCCGATCCTGAGCCTCCTTCATGTTCAGCCTCAAAACCCGAATCTTCTCCGAGGTCTCCTGAACAAAATCTGCACCAAATATGCTTCTCTCCCCCACCTGAGTCCAACACAATGGTGTACGACACGGCCTCCCATATAAGGCCTCATAAGGAGCCATCCAAATACTAGCCTGGTAGCTGTTGTTATAAGCAAACTCCACCAAACTCAAATGATCTGCCCAATGACCACCCAGATCCAGCACACACATCCTCAATAAATCCTCCAAAATCTGGATCGTCCTCTCTGACTGTCCGTCCGTCTGAGGATGATAGGCTGTACTCATATGCACCTTCGTGCCCATCTCTGCCTGAAACGCCCTCCAGAACACCGAAGTGAACTTGGAATCTTTATCAGACACAATACTAGCAGGCACACCATGCAATCTGACTATCTCCCTCACATACTTCTTGGCCAAAACCGCTGCTCCATCAGTTTTCTTGATGGCCAGAAAATGTGCAGACTTAGTCAAACGGTCCACTATGACCCAAATAGCATCAAACGTCCTCGACACAGGCAAACCTACCACGAAGTCCATCGTGATCAAATCCCACTTCCACTCAGGAATGGGCAAACTCTGAAGTAACCCTCCGGGAACCTGATGCTCCGCCTTCACCAGCTGGCAAGTATCACACTTTGCCACCCAGTCAGCTACGTCCTAATTCATCCCGACCCAGTGATAATACCGCTTGAGGTCACGGTACATCTTGGTTGCCCCTGGATGAATAGAGAACTTGCTCGAATGAGCCTCTCTCAGTATCTCCTGCCTCAAATCCTCACCCTTGGGCACACAGATCCGACCATGCACAAGGATAGTACCATTAGCAGAAACCTGATACTCTGCACCCGCAGCCTTAGAGGCATTCATCAGCCCCTCATCGCTCTCCTGAGCTAACCTCACTCTGCTCAACAAATCCGCTCTATCAGCTGCCTCCAAACCCAAAGGTTCCTGTGAGATAGCACACAAACTCAATGCACTAATCTCACCTACCAATGCCTCCATATCCTGCTCCTGAGCCGAAGCCACCCGCTTCCGACTCAAGGCATCTGCAACCAAATTAGCTTTACCAGGATGGTAAGCTATATCCAGATCATAATCCGCTACCAACTCCATCCAACGCCTCTGCCTCAAATTCAGCTCAGGCTGAGTAAAAATGTACTTCAGACTCTTGTGATCTGTAAACACCTGTACCTTCCCACCATACAGATAGGATCTCCAAATCTTAAGAGCAAAAATCACTGCTGCCATCTCCAAATCATGAGTAGGGTAATTAGCTTCATGCTTCCGCAACTGCCACGAAGCATAGGCTATGACCTTCCCCTGCTGCATAAGTACACAACCCAACCCCACCCTAGAAGCGTCTGTATACACAACATAAAGCTCGTCCTGCTCAGGCAGTGCTAACACCGGCGTGGTAGTCAATATCTGCTTGAGACTTGCAAAACTCGCCTCACACTCTGGTGACCATACAAATGGAACATCCTTCCCTGTAAGCTTAGTCATTGGCTGTGCCATACTCGCAAAACCCCGAACAAACCTCCTGTAGTAACCTGCTAACCCCAGGAAACTCCGAATCTCAGTGGCACTCTGCGGCCTTGGCCACTCCCTGATGGACTGAATCTTCTCTGGATCCACTGAAACTCCCTCTGCAGAAACAATGTGTCCTAAGAACCTCATCTCACGCTGCCAGAAACTGCACTTACTCAGCTTAGCAAACAACTTCTGCTCCTGCAGCTTCCCCAACACTGCTCTCAAATGTACTGCATGCTCCTCAGGACTCTTAGAATATACCAGGATGTCGTCGATGAAAATGATGACTGACACGTCCAGAAACTCCTAGAACACGCTGTTCATCAATCTCATAAACGCAGCTGGCGCATTTGTCAACCCAAACGGCATCACCACAAACTCGTAGTGCTCGTACCTCATCCTGAAGGCTGTCTTCCTCACATCTGCCTCATGAATAGGAATCTGATGATATCCTGATGCCAAATCGATCTTGGAGAACCAAGTAGCACCCCTCAACTGATCCAACAACTCATCAATCCTCGGGAGAGGGTACTTGTTCTTCACCGTAACTCGGTTCAAACCCCGATAGTCAATACACAACCGAAAACTCCCATCCTTCTTGTTAACAAACAACACCGGAGCTCCCCACGGTGAACAACTAGGACGGATAAAACCCTTACTCAACAAATCCTCCAGCTGCTTCTTCAGCTCTGCCATCTCTGCTGGAGCCATCCTGTAAGGAGCCTTGGATAACGGCATCGTCCCCGGTTCCAACTCAATAGTAAAAGGATCCGACCGAGATGGTGGTAATCCCTGCAATGACTGGAACACATCCTCAAAGTCCTCCACCACCGGAATACCGCTAACCGTAGACTTCCCCACTGACTCTGGCATAGATATAGTAACCAGATAAGCCTCACGGCCCTTCTCGATCATCTTCCCCGCCTGAACGGCTGAGATCACGAGACTCCCCGAAGTCGGTCTAATGCCCTGAAAAACCAACTTCCCTCCTGAACGCTCAAACTCCACTCTACCCCGATAGCAGTCCAAATGCAGCTTATACCGATGCAACCAATCCATCCCAAGGATAACATCATACAACTCCACTGGACTGATAAGCAAATCCGCTGGCCACGACTCTCCCGTGATATGAATATCAACTCCTCCAGCTCGTCCAATAACCCTCAGGAACTTGCCTCCCGCAACTCTGACAACTCCTGAACGCTCTCCAGAATCCCCTCTGATCCCCGCACTCTCGGCACACTCCGGAGTAATGAAGCTATGAGAAGCTCCAGAATCAAACATAACATGGGACTTAAACCCGCCCACCAACAAGGTCCCTACACAAACCTCATATGTTGAGAACCTATGAATTAACCAAGTTTGAATCTGAACTATTGAATTAACCAAGTTTGAATCTCAGAAGTTATACCTGTGATCGCTCCTACACTAGTGCCACCGGGCTCCTGGGTCGAGTACACCTGAGACGTCAGCTCGATCCAACCCACCGGCTGCACACCGTGCTGCACAACCTGCTGCATCCCCGGCTGAGCCCCAGCCTGCAACACTGCTACTGCCCTCTGCTGCAACTTGGGACAACGAGGCTTGATATGACCCGTCTCTCTGCAGTAGTAACACACCCGAGTATCTGTCCGCGGCTCCGACACCGCCCGCTGCTCTGTCACTACCCTCTGCTCACCTCTCTGTGGACAGCTAGTCACCTTGTGGTCCCTACTACCACACCCAAAGCATCTCGCACCCCCGTGCCTCGATCTCTGCATAACATCGAACTTCCGTTTCTACCCTTGCGCAGGCTTGCCACCCTTGCTAGGAACAGAAAGCGGCTGAGACTGCTGTGGCTGCACCGAAGAACTAACCACGACCACCTGTGACCTCAAGTCATCCTCTATCCCAGCTGCAACCTCAACCAGCTCCGCTCTCGTAGCATAGCTCCTCACTCTGCACCGAGTCCTCAAATCATCCCGCAGAGCCAACAAAAACCTCCGCACCTGAGCCAACTCTGGCTCCCATGCCCTGCCTGCATACCCCACAAGCCGACTGAACTCTGCATCCAGCTCCCGCACTGTACGGTCCCCCTGAGTCAACCCCAAGAACCGTGCCTCCATACGATCAAGAGCCTCCTGAGGAAAATACTTGGAGTTAAACTCCCTCACAAAATCTCCCCAAGACATACCCTGCTGCACCCTCCGTGCTGTCACCGACCTCCACCACACACGTGCATCTCCTGACAAGTAGAACACTGCCAGATCCACCCTGTACCGGTCGGGACACCTAAGCGAAAGGAAAATATCCTCCATCCGCTCTCTCCACTCATCCGCTACACTCGGATCGGTACTCCCTGAGAAATACCCTGCTCCCACATGCCGCAGCTGCTCCATAATCCGCACATACTATGCATCCACCACCTCGGTCCCCGGTTGCACACCTGCCTGCAAACCCGCTGCAGGCTGCACCACTGGAACCTGTCCACCACCCACTGGCGGCACTACTGGATCCTGCCCACCAACCACCGGTGGCACTACTGGACCCTGCCCACCAACCACTGGCGGCACTACTGGACCCTGCCCACCAACCACTGGCAGCACAACTAGGCCCTGCCCACCAACCACTGGCGGCACAACTGCTGGAAGTCGCTGCAAAACCTGAGCTAGCATGTCCATCAAGAAATCCTCCCTACCTGGAGCACCTCCTGCTGTAACCCCCACACCCGGGGTAACACCGTGACCGACACCGGGCCCATCCGCCCTGCCGTCACCCAAACCAGCCTGGTCTCCAGACACACTAGGATGAACCTGTGACTCTGCCACCTCCTCACTGGCCATGCTCTGGGCTACACTCACACTGGCCTCAGGAACCTGACCTCGTCCCCGACCACGACCACGACCACGCCCACGACCACGACCACGACCGCGACCAACAGCATCCTCACCTCTAACCATCTGTGCCATCCAAGAACAGAAGGCTAAGCAAACAATAATTCTAATACACAAAACACAACTTACCGTGGAATCACAAACAGGCTCGAAGGGGATGTTCTAGGACTTCATGCCACACACAATTGACCAACTCACACAATCAATCTTAGCATGGAATCCTAAACATTAACAGCAAAAGCACAATGAACCCTAGACCTAGAACCGTAAGGGCTCTGATACCAAAATGAAACAACTCTTCCCGTTTTTTTTTAATACCTTAATTTACTAGTGGTCCCATACCCACTAACATCCTATCAACAATCAACAACTGCGGATAATCAAATAACGCAATTTCCATTAATCCAATACAATTCCAACAATAGAACCAATATCAAATACCAAAAATCCAAATAAGGAAATAACCAAAACTAACATCCTACAATGTGCCATTGACTTAATCTAGCGACCTAACAATAGCTAGACCACAATCAATCAAGCCTCTAGAACATCCCTTCCTCATCGCCTTGATTCCACGATCACACTTTGCCTTTACCTGCACCACAAACACATATTGCAATGCATGAGTATTTTACAAACACTCAGTAAGGCAATCCTCCCATCTACTGGGCTATACACACAAGCAATAGAGTATCCAATAACCACACACAACAATCAACACACAACAATCAACGAACCAGGACTCAGCATCGACAGATGCCAACATGCATCGACCGATGCCATCTGAGGAAGCATCGATCGACGCAGAAGCTGCATCGACCGATGCAAGTGCAACTTGCATCGACCAATACCCAGTCTGCATCGACCGACGCATGCTCGACGCAACACGAAAACCCTAAAGTTTATCGCGCCGTCCTCGCACTTGCATCAACCGACGCAAGCAATGCATCGATCGACGAAACGTCGAGCACCGTGATTTCCCCGAAGCTTCTCGCCGGATCTCGTTCCTACAACCACAGAAACTCATTCCCAAGCCACAAGAAAGCTTCCTAACGTCCTTAACTACGATCTAACACATCTAACAACACCAAACAAGCAAGTTAAAGGTTCCTCTAGCTTAGATCAGCCATGGTCATGCACTTACCTGTGCCAAGACGAATCTGAACAAGAAACAAGCAAGAACAAGCCTCTAGGAAGCTCCTACAACGATCCCAGCTACAGATCTCTACAGGAACGCACCAAATCTCCAAGAAAACTCCAGAAACTCTCAAGAACTCTTTCTCTCTCACGTTCGCTCTCCAAAAACGGCTGAAACCCTCGAATGAAACTAAAACACGACTTAAGGGTTTCCTTTTCCCTTTTGTCCAAAACGCAGCGTTTGACTTAAGTCAAAACGCAGAAACTTGAACCTGCATCGACCGATGCACCAACTGCATCGACCGATGCAATCTCCAAACCGGGATTTCGGTTCACGGATGTTACAATAGTGTTCTTACAGAAATCTTAAAATTTAGAAAATCCAGTCCAATAAAAATGAAAACAAGTAATAATCATCATATATATAGAAATAAAGTTTTACTCTCTCCTTATTATGTACTAGGAAAAATCCCACGCGTTGCGTGGGTTATATTAATATTAGTAGTATTACATATATAAAATTGTGGTTATTTATTTTATATTTTGTATTAATTGTATGGGGAATTTTCAAAAATATCCTTATTTCTATGTCACTTTTTAAAAATACCCATCCATTTTCAAAAATATACCTTTTTAATATATAAAATGACCAAATTCTTAACCCTAAACCTTAAACCCCAAATATTAAACCCTAACCTCTGAAAACTACACCCTAAATGTAAAAATGAGAACCCAAACCTAAAAAAAATTATAAAAATTATTTTAACATATTGTATTTGTGTAAAAGAGGGTAACAATAAAAATGTTAAAAAGAAGATATTTTGAAAAAAAGTATCTAAAAATGGCATTTCTAACAAATTCTCTAATTGTATTTGATTTATTTAATCTTAAAAAATTAAATATTTTCACATAGTATTTTAGATATCTAATATTAGAGATTGTTCTTTTTTTGGGAAATTTTCTGAAAGTGTTTGATTTTTTTATTTTATTTTTAATTTCACCTTTATTGGATTGTTTTCATTGTTTGTTTCAAATACTTATACAATATATGTTAGGATTATATTTTGGTGTATTTTAAGTAATATGGTTATTTTGGCCCTTTCTTTTCTTTATTTCCAATTTATGATTGGTTAGTACTTTTGAAAAATAAATAACTTTGTTAACCCAGTTCACCGTGTCTACCGCTACGTCTGAGGAGAGATTGACCTCTCAAAATCCACTATAATATGCTGGAAAGTACCTCCATTGTGGTTTACACATTAATGACTTGCGTACAAAATAGAGTTACATCTATTGCGTAATGAATTTGTAGTTGGAGAAATCATATAATAAAATCTTGGGAAGACAGTTTAGTTGAGGCTGGATTTCTCTACATTCTCATCTTTCTCAATTTGGAGTTCAAGTAATGGCAAACGATTATGTAGTAATGTATCCTCCATTTAGTGGCATATCTAGTTGGAGTGTACCCCCACAAGGAAAACAATACAATGGTATATGTACAGATTATATAAAGTGAAGTGTCAATATGGAAACCGAAATAAATGTGAAAGTGATGTGTGAATTTGAAAATAAATTGAGTATAAGGATATTTTGGGTGTGCCCCATGTTACTTTGGATACTTTTGTGGAGTTTTTTATTCCCTGCCTGTGTTGATCTTCATTTACCTTTGTCTTGCATTGCTTGACATCGTTTCCTATCATGTTGCTTAGGTTTCCGGTTTAGTTGATTATCTGGTTGGGGTCTGTGTTTTATTATTAATGAATATAATTATGTTGTCTACTTATTTTGAGTATAAGTACATTATTGTTTGAAAGAATACATTTTTTCTTGTGATGCATGTTGTCTGTTGGTTTTGGGTGTTGTGTAAAGCAAACATGTTTTCTTTTCTCTCCCACCTACACTGTCCGTCAAAGCTATATAAACAAACTAATAGAGTCTCCATTAAAAAAAAGAGTGAAGAGAAGAAGTTCATACCAAATGATCATTATCGGTGGTTTTAAGCTTGGCCCTCTTAGTATCTTTCCTCTCTTCAGCCTTCATTTAGCCTTCTTTAAAAACTGTTCTCGTTATAACAGTTGGCCAAAGCTGCGGAAGAAGTAAGCATCTCAAGTTTCACTGAAGATATATTCTCTTTCTTTGTAACTAAATAACAAAGCCACTATCATAACCAAGCCAGTAAATAAATACACAATGCAATGCAACACAGAGAAAGGGGAAAAAGGGCACCATTGTCTCTGAACATTAGAAGGTTCTCTGAATTCCACATCTCGTTCTCAATGTGGATCAAAGCGTATATACAATTGCAATTTATAGCAATCGAAACCTAAAAATTCAAGTCACATCCAATTGGATTTGAATAAGAGTCTGAATGTTAACATATTAATATTTTTTACTATAATAATTCGAGTAATCACAAAAGAGCAAAGAATTTTTAATCCTACTTAGATCTTAACGCTGTTGTTAAAGTTGAATCGAGAGAGTTTCGATGGACCCAATCTTTAGCTCTTTGAAAGTTTCCCATGGCTTTGAGAAGATCATTAGGGATCGCCACCATAACTTCGACGCCGAAGCCAGCGAGAGCTCCCATCGTGTTCGTGTCAGCATCGAACAGCTTCACCTTCTGTATGTTATTGTCTCTAAGCATCTCCACTACCGTTTTTGGTGGTAACTGATGAGTCACCATTGTTCGTCAGTTTACCCCCAAGCCAGAGACGCAGCCGGAGGAAAAACATACGGAGGAAACGATGACACAGACAACGGTGGAGTTAGTGATAGGATTCTTTTTCGGCGATGATTCATTTTTTTTTTGTGATTCCTCTGTTTTAAGCATATATATAATTGCAATTTATAGCAATCGAAACCTAAAAATTCAAGTCACATCCAATTAGATTCATCAAACAAATCGATTAAATAAAAACACCTTAGATCAAGAAGGGAAGAAGAGTTACCTTGCTTCAAGGGCATGAAATGACAATAGGCAAGGAAGAGGAGAAGACGGATCTCTATCCAACGAGCTTCACTTCGAGACGGCTAATTCGGGAACTGCCAGAGTTGAACAGATAAGGGGGGAGGAGTGGGGAAGAGAAAGAGACGAGGAAGGGAAGAACATTGAAGTCGGAGATCTCGTCGGTTTCAGTTTGGAAATGGGATAAATTTGTTGTGGCCCATACAGGTTCAGCCTAGAAACAAAAGGAAGATAGCATCAGAAAAAGCCCAGTAGAAAGAGGATGAGTTCGGAAATAAAAAACTGAGAATTTCGATAAGACACGTGGCAGATAGATAGGGTATACTTAAAGGGTGTAACCCTACTTTATTATATTAGATATTAATCATGTACAATCATGTATATTAATCTATACTTTAAATCCACACTTTACTAATAAAGTGTAACTGCGATTACATAAATTATGAATTAACTATTTCTTCATTCGTTTTCATTCAAACACACTATAAATTATAATTGTAACTCCACTAATTACTTTATTTTGGAAATGTAACTTCCATCCCTTGAAATCATATAAATAACCATTCTTACATCATCAGTCACCATATCTAAAATTCTAGATATTTTCTTTGTTTTGTTTATCTAAACTAACATTTTTGGAGTACAAATTTGTGTCTTTCTTTTTGTTACCCGGGTCGGGTTTTTTTTTTCTGCTTTTAAACCGATTCAATAAATCGGATCTTTCCTTTGTTTATTACACGGATCGGGTTATTTAAAAACATTAATATCCGCTTATGAAACTATATTTAAAAACATTAATACCCGAAATCAGTTATTCGGATCCTAATAACTACGTTAGTTAGTCGTTTGCAGAAACAATATTGAAGATATCCCTCATATATGGTAATATTCGATTTTAACAAAATTTACAGAATTAATTGCAAAGATTGCGGATTAGACAAAATAATTAAACAAAATTAGGTAATATTTTCCTAGATTACCATAACGAATATGACTAATTAATGATACTACAATCAATAAAATCGATTATGTACAATCACAACCTTTAACGTGAGAATATTACAAGCATATTTACAACATCTTATAAACTTGCTAATCAGGATTGGGAGATCCTTTCTAATCCACCATCGAGCAAAACCCTACCATTTTTTATAAACACTACTAGATTATGACCCGCGGTACACCGCGGGATAAGTTTTTATTTTATTTATTTTGTTAACATATTATTTTAATACTAATTTGGCTAATATACTCTTTTGTTAATTATAGTGATTTAGTATATAATCCGTGGTATACCGCACAACAATTTTTGTTTAATACAATTTTAATTAAATCAGTTTGATTCGACATATTTTATATCGGTGTTGTTAAAATAGTAAAATGGGGATTTAACCCGTATTGAAATAGCATATGAATGATAGTTTATTTTTTAGTATTATCAGTTCAATCTTGTAATGTCATATAACCCGTCATGTAATATAACTCGTTTATATTATTTTGAAAAACTAATATGTTTAAATATTCATAATTTTAAACTTTTTATTAAGTTTAGATATATCAGTTATAAAATATAAACTTCTTAAATTTTAGAATTTACTATATATGGAAAATTTACTATATACGAAAAAATTACTATATATATATGTTGAACACACACTTTTTATATTAATTGAGTAATATATGTTTGTTTTAAAAAATTCAAATCACAATATATGCAGGAAAAATACACATTTTTCTATTAACTTTAAGTATTATATGATGATTCACTATATTTAAAATTTAAAATCAAAAAGAGATGATAGGAGACTAATTTTTTTTATCTGGAATAAATCTTCTAAATATCAATATTAATTATAGAATATTATATATAGATATTTAAAATATTTTAATTGTGTTTGGTTATAAAGATAATAAAGAAAGTAAAGTAAATTTGTTTGGATATGAATATAAGCATTAAATGACATTAAATGCTAAATATTTCCATAAACATATTTTTGAGCAAAAAGTGCTGCAAAAATACTAGTACAGATAAATAACACTTCATTCTCATTACCTCTATAATTGGCCCCCTTTTGTTCACATGGGTTGTTGTTTGAAACTGATAGCTGTGGATTATAGAGTACACTATAGAGTACACGTCTGAAACAGTTGTTGTTTTTGAGAATCATTTTAAACTGATAGCTGTGGATTATGTTAGTTTAATCTTATAGTTTTTGCAACTGTGGTTGGTTAGAAATGTGTAATTGAATCTGGCCTTATGTGTGTCATTGTAACTAACTATGATGATTGATTTCTTACTCTTAAGAATTTACAATTCAATTTTGGTTTTTACGCCCCAAAGAGTAGTCTAACTCTAAGGTGACTACCAAGAAGAAGACTACTATACGTGATTCTGTTTGCTCTCTCTTAACATATTATATCATTCCACAAATCTTAGCTTCTGAAAATGTCTTCTGTATCAGAACAAAGTAACAAATCTTCTCTTTGAGAAGCGTCAGAAGCAGTTTGGGATCGGAGGATCTCTCTCCACATACATCAAATGGCTTAAGTATATATGACTAAAAAACTAAGTTGCTTAGTATACCATTTTATCATGCAAAAGTGATAATATTAATATGATTAGAGTTTTTACAAACTATTTTTAGTCTTTATTCGATAACATATACAATAAATATTTGCAAATAAACGAGATATATATATATATATATATATATCAAACATTTTACAATTGTATATAAAAGTATACTAAAAATTGTTGTTTACCAAAATAATATTCTTATCTTTTATTATAAAGATATCTAAAAATGCATAACATATTCAAATCATTTTCATCAAAATTTGGATACAAATAATATTCCAACAATAAACAACAAATATAACGTACTACAAATTTTTTTAATAACACAGGACAAGCTTATATGATTTGAAACGATAATAAAAAAATTAAAATATCATTGTAATACAATACTACAAGGAGTTAAATTCTCCATTTAATGTATTTTGTTAACACCATGATACTAGAATATCAGATATATGCGTATTAATTTAATAAAGAGAGTGTAAAACAAAAAAAGTTAAGCGGTATCCGTAGCATAACGTATGTATGTATATAATGATGTAAGATATATATTTCAATTCAAAGAAACTCAGTCTACTCATGAAACAAAATCATAAAATTTATATATATAAATAAAATATAGAACATTGTCCCGTGGTATACCACGGGGTAAATTCTAGTGTTCTTACATAGTTTCAAAACTCATGGTAAGAGTGTGATTATATATTTTGTTCAATATCTAGTATTTTATTCAATTTCATTTCTTTGTTTTTACGTATTTCTTCCTTCCTTCTTTGTCTTCTTATTATTTTTAATTTTCAATTATATATGTATAATAATATATTTTAGAAATGTAACTTTCATCCTTTGAAATGCTATAAATAACTACATGATTATATATTTTGTTCATCTTTTTTAAATGTATTTATTCCTTCCTTCTTTGTCTTATTATTATATTAATTTTCAATTAAAAAATATAAGAAAATTTTGGTGACTGTAAAAACCAATTATAGATGCAGATTCAACAATATTAATAATTATTTCTAAAATCTTATTATATAAAACTTGGTTCTTAAAGTTAGTAACTCACCAGATCGTGACATGTATTAGTTTTAATGATCAGAAATCAAAATTAAATATCCACTAGATCGTGACACGTGTAGTTTTAACTATTAAATATCCAAGTTAGTAACTCATCAGATCGTGACATGTGTCAATTTTAACGATCAGAAATCACATATCAAAGTTAGTAACTCATCAGATCGTGACACATGTCAATTTTAACGATCAAAAATCACAATTTTCAAGCTTGGTAAAACAATGTATAAGATAATTGTAATCTTATTATATTAAAAAAAAATTTGTTAATCATAAAAGGAAAAAGATTGTAAATATACCCCTCTAAATAAGCAAATAGATGATGACATATTTTTCACCAAACAAAATAATTTCAACTATCTTTGTTTTCTTGGTATAATTTTCTTCTTTGTTTTTTATTAACCTTTGTTTGACATATCATTGTTCTTGAACAAGTCTCGAAGGCAATTTCTTTGTTGTCTAATCGAAGCAACTATATAAAAAGATTCCTAAATATAACCACGTGTTTTTGTCGTTGTTTCTGTGAATTTTGTTTTGTTTCTCAATTTCATTATGCATACTACGCAATCTTTGACTTTAAAGTGTTAACAAAGTTTCTTATGCATAATAACTAAGGTTTTTGGGATTAACAAATTTCTCAGAGTGTTATTATTATTTCTATTAATACACAAATACAATATAACAACAGAGATTATATAACACTAGATCTTCTTACAAGAAAGTGGGAAGCAAAATATTTTTTTAAAAAAAAACAATGAGCTCATTGGAATAAAATTTCTCATAAAACAGGAAAAGGATTTGGGAAAATATACATAAAATTATTAATTCTAAAAAATGTAAATACTCACTTATATAATAGCATAGATGGTCTCATATTATTCATCTAATAAAATAATTTAGTCAAAAATATTGCTTTCAACTTTGTTCTTGATACCTGAATCACCATTAGTGCCAACAATCTCATGTTGCCAGACTTTTGAAACAGTCAGATCAGGATAAGGTTCAATAGTAAAACAATGTATGTTACAATGGCCCTGTTCGTTTCCCACGACGCTGCGACTCCACCGGCGACCCAATTTTTACACTGTTTTATTAGTTTGGTGTCGCTGAAAATTGAAAACGAGCGACTCCGATTACTTAAAAAAAGAGGGACAGGTGTCGCTAGAATAAACAGCGATGGTTTTAATGGCTTTAAAAGGAGTAGCGACAGTTCCAGCGACACTTGAATAGTAAATACGGCAAACGAATTACTCTCCGCTGTTTGTATTTTTTGGGTCGCTAACTTCGGTCGCAGCGTGTGGAAAACGAACAGGGCAAATCTGTCAACATAAAAACTGCCAACAAGACTCTCTTGCCAATCCTTGTGTAAAACGCCAGATCAAGGACCTTGGATACCGCTCACTTACGGAGGAAGAGCTAATGTTCAACTCTACTTGATTACTTTTAACACCTGTAAGACTACAAGTATATTGCCATAGCTCACCATTAGAACTGCAAGCAACAGCAATACAAAGGCGTTCGGCTGCAGCTACTGCAGTAGTAATCAAAGAATTGAGATCGCTATATTCTGCTCTACCGCTTCTAATCCCATTGCTTTGTCGCTTAATGAATGATGAGCTTATTCTGCCTGTAGGTGAACGATAAACAACATGTTCATCAGAAGATCCAATACTAGTCACAGGAGCAGCTTCCTGACCAGAAAAGATGTCAGACCAATACACAACAGCTCGAGTTTTCCTGCTACACATAACAATACCAACAGGACTACGAGATCGAGCAGCCCTACTTGCTGCACCAGCAGAGGTATCCCAAGGAACAACACTAACCAACCAGCTTTTACCATCTTGTAAACCACTACCAGACTCTTCATTAGTCAAAACACAAGAAGAAAGTTCAAGAACAACGCATTTTCTCGACGGTAAGGTCGTCCAGTAGACTCCATACAAAAAGTTTACTTCCAGTGATAAACCAAGAGAGACAAGTTTCTGTATCCATACCACCGGAGACACAAACATCACCTGGAGAAGATTGAAAACCACAAACTAAGTAACATTCCTCAAAGAAACTGTTCCTACTTCTATCTTAAAGAAAGGCAAAGAAATACTAACCAGGATAACTTTGTTCATCTAGCAACAATTGAGGAAACTCTCCAACGAATACAGGCTTCAATTGATCTATATCATCTCCTCTTTCACCATTGTTTACAGGAGAAACTCTTAACGACCATGAACACATAAAATCAATACGCCAAATCGAAGGAACAAAAAAAACAAAGTAGAAATGTAAGCAAAATTCGTCACAGGGAGAATGATATACCTAGCGAGAACAGATTAACGAATCTTTTAACTACACAAATCAGACACTACATTGAACCTTTTAAATCCATTTCAACAACTCACTTTTTCCTCTAGAGAAGAGTTCTTGGCAAAAGTCTCAGTCCAGTAGCGAGCTGTTGATACAAATATTTTGATAGTTCTTGATATACTGTAAACATCAGAGATAATGTATTGCTTCAAAGTGACTATAAAAAAACAGGGAAAAACAGAAGATTATGAAGGTTGATATAGAATATTATAACCTGTTCAGCTACAACAGCATCTTGAGGGTCTTTGGGCTCTGGTGCAGAGAGTAATGCCTGGACTGAAACAAGAGCAGTCTTCAGAGTAAGAGCTGGACTCCACTGGTCTTTCAATATATCGAAGCATATTGCACCGCTCTGGCTACTAATATTTGGGTGCTTGTAGGTTCGATTAACATGAATTATCAACAAAGATTGAACAAACTAACATACAATCACATCAGTAGTGACCCTTAAAACAACTTTACCAGAGATTGAACTTTTGACCACAGATAAAGACAATTATCAAACAAATACCACAAGGACATAGATAAACAGTTGTGCATCATAACAATGATTCAATCTCTATGAACTTCTATAGTACCAAGCTTAAGTTCTCTTACACATTTATCAATCACAATAAGAAAACTACACAGATTCATAAAATTTGCAAATGATTAACATAAGAATCAGTGTCAACATCTTTTTACCAAACTCTGGTTGAAAACTGCATCTTTGGAGGCTCAAATGGATACCCTTCTGCAATTTTTTATAAAAAAAGATCGATTAGGAACACCAACACAATACAAATCAAACACCCATAAACCCTAAAATCTCAACTCCTAAACCAATCGAAACAAAATCAAGTGAATCCAATAATTACATAATCCCCAAAAACTAGGTTTTGGGTATTAGAATTTTCACAATCAAAGGCCTTAAAGTAGAAGAATTTGGGATCGGACCTGGCATGGTGATATCGATCTGAAAGGTTCCGCCTTCATAAGGAGTACCGATAGGACCAGGGATGGTTCCGGTGAGTCGGGTGAGATTATCGGCTTTCGGGCTGACCCGTATACCCGAAGAATCGTTGTCTCTGACTGAAATCTATCATCTTTTTGATATCTCTCCTCCGATTGAAATATCCCAAAGAAAAGAGAGAGGAAATCCTAACAAGAAAAAAAGATTGAAACTTTTATTTGGTGGAGAAGTAGAGCTTCTTTTCTTGCATTTTAAGGGAATTTATCCAACAGTCCATTCTTTTCTTGCAGAATGAAACGACCGACCTTTTTTTTTTCTTTTTAATAATAACTAGATTCGGACCCGCACATACGTGCGGGGTTATATTTTAAAATACAAAATTAAAATTATTTATATTAAAATGTCAAATGATGTTTTGTGTATTTTATTAACTAATCCAAATATTTTTAACAATTTGATTAAAGTGTTAAATTGGATTTGGATTCAAATTTAGTTTGAATTATTTTACGTATATAATCAAGACATCTCTATTTTGGAACGGGAAATCTGTCCCGTCCTAGGAAATCCGTCCCGTCCTATCTCGTCCCGTAACTATAGAAGTATATGAACTTAGTAAAATGAATTATTTCAAAAACAAATCAGGTGAAATTTAGAAACTTCAAATATATTTAAAATCGTTTCTAAAACAATTATAACGCCATGAACCTTATGACCTATTGCTTTATTGATTAAACGAATACCAACTTTCATAGTGTAGGACTTGTAGGTTTCTGTTTTCAACAATTTGTATTAAACTCAATTACTAACGGTTTGAACAAATAATGGATTTGTAAAAACACAATCTTTTAGACATTGACTTTGTTTTTGCCTTAACTAACGAAACCCAATCTTAATTGGGCCTTGACTTGCTTCTGGCCCATCTGACCTCGTCCTTTCTTTGTTGACACAAAACCACGCTTTGTTCTTCTCTTCGTCTTCCTCCTCTTCGCTGATTCTTCTTCTTTCAATGATTTCTTCTGCCATTATTCTTACTAACTCTCTTCTTTTCTTCTCATGCTTGATTCTCTTGCACATGATTGATCAAAGATGAGATTTCAACAGTTCCTACTCCGAGCAACCCCTTTCCGGCACCTCTTATGCGGCCTGGATCTGGTGCTTCTCAATATAAGTCTCAGGCTAGCACTATTTTACGTGCTCAAGGTACTGCTTGTAATCCTAGCATACACAACCCTTGTTCGATTTTTATTTGTTATTGATCCTTCAATTTTATCTCTATTTCCCATTACTTTCTTCAATTCAAAGATTCAAGTTTTAGCCTTTTTGTTTTCTACAGATTTGGAATATTTCTATATATTTTATTAGTTCATGGGTTTATTGTAGTGTTGCTGAATTAGATTTGTGCGTTTTGTTGTTTCACTGGAATTGTGTGTGAGTATCTTCGTATTTGAAGAATTTTTGGCAACAAAGAACAAAAGATTTTGAAACTTAGATATCCCTTTACAATCTGTTACTGAATCCGTAAATGTATTGTTAAATTATAGATATGAATGAGCAATTAAGGAAGAGAGGTTGTAATTTGCATAATATTTGAAGAGACCGTCAGATTCCTTGGCCATAAAGAGATAGTCGAGTACCAAGGTTTGTGTA
This sequence comes from Camelina hispida, assembly GCA_023657505.1. NCBI lineage: Eukaryota > Viridiplantae > Streptophyta > Magnoliopsida > Brassicales > Brassicaceae > Camelina > Camelina hispida. The sequence continues at coordinate 37,000,099 of CP094635.1, forward strand.
CATATGTATGTAATCTAATGTCAGCTATATTGTTGTTTGGAGATATTCCATATATATAATTCTAATTTCACTTTTGGTGGGTTTCAGCGACCTTAGAAATTGAAAAAGAAACACAGACGAAGCTATTTTGTAGCTGAAACTCAGTATATGAATTCACATAAGTAAAAGAATTTCATAGTTAATAAGTTTGTAAATAGATTTATATGTTGCTATTGGCCCGTAAAATTACTTTTTTTTTCACTGTGACGTCCTTGATTGATATTGAATAAAATTTGTATGCTCTTTATGTAATGGCTACATGATGGTTGTTTCTATTTTCCACGCCATTGTTTCACCTTGTGCATTCAAAACCTCATAGGAAAGAATTTTGAGTTTTTTGCGTTCAGTTCAGCTATATTTTATATAGCTGACATTTTAATCTAGTAAATGCATTTGAAACATGAAAGTATACTAAAGGATATGGTAAAACCAATGAACCATCTAATTGTATGTTTACGTTGGTTAAACTCTGAAACTTGAGTTTTCAAACAATTTTCCTTGTTCACTGTAATTGTACATATAATAATAAATACTTTTACGGTTTGATTCATTTTACAGCCGCTCTGTTATACTGAAGTAAAAGATGGAAAAATCCGAAACAGGAGAGCAACCATCATCTCAACAGGTTAGTTACTATTACTATAATCGAATATTATTAGACTCATGTGGTTCATATTAGCTATATAGGCATAAGTAGGATGAAAAACTGATGGTGGAACTTTATTGAAAAACAAAGAAAAAGAGTAGGCAAATTATTCATCTGTTTATTTATGACATTGCATTACAAAATAAAACTCAATAAAGAAACCAAAGAATAGTCTTAGAAATGAAATTTAACCCAAGAAATCAAATAAAATAACCAAACTTCACCATCAAAACCTAAAACCAGATCACTCCTTCTCAACCTAACTCCCATCAGCGTTTTTGATTCGCCCTTGTTTTTTGTCATCATCTTTAGAGGTGGAAGTACTTGACACATTAGTCTCTTGTAAATAGTTCAAGGCGAGTGAAACCTGATATTAGGCAAAATTCAATTGTTTAGCTTATAGACACAGACCAGATCACCAGAGAATATAAGATAGTATTAGAACCTGATCACCAGAGAAAATGGTAGTTGGTTTCACCATTTCAGCTGAATCATCAATGACTTCTTCTGCTAGAAGGCCATCCTTTAAAAGTACCTTGGAAACCATGTAGGAGTCCTTACCATCCTACAAATTTTCTTTTTCAACACACACCAAGAAAAGATAGGTCTTTGCAATCAAATTATTGTAAATTTTTTATTAGGAACTTATTAAGAATATAAGATCTGATTAGGAACTTATTTCGATTATTTAAAAAGATAAAGCTTTAAATATATTAGTACCTCATCAATTGATTCGGCCTTGGTCTTTGTGATCATCACATCATCTTTCTCATCACTCTCATCCTGATTGATTTTATCATTAAGTTGCTTATTCTCCACTGTCCAGGAACAATAACTCTCTGAAACTTGCTGAGTTGTTGTTTTAACAATGGCATGAATCAGGATTCCCTGCAAAGTACATATAAACTAATAACTAATGAAAAACGAATATGATAAATTAAACAAACTACTAATATAATCTTACCGAAGCATCGCACCAAATGATTTCTATGGTTTATTTGGAGTAAGTGGTGTACTGCTTCCAAGTATGAATGATTTTAACTTGAATTCTCCAGTTACTTTTGAATGGTTTGATAGATTTAAAATATGTTATTGCAGGAAGCTCAGCCATTTTCGATTGAAGCCGTAAACAAAGTGAAGAAAGTACAAAGGTATTATATAATCCAGCCTTCATGAATAGCATGTATTTATAGCATTTCATGATTAAGTTGGTAATTAAATGTTTACCATATATATTTTTTGATTTGAATCAGTTAAGGATAATATTTTCTTAGATTTCCTAATCGTTCGCAATGAATGGTGGAACAATACGTTTTGGTATGATAATAAAAATATTTTCAAATGATTGATATCTTTTTTATTTGCGAAATCAATTATTGGTATATTTCGTATGATAATTTTTGGATGTTTTTTTTTTTGCAAAATAATTTTTGGATGTTCAAGTAGGATTTGAAATTGATCGGTTTATTTTTTATTGTTAAGATTCTAATTAGTAGAAATTTTAAACGATGAAATTGTTAACTTTATTAGTTTCCTAAGTTACATGATCGATCAATATTTTTGTAATTAATTATGGGAGATGATTGAGTCCGATTAAATATTCGAGATTTTAACTGAATGATTTATTTTGAATTCGAATTTAAAATGGATAGTTTTTATATTGACTTGTATGTTAGGTAGGATTTCTGAGTAATGCTCCGTAATAATAGCTATGGTATTGATTACGGGTAATGATCTTTGTATTTATTTCCATAAAATGTTGATATTTATATTATTACAATTATTTTTTTTGCTTACAGGTTTCTAAGAAGTTATTGTTTGGAAACTCTCTTATCCATGCACGATCCGAATAAGTTTAGTCGGGTCATGTAAGATCTGCGAGTTTTTACTCATTAGAATTACCAGTTTGCCCACGATTTAGTTTTTTCTTTGTTCTTCCTTTTTTCCAACGTGAGGGCATTGTATGGCATACTTGTATTATTGTTTTTTTTTTATTCCTAGGTGTACTCCCGATTTAATAGTATAGATATAATACAATATATAATTAAGCATATCATACTACTTAGTTAAACCAATAACAACTAATATGCACAGCGGAAACATACAGAACCAACACATCATCAATGCAATCACATTCTTAATCGTTCTATCCAACAACCTAACAAACTCTATCAATGGTTCCAACATTAATAACATAACCAAAAACACACAAACGAGACCCTAGATCATCCTCTTCATCATCGCCATGATTCCACGTCACATACCTGCACACCACAAACAACAATTGAGATGCGTAAGTATTATCACAAATACTTAGTGAGGCAATCCTCCCATCTACTGGGCTATACACACAAGCAATAAGATCTCTACATGCCACAAACAACAATCAATAAAACAAACCAGGCAATATACATAGCACGCAACATCCAACGTGACTGAACAAGGGGTGTCGACCGACACCAGATGGTGTCGATCGACACTAACTATCTGCTGTCGACCGACACCAAACTGGTGTCGACCGACACCATGCCCGACACTCCCGAAAACCCTAGTTTGTGTCGATCGACACCTCCACATGGTATCGATCGACCCTCACCAAAGCCCCGAGCCGTCCTCGCGTTGGTGTCGACCGACACCCCAACAGGTGTCGACCGACACCGATGTCGAACAGCGATTTCCCTCGATCAGAAACTCCGAATCTCGCCTCCAATCTTCTTCAATCCGCCCCTTGCACTCCCAGAAGCCAAACCCAGCCCCTTCCCTCGGTTTGCGGGTGTTACACAGAATCAGAGTAAAGGAGACAAAAAAAATCAAACAAACATCGATTCAAAAAGAAATAAAAACAAAAACAGGGAAACAAGAGCAAGAACATGAGATCTCAAGTTTTTTTTTCGACCAAATTTAAATATAAATGGCAATACAGTAATCAAACACACAACTCAGATATAGAAGTAATTTGCAAACTTTTATGTGTTATTCTAGTAAGTCGAAAATCTCAACGTGTTAGTCTAGTAATAAACCTACTTTTATGTAATATTCTAGGTAATTTCCCTTAAATAGAAATCATATCATTTACATTAATCTATACTTTAAATCCATACTTTACATTACTAAATTGTAACTGAAATTACATAAATTATGAATTGACTATTTTTTTCCATTCATTTTCATTCAAACACACTATAAATTATAACTGTAACTACTCTAATTAAATTATAACTGTAACTCCTCTAATTAAATTATTTTAGAAATGTAACTTTCATCCCTTGAAATCCTATAAATAACTATTCTCACATCATCATCCACCATATCTCTAATTCTAAATATTTTATTTGTTTTGTTTATGTTCTTGCATGGGTTCAAAAATTATGGTAAGAGTGTAATTATATATTTTGTTAGATTTATCTTATATTTTGTTCAATTAAATTTCTTTGTTTTAATGTATTTCTTCCTTCCTTCTTTGTCTTCTTATAATTTTCAATTACATATGTATAACAAATTTTGGTGACTGTAAAAAACAATTATCAATGCAGATTCAACAATACTAATATCGATTAAAGCCCAGTGAAGGAATCAAGCTAAAGAAATCATCTTCATTCATGTATATTTATTTTATTTTTAAAAGTATGCAATGTTTTAACAAAATAAACTATTATGATAAAATTATTAAATTTTTTTTTTTTTTAACTTTCTCTTACCTCGAAAAATATTTTAATACTTTTTTTTGTATACTCATCATTATATTTAGTCTTATGATGCAAAATATAATTATATAAAGATCATTATAATGTTTATATAATTTAAAATTTTGTAGTTTAATGACTTTCTATATAAAAACAATTTGATATTCCATTTCCAAAATTTTACTAGAAAGAGGAAATCATTAGAATTTAACCTAGCAATATAGCTTAAATTAAATTGAATATAAAAGAGATTAAAAATTAAAATAATCTTTGGGATTTTTATTGCATTTCATATGATTTTATAGGTAAATTTTGAATATCATAGTAAATTTTTATTTTTATCATTAATAATATTTTTTAAATAAGTGGTATATTTTGATATTTTATGATTTGAATAAATAAAGTGTATTATTGACATTTAGGAAATTTGTTTGGTTATATGTGTATTTTTGGGGAGAATTTAAAGCATACATTTTTTACAATACCACTTTTCAGAAATACCATTTTAAAAAACTTTATTAAAAATATCTTCTCAAAAATTTTCTAGGCCTGGGCATAAAATCCAAATCCAAAAATCCAAACCGAATCTGAACAGAAAAAATAGGATAAAAACCGATCCGATATTAAGGAAATAACCGATCGGTTTTTGTTTTCATTACTTTTGGATATCGGAATAAATCTGATCCGAACCGATATCCAATAGATATCCAAATATAACCGAAAATATAAGAAACAACTTTATAAAGATAGATGTATACGTAACTATATACGATATACATGAATCGTAGATATAGATATACACACCTAACTATATATAATATACACGAATCGTAGATATACTCATATATTTACATTATTGTTTACTTTGGTTTTTATTTTTTTTTTTATCATTGACACGGTCTTATGTCTCACTTTGGATGTTAGTTCGTCGCACTTTTATGTATTGGTATAACTTTATGTTAGTTTGAACCCCTGTAAAAAAAATCGGCCGATTTGACCGATTTCACGCCGTTTAATCGCTATGCAGCAAGGAGCCGCCGCGATTATACTCAATTCGGATCAGAAATCGGATCCAAAAAAAAAATTATTTTTTAGTTGATTTTCCACTTAAATATGATGTTAAGGGTGGAGATCTACTATTTCTATATTATAATCAGATGAAAATATGATGAAATCTGTAAAAAATGAATCAAAAAAGCTGGCTGCCATAGATTAGGTTTTTCAAGTATCTGAATCGTATGTGGAGTGGAGTGGAGAAGATGACTAGAAAATTACCATTTTGCCCCTTGCTAATAAAAACGAAAAAAATGGACAAAACGCATACATAGGGATCCAAACCGATACCATTAGGGACTCTTAGCAAACCTTCAACCAACTGAGCCATCAAATATTTCGATTATATCCCAGTAAAACATTTTATATAACCGTAAACATTAGATATTTTATTATTTATTATAAATAATAATAAAATCCGTAAAACTAGTCCCCGATTAATCCTCGATTTAAACCCGATTTTCCGATTAATCGCTAGGCCCTCCCTCACCGCCCGACTAACGCCTAGCGATTTTTAAAACAGGGTTTTGAACAATAAATTTGTTATTTGTTTTATTTCTATTTTTTCACATACTCGTTTAGTATGGTTTTTTGGATACAATCGGATTAAAAATTATCCGAATAAAACCTTATCCAACAAAATTTAGTTTAATTTTGGTTATGGACAATATATCCGAACCAATCCGAAATTTGAATTATCCGAACCGAAACCGATCTGAATTTTTCAAATATCCGAATGGATGTTAGAGCCAATATCCAAAAAATCCGGAATCCAAAATATCCGGACCGAATCTGATCCGATATCCGAACGTTCATGCCTAAAATTATAATTATTACATAAAATAAAATAAATTAACATAATCAATACAATAATTCACGCATATGTGCAATACAATAAGTTGTTTTGTTTGTAAACAACTTTCCCTCAAATTGGCTCATTTGAGCTGATTCTTTTGTTGACAAAAAAAAAGAAAAAAAAAAAATTCGCGCATATGCGCGGGATATTAACTAGTTTATAATTATGTGAGATGACTGAAATTGAAACCATATTTAGAAGAAAATCTTATTCAACAAAATTGTAGTCATAAGTATTAAATTTTTTATCTTTTCTAAAAGTGAAAGCAAAGTACCATAGTAGTAGTTCTTCTTCATCTATAAATTCACAGTACTGGCTGTGCCGCATTTTTCTAATTAACTGTATCAAACCAGGATTCTGAGTGTCATTTCAATGGAGTCTGCCTTGTCAGCTTTCAAGGTACAAACAAACAGATCTTTTTTTGCTTAATCTAATAACTAAATACGTAGTTCACCACTAATCATCAATCTTTGTCTAACACACATCTTTTAAACTGATTTTATAAAACAAGTCAAAGGACTGAAACTGTTCTTAAGTCTTAACATATATTTGTGTGTTTTTAGCTCTCTCTCCTTAGGTTCGCATTTTTATACGATAAACAAAGCAACAACAACATTATGTATCTGTTTCTGTATGTGTGAAACATAGTTTTGGAGGAGACTCGTTTTAATAAGATACCCTTGTGACGTTTATTGCAGAGACCAGCTAATGGGGTTGGAGCAAACAATGAATTACCATTGAGAGAGATGCATCAAGAGAGGAAGAAGACAAAGAGGACATCTCGTGGTAAAGGACTCTGGACAGAGTCACAAGATCTCAAACTCATAGAGCTCGTGGAAGCTTACGGTCTTGAGAGTTGGGATCTCATTGCAGAGAAGATGCAAACAAGAACAGGTAAAAACAAGTCTTTTTAATTTTGCCGGTACTCAGCATGAAAGTTTAATCTTTTTTTTTCTTGTTTTTGTGTGTTTAAAAGGTCAGGGTTGCAAAATGAGGTGGGTGAACGAGCTCGATCCAAAAGTTAACAGGACAGAATTCACTAAGGCGGAAGAAGAATTAATGATAACAGCTCACAAATTATATGGCAACAAATGGTCGAAGATTGCTAAGCTCCTAAATAGAAGAACAGACAAGGCTGTGAGGAATCATTTGAACAGAAACGCCTACATTAGGAAAACACAACCTAACATAACATTTTTCACTGCCTCCCTGAATCCATATGCCTACATTGTTCCTGGTTTGTGTCTTCTTCAAACTAAACAATTTCATAGATTCCGTTTCAAACCTCCAATAGTGTTCTTTTATTTATTTATAGTGTGGTTTACAGGTAATGGAAGTTATCAAGGTATCGGGATCAATAACTACAGCTGTAATATGCGAAATGAGGAAGCTACTAACCTCTATGCTCACGATCTGAATAATCATTCTCGCATGCCAGTGCAACTCTCAGGTCATCACCATCACTTCCCTACCTTTCCTGCTGCAGGTTCCTCGGCACTATTCACACCGCATGTCTCCATCTCCCAACCATCATCATCACCAGAAGCGGAGGATACAATGATCAGAAACCCCCCGAAATTTATTGATTTTCTCGGGGTAGGACATTCTTGAAGAAACAACTTTGTATATTGTAACCTTTAATCCTATGATGAGAACTCTATGAAACATCAACCTAACAAGGTTGCTGATCCAATTAAAACAAACCGAGTTTGTGGATAACAGAGCGTGGATAAAACATGTAACATCCCCGTTTTTAATTGGTAATTGGGCTGGTTTATTTTCTTTTTAGCCCATTAAGGCCCAATAACTTGCAAACAACGAGGTTTTATGTTTGACATGTATGTGTGTGTATGAACGTATCGCCGTCTTCGTTGAACGAGAGGAGAGTTTGTGAACCCTAAGAGCAGACGAGCATTTCGAGACTTGAGTCTCTTGTTGTTGATGTTTATGCCATTCGTTCGAAGCAAAAGAGATGGTTACGTTGTTGTGGTTGTTTGTGTGGTGAGTATCGTGGAGGAGAAGCGTACCGTACAGACTGTGGTTCTCGCTGGTCACCGTTGATCACCACCAGTTGGTAATTTGCCACCGTGTTTCATCGGATATGTCAGCCGCTGTCACCGGAGTAGTCGCAGTCATCGTCGAGACCGTTAAGGGTAAGGAAGCCCTAGATTTATTTTGTAACTTGCGGGATAAGATTCTGATATTATCTTGATGGATTGTTGCTTTGTTGTTGTTTAATTGTTGAGTCATGAGGACGTAACGACTGTGGGCTGAACCGTCTTGTGGAGCCACCGAGCAGGTCCGCCGAGAAAGGTAACGGTGAAGCCGTAGTCTCGTGTTTGTGTCGTGTTGCTTTGTTGATTAGTGAACCGACACTTAATTATTATGAACGAACGAATTGGTTTGTGGTGTTTGTGGTCACGGGTATTAAACGGTGGTGTCGATTGTTAGTGTTTTAAACTCAGTCTATGGTTGTGGCCTTGTGGGGAGTTGGGGTTATTGAACCGGAAGAGAAACATGGTCACATGAACTGATTTGCGGTCCTGGGTATTATTACGTCCTTGCATGCATGGTGTAAGAGCATGTTTATAGGTGGGTTTGAGTAAGGGGAGTTCTTAAATTTTTTATGAATTAATTGTGTACTGTTTGGAATATAATAACTCATGATCTCTTAGATAAAATTATCTCATTTATTGGTAGATTCTAATTTTAGGTATCTTATTTTTGAAAATATTGTTTTTTGAAATTTAAAAATTTTAAATAGAATGGAAGTAGTATAAATGTGTAAACATTTAAGATTTTATAAAAATAGGAAAATATTGCATTCAATAGAAATATCATACTGTGAAGACTAGAAAGCTCTCCATTTTGTTCATATTGGCCTATATATAGGCTTTGTTCTCAATATGATATCAACAAAAAAATTTCTAAAACATATTGAGAGTGACTCTTTGGTTCCTATCTGTGTAAAGAGGAGGAAGCAGGAACATATTTGCCAACATAACCAAAACCAACAACGAAGAAGGCTAATGACTGAAAATAGAAGGTACACATTAGAAGTAGATACAAATACACACATAGTCATAGTCAAGCAGAACATTACCAGTTCTTAAACCATAGAGTCCATACAACAAGCAGGTGGTACCAAACCACAACTTTCCAACGAGAAGGGCGTAGACGTTAGCAACGAGAAGGGCGTAGACGTTAGCAACAAAGCCCTTACATAAAAATTCTTCCTTTTCTATCTGCAAATTGCAATTTCTAGTGCAGAAAAATCTCATTTGGCCAAAGTGCTTAAAGAGCAAAAGTGTTTTCCCTTCCAGAGAGAGAGATCATGTAAAGTCTTAGTCTTTGTTCTGAGAAACACCAATGAGTTTGAGAAACTTTTATCTTCTTTCATATCATGTGAAGAAGCTCTGCTTGAGGGAATGATCCATTCGACGGCACATCAAGAAGAAGATCTTGATCAGAAATATCATTATCTTCATAGCTAAACACTAGAGATCCACCACAGCTCATAGGGTTGAAGGAAGAGGCACTATTCTCTAAAATCTCTTCAGTTTTGATGTGGTTTGATCTAATCTTCATCACTTCTTTGGGGCTTCTCATCACAACCCTTGTCTCTGAAGGATACAAAACCTCAATATAATCAGAAACAGACAGATTTTATCGCAAAAACTTATGGATTGACTCAAGAATCTTAATTGACCTGAGAAGTTTTGGTTTAAGCTTTCACAAGGTCTTTCAATGGTTACAAGACTATTATTATTTGATGGACTCAGGTTTGAGACCCTTGATGGTGTAGTGACAGATTCTTCAGTCTATTTTCTCTGTTCCTGAAGCAAAAAGATTAAGTGAACAAGTCCAAAAGTATAGAAACTATTTGTTTCAAGAAAAGAGTATATGTTGAAAACCTTGAGCATGTAATAGCTTTCCAACAAATGGGATTTGTTAGGATGAGATAATGCAAGCTTTGCAAGTGTCTTGATGTCTTCAAGTTTTGATCCAGATGAAGAATATGTCTCAAAAACACCATCTGCTACAAGTTGCTGAAACAAGGAGAAGTTCTCTTTGAATTGAGAACTCTCAAACATGCTTTTGAGGCTGGCAAAGGAGAAAACAGGAAGCATAAGAACTCGAGTAAGCCACTGAAATCTGTAAAATACTGAAGTTTCATTGAGTTAAATTACCTATCAGGACGATCAACAAAGTCAACTTGAGGAAGTAATTTCATTAGTTTTTTCTGTTCTTCCTCGGTGAATTTTTCTATGAACTCATCGAAGTTGAAAACATCCTGCAGAGACATGTTCCCAAGTCAACTTAAGGCAAACAATTGATTTTTGAAGAAACACAGTTGTTGGGATGCAAATGAAGTTACCTTTAAATATATGTTACAGAGTAGTAAACTATGTCTTCCTAAGACCTGAGATTTGCTCCTGCAACAAAAAAACGTCGTTTATGCTTACTGAAATCAGAATCTCCAAAAGCAACCTTCGATCTTTATTGTCTTCCACAAGTTATTTACCTCTTCAGTTGCTCATGCTTTATTGCTTTGCCACCAAACTTAGCAGAATGAACTGATGAGGACTTGCTTCTCTCAACTAAGAATGAGCTAGCTTCAGATTCCTCTTCTCGAGCACCCGAACTGTGAGGATCTCTCATAAGAACACTCCCATGTCCTAACAACATTGGTGTTTCATTCTCAAAAAGTAAATCACATTCTGAAGAACCAGAGAGACAAGAAGACTGCTGTTCTTGTAGAATGGTATAAAGATCCTTTGTGAGCTTTTCAACAGAAGAAGCAGCCTTTGGACGGCCCACACCTGTCCTCCGCTTACAAGGAAAAGTCGTTTCCCATGCATTAGATTGTGCACAACTCTTAGAGTTTGATACAACCGATCCTGAACTCGATCTATTACTAGCATCTTCGTCCAGAGCCTTCATCTTGAAACCGATACTGAATTCCAAGTTTTCACCAGATTTGAACAATCTCGACAACATTCTCCTCGATTCAAAACCCTCCGATTAGCCTCCGCCGATTCAATCTCCGTCGCACCTCCTCCGACCTGATTGTCCTCTGATTCCATCTCCTTTGATTTCATCTTCTTCCATTGTCAATTCGACTTCGATCCAGAGAAAGAGACAGAGAGATGGAGAGGAAGAAAAAAATAATGAGTCGATATTTTGTTTTAGCCAACAAATAAGTGACACGTACAGTCTCTTAGATCACAAATGTGTATACTATATAAGGGGAGTTCTTACATTTTTTCTTTTCTTTTGATTTATTTTTTTGGTAACAAAACACTAAGAGCCCGGGTATGAACCCCTGATAAACAAGGTCTAAATAAATTATTAGAATTGGTTTAGTTAACTATTAAATCATTCTAAATAATTTGATTGGTGGAATACCAAATCAGTTAACCGAGATTTGGAGTTATTGTTTCAGTGGATTAGATCATGGAAATGGATTTCGTATATTATTGGGAAATAATATTTGACCAGCAACTCTTGCAGATTGAGAGTTTTTGTTGAAGTGGGTTCCATTGGTGTTTGTTCTAACTGGAGGATTCGATTCGTGTGGCTAAGGTGAGGACTATTTGGTATTTTCTACATATTCAGATATGTTTGGATAGTTGCTTAGTCTAAGGTTAAGCTGAGTATACCTACGAGTTGCACATATTATAAGTAACTGTATTTGTTTGTTGAGGTATTAATGTTTATAAGTATATAAATATATATATTTTTATAAAGTATAAGAAAGTGAGTTAGTATTTTAGAGTTAGATATTGAATTAAAATGGATATTTTATTCATATTTTATGTGTGATGATTGATCATGGCGTGATTGCATGTATGCGTGTTTTGTTGTGGTAAAATAAGTGCTTGTGTGAGGTGATAGGTTCCAAGGGCACGTAGATGCGGGTGAGCCGCAGAGACTCCTGCAAGGAATATTCCTTGTAGTTGTGTGGTGGTCTACGGGCGCGGAATGCTGGTAAATCAGGATGGCTGACGAGCCGACGTGTGTGCAATGCTAGGAACAAGTGCAAGAGGCACTTGGGGTCCGTAAGCATGAGCACGAGTGATTGATGTTAGGACGAAGTGCAAGAGGCATGGAGGTTCCGTAAGCATGGTGCATGAAGAAGTGCGAAAGCATGAGGGATCTGATAATGCACGAGGATAGTGTCTGTTGGCACGTTGTATCCGACCCGTCTTTAGGGCGGTTATGGGACGTAGTTCCATTTGTATGATGTATGCGTATGTTTGTGTGTCACAGGATTTAGGACACAATGATTGCTGCTTGTCTTAGGTTTAAACTTTGGGATTGTCTAAGCGTATTTGGGTGTGGAGACTTCTGGAGCCCTAAGGCTTTCTCTGACTGAGTAATTATCAATTACTCACCCCTCTCTTTTTGCAGGTTGGTTAAGTGAAGTGTTAATTTTGCATTGCTAGCTGGTGATTTTGCATTTAAAGAATGTTCGGGTCGGGTCAGGAAGTCAACCTGTTGACCAGTTCCGGTTACCGTATTCAGGTATTACAAAACAAACCGTTCTCACGCAGCTGATCCCAAAGCCATAACAGAGCGTGGATAAGGCTGAACATTTGGAACATTTATCTCTATTGCAAATCAAACTCACAAAAACACTACTTTCCATCAACAACCACAGTTCCTCCACCACTAAATCTCTTGATAACCGTAATCCCATCTTTCACAACAGATCCAAGCTCAAGAAGTTCACAAGGCTTCCTTATGTAAAAGCAAACATAAGGATAGGTTGATGGAGACGGGGATGTCTACGAGTGTTCGTATGTGGCTAAGGGGGAAGAACCTTTGATCTCTCATCTTATCGAACACAAAGCCGAAGAAGCTGGAGACTACGTTCTGTTACTCAACACATACTCTCAGGTTGGGAAATGGGAGAGAGTGACTGAGTTGAGGTCGTTGATGAAGGAGAAAAAAATCCAGACCAAACCAGGATGCAACGCGATCGAGCTACAAGGAACCGTTCATGAGTTTATAGTAGACGATGTTTCGCATCCGCGCAAGGAAGAAATATATAAAAAGCTTGCGGAAATCAATCAGCAGCTGAAGATTGCGGGTTACGTGGCGGAGATCACATCGGAACTGCACAATCTTGATTCAGAAGAAGCAAAGGGATACGCTTTGACATACCATAGCGAGAAGCTAGCTATTGCCTTTGGAATCCTGATGACTCCACCAGGAACAACTATTAGAGTGACTAAGAATCTTAGAACTTGTGTAGATTGCCATAATTTTGCAAAGTTTGTATCTGACGTTTATGATCTTGTCGTGATTGTTAGAGACCGTTCCCGATTCATCATTTTAAAAGCGGTTCTTGCTCTTGTAATGGATTTTGGTGATGATTCAAAAGGTTTGCTTCAATGTCATGTCTCAGATCTTCAGGCTTAATACATTCTTTATGTTATGAAACAAGCTCTTAACTTATATGTTGATTGCAATAAATGTCACAGTGTTTGTATGGTGATAAACATGTTGTATGGTGATGATGAGAGCATGAAGACTTTCTGATGCTACAAGGATGGGCTGTAGAATTCCAGAAGATGATCACGCACTTGGAGGATTCACAGAGATGAGATGACGTGGCAATACTTTTGAAGATTCGTTAATTGGAGTACAAGATATTATCGTACCAACTAGAAGATTTAGACTTATCTTTATTTAGGAAAGTAGGTCATAGGTGATTCCTGTATATTGTGACGTCAAGGCAAACATATTGTTTAGCTGTTCTAGAGAGATTAGAGAAGACTTGAAAGTATAAAAAGCTTTGAGAGTTCTTGTGATTTGTGAGGGATTAAGAATTGGTCAGTGACAAGTCTTGTAGACTGTGTGTAAAGCTGATTAAACACATCTTGTAAGGTGGTTTAAGTGATTCTTAATATTAGAACAAGTTTTGTTCCTTACAGGCTATATCTTGTTTTTACACTTGGTATCAGAGTAGCCAACCGACGAGAGATACATACTCGACACAGGTGGAGATCTTGAGACAAAGATGGAGTCAGGTAATGAACTGGTGATACATCAGAAGCCTGTCATGCTGGATGATAGAGGCTATGGTCGCTGGAAGGTGCGTATGGTTCAGTTGATCCGAAATCTAGGTGAGGATGCTTGGACGGCTGTGGAAGAAGGATGGGAACCTCCCTATGAGAAAACGAAGCTGGTGACAAGATCACTAAACCGAAGGCACGTTGGACAGTAGAAGAGAAGAACTTGTCTAAATACAATGCTAGGGCACTCAATGCAATATTTGGAGCTGTTGACGATGATGAGTTTAAGCTTCTTCAGGGATGTGAGTCAGCAAAAGAAGCTTGGGACATTCTGCAAAAGTCTCATGAAGGGAATTCGAGTGTTAAAAGAACAAGATTGGATCAGCTTGCTTCTCAATTTGAAGTCTTAAGGATGGATCTAGATGAGACAATCTCTCAATTCAGTGCTAAAATGAGCTCTATCGCCAATGAAGCTAAGAATCTTGGTAAAACCTACAAGGATACCAAGTTGGTTGATATATCATGGTTTTTAGGTGTTTTTAGCCATGATATAAGTCTTAATTATAGAGTCTTTTTGGTGTTTTAGAGTCTTTTTGAGTATTTATAGGATTTAGCATGGATGGGAGCATAATGGAGCTAAATTGGAGGATTTGGAGCTTAATCAAGCATTGAGGCAGTTGGGAGACAAAATTTAGAGAGTGCATCGATCGACACAGTATGTGCATCGATCGATGCTAGGCCAAAGTCAGAATTGGAAGTTTTCCCACAAGTTTTGAAGATTTACAAATCGGCCCCAAAGTCTTCCATATTTGCATCATTGGTCCCTAGACGTGTTTAGCAATATAAATAGGATTTTTATAGTCATTGTTTAGACCTAAGCTTTATTTTTCCCTGCAACTTTTGAGAGCAAAACCCTGAGAGATTTTTTGAGAGTTTTTGGAGAGAAGAATCAAGACTCCTTCAGAGAAGATTCATAACTCTTTTATTTCTTCTTTAATCTCTTTCTTAATGCAATTTATTCAGAAGATTTTTTTGTGTTTCATTGATTATGTCTGAGTAGATCTGCTTGTTAGGTTTAGGGTTTCTCATTAGGGATTTCATGGATTATTAGATCTGTTATTATTTAGGATTCATTATCTTTTTTGTTCTTCATTATAGGTTGTTCTTAATGCTAGATCTTTGATTAGTCATCTGGATTTAGATCTTAGGATTATTAATTGATATGAGAATATAATTGATTTTCCTGACAAAAACCTTTGGTGAGCAAAATTATTTCTTGCAAAGAGATTTGATTTAATAATTTTGTGAACTTATCTAACCTGATTTTAAAGCTGATTTATTACCTAGAATTTTGCAAAGAGATTTGGATTTTCTGGTTTTAAATTTAGATAATATTTAGGATTTGGAAAGAGATTTGGATGTCCAAGAGTTAGGACAACTAGAGCGTGACAACACAAAAGCAGCCAAATCAGCGAAGATGGCCAACATAATCATATTGAGACCTGATGAGGCTGGGGTTTTGAAGGATCAAGAGGGTAATGTGCGCAACGAGCAAGGCCAGAAACTTGATGCTGAAGGACGGGTTATTCAGGAAGAACTCGTCGTGGCCGATGGGAATGCAGATGGCATCGATCAACGCAACGATGGCATCGATCGACGCAACCAGGAAGGCATCGATCGGCACAATGCTGGTGTCGATCGATGCAATGCCAGAGCCGATGCGGAGAATGTTCAGAGGCGACGGTACAACAATGGAGAGCTTGTCAAGACTCTTGCGGACTTCAACAGACCAGACTAGTTCTATGAGAACCGCTCCGCAATTGTCCCTCCTCCATTCCCAAGGAATGACTTTGAGCTGAAGCCTGCCTACTTCGCTCTTGTTGGACAAAGGCCATTTCAGAACCTTCCAAATGAGAAGCCTCTAGACCACATAGAGCACTTTGAGGACATAGTTACAAGTATCAAGGCCAATGGAGTCACAGAGGACTATCTCTACTGCAAGCTTTTCCCATACTCTCTTGCTGGGGAAGCTTCTCATTGGCTAAGGCAGCTGAAACCAGGATCTCTGACAACATGGCATGACATCAAGGTGGCGTTTTTGAATTACTTCTATGATGATGCGAAGTCTGATGAGCTGAGGATCAAGCTCTCCACCTTTAGACAAGGACCAACTGAATCTTACAAAGCTGCTTGGGTAAGATTCAAAGCATACCAGAGGGACTGTCCACATCATGGGTTCTCCGAGGTGCAGTTGATCAATATCTTCTTCAGCGGGATTGATTGGAGGTATCAGATGGCTTTGGATGCTGCTAGTGATGGGAACTTCAAGACAAGGTACCCAGATGATGTTGAGAAGTTGATAGAAAGGCTAGCATCAAGCAATAGTACCAAGAATGCAGACTTAGAGCGGAAAAGAGCACATGAAGGCAATGGTTCAACTCAGTTTGCTACAGTGAATGCTAAGTTGGATACAGTGCATAACCTTCTTGTTGGAAAGAAGTCAGTCCATTTTGCTGAAGATGTTGAGATTTTTGAGCCCAAGCCAGAGACTACAGAAGAAGATGTCAATTTTGTGTATGGAGCTGGATATCAGACACAAAAATTTGGCAACCAGCAGGGCAGCAGACCTTACAATGGGAACTCTTCAAGCTACACTCCTAAGCCGGATTACCAGAAGCAACAACAGAACACCGGCTTTACAAGGACCTATGGTAATTCTTCTTATCAGTTTCCACCTCCACCGACTTCTAAAAGTCAAATGGAGGCCATGCTTGATCAGATTCTTCAAGGACAAGAGCAGTTGACAGTGACATTCAATGGGAAGATTGATAATGTCTACAATGAACTGACTGGGAAGTTTGATGCATTAAATACTCATGTCAAGAAGCTACAAAATCAAGTTATTCAGACTGCTGGGTCTGTTAAAAGACAAGAGGAACTTCTTTCTAGAAGAACAGAGATGGATCCAAGGCATGCTTGCAATGCAATTCTGGTGAATGAAGGAGAAAACCACCATACGACGAAGGTAGAACCAGCATCGATCGACGCCATCACAATGCATCGATCGATGCAGTCACCATTTATCGAGCCGAACTCAGTCCAGAATGAGAGCATCGATCGATGCTACATCAGTATCGATCGACACCCCCCACAGATAGCTACGGTTTCTGTTCCAGTCCAACCATCCGATTCACAACAAGCCTACAAGCCTACAAGCCTAAGTTCCTTTCCCTAAGCCTAGGAGGTCTAAGCAGGAGCTTGAGGAAGCTAGATGCAAAGCTATGATGGATAAGGTGATGATAGAGATACCTTTGATTGATGCTGTCAAGTTTTCTCCTAGTATTAAGAGATATGTGAAGAGGATGGTCACCAATGGTTTGAGTCCTGAGGAAGGAGCACTGCTTACAAAGGATGTCAGCTCAATTCAGTTGAAGCAGCCTCCAAAGAGCAAGAAGGATAAGAAGCAGGAGGTGGTTGTCTCTAAGGAAGTAAGTGCAGTGATTCAGAGTAGGATTGTAGAGAAGTTACCAGATCCTGGAAGTTTTGTGTTGGATTGCTCTATCTCCACAGGAAGGTTTCCTCATTCACTCTGTGATCTTGGTTCTAGTATTAACCTGATGCCACATTCTGTTGCTGTGAGACTTGGGATGACAGATTTCAAGCCAACTAAGATCTCTCTTATCTTAGCTGATCGATCCCGCAGAATTCCTGAAAGTGTCTTAGAGGATATTCCAATCAGGATTGGAAATTGCATGATTCCCACTGACTTTGTGGTGCTGAAATATGACCAAGAGCCTAATGATCCTCTCATCTTAGGACGCTCTTTCTTGGCTACAGCTGGTGCCATCATTGATGTTAAGCAGGGACACATATCTCTGAATGTAGGAGATTTGGTTATGAACTTTGAGATGGACAAGCTGAGAAGAGCTCCCACCATTGATGGTCAGACATTTTCTGTGGAGATTGCTTCTGATGATGATCCACTCATAAAGTTTCC
The DNA here is from genome assembly GCA_023657505.1 of Camelina hispida. Taxonomy (NCBI): domain Eukaryota; kingdom Viridiplantae; phylum Streptophyta; class Magnoliopsida; order Brassicales; family Brassicaceae; genus Camelina; species Camelina hispida. Next base: position 37,018,397 of record CP094635.1, read on the forward strand.
TGAAGACATTAATGCTTGGTATGTCAAGGAGTTGGAGACTGTTGAGAAAGTGAGCAAACAAGTTGTTAAGCTTGAAGATTGGAGTGGAGATCATCTAATCAGTACTAGAGATCATGATGAGGTTCTGATGCATGAAAAGTCGCTGGTAGATGACGTTTTTGTGCTGGAAACACGGATTTTAGAGGAAAGCTGTAGAATCATTGAAGAAACACGTGTTGCAGGCCAAGCATCGATCGATGCAGCTGTTGCATCGATCGACACTCCTTCCAGAGACGGCTCAGACTTGTCCAAAATCGAAGATTCTCGTGTTGGATCCTTAACTGCAAGTCCTAGGCCAGTTGTAAAGCTCAAATCTCACCATTCCACAGTCCATAACCCACAGGTAAGGCCAAGGTATGAATCTCCTTCTTCCAAACTTTCTCCATTCATTAATAAGAATTCGAAAGGCACAAAAACTGTTGTGCAGTTAACCAAGCCACGAGATTATAGTAGAGCGCTTGCTTCTTCTGTTGATGATTTTGCAGGACATAAAAGGAAGCCACCCGTACCTAAGTCCCGCCTTGGTCCTGTTCCTCATGTCCCTTGTAGACCTCATTCATCTGCTGTATACACACCACCTTGGAGGAAGAGGACATCGTCTCAGAAGTATTCATTGCCATGTTCCAATCCACCGAATGCCTGAGATCCGACACAGTCACTGGGGACAGTGTTGTTTAAGTCTGGGGGAGGCAGTTACTAACTACGTTTTTGTTTTTGAAAAAAATAAAAAAAATGGTTTTATTGAGTCAAAATTTTGTTGGGAACTATGATTTTTCTTTTTAGTGTATTGTCTTGGTTGATTAATGCTATAGATTGAATCCACAAATCTGACTAATGAAAATTCCAATGGCTGACCCGTGAACCAGAAACATCCAAATTTCCAACAGAATCCATAAAAGCTTGAGGTAATTTTTGTACTTTTATTTTTACCTCATTAAGGAGATTGATTTTCATAGAGCTTGACTCCTTGTTCATACCTGAAAAGTAAGACTTCAGAAATAAAATGGTACTCCTCTCCCTTATTTAAGTTAAGAAAAATCCTGAGAGCTTTGTTTAAAAAAAAAAAAAAAAGATGAGATGATTTTGATCAGTTTAGAGAGGTAGGTAAATTACCTGTGACCTCATTATTCTACTCTTAAGTCAAATGATCATACAAATCTTGGAAGCCAGGGGTAGGTAAATTACCGATGACCCCATTATTCACCTACAACTTTGAGAGAAAAAAAAAAAAAGAAAACAAAGCAAAGCTCTAAGGAAGATTAAAAATAATAAGTCTGGGGGAGAGAAAGAGTACCACATGTGTTTAAAAGATATGTCTTGCTTGTTATGGTATTGTACGGGAATGAGTCTAGAAGGTTCTTGATATTGATCAAATTGATGAGACTCACCGATGAAAGCTTAATGGAGGAAGTAGTGGAATTTAGATTGAATTTGGGATGCTATGAAAGTCAACGGAGAAATACATGGTGGTTCGATTTGGATTTATCTGCTAAGCATGTGGATTAAGGTTTGGATATCATAGCATTACTTTAAAAAGAAAATGAGTTTCTGCGTTTTCAAACCTCTTTCTATGAAGTTTATGTTTTGCTTGAGGGCAAGCAAAGGCTAAGTCTGGGGGAGTTGATATATCATGGTTTTTAGGTTTTTTTAGCCATGATATAAGTCTTAATTATAGAGTCTTTTTGGTTTTTTAGAGTCTTTTTGAGTATTTATAGGATTTAGCATGGATGGGAGCATAATGGAGCTAAATTGGAGGATTTGGAGCTTAATCAAGCATTGAGCCAGTTGGGAGACGAAATTTAGAGAGTGCATCGATCGACACAGTATGTGCATCGATCGATGCTAGGCCAAAGTTAGAATTGGAAGTTTTCCCACAAGTTTTGAAGATTTACAAATCGGCCCCAAAGTCTTCTATATTTGCATCATTGGTCCCTAGACGTGTTTAGGAATATAAATAGGATTTTTATGGTCATTGTTTAGACCTAAGCTTTATTTTTCCCTGCAACTTTTGAGAGCAAAACCCTGAGAGATTTTTAGAGAGTTTTTGGAGAGAAGAATCAAGACTCCTTCAGAGAAGATTCAGAACTCCTTTATTTCTTCATTAATCTCTTTCTTAATGCAATTTATTTAGAAGATTTTTTTGTGTTTCATTGATTATGTCTGAGTAGATCTGCTTGTTAGGTTTAGGGTTTCTCATTAGGGATTTCATGGATTATTAGATCTGTTATTATTTAGGATTCATTATCTTTCTTGTTCTTCATCATAGGTTGTTCTTAATGCTAGATCTTTGATTAGTCATCTGGATTTAGATCTTAGGATTATTAATTGATATGAGAATATAATTGATTTTCCTGACAAAAACCTTTGGTGAGCAAAATTATTTCTTGCAAAGAGATTTGATTTAATAATTTTGTGAACTTATCTAACCTGATTTTAAAGCTGATTTATTACCTAGAATTTTGCAAAGAGATTTGGATTTTCTGGTTTTAAATTTAGATAATATTTGCAGTGAGAACTGATTTATTTTATAATTGTGTTTAGAGTTCAAGAACGGTGCTTAATTGTTGAATCCTGTTTGTTTAATTAATTGATCTGATTTTCCATGATTTCCTAGAGAATTTCCCTAGGCCTAGCGTTTATTCCATCTGAATTTACATCTCTTTTATTTTCTGTTTTATTTTGCAATTTAATTAAAATATTTCTGTTTAGCATAATTAAAAGATTATTAAATCTATTGTGTGAATCTAGAGTTCTTGTGGATTCGATCCCTAAGTATTACAATTGACCTCTTAATTTGAGAGAGTAGCTCTAGGGTAAATTTGAGCATATCATTGGTTAAAAAATTAATTAGGTGTCTCCCATCTAAGTATGCAACACACAAAACTGTCATGAAAGTCTCTGGAAACACGAACACTTTGAAATTTGAAGATCTGGTTGGTATGTTAAAGTCAGAAGAGATGGAGGTTGCTGAAGAACAGAGGATTCATGGCAAAGGAATTGCTTTCAAGGTTGATGACACAAACGACCAGCTGAAAGAAATTAAAGAGAACATGTCCTTGATGGCCATGAACTTTGGGAAAGCTTTAAAGCGAGTGGAGAAAGGTCAAGGAAGAGAGTCTTCTCGCTGGAACATAAATGACGGTGAAAAATCTGGAAATTGTTTTAATAGGACTGAGAAGGAGAAGGCTGATCACAGAAAAGAAGTTCAATGTCATGAGTGTAGTGGGTTCGGCCATTATAAAACTGAATGTCTTTTGACAAAGAGGAAGGAGATGAAGTGCTTTGAGTGTAAAGGTTTTGGAGATTTAAAGACAGAATGTCCAAATTTACAAAAGGCTAAGAACATGTCATTTATTAGCTTCAGCGACTCAGAGTCTGATAGTGATGATGAAGAAGAAATGTTGAATCTGTTTGTCTTTAGTGTTAAGAGTGATGAGATACCTGCTGAGAGCTCAGATGATGATGAGGAAGATTCAATTACAAAATAGAGCGGTTCTCTATGACAATTGGGTACAGCTGTGTAATGAAAAGTTGCTACTTGTCAAAGAAAAATTGCAGTTGGAAGCCAAGGTCAATATGCTAGAAGAAGAATGCAAGTCTGAAGTTACAACTTGTAAGGAGCTACTTCCTGCTGAAAAGGAGTTGCTTGAGAATAAATTGAGAAATCTTCAAGAACTTTTTGGTTTGGAGAAGGAAAGAGCAACACGCCTTGAACGGGAGTTAAACGAGAATCATAAAAAAATCAGGATTTTGAACAATGGTGGGAAGAAGTTAGATGAGATCTTGTCAAAGGGAATTGTTGGATCCCAACATCATGATCCTAACCACTCATATAATCCTTGTTTTCTCTTGAAAGCAGTTTTCCATTCATCACCTTCTTTCATTCTGACTTGATGATAACCACTCCTTAGATCAATTTTAGAAAAGATAGTAGCTCCATTAAGCTCATCTAGCATGTCATCAAGCCTTGGAATGGGATGTCTATATTTGACAGTGATGTTGTTGATTGCTCTGCAGTCTACGCACATTCTCCAAGTTCCATCTTTCTTAGGCACTAGAAGAACCGGTACAGCACAAGGGCTTAGGCTTTCACGAATGTAACCCTTTGACATTAGATCACAAACTTGCTTTTCCAATTCTTTAGCTTCTTCGGGGTTTACGCGGTAGGCTGGTCTGTTAGGCAAAGGTGCTCCCGGAACTAGATCAATTTGATGTTTGATTCCTCTTATAGGCGGTAGTCCAGGTGGTATCTCCTCAGGAAAGACCTCTTTAAACCTTCCTAATAATTCAAGCACTTCGGTGGCAAGTCTTCCTCTTCTTGACCTGAAAACAAACCTTCCTTAAAGATCATTAGTAGCACCTTGTCCTGTGAATTAATTGATTTCAAAACAGTAGAAGGTGTTATGTAAAGATTTGTTTTGTTTGACTTAGCTCCTTTTGACATGGTTTGTTGCATTTCATGCACTTCTTGAGGGGTTAGTGGAGCTAGAGTAAGCTTCTTGTTGTTGTGTGAGAAGGTGTAGTAGTTGGTTTGAACATTTTGTAAAGTCTCCTTATCAAATTGCCATCGCCGTCCTAGAAGAAGGTGTCCAGCTTGCATAGGAACCACATCACACACAACTTGATCTGAATATTTGCCTATGGTGAATGGTATGGTGACTTGCTCAGAGATCCTTAGTTCAGCCTCATCATTGAGCCACTTAAGTCGATATGGATGGGGATGCTTTGTCTTTTGGAGACCTAGCTTATCAACCAAATACTTGCTGGCTACATTAGTACATGAACCACCATCAATGATTAAGCTACATACCTTGGAGTTTATAGAGCAGCGAGAGTGGAAGATATTTTCTCTTTGAATTGTTTCAGGATCAAAAAGAGTGCTAAGAGCCCTCCTTATGACTAGAAGCTCTCCCATCTCTGGATAGTCCACAATGTCCTCCTCAGATTCAACACGTTCTTCTTCCTCATCTTGTGATTCATACTCTCCATTGGCTTTAAGGATCATTACTCGCTGGTTTGGGCACTCCCTTGCATAGTGTCCTTTTCCCTGACATTTAAAACAAGTAATATCACGAGCTCTTTGGTTAGTAGGCTTACATTGCTCTGGTTTGGTTACTTTGATGTCTCAGGTGCAGCTCTTTTAAATCTCTGGTCCACATAAAGAGATTTTCCCTTGTCCAAAGGTTTCCGAGGTGGTGGTGTCCATGGAGTCTTACTGCGGTTAGTAGAAGCTGCCTTCCTCTTGATGTGTTGTTCAGCTTGGACTGCTAGGTGCAACAACTCTTCAAGATCATGATATGTTTGTCTTTCCACCTTTCTAGCAATCCGATCATGGAGACCATCTAGAAATTGCGCCATCAAGTTCTCCTCAGACTCTTCTACCTCCAATCTGTTTTTAAGAGATTCAAACTCTTCAAAGTATTCCTCAACAGATTTGCTTCCTTGTGAGAGCTTGCGGAACTTCTTTTGTAGCTCCCGGTGGTAATAAGCTGGGACATATATCTTTCTTAGCTGAAACCTCATATCATCCCAAGTAGTGATTGGTATATGTTTGTGCCTCCTCCTCTCAGATACATCTCTGTCCCACCAAGCTAAGGGTTTGTCGGTAAGTTGAGCAGCAGCTAGGGATACCTTTCTCTGTTCAAAATAGTTGTAGTAGCCAAAGAGCTCCATACGTCTTTCCCAGTCAATGGAAGCTTCAGGATTAACTTTTCCAGCAAATGTCGGCGGATTGAGCTTAAGATCATAGCCTCCTTCTCTTATGTTGCCTTCATCTCGTCCTCTACCTTGTTGGTAGTGTCTCCTTGGCCTTTGGTGTTGATTAAGATCTTGTTTTTTTTCCTCTGAATCAGACTGATCTCCATTATCAACCTCATGGTTTCCTCTTGGCAAGTTACGAACTGGTACTCTTGGTGCAGGTGGGGGTTGTTCAATTCGTGTCATGCGATCACCAAGCGTTTGGAGTTGGGTTTGAATATCTGCAAGCATCTCAGCCATGTTCACCTCTCTCATTGTTCTCCCATAGTTCAAAACGTTCCTGTAAAAAAAAAGAAAAAAAAAAGAAAAGAGATCAAGTGCACAGGAAGTCGAAAGCTCCAAATATGGAAAACTTCCAAAAACTGACAGATCTAGGATTTGGGAGGTTTTGGGCAATCAAATAAACAGATCTGAACGAATTTTTTTTTAAGGGTTTTCTTTTTAGAAGATGAACAGTCAACATAGAGCAAAACCACACGAAAATAACAGATCTAAAAGTGCAAAAACGAATTGAAACAAACACAAACTGAAACATACACAAACTGAAGCAAACTAAGGGAAACAAACTGAAACAAAAGGGATAGATAAAACCTGATTTGGAGCGTTTAGCTCTGATACCAGATGATATAGGAACCCATATGAGGGAACCCACGTGGATAGATGAAAATAGGCAAATGGTTGATAACACTTTTCTGCCTATTCAGTGGATGATAGATGGAACGCAGTGAAGAGATGGAGAATAGACAAATGGTTGAAAACATTGTTCTGTCTATTCGGTAGTAGTGAAAGATGAAAAGATAGATGGGTGAATTGAGGGACGCCACACAGATCTGTGAAAGGATCTATGATAAGTCAAATCTCAGTCTTCAAGGATTCACACACAAGAAGAAGGAGAAAAGGGTAGTTGCTTCTATCTCAGAAGAAAACCTAAGAAAACTCTCATTTTATTTCATAAAACTTGGAAGGTTACAATGCTGAGAAGGGACCTTATATAATGGTCCAACAGCGGGGGACCTTCTAGGGTCGAAATTTATTACAAATAAAAGGACTAAACTTGCAAAAACAATAGACTCAATTTTAGGACTTAAATAAATAAAAGACTCATAAAGACCCAATGGTCGATTCCTGCAAATAAGGAAAGGACGACCATTTATTATTTGAATTCAAACACTTACCTTGATAATAGCTCTCATGCACGCTCCAGCCCTTCATTGATTGCTTCAGAAATGATGAAAAGAACGGGTTCTTTAATTCCTTGTAGAACTGGCAAAAATGATGCTTGTGGAGTCTTCTCTTTGGAATCTTCTAGTTCAATGAGAGTAATCAAACTTGCAATGGACTTGTTGAATTGTTCCCTTAAGGTTCTTGCTCCCAGCCTTGTCATAGGTTTGTTTATCATTGTTGGCAGAATGGGTTCTTCAGGAAATGGTAGAACGTGTTCTTCGGGAAATGGAAGAATGGGTTCTTCCGGAAGTTTACTATTGATGTCCTCATCAGAGTGGTGTCCTCCTCATCATCGTGTGTGGAGACCTTTGCGGTTGCACTACAAGGGTGTTTGTGTGCTAAACATGAAGACAATGTGATCTTGTTGAGTATTGATGGTGAGTTGTTTCCATTTGTTTCACATTGCTCTTAATTTGCTTTCCATTGTCTTGTGCTGGCTGTGTCTCTTGTTCTTTGAGTTGATTCCATTGATGGCTTTTCCCTTGGCATTTTCGTGTGTTAATGTGGTTGCCAAATCCAAATGCCATTTTTGCTGGGCCTAATAATTTGCAATGGTTATGTGTGTTTAAGGCCATTGGGCCGTTGTTTTGCTAATGGGCCGTGTGTGTATTGAGACATTTAGGTTATCTCTCCTTGCGTTTATCCTCCCGCCGAAACCGTGTGTATTCTACAAACCCTATCAGTGCCATTGTTTCCGCCGCAACCGATCTCTTGCTCCGCTGTCAACCTTGGTTCTCCATGGCTTCTTTGTCGTCAACTCGTCGTATTCTGCCCTCTCGTGCTGCTGCTCCTTGTCGCACCTCATCTCATCGTCGTCCCAACACTCCCCAATTTCGAGATGCATCTCCTCCTCTGAATTTGTCCTCTAGTCTTCCTCCTCCATCGGATCCTATGGATCTTGGTGACAGTGAAGCTACAGGATCTGCTGATGAAGCTACCGCTGGATCTGATGGTGTTCCCTCAGCAGCTGCAGCGGATGATGTCTCTCTCTCGTTTCATGCTCGGTGTCTTGCCAATCATCTTCTTGTTAAAGACCATGATCGTTGTTTTGCACTTTTGGCACAACCGCAGCCCCGACCTCTTAATTTCCGTTTTGCTTCGGAGCTGGCTTCTCGTCCCTATCGTAAGTATGAAGGGAGGGTGTTTACTGCTCAAAAGGTACTTCCTCTTGGAGTTTCTTCGTTGCTTGGAGCTCAGCAATTGATTGAGTCTGCTGGCTTGCTTTCCACGGTGTGCAATGTGGAATCGTTTAACAATCAAGTGGTCTATGAGTTCTATGCTAATTTGGCTGACTTGACGATTCGATCCACCGGTCTTATGCAAGTCTATATCCGGGGTCAGTTATTTGAGTTCTCTCCATCTCTTATCAATCGCTTGTTTTTCATTGATGTTTCTGGTGTGGATCCCAACAAGCCTTTGATCTCTGTCGATGTTTCTAAGCATGCCCTTGCTGAGTTTTTGTCCGAAGGGTCTGTTCCGCGCTGGAAGTATTTGTCCACCAGTAGGTTTGGTCCATCCATGATCATGCTGCATAAGATCAATTGCTTTAACTGGTTTCCTACTGCCAATCAGAACACCCTGAATCCGGAGCGTTGTCAGCTCTTGTATATGGTTGCCAACAGGCATCCTTTCAACTTTGGTCAGTTTGTTTTTGATCATATCCGCTCCATTGCTGCACTTAAGGGTTGTGGCAATGCTCGCCTGCCTCATCCAAACTTGATTTACCAGCTTCTCTGTTTCCAACGTGTTGTTCCATTGTACTCTGGTGATACGTTCTCTGGTGATCCGGAGCAGTTTGCTCTTGATGCTAAAGAATTGCAGGCAACTTAAAACTCCGCTTGTTATTACACCTCGCATGCCGCTGGCTGATGATTTTTCTGATGTTGTTGAGCTTCTTCTGAAGCTGCAGGCTCGACTTATAGGTAAGTTCTTTCTTTCGCTCTTGGAGTGTTCTTAGTCTTCATTGATGTTTTTTTTATATGAATGGTGCACTCAAGCAGGGGGAGAGTATGATGATCCACGTGCAGACGACACTGATTCTGATGGGGAGGCTGCAACCGAATCTAATGCCAATGGTGATTCTGATGGGGAGGGTGCAACCGAATCTAATGGTGGTGACTCTGATGGTGATGCTAGTGAGGGGGAGGATTGACTAAGCATTTCGACAGTTTTATTTTTATCTTTGCAATGCTCATGCTGTTTGCTGTTGTGACTCTGGATGTCCTCATAGTTATCTAATGACATTGTTTATGATTCTGAACTTCGCTTATGATTCTGAACTTTGTATTTGAATGATCTGTTATGTTTGTCTGAGTGCTAACCCTTAACTATGATTGGCTCAATGCTAACTTTGTACTAACAGCTATCAGGATGATCACCTTTTTGCTTGAGATGTCACATTCAGATAAAAAAGGGGAGAATGAGAGCATGAAGACTTTCAGATGATACAAGAATGGGCTGTAGAATTCCAGAAGATGATTACGCACTTGGAGGAGTCACGGAGATGAGATGACGTGCCAATACTTTTGAAGATTCATTAATTGGAGTACAAGATATTATTATATCATCTAGAAGATTTAGACTTATCCTTATTTAGGAAAGTAGGTCATAGGTGATTCCTATATATTGTGATGTCAAGACAAACATATTGTTTGGTCGTTCTAGAGAGATTAGAGAAGACTTGAAAGTATAAAAAGCTTTGAGAGTTCTTGTGATTTGTGAGGGATTAAGAATTGGTCAGTGACAAGTTTTGTAGACTGTGTGTATAGCTGATTAAACACATCTTGTAAGATAGTTTAAGTGATTCTTAATATTAGAACAAGTTTTGTTCATTACTGGCTATATCTTTTTTTTACAGATGATGTGTATTACGCTTAATCTATTTGCTTTTTTTTTTTTGTCAAACATGTATTTGCTTATTTGTGCAAAGTTCTTGTCAAAAGCTTTTTATGAGAGAGCACGTGGTCTTACTTAATGCATCTGTCTTTTTCTGGAATGAAGCTCGGAACGTGAAAATGTTACAAGCTTCCTCTAACAAAATGATAATATTTACATATGTATATAGAATATAACGACCGTAAATCAAAACGAATGGTTAAAAATGTCGAATAGTGGTAAGTTTTCAAATAATCGATCATTTGGAGATTCTCGAAAATGAGTAACTATATATTTTTTTTTTGTGCAAACGAGTATATATCTCTTCAACATTAATTTTATAGAATATGATGAAGGAAACAAAACTAGCCAGTTAAAAACAGATTTTTTGGGATCACCCTACAAAAATAGTTGGAGACTTCTATATATATATGTGTACTTTACATGTAAAGTTTTCTACTACAGTATAACACAATAAAACGTTTTCTTTAAAAGAAAAAAAAAATACAATGTCATCATCCAAAATTGTCATAGTTTGTATCATCCTCGTTTCACTTGCTAATCTTCATGAATGTAGTAAGTCATTTGTATATAGTTTACATTTGGCCCATCATTTTTTTTTTGTGCCCATCATTAATCATCATTATTTTTTGTGCCCATCATTAATCATCACCAATATATATATATCATCCTCCATAGTATTTTTTAAATGTGTAATTTTTATCTTTATATATAGGTTTATTTAAAAGTGACAAGCCATTGACAAATCCGTTCACAGGAGAAAGGACAGGAAAACCACCATGCAAACCAGGGAAAAAAAACTATTTGGTCTGCACTCACAATGCAGCCATAGATAATATAGAAAATGTCAGAGACTGTTGGTTCCTTTGCCCAAAAAGCTAATTTGACCCAACACCTCCTTTTCAAGGATTTATAAAATTTGAAGACCATTTTATCCACCAATTTTTTCTTTAATATAAAAATAGTAAATAGTCATGTTACTACACTAAACAAAATTATACATACACCTTAGTATTGCTTCGTAACTTTTAAACTCTTTTATTTTCTCTATATTTTATGTTTGTATTATTTAAAAGTGAGCCTTGCTCCTGTAATGATTTTTTGGTGATAGATAAATTCATAAAAATCTGCTTCAGTGCCATGTAACTAAATCCTCAAACTGAAGCTAATACATTCTTTATTCTACAACAAGAAAATGTCTCGCCGATGCAAGAAATATGAAAAACAAAACAAAACTCGAAATGATCAGAAGACCAATGTTTTATCAGCTTCTTTGAAGAATGTTTTTTTTTTTCCAATGAAATCACAACAGATCTAGTTAGCAGCAGCAGCAGCTGGTTTGTTTGCAAATGCGACACCCTTCTCAATGCTAGCTTTCAGTTCTGGTTTAAGAGCTTCTAGTGCTTTCTGCTCGTACTCAGTCAATCCCTGAAGGTCTGACTCAACCACAGCTTCAAGTCCATTCTTCCCAAGCTTGATCCGTGATGCAAAGAAAGGAAGATCAGTAAGAGTCGACTCCACATACAAACACTCGTAGACATCCCCGTCTCCATCAAGAGCAGACATTCTCAATAAAGATCAGATTTTTATAAACCCCCAAAAAAATTAAAGAGCTTATTTTACCCTGAGAGTCCCATGACAATGGTAGGAGCATTGTGATAGGTTGATGGTGCCTGTAGCTTTCATGAGGAAGAAGATGAGACTGCAGAGAAAAGTGGCTAAGGGGGAAGAACCTTTGGAGTGTAGCAGAGAGTTCGAGAATAATCTAGTAGAAGCTTTGTTGTGTATTTACCAAAGCGTTGTTGTTTTATTAAACAACTAGATTTTAATCCACGGTACATCGCAAGTATATATTTTTATTATAATTTATATTTTATGTTGTATTTATTTGTTAAATATTGGATGTTTTGTAAATAGACGAATAACTAAAATTTTTGGCTGTTGTGCGGCTAAATGTTTATATTAATTTTTTAACCCGTAATACATTTTAGGAAAATTTTTTTGTTATATTTAGTTTGATTTTTTAGTGTTTGAGATTTGATTTTAATTATTATAACAAAAAATAAGGGATCTAAACACATAATAAGTAATTTATACGCTGTGATTAAGTCATATTTTTCCTAATGATTTAATTATTTTATACATTATTAGTTAAATCAACTCTATTTTATATGTCAAACATTTTTATATTAGTAGTGTTGACAAATAATAAAATGAGGATTTAACCTATGTTAGCACAAATTTAATAATATTTTATTAATTCTAACATGTCTTCTTTATAACTCATCTACTATATAACCACATTATATAATATTTTTTAAAAATTTAATTTTACAGATTCGTAATATTTTAAAATATATTAAGTTTATATATGTTAATTATAATATTTAAATAAATGTAATCGAAGTTCTTCTTACGGTAAGAATCAAAGCTCACAAGTTTTGGAAAACAAAATAGAAATCAAAATTTTTTTGTTTGCCAAGGATTAAGATATAGAATATATTCAAAACAAAAAAGAAAGTGTAGTTAAATATTTCATAGTTTATGTTTTCATATTGATTGCTGTTATTTTTTTAGTTGGAAAGAAAATCTGAAGTGATGTTATTTTTAGAAATTTTTTAGGGGTTGCCTTTGTAAATAAGATTTTAAATATGCAAAACTAAAAGGGTAGAACCCAAAATATACCTCAAAAAAAAAAAATATATATATATATATATATATATATAATATCTTGTGTGTATTAAACCTTGAAATCCCACCTAGGATTATGATTATCAAATGAAATAATAACAACGCCTCCCTTTTCTCTCTTTCTCTCTTCTCTTTTATTTCTAAACCTAATCCCCCTTTTCTTCTCTCCCACCTTAACCTTTCTCCGTGACGTTGGTTAGGCTCGTACCTAACATATGGTACCTCCATTGTTTGAGCTAAGTTGATCGATGGCTCCACAGAAACCAGCTGTCGAGTCGGAACTCGAATCCACCGCTTCGGAGACAACGGTTCAGCCACGTTCGCTTGTGCAACGCGTTGAGGAGCATGACAAAGCCCTCGACTACCTCAAGAAGATGGTGGAGAAGATTCTTCGCAACCAAGTCTTCGGGGTCATCAACGAGTCGCAAGCTCTTGGGTATTCGAGCCCAGTTACGGGGGAGCAACAACATGTCACAGTCTCACCGGCTATGGCTTCGGTAAGTGTTCAGCGTGAAGGGATATTACCGTTACTGGTGCGAGAGTCCCAGCTGCGTCCGACGGAACTACGCTACAACACACCGCCAACAGCTCCACAAGGGTCTTATTCCAGGTATTCTTCAGAAATTACTCGCCATTTGGAAGTACCATACTATGAAGGACTCAATCCAGACGATTGGTTGTTTCGAGTGGAGAAATGTTTTGAGCGTAACAACACACCAGAGTTTGAATGGATTGACCAAGCGGTGGATCACATGACCGGTCAAGCCATCACATGGTGGTGATGGATACATGGTCGGGTGAGGATTCACACTTGGAAGGATTTTTGTGAGAGATTCAAGAGTAGATTCGGTCCGGGGAGAGGCCAGTCGACCTTGGATCACCTGTTGACCATCACGCAACAGGGGAGTGTTGCGGAGTACATGGAACGTTTTGAAGAGTTGGCGTTGGAGTTACCGCATGTTTTAGATGATGTCCTCGAGTCCACTTTCCTCAAAGGATTGAAAAGGAGCATTCAAAATCAGGTAGTGCTTCTTCGTCCCCTGGATATGACGGAGTTGGTGGATGGTGCTCCCCTAGTAGAGTCGTAGGAGAATGAAAAGGTTAGTTATCAGGCCAAAATGGCTCAAAGTCACTCATATGGTGGACAGTCTAGTCAGGGATTTTCTCAGCACGGTGACTCTAAGAAGCCAGTGGAGTACTCGAAGGAGCCACAAAAGGTTATGGAGACGCACAATAGTAATCCTTGCCGTAACTGCAGGGAGAAGTGGGTGGCTGGAAATCGTTGAAAACAACATAAGTTGAAATGCATCGAAGTAGAGGAAGAGGAGGAACCTGAATTCTTTGAGGCAGAAGAGATAGCTGAGGAAACTGAGGAAGTGCAGGAGGTGGTAACAATGGGGGCCATGTCGGGCTTTACAGATGAACAGTCAATGCACCTAATGGGGACGATTGGTGGTAGACCTGTGGAGGTTCTCATTGACTCAGGGGCGACTAGAAAATTTATTTCGTAGACGCTAGTTAAGGAATTGGGTTTGCCTTTGGTTGGTAGTAAAGGGTTCGGAGTTCGTGTTGTTGGAGGCCGGATTATGAAAGGTAAAGGCTAGTGTGCAGGACACCTGTTAGAGATACAAGGAGTTGATATTGTCCAAGAGTTCAGTGTGTTTGATTTGGGAACCACAGACGTGATACTGGGGTATGCGTGGTTGGTCACCTTGGGAAACACAAGGATAAACTGGTTGAACCGCACTTTGAGTTGGAATATTGGAGTACGGTGGGCAACAATTGTTGGTGATCCGGCTCTGAGCAAGGCACAAGTATCCCTCTGCAGTCAATGGAGAGGATTATGAAAAGGAAGGGTGTTGCTTATTTGTTGGAGCTGACAACATTATTCGAGAACCGAGAGGCACTGAGCAGAAAAACTACAAGGTTAGAGGAGATTACTGCCTTGACAACTCGATTCAGAGGAGTCTTTGAGATGCCGCAGGAACTACCTCCAGCCAGGAATCGAGAACATGCCATTGTCCTCAAGGAAGGCACTTCCCCTATTAACATGCACCCATATAGATACTCCTTTGCACAAAAGAATGAGATCGAGAAGCTGGTGAACGAAATGCTCGATGCGCAGATCATATGGCCAAGTGTCAGCCCCTTTTTAAGCCCGGTTCTGTTAGTCAAGAAAAAGATGTAGGATGGAGATTTTGTGTAGACTATAGAGCTCTGAATAAGGCAACAATTCTGGATCGATATCCAATACCAGTCATTGAAGAGCTGTTGGATGAACTGCAAGGAGCGACGATATTCTCTAAGTTGGATTTGAAGTCTGGTTATCATCAAATCAGAAAGAAGAATGAGGATGTAGAGAAGACGACATTTTGTACCCACCAAGGACACTACGAGTTCCTTGTAATGCCCTTTGGACTGACAAATACCCCTTCCACCTTTCAAAGCATCATGAATGACTTATTCAGACGATACCTCCGACGGTTTGTCTTAGTCTATTTCGATGACATCCTGATTTACAGTCCATCCTTGGAAGATCATTTGAAGCATCTGGAGATCGTATTGGGGTTGATGGAACAACATAAGTTCTATGCGAATAAGAAGAAATGCTCATTTGGCAATGTGGAGGTGTCGTACTTGGGACACAACATATCTGCTGAAGGGGTAGCCGCTGATCCAGAGAAGGAAGAAGCAATGTTGAGTTGGCCAAATCCTAAGATAGTGACGGAACTGCGTGGATTTCTAGGTCTAACGGGGTATTACCGGCGGTTCATAAAGAATTATGGTAAGATTGCCAGGCCTCTTATGACGTTACTAAAGAAGGATGGATTCAGGTGGACCTCCGAAGCTTGAGTGGCCTTCCAGGCATTGAAGACTGGTGACTAGCCTGCCAGTGCTAGCATTACCTGACTTCAGATAGGAGTTTGTGGTGGAGACAGATGCTTCAGGGTTGGGAGTAGGAGCAGTTTTGTCTCAAAACCGACGACCAATAGCTTTCATGAGCCATGCTTTCTCACCTACTAGGCGTACAAAATCAGTTTATGAACGTGAACTACTAGCGATTGTTCAAGCAGTAACCAAATGGAAACATTATCTCATTGGACCTGAGTTTGTAATCCGGACAGATCAAGGAAGCTTAAAACACTTGCTGGAGCAAAAATTTATATCCACGGTTCAATAGCGCTGGGCAGCGAAGCTTATTGGGTTGAACGATCTCATCAAATACAAGCCATGGTGTGAAAACAAGGTAGCAGATGCTCTGTCCAGGAAACCCCCAGTAGAGGAGTTGATGCAACTAACGATGGTAGCTCCTGTCAATCTCGATATGGATGAATTAAAGGATCAGATCCAGGCGGATGCAGAACTTGGTCCTATAATTTCGGCTCTTGAAGGTGGACAGACACATCCTCAATATCAGTTACACAAGGGAAGGTTGTTTAAGCAAGAAAGTTTGGTTTTACCAAGTGGATCTCCCTTTATTCAAAGCTCTTGAGCAGTTTCATGCTGGAGTAGTTGGTGGGCACGAGGGTGCTCTCAAGACGTATAAAAGACTAGCGATGGAGGTAACATGGAAGGGAATGAGGAAAGATGTGATGCAATACATAACCAAGTGTCAAGTTTGCCATGAAAACAAGTACTCTACATTGTCACCTGCTGGACTTCTTGTACCTCTACCTGTGCCTCAGCAAGTCTGGACAGATATCATTCTTGATTTCGTGGAAGGTTTGCCAAATTCCAAAGGATTCAACTCCATACTGGTGGTAGTGGATCGCTTAAGCAAATACAGCCTTTTCATCGGCCTGAAACATCCTTACACCTCTAAGACTATCGCGGAAGCATTCATACGTGATGTGGTTGAGCTCCATGGTTTTCCAGAAAGCATGGTTTCTGATCGTGACAAGGTCTTTCTCAGCAAGTTCTAGTCCGAGTTGTTCAAACTACAAGGCACTACTCTCAAACGCAGCACGGCTTACCACCCACAAACGGATGGCCAAACAAAGGTTGTAAATCGTTGCCTGGAGACCTATCTCAGATGTTTTTCAAGCAAACGTCCATCGTCATGGGCTCAATGGTTACCGTGGGCAGAGTATTGGTATAATACTTCTTACCATTGAACAACTAAAACCACTCCGTTCTTCGCGGTTTATGGGAGGAATCCACCATCAATTCTCAGGTATGGTGACATTCCTACGGTAACGCTACTGTGGAAGAGTTATTGAAAGACAAGGACTATTTGTTGGTGGAGTTATGCGAGAATATGGAGTTAGCTCAACAGCGAATGCAGAAGGAAGCGAACAAGCATCGTCGTCAGGTTGAGTTTGCTATGGATGATTGGGTTTATTTAAAGTTGCGACCCTACCGACAGAGTTCTTTGGTAGAAAGGAAGAATGTGAAGCTGAGTCAACGCTACTTCGGACCGTATAAGATAATTCAGCGTATAGGACGGGTAGCTTACAGACTTGATCTGCCGGCTCATAGCAACATCCATCCAGTGTTCCACATATCTCAGCTCAAGTTTGCAGTTCCGAACTCATTCACTCCTCAGGCGTTACCACCTATCCTCACACACAATTTGGAAAGGGACACTGAACCTAACACATTGCTGGATATCCGCAGGACTGCAGATGGTACTTCCACCGAGGTCTTGGTCAAATGGAAGAGCTTGCCACAACTGGAAGCTACCTGGGAACCTTTGTCTAATTTGGTGCAGCAGTTTCCAGACTTTGACCTTGAGGACAAGGTCAGTTTATTACAAGGGAGTATTGATAGGTTGATGGTGCCTGTAGCTCTCATGAGGAAGAAGATGAGAACAAAGGGGAGGAGAGCTAGACGGGGGCAGAAGAAGAACACAGAGAAAAGTGGCTGAGGGGAAAGAAACTTTGGAGTGTAGCAGAGGGTTCAAGAATAATCTAGTAGAAGCTTTGTTGTGTCTTTACCAAAGCGTTGCCGTTTTTTTAAACAATAATATCTTGTGTGTATTAAACCTTGAATCCCACCTAGGGTTATGGTTATCAAATGAAATAATAACAAAGTTTATCATCTCGCCTCCCTTTTCTCTCTTTCTCTCTTCTCTCTTATCTCTTAACCTAATCCCTCTTTTCTTCTCGCCTACCTTAACCTTTCTTGGTGGCGTTGGTTAGGCTCGTACCTAACACATTGGTTCCATCGTTAATGATACACCAATTCTAAGAAGAATACCTAAGTAGCTTTTCTTCTAGAACCAACTGCTGCAGGATCGGTGTTCGTCCTCTAAGCTTAACGAGATTGATTACTGGAAGCCCTACATCCTTGAATCTATTCACTATCATCTTCACCCTAACGGTATCGACTTTGTCCATCAAAGATCAAACCGTCGAGAAAACAAATCTAATTTGCTCAGAAAGCTTTGGATTTTTAGAAAAGGGAGCACCAAAATCAGAGAATCTTTGATGACTCGATTAAGACAAATGCGTTAATTAAGAAGATCCTATGGAAAGATCGAAAAGGTAAACAAAATTTTGAAATAACCATAGAGTTACAAAAAAAAAAAAATAGAGAGAGCAAATACGAAAATGTATCTAAACCGGAATAGGATGTTCAACCGAAACCATACCAATTCTTTTTAGGGTCTTCAATATTTATTTTTAATTTCTGTTTCAAATGGAATACAAGAGTTTAATATAGTATGAAATGATGAAGTTTCTTCTGAAGAGGAAGAGACAGCATGTGATAATGGGGGTCAATTGACCCCTATGTAATCTCAAAATCCTACTATATTTTTTTAAAAATTGTTTAATTGAGCCCTATGTTTTGTAGTTTTGAGCCTCATAAATTTTTTATTTCACTTATCTATATTTGATCAAAATTATTCATTTACATTGAAAAAAATATTATTCTTAACTATTTTATAAAAATTCTTTTGTTTAGGTTGATTTTCGGATAAATATTTTTGGTTTTCTTGTGTTTTGACTATTTATAAATAAAATTAATAATATTATTTTTTATATAATATATTATTTTATTAATTTTTTTTTTCCCCTATGACAACAACTTCTAGCTCCGCCACTGTCCTCAAATCTTCATATTCTGGTGCCTTGTTAGTAAGCTTCTCATTTGAAGTTTTATTGTCTAATAGTGGTGATCGTGTTCTATTGATGAGGAAAACTGCAGTGAGTATGCAATCGCCCTATAAGGACAATGGCAAATGAGACTGAAACAGAAGAGCCCAAACCACATTCAAGATGTGTTGATGCTTCCTTTCAACCATCGAGTTCTGCTCTGGAGTTTCTGGATACGAGTGATATGCAACAATTCCCAATTTGCGATAAAAATAAGAAAATTTCAAATCTGGAGGATTATCGGATCGGACACATCGAACTTGTTTGTCAAACTGAGTCTCAACCATTAATTTATAGCTTGATAGAAATCTATTGTTCATAAGAATCCAACGCCGCTGACCTCTTACCAAACGGAAGTCGGAGTTGATCTGTTTGGTGGGTAAAATTTTTGATATCTTTTATCTCAAATATATTTAAAAATTCAATGTATCTTTAGTATTTGTGTTGTCAACATAATATATAAATTAACTCAAACGATCATTTCAATGTCCTAATGTATTGATAAGGACACTTCACCGTGTTTCAACTTTGATCGTGAGTGTAGCTTCGGCTTCTGATAGTAATATGATTTTACTGTCTCTCCTAGCAGATTCAATTAATCTTATGTAGTTGTAGTACTTAAGGTGTCAATCTAAATGGGATGATGCTAGTCACTCAAGATGCAATCAAGGTATCACAAGTCAAGCCAATTCAAAGAAAGTGTTTATATCTAACAATCCTAGAATGGTCAAAATACAAAACGAAAATAAATTAGAGAACTTGAAACAAACATGAATAACAAGAAGTAAACATGAATATGAAAAAGCAGAAACAAGTCTAAGCAAAACAGCAAGAGCAGAAACAGTCTCATGAATGCAATAACATTTAGAAAGATAGAGGTCCTAAGGATGGGAGTAATTGATATAGGCGGAGTCTCTTAGTTTACAGAGTGTTTGACATGCCAAAAGCAAACTATCCCTAGACAATGAACATCAAAATTTAGCTAATCCAATTTCTTGACTGAAGCTACTAAGACTCAAACACTTCCAAACTTAGCTCTCGCTGAAGAAACATGATCAAGCAGGCATGACAAAAAAGTTCATTCATGTCAACAAACACCCTAGACAATTAATCTTTTAGGCTATGAACGTAAATCTCTAGCACTAGTTGGTCAGACATTTCATCAAACACCTTTTGGGTGTAGAAATGTCTAAGACCTAGTTCCAATTGATCTGAGAGAAACTAAATTTCTTACTCTAGTTCAGAAGAGAAACATACAGATCTAATCTTTAAAACCCTATATACTAAGATTTTCCACCTAATCTATCCCATCCTCAAGATCACTAACACTACTCAAATCCAGAAATCATCATCACCAAGGACACAAACCCAGAAAACATTAAATCAAACATAATCAGATAGACAAAAATGAGATAAACAACTTTGTAAAAGTAATCAAATGCATAAACTAAATAAATTCAGAGATATCTTGATTACAAAATCAGAAAACGTTTTAGGTGGCTACAGATAAACCTTAGATTAAAAAAGAACTCCTTTGGGTAAAGACTTAAGGGAGTATTTATAGCAAAACATAGAAAACCCTAAAACACAAAACAACAAGATAGAGAGGCGGTTCGGGAATCTTCATAAGCGTGCGAGATGGGTCGTTCGAGTTTCATGTCCGGCGTGGTCGGTTTAGTCGCATTGCATCTATTCCAGGCATGGTGGTCGAGTCGCATGTATTGCGTGGTCTAGAGATGTCAACGGGCCTAAAGCCCGCGGGCTATGTCCATTATGTCACTTAACGGGTCGGGTATAGGCTTTAAAATTGATGCCCATAAGATAGTGGGTCATGCGGATTCGGCCCGTTTGGTTTGCGGGTTAGTCAGGTTTTGCCCGATTGGGACCGCGAGTTTGCGGGTGGTCCAAAGAATTTTTCGTCTTCTTCTTCTCTTCTTCTTCTCTTCTTCGGTTCTTCCAATCTGTGTCAATTCTTCTTGAATTCTCCATGAATTGAGAGATGTCGTTGATGAATCTGAGTGAAGACTGGTACGAAATGAATCAATGATTCATTAATTCATTCATTCAGGTTTGTTGTTCTCTCTCTCTTTTTTTTTTTTTTTTTGATTTTGGTTTTTACAATATTGCTGTATGAGACTTCAATCATGCATGGTAAAATTCTAAGCGTTTTAGTATGAAATTGAAGTCAAATTTACCGTTTCACAGTCATGAGCTTATGATGGATTACTTACTAACTATTAGGATTCACATTTATAAAGATGATTTTGAAAGAATTTCGTTGTACTTACCAAATTTGAATTTTGTGTGTTCAGTAGCATCCCAATTGTAACTATATTGCAACCGGCTCTAGTGATAAGACAGTTGGACTCTGGGACGAGCAAACAGGGGAATGTGTCCGGATATTCATTGGGCACAGGAGTATCCGAGTATGGTTTTATCACTGGCAATGTCTCCAGATGGGAGATATATGGCATCCGGTGATGAAGATGGCACCATAATGATGTGGGACCTATCGACAGCTTGCTGCCTCACAACTCTCTTGGGCCATAATTCCTGTGTCTGGAGTCTCTCTTACAGGTGAGAGATAGAGTCTATAACCAATTAGTATTCTTTGATCGTTCAATTTTTGTTTGAGTTGGTGAAACCAAAGTAAACGTACTATGATCCCTTGTTAGCCAAATATTTGTTTTGGTTGATAGCTTATAATATCTGAGTTTGTTCGAGGACAACATTTTTTAGAGGTAGTTCAGGGTTTTGAACTAGAGTTGTATGGTGTGGCTATTTCTATCTTTGTTGGCTCAACTTACTAGTAGTCTGGTAGATTTTTCTATAGCTACACACTCTTATGTTAACTTTTACGGAGGAGTTCTTGTCATGGGTTGGGGAAAGTTGTAGAGGCCTAATATCTGTTGAGTCAATAATGGAATGACTGGCTTTGGTTGGTTAAGTCTGCTTGCTTGGAATAGTGAAACTGCAATTCCGATAACTCAAGAACTACTAGAATTTCTGACTAACTTGGTTTTCTGTTTCAGTGATGAGGGCTCCCTCCAAAGTGAGTTTGCTTCTTCCAAAGTTGTATCATTGCTATTTTTGAATAGTATATTGTTTTGTTAAAAAGATATTTATTGTATCAAGAATGTGAACTCGAACAGATTGAGCTCACTCAAGACTTTCCCCACCAAGTCCACACCAGTTCATGTTCTCCGAGTAACTTTCTTTACTAGAATTAGTTCCATCGTTCTCAAAATACTATGAGATGTGCAGTTGCAGGTGTAATTATGAATCAGGGAGTGAAGAACAATTTGCTACCTTTTGTAGGAACATGTTTTAGCTGTTGGAAACTAGCCGAAATACAAAGAGAGAATTAGCTCACCTTCCAGGGTTTGAGAAATGTGTATAGATGTCTACACTTTTTTTTTCTGATTTAGTTATAGCTTCTCTTTGTTTTATACATTTGCAGATTTTTTTAAAAAATATCTGGCTCTTGTTTTATACATTTGCAGATTTTTTTTAAATGTTTTGGATCTTGTTTTATACATTTGCAGGATTTTATAAACTTCCGCAAACAAACTGTTGTTACTAGTGGAAAGTCTTCTTTGGAAATGTATCTAGATGATCCGCCGATAGACATGATAAGTATGAGAGTTTGGATATTTTAAAACATTGGAAAGATAACTCTCAACGGTATGGAGAACTAGCATCAATGGCTTGCGACCTCCTTAGTATACCAATCACAACAGTAGCATCTGAATCTTCTTTTAGTATTAGAACTTGAGTTTTTGAACAAGTATAGAAGTTGTCTTCTCCCAAAAAATGTTCAAGCACTAATATGCTGCCGCAATTGGTTAAAAGGTTTTGAAGCATATGAAAATGGTAAGCAAAAAAATTTCACAATTTAGTATTTGATTGTGTAACTTTTACGTGATATATATTTACCCCCTGTTTTAAAAATCCCGCCTAGCACCGATTATGCCTCACAAAATTGCTAGGCCCACCCTTTCCGCCTCGATTAATGACTAATCCTCGCCTATCATCAATTCTCCAATTCTATCTGCCTAATTTAATTATAATTCGTCTAATCCGATTAATTACCGCTTAATTTTGTATATGATGATTACTTTTAAAGCCAAATATAAATCAAATATGTATTCTTTTGTTATTCAGATATTTAAATTAAGAGTTTATGATTACGTTTAATGAAAATCATCAATTTTCTTTTAAAATTACGTTTCTATGTGTTTACCGTAATTATAAAGACAATACTATAGTTTTATATTTTATTTGATATTTTTATTTTAACATAAACAGAGTTATACATATATTTAATACTCTATATTTTTATTTTATTATTAATTTAATAAAATAATCCTAAAATTAGTCCTTGATTAATTCCCGTTTAATCTCCGGTTTTCTCGCTAGGCGCTAGGCCCACCCCGACTGCCCGACTAGCGCCTAGCGATTTCTAAAACAGGGTATTTACCTTGACTTTCTTCTATACTTTGCCATGTGTAGAGGAGGACGAAGAATTTGATGAAGATGAGACATTACGTTCTTTCCAATCAATTGTTGATGATGAAGCTTGAATTGGTTGAAGAGAGACCTTGAGATTTATGTTTTCAGCTTTCCATTTCAGTTTAATACTTTTGGTTTAATGTCTCAGTTTAGTACTTATTTGATTTAAATTTCAATTTAAACATCTTTAGTTGTTGTTTATGGTTCTACTTGTTACGAGAATCTTTTGTTTCCACAAATTCAAATTACGATTGCTTTTGTTTTTGATATGTAAAACTCTATCTTTCACTGGAATGATCACTTCCTTTAATGGAAATGAAGATCTTCATACGGTCTAATCCTATTTTTTATCTTCTGCTTTTGATAGTCTGGTTCTGTAACATCCGCGAACCAAACTGGAAATTTTGGGAGTGGCTGTCGATCGATACCAAGAGGAGTGTCGATCAACACCATCAATTTTTGGTTCGACTGGGTTGTTCTAATTTGTTGTTTTGGTTCGGTCTGGTTCAATTGAAGTGTCAAACCGACGTATTTATAGAGAAAGTCGACCTAGGGTCATAGACTGGGAGTTTGGTCGCCGCTTGGGAGAAGAAAAGAGGGAAAGGAGAGAACTTGTGAGTTGAGAGGTTTTTGGCTTATTCTTGGTGGTTTTTGGTGAGATTTGTTCCTGTGGAGTGGAGATCAAGAGCTAAGGTTGAAGGAGGAGCTTCCTAAGGTGTTGGATTCGTTGTTGTTGGTCAGAATCTTCCTGCAAAGAGGTGAGTGCATGACCATGGCTGATCTAAGCCTAAGATCTCTTATGTTTTTCTTGTTCTATGTTGTTTGTGGTGTTGTTCTTGCTTGTGGTGGTTGTGTTATAGTTCTCATAGGTTCCTAAAGCTTTTGGGTGAGTTTGAGACGATTGGAAACGGAGATTCGATGATCGGCTTTGAGCAGAACGTGTCTGCGGGGTCGGTGTCGATCAACACCAGGTTGGTGTCGGTCGACACCATGTAGAGGTCAGTGTCGATCAACACCATTTTGGTGTCGGTCGACACCAACTTGTTTGTTGCTTGTTTTCCTGGTTTGTTGTGTTGTTTGTGTTGCTTAACATTTGAATCTCAGTTGCTTGTGTGTATAGCCCAATAGATGGGAGGGTTGTCTCACTAAGTATTTGTGATTATACTTACGCATCTCAATTGTTGTTTGTGGTGCGCAGGTTTGTGGCGTGGAATCATGGCGATAAGGAGGAGGATGAACTAGGGTCTTGTTTGTGTGTTGTTGGTTATGTTATTGATGTTGGAACCATGGATAGAGTTTTGCTAGGTTGTTGGATAGAGTGATTAGGAATATTATTGTATGGATGTTATATATTTGAGATGATTAATGTCATATGTTTCCGTTGTGCATGTTATTGGATGTTGGTTTATTATTGGTATTTTGGTTGGTTAGTAATGTGTGGGTTGTTGGTTTAATTAAGTAATATGGGATGCTTAATTATATATTATTATTATAAAAAAAACGGGTCGGGTTGTTTCAGGTTCATAATTTTCGTGTGTTGATTGCATAGTTGTTGTTCAGGGCATAGGTACGGTCGTACGATCTAGAGCTTGAGCTTCGGAGCTTGGTGGAGGAGAAAAAGAAGATGCCCGTTAGTCCGCAAAGCTAAGCAGGGCGGGTATGGGCAGTGATACGTTCCCCGCTGCCCGTGGCTGACCGGTCCGCGGCAGATAACTGAAAAATACGGGACCATCACTGATATGACCCCATACCACGGACGTGAACCACAAACGTATGGACGGAACTCGAACCAGCGGTACGGAACAAACGGACGGCTCGGCTAGGTTGCGGAACGGAAAGGGAACGACAAGGGAGCATTATTCGGACTCGAACAACACCAGAGAACTATAGGAACGGACGGATAGAGGTTCACGAGGAGATACTCGACTCGCTAGTCTCTTGAAAAGATGGAGGTAGAAGTGGAACGAGGTAGCGACACACGAGGGATGGCTCTCCTTGTGATACAGCTAACAAGAAGATTACGTACCAGGTTCGTGAAGCTTCTAGGGTTTTGTTTCAATCGCTGAAAACAAGAGATAAAGAATACTTTGATTTTTATTACCAGTTTTACCTTTACATGATGGAGTCTAGGCCCTTTAAATAGGCTGGCCATTACAAGGGAACTCTAAAACCCTAAACACGTGGGTCAAAACAAAATGCAGCGTCCCATAATAGTTTTTAAAAGACAATGGTCATGAGCAAAGAAAGTAAAAGATAGGATAGCCACGTGACCAAAAGTTGTCCACGACCATGGCCATGCATTAGGGATCATAGCCTCGTTAAAACCTCCCTTGGTAAACACATTAGGACAAACCCAAGGTAGGAAAAAGAGTACTATTACCCTAATGACTTGGTAGTCTTCACCCTTGCGTGATGGTGAAGACCAAGAGAAGAACCTCGGTTGGCTGTCCAGCGGTATGGATGGGTCTTTTGCTGAACGACTCTTGTTCTTGGACAAATGCTTGGACAAACACGAGACACTTCTTTCTTGCGGTCCTACCTGCTGTCAGGCTCCTTGTTGTGGCTCCAAACGTCAATCTTGGTGCATGGTTCGATGGCCGTCTCGATCCGGTCACGTCCACGTCCATGGTTCCGGAGGCGATTGCGTCAAGGTCTGTGTCCTTGTACTGGTCCTCGTCCCGGGTTCCATCATTCCCTCCCTTTTGAAAAGGTTTTGTCCTCAAAACATCTTCCTTGGTACCTACATCAAACAGAACCAGATCAGAAACGTTGAATGAAGTTGAGTTTAAGTACTCACCGGGCAGTTCAAGGCGGTAGCCGTTGTCATTGATCCTCTCAATGATTCGGAACGGTCCATCTCCACGGGGGCTCAGCTTGTCCTTCCTCTTTTGTGGAAATCGCTCGGGCTGCAGGTGAAACCAAACCCAATCTTCCTCCTTATAGACCATGGTCTTACAGTCTTTGTTGGCTGTCCGCACATAGTATTCGGTTTGCCTCTCGATGTTGGCCCTCGCTTCTGCATGGATCCTTTATACGAGTTCGGCCTTGTTTTCTCCATCCTGGTTCGCCAGTTCAACGGGTGGTAAGGGTAGCACGTCCATTGGGGTCAGCGGTTTGAATCCGTAATCAACTTCAAACGGTGACTTGTTGGTGGTCGTGTGTGTGGCTAAATTATAAGCGAACTCCACAAATGGTAAGCACTCGATCAAGTTCCTCTTGTTGTTGTTGATGGTGGTCCACAACAATGCTCCAAGGGTGCGGTTGACGACCTCGGTTTGGCCGTCCATCTGCGGGTGACACGCAGTGGAGTATAGGAGACGAGTACCAAGCTTCCTCCATAAAATTCTCCATAAGTGACAGAGGAACTTGGGCTCTCGATATGAGACAATGGGGCGGGGAAGGCCGTACAGTCTCACTACTTCTCGAAAGAACAGTTAAGCAATGTGCATGGTATCATTGGTCTTGTTGCAAGGTATGAAGTGGGCCATCTTGGAGAATCGATCCACCACAACAAAAATGGAGTCCTTTTTGTCGCAAGGAGGGACACCAAGAACAAATTCCATGGACAGGTCAACCCATGGGCTTAATGCAATCGGTAGCGGCGTGTAGAGACCATAAGGTCGCGAGGTTGCCTTGGCTTTCCTGCAAGTGATGCACCTCCCACAAAACTTCTCAACCATGCGTTTAATTCTAGGCCAGTAGAAGTGTTCTTTGAGAATTGCCATGGTTTTGGGCACGCCAAAGTGACCAGTGAGTCCTCTTCCATGCGCTTCCCTCATTAGCAACTCTTGCATGGAACCGTTTGGAATGCACAACTGTCGTTGATGCTCTCGAACTCAAGGATCCTAGCGTCCATGGTCGTGATCAGCGCATGACGTCTCGATAAAGCATCGGCCAAGATGTTCTCCTTGTCCTTCTTATACTTGATGACATAAGGAAAGGTTTCAATGAATTCTAACCACTTGGCATGTCTCTTCTTGAGGTTGGTTTGACCGCGTAAGGGCTTCAGCTTCATGGTCGGTATGAATGACACATTCCTTAGCCAACAGGTAATGTTGCCAAGTCTCCATGATCCGGACCAACGCATATAGGTCTTTTTCGTAGGTCGGGTAGTCGAGCGTCGGTCCGCTGAGTTTCTCACTGAAATAGGCGATAGGTTTGCCTCCTATGGTCAACACAGCCCCGATGCTTACTCCGGATGAATCTCACTCCACTTCAAAGATTTTTTTTGAAATATGGTTAGGCCAACAATGGTGTATGCATCAAGTGATGTTTGAGCTCGCGGAAGGCTGCATCTTTTGCCGGTCCCCACTTGAACTCGACACTCTTCTTGATGGTGGCTGTAAGTGGTGCGGTTACCAAGCTGAAATCTTGCACGAACCGCCGATATAAACTGGCTAGACTGTGGAAGCTTTGTACTTGACTGATGTTGGTCGGAGTTCGCCACTCCTCAATGGCCTTAATCTTGTCATTGTCCACTTTAAGCCCCTGCGCACTTGTAACAAAGCCTAGGAAAACAAGTTCATTAGCTCCAAACACGCATTTCTTTAGGTTAGCATATAACTTGTTCTCCCTAAGAGTGTCCAATACCAAAGATAGATGATCTAAATGTTCTTCAAGACATTTACTATAAACAAGGATTTCATCAAAGTAAACAACCACAAACTTGTTGATATAAGCTCTAAGAACATGATTCATCAATCACATAAAGGTATAGGGTGCGTTAGATTGGCCGAATGACATTACCGGACCGCACACGGACTGAGGCTCTCGTGTACGAACCCTTGCTTCATAAGGTCGGACACTTGGCGTTCGAGTTCCTTGGCCTCTTCCGGGTTCACACGATATGCTGGACGGTTTGGTAACTGGGCACTGGGCAGGAGATCAGTCTGGTGTTCTATGCCTTGCAATGGGGGCAGACCATGCGGCAACTCGTCCGAGAACACGTCCTAGTACCGTCGCAAAATTGACTTGATCACGGTAGGGATAGCGTCCAGATCACCACCTGCGCTCATAACATCCTTGAACACCATCAATAACACTTGGCAAGTGGAGTCACTAAGTGATCTCCTAACAACACTAGCATTGATCAGAAAGTTCATTTTAGCGTAAGGTTCCTTACACAATTTTGATTGTAACTCGCACACTTGCGTAGGACTTAACGGTTTTAAAAAACATGGTTATTCTCATACACAAATGAATATTGGTTGGTGTGGCCACAGTGAGAGGTCCTTTTATCAAACTGCCAAGGACGCCCCAAAAGGAGGTGGCTAGCTTGCATCAGAACCACATCACATAAGACTTGGTCATTATAGGGACCAACATTAAACGGGACCATGACTTGTTCGGTGATTTGAATTACGGTCTTGTCATTCAACCATTTGAGTTTGTAGGGTTTAGGATGGTTTGTGGTGTTAAGGGATAATTTCTTGACAATGTAAGAACTTGCAACATTAGTGCAAGACCCACCATCAATGATCAAGCCACAAACCTTCCCACCTACAGTGCAATGCATATGGAAGATGTTGTCTCGCTGGTGCGTGTCGTCCGTAGATTGATTGGTGTTGAGAACTCGTCAGATCATAAGCAACTCTCCTTCGTCCGGTTCAGCTATGGCTTCTTGGATCTCCATGGTGTCGTCCTGCTCGACCGGATCATCACCATTCACAGACTGGATGTCACCGGACGCGGTGATAGTCATGGTACGAGGGTTTGGACAATCTCGAGCATAGTGTCCTCGGTCCTGGCACTTGAAGCAAATGATGTCTCGGCTTCTTCCCTCGGTCGACTGTGGCCTTGGTTCGGCACGAGTGTCCTTGGTTAGGTCCCTTGTCTTGAACCGTGAGTCAATGGCGACGGCCTTAGACTTATCTTGTCTGCGGTGTCCTCCGGCCATTGGAACCTTCGGCTCTTTTACCAACTGATATGACCCCAGAACACGGACGTGAACCACGAACATACGGACGTAACTCAAACCAGCGGTACAGAATGAACAGACGGCTCGGCTAGGTTGCGGAACAGAAAGGAAACGACAAGGGAGCAAGATTCGGACTCGAACAACACCAGAGAACGGGAGGAACGGACGGATAGAGGTTCACGAGGAGATACTCAACTCGCTAGTCTCTTGAAAAGATGGAGGTAGAAGTGGAACGAGGTAGCGACACACGAGGGATGGCTCTCCTTTTGATACGGCTGGCTAAAAGATTACGAACCCGGTTTGTGAAGCTTCTAGGGTTTCATTTCAATCGCTGAAAACGAGAGGTAAAGAACACTTTGATTTTTATTACCAGTCTAACCTTTACATGATGGAGTCTAGGCCCTTTAAATAGGCTGGCCATTACAAGGGAACTCGAAAACCCTAAACACATGGGTCGAAACAAAACGCAGTGTCCCATAATAATTTTTAAAAGACAACAGTCATGAGCAAAGAAAGTAAAAGATAGGATGGCCACGTGGCCAAAAGTGGTCCACGGCCATGGCCATGCATTAGGGATCATATCCTCGTTAAAACCTCCATTGGTAAACCCATTGGGACAAATCCAAGGTAGGAAAAATAATACTATTACCCTAATGACTTGGTGGTTTTCACCCTTGCGTGATGGTGAAGACCGAGAGAAGAACCTCGGTTGGCTGTCCGACAGTTTGGAATGATCTTTGGCCGAACGACTCTTGTTCTTTGACAAATGCTTGGACAAACACGAGACACTTGTTTCTTGCGGTCCTAGATGCTGTATGGCTCCTTGTTGTGGCTCCAAGCGTCGATCTTGGTGCTTGGGTCAATGGCCGTCTCGATCAGGTCACATCCTCGTCCATGGTTCCTGGTGCGATTGCGTCCTGGTCCGTGTTCTCGTACCGGTCCTCGTCCCAGGTTCCATCAATCACT
The DNA here is from genome assembly GCA_023657505.1 of Camelina hispida. Classification (NCBI taxonomy): domain Eukaryota; kingdom Viridiplantae; phylum Streptophyta; class Magnoliopsida; order Brassicales; family Brassicaceae; genus Camelina; species Camelina hispida. Next base: position 37,048,496 of record CP094635.1, read on the forward strand.
GTCAGTCCGTTCGGGCGCGGGCATGCCCATTTGACATCTCTAGCGTGGTCGGTCGAGCGGAATGTCATCTCTTCTAGGCATGGAGGTTGAGTCGCAAGTCTAGGGTGATCAGTCGAGTGGAATGTCGTCTCTTCTAGGCGTGCTTGGTCGAGTCGCATGTTGTCTCTTCCGGGAGCGCCGGTCGAGTGGAATGTTGTCTCTACCCGGAGCATCGGTCGAGTCAGAATTCTGAACGTATGTGCATCCATTAAAACGTTGGTAGCTCTTGAACCATGCCTCTGATTGGTTCATAATAAACGACATTAGAAATATGACTCAATTCTATACAACTTTGATGAAGACATCGAAAGCTGAATCTCAAATTAAAATCTTCACTCGACTCGATCAAAGAGGTGGAAGCACATCGTAGTTGGGTCGCTGGGTAGTGTAGATCGAGTCGATGAACTGCTCTCCTGCTCTCTGTTTGCTTTTTGATGGTTTGGATATCTCATAAGCACCTGAAAAAACTCCTATATGCAAGATGCATGCTAGATCAATGCAAGGAATACCTAGATATGCAAAAGAGACTAAAAACAATGCAAATCAATGAGTTAAGAGAGCAAAATAAATGACAAATGCATGACGAAAGAGTGTAAAATATATACATATCAGCTTCCCTTGTAATCGTTTTTGAGTTGGTGCTTCACCGCCCTCATCTCTGATATCCCTTGGAACTGTTGTCGAACTCTCTGATCTTTTATATCACTTTTTATTTATAGTTGTAACCTTCTTGAATTATGCCTTGTGTTGGCTAAAACTCTAAGCTTTGTAAACTCCTATTAGTTTGAATGAATGAATGAAGAGTGAGATCTTTGCACAGAACAAAAAAAAACTTAAACGAGCCAATTGGAAGGAATATTGTTTATATAGGTGACATAATGCGGTTCGGTATTTTAAATTTTATATATATTTATATTTAGAAATAATTTGTTTTGAACAAAAATTTTCAATGTAATTAAGATGAACTAAAACTTGGATATTTATGTTCAACTTCTAAAATTTATCTTAGAGGGGGGGTATTCAACTTGTTTATTTTAGGATTTGATAGGATTTGATAGGATTTTAAAATTTTAGAATTCTGAATGATTTTAGGAGATTTGATTGTGTTTTAGAGTTATTCTATTTTAAAAAAAGGAAAATAAAATGTGATTTTATGAGATTCGAGTAGATTCTATGAGATTTATTAGTAAACTTTGAATAATTTTAAAATATTTTATAACCAAAAAAAGAAAAATCTATACCATAATATTACCTAATCGCTTTGTGTTTGTGAAGGTGCTGGAAAGACGTAATAAGATATTTGATTGTTAAGACTTGAATTCTTGATAATTAACTTCAACAAAGAAAAAAAAGCTTCAAGTGAGATGAAGTACATAAGAAGAAGCTAAAGGAAGAAGATGAGCAAAAGGAAGAAGAAGAGGGTCAACGACACATGAGGAACCGATACTAGCTGCCACGTGTAGAGGTGTGTCTCCATTGTTGTTCTCTTTTAGGAGGAGTGATGGGCAAAGATCAAGTAAGGCAGCGCTGAAATCCAGCCTCTGATGCTAGCTGCAACATGAAGAACGTTGTTGTAATGTGAAGAAGTCTCAAGAGTGAATCTAAATCAAGTAAACTTACCAAAATATACATGTGAAGAGGAAGAACAAAAGAGAAGTCAGATTGAGGCTTTCTACCACATTACATTTCGAGTATCCTTTATAAACACTAACCGGAGGATAAAACACCTGCCATTATAAACAAACAACAACCATTTCTACCATATTTGATCTAGAGTTAAATCAATAACCCAAAGCACACTCAACCACGATCTAGTGGTGTCGTCGTAGCACTTTGGGGTCGAACCACAGAGACCAAACGATACGCTATGAAATTATATAGACCGAGTATAGCTTAAGCGATAGGAAGATTGTTTTTCAAGTAACCGAATCAAAACAGAAAAAAAAATAGGGTTTGTAAAACTAAGAGAAAATATTGGGCGAAGGGAATCAATCAAGGGATTAAGATCACGAAATTGGGTGATGGATTGGGATAGCTTTAGGAACCGTTCTTGAACTCGAATCTCAATTATAAAACTAACCTACTGTCGCAGTGCTAGTTATCTAAACAAGGAATCGAATGGACCCTAAACCGTCGTTTGGACCTAAACAATCCTAGCAAGCATTAAGTTCTAGTCCGATTTGTTCACAAGGTGCCCCAACTTCAACTGTTGGTTGGCTGAGGATCACCTTGCTCACCTAAGTTCTTTTCAAGTAATTCAACAACACTTTTGATGCCTAGATGAATTAAACCTATGATCATAAACTAGGTAGCTAATCTAGTTTAGGCAATAAGAACAACATTAGATGAAGAACACAATAGATCAACCCCAAATCTAACACCCTAAATCAATAAATCATAATTCCCCCTTTAGAAACCCGAAACCCAACAGTAAGACTACTCAGACATCGAACAGAGACAATCACAAATCAAATATGAAGAAAACATGTTTGAATTGCAAAAAGAAGTAAAAAGGGTTCAGAATTCTTCTCCAAAGGGTTAGAAAGGATTAGAGATCTTCTCCCAAGCTTACAAGTGCTCAAAAACGGCGTAGAGTAAAAGTTATGTCTCTAGGGGTCGAGCCCCGTGGTTAAATAGTAAAACAAATCCCTAAAAAGTCGGTTTAAACCAGAAAAGGAAAGATTGCGTCGGGGACGGGAATGGTCAATCTCGAAAGGATCAGTCAATCCAGAACGTATTTCTGCTCTCACTTCATCTGCCTTCTAGCTTGATCAGTCTTCAACCAATTAAGCTCCAGATGCACATTTTCATCCCCAAAACGCTCAGATTCCTTCCAAAGTCACCTAGAACCTGTAAAGACTCACAAAAGACTAAAAGGACTCTAAAAGCACACTTAGACCTAGGAAAAGACTCAAAACCAACCTAAAAACTATAGTTAAAACCCTATAAAATACAGACACATCAATTCCCCCGGACTTGAATCTTTGCTTGTCCTCAAGCAAGAACAGACAAAAACTCAAGAACAGAGAAAAGGTTTGAAAGTGGAAACTCACATATTCTTGGGAACCTCTTCTTTACACTCTTCATCAAATCAAATTAAGAACTACTTTCTGTACTCTGCCCATGATTAGGATCAACACTCCCTACTCTGAACTCCACAGCCTTAGAGAACATTCAGTCTCCCCATCGTTGTCTCTCTATATCAGATTAGTACAAAGGTGTGGTCTTACCATGGGAGTATCGATCATTGAACTGTTGACTCCTTCAACCTCTTATCACCCAAGACCTCCTCTTATGCTCCCTTTCCTCTACTCTTTTCTCACTTCCAAAGGATTGATTTCTCCCTAATTTTCTAGGGTATCATTTTATTTTTTTTATCAATCCCTTGCTCTTTTCTGCGGACAGGTTTCCATGAGTTCCGAAAGATGCACGGGTTTACGCACACCCCTCGGTTCACTTCTTTTATTACCTCTATCCTCTTCTTCTTATATTTTTCTTTTCTCTTCTTTTTACTGAGTACTGAAGGGAAGAGAGAGGGGAAGCATACTTTTGAGGAGATGCACGTCTTGTAAGGCTTCAAGGGAGGAGTCTTGTCCGATGTATACCAAGCCCCAAGGTAAGAAATTAAATCCGGTTGAGTCATGTCAAAGCTAGAGACAACTTCTGGTTCAACTTAGTGTTCTCCTTGGCGAGTGTCTTTTGGGGCGTGTTGAGACTGCTCATGTTCATTGCAAGCTTCATTCCAAATCAAAGGTACAAGAGTAATCATAAGAGTGTTAGATTAAAGCAGAAATTCCTAAAATAGATCATAGCTTCCCATTTTTTCGTTTTTTTTTTTTTTTTTTTTTTTAGACTCGAAAAACTGACTCAAACAAAAGAAAAATCAAAAGAAACAGCCAAAGAAAACGACATGAGTAACTTGGAGACATCCCTCCCCCGGACTTACTTCACACCGTCCCGGTGTGAAAGCAAAACCAAGAAAAGAAATGAATCCGACAAGAATAACAAAAGAGAAAAATAAAAATCCGAGAAAAGAAACAGAGTAACCCGGAGAGAGAGGTAGATACTGGTCAGAACTGCTGAGACGGTGAAGATGTCGCAGAATGGTCAGACTCAAGTGGCTCAGTGGCTGCGTCCTCCTCGTCGTCGGTATCGATGTGAGCTGCTGGAGGTGGTGCGAAGCAGGATGGGGCGAGACTGTGGAGCCATGTAGCCAAGCGAGTGAGCAACATGTTGTTCTTCTGCTGAGTGTCGTAGACCCATCTCTCAAACTCGTTTCGAGCTGGCTCCTTAGGTGGTGCAGCAAGAAACTGGTTCACGTCGAAAGGGGGAAATGGTGGAAGGGTCTGAGATGGCTGCGAAGATGTAGATGCCCCGGTGGGGTGTGGGCGGCTCCGGGAGCGGAGGGCTGCAGGCTCTCGCTCCTCTCCCAAAAGAACATCATCAATATCCCTAAGGATGTCAACAGGAGGATCAAAATCGATGTTCTGAACCTTGCGGAGAGTAGTGACGAAAGGCATAGGGATCAGCATATAACGAAGCTGACCGGTCTTGGTTTGGAAACGATAGCAAAAGTTGTGTCTCACCAAAATCTCACTGGTAAACATGTACTTGAGATCAAGCAACTTCCGCTGTGACACCTTAGCGTGCGGTGGCAAAACAACACCGCAATACTCAATGATAGGGGTCACCAAACTGCCGATAAGAACTCTCTTGTTCTTCGCATGAGCCATGCTCCTCCGAATCTGTTCAAACTCCTTAGATAGCAGGAAGCCAAAGTTGACATCATGAGTCTGCTGATACAAAGGGGAATCCGGAGCATGAAGGAACCTGCGAAGACCATGGAAAAACATCCACAACTCAGGTAGTTGCAATGTGCTAGTCTCAGCCCTAGCATAAATTGTGTTGCTCAGGAACTTCGCTGTGATCCGGAGGACGGGGTTGCGGATGCGAGACTGTCTGGCGCTTCGGGAAGTGTATTGACCAGCGGCAATAAGCTTCCAAATCTCTGTCCTACTGTCAAGCTTCTCCATCGTGCATAAGGTGTTTCTGGGGAAACCAAATATGTCACATAGATCAAACATGGGAATGACATAGTGTTTCTTGAGTAGGAAGAAGCTGATCGAACACTGCTCGACTATCATATCAGATCCGCCAGGCGTATTGACTTGCACAGTTGCAAGAAACTCTCGTGCGAGCCGATCATGCAAGTCCCATGCTTGTTCAGCGAAAGTACCAAACCCCATATTTTTCACCAACTCATCAAAATCTGACAGCATACCCATCTTCTCAAAGAGCTCCCGATCGACAAAACGAGTTGGCTCCATCTTGCATTGGCCAAGAAGTTTCAAACCTTTAGTATCCTCATCACTCCAAACTCTCGTTGGTGGTTCTGCGGAAGGAGTGGCAGTCTCCTTACCGCTACGGCTTCGTTTAGGCATTGTCTACAAAAAATAGCCAATATATTAGGAAAAATCGAATCAAACGAAACTCCCTAAGCGAAATCAATCCATGTTACAAGCCTATTCTAAATTCAAGCTTTTGCAACCTAAATCTAGCTCCAAGATTCATCTAGGACAGTCATTCTTACTAATTCACTTGTCAATGGTAAAGAAGGGTAGAAAAGAGCATAAATCTCAAAATAATTGAGAGGTGAAAACCTTGGAATCGCCGAAATAGAAATTTGGAGAGGAAGCACTTACCTTGTTTGAATGATTGATACAACAATTGGGTTGTTTAAATGATGAAAAATCAAGTTGAAGAAACCCAAAATTCAAATCAAACAATAAAGGATTTGAGAGGAGGGGGAAATCGAGTTTGTGGACGGTGAGGGAGGAAGGAAGAAGAAAAGAAATTAGGTTTTATGGGGTGTGAACACGAAGCCGGTTTAACCCGGTTCAATTTAAGTTCATTAGACCCGAAAACATATTTTTCTTCCTTCCTTCCCCTTTTTTACTTACCTGGAACGGGGATCAGTCAATCCAGAATTAGATTAGCTGATCCTGACCACCACGGAACTTTTCCTTGAAAAGGGTTTCGCATCTTCTGCGTTTAGAACCTGTTCCTGAAAACCAAAACTCACTACCAAACGTGATTCTCGAGTGACTCTGTAAAGAATATAAAAATAGCAAATTTCCTAAGGAAAAAAAAAAAAAAAAAAAAAACAAAATCAAAAAGAGAAAGGTAAGCATATGCAAACCCTTTGGGTTGCCTCCCATTAGCGCTTGTTTATAGTCTCGAGCCTGACTTTTCTTGCTGCTTAAGCAGCTTGTGGTTCCTCCAGAGGGAGGGAAGTCTCAATTGGGTCATACTCTGCTAGGTACGGTTTAAGCCGCTGGCCATTGACAGTGAATTCTTTGCCCTCTTGGTCCCAAAGTACAACAGCACCATAGGGCATGACTTCCTTGATTCGAAAAGGTCCGGACCAACGGGAACGCAGCTTCCCAGGAAATATCTTCAGCCTAGAGTTGAAAAGAAGGACCAAATCGTTCGCAGCAAAATCCCTGGGGATAATCTTCTTGTCGTGTAAAGCTTTGGTCCTTTCCTTGTATATCTTGGTGTTCTCATAAGCGTCCATGCGGATCTCATCAAGCTCATTTAGCTGAATAAGGCGTCTTTCTGCTGCGGTCTTGACGTTGAAGTTCATCTGCTTGGTCGCCCATAAGGAATGATACTCAAACTCAACAGGCAAATGACATGATTTCCCATAAACCAGCCGGAAAGGGGTGGTGCCGATGGGTGTTTTGTAAGCCGTCCGATATGCCCATAAGGCGTCATCGAGTTTAAAGGACCAATCCTTTCTGGTTGAGTTGACTGTTTTCTCCAAGATGCTCTTGATTTCTCGATTAGAAATCTCGACTTGCCCACTGGTTTGTGGGTGGTAAGGGGTAGCAACCTTGTGTGTCACGCCATGTTTCCGCAGAAGGTTTGCAAAAAGCTTGTTGATAAAGTGAGTGCCCCCATCTCTTATTACCACCCTAGGAACACCAAACCGTGGAAAAATTATGTGCTTGAACATCTTGAGAACCACCTTCGAATCATTAGTGGGACTCGCGACAGCTTCAACCCATTTGGAAACGTAATCCACTGCAACAAGTATGTAGAGATTGCCATGAGAGGGTGGAAAAGGGCCCATGAAGTCGATTCCCCAGCAGTCGAACACCTCGATTTCCAAGATAAAGTTTTGTGGCATCTCGTTCCGTTTGCTGATGTTCCCACGTCGTTGGCAAGAGTCGCACCGGGAGACAAAGTCGTGTGCATCACGAAATAAAGTAGGCCACCAGAGGCCTGCTTGAAGTACCTTTGTCGCGGTTTTGAAGGTAGCGAAATGACCAGCGTAGGTTGAACCATGGCAGTGAAAAAGAATTCCCTGTACCTCTGATTCTGGAACACATCTCCTGTAGAGGCCGTCAGCACAATGCTTGTAGAGGAAAGGCTCATCCCAGAAGTAGCGTTGCACATCTCTAAGGAACTTTTTCTTAGCATACCCTTTGAAGTTTAGAGGTTCTTCTGCAGCACACAAATAGTTTGCGATATCGGCATACCATGGCGAATCATTAACTGTTTGTTGAAGTACCTTAACATCGGCTTTCTCCTTGTAGCAGTCGAGGAAGGCTGCAACCACATACACATTCTCCTCAGGGAGTCGGTCATCTATGGGGATCTCGTCATCGATTCTCAACCTAGAAAGGTGGTCTGCAACCCCATTCTCAACTCCCTTCTTGTCTCTTATCTCTAGATCGAACTCCTGCAGTAGTAGTATCCATCGCAGCAATCTCGGTTTAGCATCTTTCTTAGTTAACAAGTAGCGCAGTGCGGCGTGATCTGTGTGCACAATAACCTTGGAACCAACCAGATAAGATCTGAATTTCTCAATAGCAAAGACTATGGCCAATAATTCCTTTTCTGTTGTGGCGTACTTGGTCTGCGTTCCATCAAGTGTCCTGCTAGCGTAATAAACAACATGCAACTTACCATCCTTGCGTTGTCCCAGGACTGCTCCTACAGCAAAATCACTTGCATCGCACATAACTTCGAACGGCAGATCCCAGTCGGGTGGTTGTACTATTGGAGCCGAGATCAGTGCTTGTTTGATTGTTAAGAAAGCCTCCAAACAATCCTTAGTAAACTCGAAAGAGATGTCCTTGCACAGCAGCTGGGTGAGTGGTCTGGCAATCTTGGAGAAATCCTTTATGAACCTTCGATAAAAACCCGCATGGCCAAGGAAACTGCGAATGTCTTTAACGGTTTTCGGAGGTTGTAGACTGGACATGACCTCTATCTTGGCTTTGTCGACTTCTATACCTCTCTCAGAAATTCGATGGCCAAGAACAATCCCATTGGTGACCATGAAGTGGCATTTTTCCCAATTCAGCACAAGGTGTTTATCCTCGCAGCGTTGAAGTACTTTGCACAAGTTGGATAAACAGGAGGAGAAGGATGAGCCATACACCGAAAAATCATCCATAAAGACTTCCATAATTTCCTCAATCAAGTCGGAGAAGATCGACATCATGCAGCGCTGGAAGGTGGCTGGGGCATTGCACAATCCAAAAGGCATTCGTCGGTAAGCGAATGTGCCATAAGGGCAGGTGAAAGTGGTCTTCTCCTGATCATCCGGGTGAATCGGGATTTGGAAGAAACCAGAGTAACCGTCCAAGAAGCAGTAGTAAGGGTGGTTCGCTAGACGCTCAAGCATTTGGTCAATGAATGGGAGAGGGAAGTGGTCCTTCCTTGTGGCTGCATTGAGCTTGCGGTAGTCGATACACATGCGATGCCCTGTTACTGTCCTGGTGGGGATCAACTCGTTTTTCTCGTTTGCAACTACTGTCACTCCTCCTTTCTTCGGCACTACATGGACTGGGCTCACCCAAGTGCTGTCAGAAATAGGGAAAATGACTCCGGCTCCCAACAGTTTGAGGATCTCCTTCTTCACCACTTCCTTGAGGTTCGGATTTAGCCTCCTTTGGTGTTCGATGGAAGACTTAGATGGATCTTCGAGGTGAATCCGATGCGAGCACAACTCCGGTGATATACCTGAAATGTCATCCAAGGAATAGCCCAAAGCCTTCCTATATTTTCTTAACTCGCAGAGCAAGAGTGCGGTTTCAACATTGTTCAGGTTAGAGTTAATGATAACTGGATATGTGGAATTAGGTCCGAGATATGCGTACCTTAGCCCTTCTGGGAGTGGCTTTAAGTCCAACTTTGGAGCTTTGAGTTCACTCCAATCCTCCTGATTTAATTTTGTCCCGGAACAAAGTCCGGGATCAGCTGATCTGTCGCTCGGAACGGTCAATCCGTCGTCTTTATCGGATGCTTCCACAGGAGAATTCGGATCAGTCAATCCAATTTCCGGATCAGTCAGTTCAGGCTGCAGATTGATGAATAAGACCTCATGTTTTAGGACTGCTGCAGCATCGAGTGTTCTGGCCAAGCTTTCAGTCTCCTCAGAGAGATATCCCAGCTCTGGTTCTGTCTTGGTGAGTGCTACCGCAAGATGATCACTTGTACATACTTCATCATAGATCTCATCAGCTATTTCGCCTATTGTGTCAACCCAGAAGGTTTGACCATCAATCGTAGGTTTCTTAGCTGCTTTCTCTAAATTGAATCTCAAAATCAGATCATCCATGTGTAAATCGATCTTCCCTTCCTTGACGTTTATCATCGCACCAGCCGTGGCCAAGAAAGGCCTTCCAAGTAGGATCGGTTCTTGGGATTCCTCGTCAAGCTTGAGAACTATGAAGTCAGTAGGAATGTAGCAGTTCCCAATTTGCACTGGTAAGTTTTCCAGTACTCCTTCTGGGCGTCGAGTGGAACGATCAGCTAGTACAAGAGTGACTTGGGTCGGTTTGAAGGTATAGAGGCCAAGTCGTGTCGCAACGCTGAGCGGCATTAGGCTCACACTTGCTCCTAGATCGCAGAGGCATTTGCTGAACTTAAGGTCTCCTATCGTGCAAGGCAGGGTAAATGGTCCAGGGTCCCCACACTTTTCAGGCATTCGATTTTGGAGCATGGAACTACACTCTTGTGTGAGGTACATCACTCCTTTCTCCAGACTGAGCTTGTCGGTTAGAATTTCTTTCATATACTTTTTAAGAGATGGAACCATCCTTACTGCTTCGATGAAAGGGAGTCTAACCTGAAGTTCTCCTACCACTGATTTCAGCTTCTCATATTCTCGCTCCTGAATTTTTGACTTGCGGCGAGTAGGGAAAGGTAACCTGGGTGCATAAGGCTGTTGGGATTTGCTAGGTTGCTCTTCTTCGGTAATCGCTGAACCATGTATCGCAGCATCTTCGGGGGTGTTGTCAAGATCGGTGTCAGGGTTGTTTTCTTGATTCCGAATTTCAGATCGGCCAGTCCTGACATTGGATCGGTCATTCCCTGTTCTCTGCTGCGGTTCAGGAAGCTCTTTTCCACTTCGAAGGGTGATGACGTTTATATATTCCTTCGGATTAGCCTCGTTTTTCCCTGGAAGTGTCCCTGGAGGTGCCTTGACCCTTGCTGCGGACTGTGCCACCTGATTCTCCAACACTCTCATGTGAGAATTCAACGACTCGATCCTCCCATTTAGCTCAAAGTACATGCTGTCCATCTTGCCAGTCACGTCAGCAGCGTTTTTCTTCTGGTTCTCCATCAGGGCTTGCATCATTTGTTCCAGTTTGCTCTCCTGCGAGACTGCTGCCTGCGGTGCGACCGGTTGATACCCTTGTGCAAAGTTGTTGACTTGGGGTTTTTGTTGGAAATTTGACCCTCCAAATCCTGTCCCCTTGTTCTGGAAGCCCTGTGCAACGTTGCTCTGCTGAGGACGCGGTGGGTAGACCTGATCCTGAGGATTCTCGACATTAGTGCTCCTGTAGGACAGATTAGGGTGGTTCCTAAAATTTTGGTTAAAACCTCGATTTTGGAAGTTTCCTTGTCCTCCTATATAGTTCACCTCCTCAGCACATTCTTGGTATGTCTCAGCTCCGAAGTCTGCATACCCCCCAGTTTGTTCCTCACACGAGTTTACCCCTTGGTGGTCCCTTTTCAGTAGGAGATTTACCTTTGCTGTGAGGTCTTTAATGGCATCAGTATCGACAGAATTTACCCTAACCGTACGGTCATAGTCTGTGCCGTGATTGCTGTTGCTGGCTGCGAGGTTTTCTATCAGCGCATTGGCTTCGTTTGCAGTGTTGGTAGAGAAATCTCCCTTGCTGGCCGTATCTAAAGCCATCTGGTACTTCTGTTCTATTCCCCCATAGAAAATGTTCATTAGATTCTCTTGGGTGTATCCATGATGGGGACAGTCTCGAAGATACTCCTTGAACCTTTCCCATGCTTCACAAAATGACTCCATGCCTCCTTGCGAGAATGTAGTGATCTTGCTTCGCAGCTTGGCTGAGCGTGACTTGGTGTAGAAGTGATTCAAGAAAGCAGCTCTACATTGCGCCCAAGTGGTGAGTGATCCAGCATCTAAACGGTTCAGCCACCTAAGTGCCTTATCCGCCAAGGAAAACTGGAACAGAGTCAGCATCAGATAGTCGTATGGCACACCATTGGACCTCGTCGTACTGGTTAGTCTTTCGAAAGCCTCAATGTGATCAAGAGGGCTCTCCGATGGCAACCCGTGAAAACGCGGTTCTGAACCAGATTGATTAGACTATGCTTAATCTCATAGTCTTGCCTAGCAGGAGCGGGAGGTTGAATCGCTGATCGATTAGCAAACAGCCTGTTCTGGGCATCTTCATCCCTCAAGGTGGCTGGTCTCGCTGGTGGGTTTGGCAGAGCATGCTCTTGCTGGTTCTGCCTCTGCTGTTGTTGTACGATACCAAGTTGAGGGTTGGGTGGATTAACCTCTGGGTTTTCTCCGTCAGCCATAGCGTTAATCTGAGCTCTTGTTTTCCGGTTTTCTCGTTCAAGCTGTGCTAACTCCTTGTTTCCCAGTATGCGCAGATCAGTTTTCTTGCTGCTCCTCGTGTGCATACACCTGAAACCAAGAAATAAAGTTGCAAGAACTAGTTAGTAACTAAAAATAAAGAAACTTTAGACTAAACCTGAATCTAAAATTCCAAAGGCAACGTTTTGGTCCCCGGCAACGGCGCCAAATTGATCTAGAGTTAAATCAATAACCCAAAGCACACTCAACCACGATCTAGTGGTGTCGTCGTAGCACTTTGGGGTCGAACCACAGAGACCAAACGATACGCTATGAAATTATATAGACCGAGTATAGCTTAAGCGATAGGAAGATTGTTTTTCAAGTAACCGAATCAAAACAGAAAAATAAATAGGGTTTGTAAAACTAAGAGAAAATATTGGGCGAAGGGAATCAATCAAGGGATTAAGATCACGAAATTGGGTGATGGATTGGGATAGCTTTAGGAACCGTTCTTGAACTCGAATCTCAATTATAAAACTAACCTACTGTCGCAGTGCTAGTTATCTGAATCGAATGGACCCTAAACCGTCGTTTGGACCTAAACAATCCTAGCAAGCATTAAGTTCTAGTCCGATTTGTTCACAAGGTGCCCCAACTTCAACTGTTGGTTGGCTGAGGATCACCTTGCTCACCTAAGTTCTTTTCAAGTAATTCAACAACACTTTTGATGCCTAGATGAATTAAACCTATGATCATAAACTAGGTAGCTAATCTAGTTTAGGCAATAAGAACAACATTAGATGAAGAACACAATAAGAACAAATCTAACACCCTAAATCAATAAATCATAATTCCCCCTTTAGAAACCCGAAACCCAACAGTAAGACTACTCAGACATCGAACAGAGACAATCACAAATCAAATATGAAGAAAACATGTTTGAATTGCAAAAAGAAGTAAAAAGGGTTCAGAATTCTTCTCCAAAGGGTTAGAAAGGATTAGAGATCTTCTCCCAAGCTTACAAGTGCTCAAAAACGGCGTAGAGTAAAAGTTATGTCTCTAGGGGTCGAGCCCCGTGGTTAAATAGTAAAACAAATCCCTAAAAAGTCGGTTTAAACCAGAAAAGGAAAGATTGCGTCGGGGACGGGAATGGTCAATCTCGAAAGGATCAGTCAATCCAGAACGTATTTCTGCTCTCACTTCATCTGCCTTCTAGCTTGATCAGTCTTCAACCAATTAAGCTCCAGATGCACATTTTCATCCCCAAAACGCTCAGATTCCTTCCAAAGTCACCTAGAACCTGTAAAGACTCACAAAAGACTAAAAGGACTCTAAAAGCACACTTAGACCTAGGAAAAGACTCAAAACCAACCTAAAAACTATAGTTAAAACCCTATAAAATACAGACACATCAATATTCCCATCCAAGAGAGAAACTACATATATATACACAAGAGACTTAAGGCAAGAAGTATTCTCATAGATGATCCAACTTGAGATTGACAATCACTCAAATCCTTGTAAATGCCAATGACATCACCCTTCCAAACAACGAAAAACGTGTCCTTTACTTTATCCACAACAGAAACAACGATTGAGGAAGACATCTTGGATTTACCATACTTTGGTTCCTTTGGTTGATAAATAATTCAAAAACAAAGACACTTCTTTTTTGTTCCTTTACTTCTGTGTGGTTTCAAAAGTTGCTCTTAGTACTACTACTCGTGAGCATCTTCTCCAAACAATCAGCAATGTACATTATTATACTATTAGTGTAAACGACAAGTCTAGGACCATCCAAGATTAAAACCACCCAAGGGAAGGTTCTCAACGAAAGAGGGAAAAAAAAACAAAGAAATATGTATAGCTAGAAGACATGAAGAGGTGAGACCTGTTTCAGTTTTGATTTCTCAGAAAATACAGTTTTTATTTTTCTTCTAAAATCTTGTAAAATTCTACCTCGAAGGGTATGATTTTGAGGGAGAGTATTTTCAACTAAAAAACAAACCAAAATCTCCTAGAATCATTTAAAGTAGCAGTTTTTAAAAAAGTTTTGATATTTTGAATAACAGTAGATTTCAAGTAAGTTTTATGAATCTTGATTGAATAACAAGGAATTTTGAATTATTTTAAATGATTTTACATTAATCTAAGTTGAATAACATAGGATTTTAAAAGATTTTTGAAAATCACCAATTGTATAACAAGTGATTTTAAGAATACTCTACAATCTTCTAAAATACAAGTTTAAAACTTACTCCCTCCGTTTCATATTAAGTGTCATTTTAGACTGTAAATTTTGTTTCAAAATAAGTGTCATTTTGTATTTTTAATGTAGATGTTTTGTAAATTTTCCAATTTTATCCCTACTGATTTAATGTATTGACCAATAGAAAAAATTGTATAATGTATTAATAAGGGGTAAGATAGAAAATTTAATGATTTTCTTAATATGTGTGAAAAATCCTAGAATGACACTTAATATGAAACGGAGGGAGTATTCAATTAAGTTGGTCCAAATCTGATTATGCTTACTAGCTAATTGTTTTTGATTCCATTCTATGATTTTTCTACAATTATTTAAATTTACACACTTATGATTAGGAACTTCAATTATTGTAAAAATTTACAAAATAAAATACATAATGGAATGCATTTTTTTTATATATTTGCCCAAAGGTTAAATTATACGTCTATTTTTAGAAGGATCGGGTTCGAACCCAGATTTGGTGAAAATAACATCATAGGTGAATAATAGTGGCATTCAACTACTTAAAATTTAAAATATAAAATACAGTATTAAGTATTAACCAATCATTCCCCAAGCCTTGTTGATCTAGCCTACCAACTCCCTAAAGCTGGAATCAGACCTTTTAAGTTTTTCAATTACCTCACTAAGCACCCGAACTTCCATCAGCTGGTGGATGAAGCTTGGATTCAGGCCATAAGCGTTGCATACAATCTCACAGATCTATGTTGTAAGCAAAAGACCATCAAAAGCGAGCTTAGAAATATAAATCGAGAGAACTATTCACAAATACAACAGAGAGCTTCAAAAATAGCTGATTACCGGCCCATTTCTTGTCTGAACACCCTCTACAAAGTTGTCTCCCAGCTTTTAGTATTCAGAATCAAGCCTCTATTGCCCTCGTTCATCTTCCCTAATCAAAAAACATTTGTTAAGGACAGGCTGATTCTGGAAAACACTATCCTTACAGCTGAAACTGTCAATGGTTATCACAAATCTACAAAACCTAAAAGAATAGTTATTAAAGTGGACATTGCTAAGGCTTTTGATAACTTATCTTTGGAATTTCTCTTTAACTGCTTGAAAGGGTTGGCGATCCCTGATTAGTACTTGATATGGATGCAAGCTTGTGTGTGTACCACTAATTTCACTGTTGGCTACAATGGACTTGTTCATGGCTATTTCAAAGGTAAATGAGGGCTCCGACAAGGTGATCCGATCTCTCCTTTCCTATTTGTAATAGCAATGAACAACTTGTCATTAATGCTAAATAAGGCGGCAGAGGAAGGTACATTTAAATATCTTCACAATTGTGACAAAGCTAAGCTCGCCCACCTCTGTTTTGCCGATGATCTCCTAATATTCCTGGATGGCTCTCTCTCCTCTGTCCAGAATGTGCTCCAAGTACTACATGAGTTTGAACAAAGGTCTTGCCTTGCTATTAGCCTCCAGAAGTCATCTTTCTTTGTTGGATTGCTGAGTGATGCTGAAACTGACTTGATCAAGGTCACCACTGACCTTAATCATGGGAGCCTCCCAGTTCGTTACCTAGGTGTTACTTTGTGTACCAAAAAGCTAACCATGCAAGATTGTGAACCTCTGCTGCAGCAAGTAAAGGGGAAAATAATCAACTGGTGTGCAAAATTCTTATCTCTTGCGGGACGTCTTTTGCTTATAAACACTATCATTGCAGGGATCTCAAATTTCTGGTCCTCCACATTTTTCCTACCCAAACAGTGTATTTCAAAGATCCATTCCCTGTGCAGTGCTTACTTCTGAAAAGGAAGCACGAAAGGTCATAACACTGCTAGGGTTTCAAGGGAGACAATAACGAAGCCAAAGGATCAAGGGGGATTAGGACTAAACGACATTACCTATTGGAAGAGAGCTTGCACTATAAGGCTCATATGGCTCTTATTTTTCAGATCTGGATCTGTGTGGGTGGCATGGTTTAAGCTCCATTTCCTGCAAGAGTCTTTTAATAACTCCTGGACAATGAAACAAAGATATAATTACTCTTGGCTTGCAAATAAGTTGCTGAAGATCAGAGATGTTGCATTTAAGTAGGTAAAATTAAGAGTCGGGAATGGACTTACATGTAGATTTTTGTCTGATAACTGGTCTCTCTTTGGTAAAATCTTGGATTTCTTATTTTCTCTCGAGAGTTCAAGGTTGGGGATCCCTTTAACTGCCACTCTCAATCAAATTTGTAACCAAGGGCAATGGCAAATCCCTAATGCTCGAACAGAGAACCAGGTATAGTTGGGGTCTCCAAACAAGCCCGATCTGCCTCCTCTACAACTCTTACCCGAAGAGTCGAGATCATCTCTTCTTTAATTGCAGCTTCGCTTGGTCTATCTGGTCATCAACTGCTCAGAGATGTGGAATCCAGCCCCTTACTTCTTGGGATGCCACTGTCGACTACATGCAATCGCTCCACAGGCCAAAGGCAAAAAAAAACTCTCACTGCTGGCTTGGCAGTATGTGCTCCCTCTACTTGATATGGACTAAACGGAATAATAGACTCCACCGGCAGAAGTATAGTATGACGGATGCTCTACTATGGCTCATCGACTCTACCATCTGGAACAAGATCACATCCTATAATGCTTCGAATCATGCAATCGCCTCTGCGATGTTCCAACAATGGTTCTCCTCCATCAACTAAGATCCAAGGTGACGTTTCACTATTCCATCGCCTATCTAGGCTTTCTCCTCTGGTTCAACTTTTAGAATTTGATATGTCGTTAATGTGTTGTGCCCATTATTACTTGTGATAAAGCCTATAATTACAGCTCTAAAGCCAGGCTGGACTTTTGTATGTTTTATTAAAGTCACAGACCCAATCATATACCTATGTATTATTTTTACTAGTTCAACCTAAAGCTATGAAAAGATTTAGTTTAAGAGTGATGCATATGTAACGAAGAGTGATGAACTAATGTGGGTCCGCCCAATCTAGGAATTTAAAGACCAGTTCTTGATCGTTCTAAGATTTGAGGAGAAGATTTGAAGCTGCTTCCGAAGTGAAACTTGTAGAGAGTTGATGAAGTTGGTAAGGATGATGTCTGAGAAAGGTTAAAGCTTTATCGACAAAAAGTGAATCTGAAGAAGAAGCCAAGCTAGATAGCGATCGTCGAATTAGGTTTTAGAGATTGTAGAATTGGATAGCGAACTAACTTGCCTCTTTATTATGTTCATATCATCATTTATATACACACGACATTAGGGTTACAATACACAAGACTAGGGTTGACGTTAACCGTCATACACAAGAAACGTACCAAAGCCCAACACACACAAAACCCACATATATAGCCCAACACTCCCCCTCACGTTGGAGCATGCGGATTCGAAATTCTCAACGTGGACATTATTGTCTCAAACTAAACACGACCCAAAGCTTTCGTCAAGATATCAGCCAGTTGATCCGCAGTACCAATATGATGAGTGACAATGGTTCCATTGGAGACTGCATCCCTTACTGCATGACAATCATTCTCAATGTGTTTAGTGCGCTCGTGGAAGACCGGATTTGCAGCAATGTGGATAGCTGCTTTACTGTCACAGAAGAAACGTGTGGGAGACGTTTGTTCGATGCCCAATTCTTTCAACAACCGGCGAAGCCATTTGATCTCGTGAAGTCCAGCGGCCATGGCACGATATTCAGCCTCAGCAGAAGAATGTGAAACAGTTTTCTGTTTCTTTGTCTTCCAAGAAATAGGAGAACCACCAAGCATGACAACAAAAGCGCTGATCGAGCGACGAGTTAACGGACATGAGGACATTTCCGAGTCACAGTAAATGGTGAGAGTGAGATCAGAATCCGCTTTAAGAAGAATACCTTGACCAAGAAAACCTTTCAAGAAACTGACGACATGAAGCGCAGCTTCCCAGTGAGCTGTACGAGGAGTCTGCATAAATTGAGCCAAAACATGGAGCGAATAACTTAATTCAGGGCGCGTATATGTGATACGGCCAATCAGACGACGATAGGGCTTTGGATCAGCAAGAAGCGGACCATCATTAGTGGCGAGACGATGATTCTGTGGTAACGGCGTTGTGGCGACTGGTGTAGCTCCAAGATCACCACAATCAGAAATAACATCCAAAGCATACTTTCGTTGAGACAGGAAAATACCTTCAAGGCCACAGCTAACTTCAATACCAAGAAAGTATTTGAGCTTGCCCAAATCCTTCATAGCAAAGCAACGAGACAAATAATCTTTGAACTTTTGAAGCATGTAGGCGTCATTACCATAGATGAGAAAATCATCGACATAGATTGAAACACGAAGTTCAATGTTTGCACAAGTGTAAGAGAACAGAGAGTAATCCTCATAAGACTGAACAAATCCAAACCGAAGCAAAGCATCAGACAACTTCTTGAACCAACACCGAGGAGCTTGTTTAAGTCCATAGAGAGACTTTTTAAGGCGGCAGACTTTACCAGGGTGAGAATGACGAAAGCCAGGAGGGAGTTGCATATAAACCTCCTCTTCCAAATCACCATGGAGAAACGCGTTATTGACATCCATCTGATACACTTCCCATTTTTGGCGGCAACTAACCAGAGAACAAATCGAATCGTGGTCATCTTTATCACTGGTGCATATGTCTCGTTATAATCTTCTCCTTCAACCTGATGATTACCAAGAACAACGAGACGAGCCTTGTACCGTTCGAGGTTGCCGTCCGCATTATTTTTTTGTCTTGTACACCCATTGGCTCCAAGGCGCTAATTTACCTTCGGGAAGGTCAGTAACGTCCCATGTGTCTTTGTCTTCAAGAGCCACAACCTCCGTGGTCATTGCGTTATTCCACACTTTGATCCGTATGGCCTCTTTAAAATTTTTTTATCCTTAGACTTGGTAATGGTAGCTAAGAAAGCTCGATGCCCTGGAGAAAACTGCTCATCAAAAACATAATCCATCAAGGAGAGAAATGACATACCTTGGACCGTATGGGAAGACTTTGATGGCTGGTCAGTGGGAGCGTGATGGGTATCCGAAGGTGTTGACAACACATGATTGGTAACAACATAATCACTGAGACGAACATTTTCCTTACGTACACATTCACTGCGGCGTAATGGAACAGGCGCAGGAGACGGAACAGCCGGAGCAACAACAGGCGATGCAATGGTATCAACAGGAGGCGATGGTTCGGCCGGAGATAACAGAGCAACTTGGTCAGTAGGAGCACTCCCCCTCACTTGAGTATCCGGTGAAATCATCCACTCTCCATCAAAATCACTAGTGTTCAGAGGAACATACGACGAAGATTCAATAGTTTCAGCATAAGGGAAAAATAGTCTCTTGGAAAACAACGTCACGGGAGACAAAGAAGACATTCTTTGCAATATCATAAACCTTCCATCCTTTCTTACAAAAGGCATAACCAACAAAGATACAAAGACGATAACGCTCCCCAAATTTGTCTTTATCACGAGAAACACGATGCACATAACAAGCGGAACCAAACACACGCAACTGATCATAAGCAGGTTTACAACCATGTAGATTCTCATAGGGAGAAAGACCTTTGTGTATCGAGGAAGGCGAGCGATTGATTAAGTAAGCGGCAGTAAGAACCGCCTCTCCCAGAACTTGGTCGGCAAAGTAGCTTGAAATAACAAAGCTCTAGCGACATTAAGAATGTGCCTATGCTTGCGTTCTACTCTTCCATTCTGCTGCGGAGTACCAACACAAGAAGTTTGATGCAAAATGCCGTGTTCCCGAAAGTAAGAGGAGAGACACATGAATTCTGTACCATTATCACTACGAACTATCTTTACTGTTTTCCCAAACTGTTTTTCTGCATAGGCTAGGAAATTTGTTAAAATACCCCTGACTTCTGATTTTTCTAGCATCAAAAATTTCCAAACAGCTCTCGAAAAATCATCAACGATAGTCAAAAAATAAACTCCACCACAAGAAGCATGAACACGTTAAGGCCCCCAAACATCACAATGAATCAAATTAAAACACTCGGTTGCTTTATTATAACTGTCATAAAAAACTTATCTTGTCTGCTTGGCTCTAAAACACACGTCACAATGACTAGAGCCAGCTAATTTAGATGAACTAGAAATCATAGGTAAATCAGAAAGCACAGAAAAAGAAGGGTGTCCAAGTCTCCGATGCCACAATGTGTCGTCAACAGCAGCTTTTCACACTATGTATCTTGGCTGAAACAACCTCTTTCAAGTAGTAAATCCCATCACACTCTTCATCCCTTCCAATCAAAGTCTTCAAGAAACGGTCCTGCAAACCACAAAATGTATCAGTCAACCACGCAACACATTTTGTTTGCTTCAAAAATTTTGAAACTGAAATTAATGTGCAATTCAAACTTGGCACATAAAGAACATTTTCCAAAAAGACTGTGCTTGATAATGGCAATTTGCCAACACATAATGCAAAAGTTTTGCTTCTATCCGCAAAGCCAACAGAACAAGGAGAAATCTTTACATTATTTTGAAGAGAAGAAAGATTTCCAGTCATATGATGAGAAGCCCCTGTATCAAGAATGACCTCACCAAGAGCTTCCTTAACAGACAATCGATCACCACCACCGGTGGTTTGTCTTTCTTTGCTTGCTTTCTCACCAAGCCAACTGTTGCAAAAGCTTCATCTGAGCGTGCGAAAAATCTGGAAAGATTGACTGGTTGGAAGTTGTAGCTTGAGCCGTGACCACTCCTCGACCACGACCTGCTCCTGCTCCCTTTCCATGCAGTCCCCTTCCAGCACCACGACCTTGGGGACGTTCTTCCCACCAATCGGGAAACCCAACAAGCTGCCAGCAGTAGCGCTTGTCATGCCCTGTTCTCCCACAATGACAACAGAGTTTCCTACCTCCCGACTTCAGGAGAGATGAAGAACCAAACTTGTTGCTTCTTGGGGGATCAGACCGACCCAAATAGTCGACCGAGTCACTTATTGCATTCTGGACGGACGATGCGAACGACTCACTTGCATCACGCCGAGCAACAAATCCGACAGCATCACGCAGCTGTTCACGACCGCGAGCAGAGGATAGCCGATGTTCCTAGATAACTTTTGAATAAGCTTCACCAAGAGACGGCAAGGGAGTTGTACCAACCAGATTAGTACAGAGTCCACCAAACCGAGCATCATCAAGTCCCAACAGGAACTGATGAAACTTTTCCTTGACAATCTCTGTAGCATATTTGGCGGTAACACCCCAAGAACACCCGCCACAAGAACACCCGCCACAAGAACACACTGGGAGAGGACAGTAATTGCGCAACTCATCCCACAACTTACACAGCTTACCGTAGTACTCCAAAACACTCTGCCCATCTTGCCGACATGAGGCAATCTGAGCCTTAATCTGATGGACACGAACTTCGTTGCCAACAGAGAAACGTTGCTTCAAATCTTCCCATAACTGATGTGCATTAGAGACAAAGGAGACGGTGGACTTAACTTTTGCCTCAATCGACCAACGGATCCAGCCGACAATCATGGATTTAACTGTTTTCCAATTGTCGTAGTCAGGATCATCAAGCGAAGGCTGTGCAATCGTTCTGTTGATGAAGCCAGTCTTTCGTTTTGCCTGAAGAGCGTTAAGCATCTCTTCGGACTATTCATTGTAGTTATCTCCATTCAAGATAATAGAGGAGAGAGTTGTGCCCGGATTGTCGGAGCTAGACAGCAAATATGGTGACACCGCCACCGTTGGTTTTGGCGCAAGAGCCGAAGCAGTTTTCTTCGGTTCCTCAATAGACATCTTTTAACACCAACAAAATCTCAACTAGAGAAAAAGAGATCAAAACTATTGATCAAAGAGAACAACTCGAAACAAGAAAGAAGAAAAACAATGAGAAAAAGCTTTTAGAAATTTTTGATCTTATGCTCTGATACCATGTAGAATAGGATACCGGACTAACTTGCCTCTTTATTATGTTCATATCATCGTTTATATACACACAACATTAGGGTTACAATACAGAAGACTAGGATCAAAGCCCAACACACACAAAACCCACATATATACCCCAACAGAGATAAACATCTAACAAGTTAAATTTAGGGTTTTATCCTTTTAGGACGAGAAAAGGGTGGAAGAAGATGATGAAGATGATGCAGAATTGATCTGAGCCGTCCATTGAGTTCTTATGAAGATGTCATCTCCGCCATCCATTAAGTTTTAAAATCTTTTAACCATTTTAGTTTATTACATTTGGTTAATACATATGAGGAATGAATTTTTACAATAAAAATACTAAATCTAAAATAAATTTCGAAAGGATGAAAAGTAAAATTATACTTTAGATGGGAAGTTCTTTGTTTTATATATATACAAATAGACTATAAATAGATAAAAATCCAATTACAAATAAAACACTGTCATGAGCTAATAAATTGTTTAACTATCTTTAAAACATGACAAAATTTTATAATAAAGTGAGATGACTGAAAATGAAATTGAAACCATGTTTAGAAGAAAATCTCATTCAACAAATTTTCCTAGGTAAATCTACCAATTAAGGAATTAGTCAAAAATTGTCAAATTTATAATCAACCAATAATTTAAATAAGAACCAAAATTGTAATCAAAAGTATTAAAACTTTTATCTTTCCTAAAAGTGAAAAAGTACTATATATAGTAGTTCTTCTTCATCTATAAATTCACAGTACTGGCTGTGCCGCAGTTTTCTAATTAACTGAATCAAACAGTGTCATTTCAATGGAGTCTGCTTTGTCAGCTTTCAAGGTACAAACAAATCATATATTTTTTCTTAATCTAATAACTAAATATGTAGTTCAATACTTCATCATCAATCTTTGTCTTCACCATTAATCATCAATCCTAAATTGACTTTATAAACAAGTCAACAACATGTGTGTGTTTTTTAATTCTCTCTCCTTAGGTTTGCATATTTATACGGTACACAAAGCAACAACAACATTATGTGTCTGTTTCTGTATATATGTAACATAGTTTTGGAGGAGACTCGTTTTAATAAGATATCCTTGTGACGTTTATTGCAGAGACCAGCTAATGAGGTTGGAGCAGCAAACAATGCATTACCGTTGAGAGAGATGCATCAAGAGAGGAAGAAGAAGACAAAGAGGCCATCTCGTGGTAAAAGAGAATGGACAGAGTCACAAGATCTCAAACTCACAGAGCTCGTGGAAGCTTACGGTCTAGAGAGTTGGGATCTCATTGCAGAGAAGATGCAAACAAGATCAGGTAAAAAAAAACAAGTGGTTTTTTTTTATTTTTCCGGTACTCAGCCATGAAAGTTGAATCTTCTTTTTCTTGTTGTTGTGTGTTTTGAAGCTCAGGGTTGCAGAATGAGGTGGGTGCACAAGCTCGATCCAAAGATTAACAAGACAGAATTCACCAAGGCGGAAGAAGAATTAATGATAACAACTCAGAAATTATATGGCAACAAATGGTCGATGATTGCTAAGCTCCTAAATAGAAGAACAGACTATGCTGTGAGGATGTATTTCAACAGAAACGTATGGAGGCAAACAGAACCTAACATAAGATATTCCACTGCCCCCCTGAATCCATATGCCTACATTGTTCCTGGTTTGTGTCTTGTTAAAACTAAACAATCTCATAGATTCCGTTTCAAATCTCCAATAGAGTTTCTTCATTATTGTTATTGTGTGGTTAACAGGTAACGGAAGTTATGAAGGTATCGGGATCAAGAGCTACAGCTGTAATACGCCAAACGAGGAAGCTACTAACCTCTCTGCTCGCATGCCAGTGCAACTCTCAGGTCATCACCATCACTTCCCTACCTTCCCTGCAGGTTCCTCCTCGGCAGTATTCACACCGCATGTCTCCATCTCCCAACCAGAAGCAGCAGATACAATGATCAGAGAAACCCCGAAATTTATTGATTTTCTCGGGGTAGGACATTCTTGAATAAACAACTTTGCAACTGTAACCTATAATCCCTCTGATGAGGACTCTGTGAAACATCAAACAGTCTAAAATTAAGTCTGAGAGTGACTAAATAAAGTGTTTGTTTTGCTATTTTCTGAGCTCCTAAATACAAAGCTGGACAAACATAAAGGTTACATAGGTAGACTTCCCCCAAAGTCATAAACAAGAGATAAAAAAACATCAAGCAATATTCCAAGAGAGCCCGGATGGTGGTGAACGTTGGATGAACACATTGGAGTTCAGGGCAATAGACCAAAGGGGAGCAAAACTGCACAACCAGCCCATAATGAATCTAAGGCTCTAAAATTCTGGCAATCTAACATATTCCACAATAGGAAAAAATCTTAAACAGCTTGAGAAATTTTGTTAATCTGACTAGTGTTTGCCAATGATTCTTTAAGGTCATCATCCATTGTGAGAAGTCTAGTACTTTCTAAATACTCTCCAGGAGAATCATCGATCTCATCCAAGCTCAGTTCCTTTAATATAAACTGTTTTCCCACTGTAGTTATAGTTTTCTCTATAAATACCAATCTTTCAATATAATCCTTCATTCTAAAAAACTAAATCTCTGTGATCTCTTTCCTGCAATACTCAAATGCAGCTGTATATCAAAAAACCTGCCAAATGGATAACTAAACTGTACCAAATCAAAGAGCACATACCAACCGGTACTGAGGCACTCTTGAAGGCAGCTTAAGGTAAGCCATGTTATTCTCATTATAATCCCATAGAAACGATGTATGGTGAATCCATCTATTCCTCGTTATCGACTGAGCATTCCCACCAAATTTACGATCACCAAAAACATAATCTGAACTCAAAAAAATGTAAACTAACAACAACAACCCCAAAGAACATCATATCAGTTTTCAAACAAAAGAAACCATTCGCACGTAGCTGAAACCCGTTGATCCCGTTAAACACATCGCTATATAACAGAGCGTGGATAAGGCTGAAACATTTGGAAGATCATCTCTATTGCAAATCAAACTCACAAAAACAGTACTTTCATCAACAACCACAGTTCCTCCACCAGTAAATCTCTTGATAACCGGAATCCCATCTTTCACAACAGATCCAAGCTCAAGAAGTTCACAAGGCTTCCTTATGTAAACCAAGAAAAAAAAAACAAAACTTCACATTATCAATAAAGATCAGATTTTTATAACCAAAAATGAAAGATATTTGAACCCCTAAAAGAAAAAGAGCTTATTTTACCCTGACAGTCCCATGACAATGGTAGGAACATTGGTTCCATCGTTAATATACACCAATTCTCAGAAGAAGATCTTAGTAGCCTTTCTTCTAAAACCAATTCTCAATAGACTCGGTGTTCCTCTAAGCTTGACGAGATTCATTAATGGAAGTCCTAAATCCTTGAATCTATTCACTATCATCTTTTTCCACCAAACCGTTGAGAAAACAAATCCAATTTGCTCAGAAGTTTGGGTTTTTCAGAAAAGGAAACACCAAAATCAGAGTTTGATGGCTCGAGTCTCGAGATTCAGACAAATGCGTTAAGAAGAAGATTACCAAAGATTTTAAGTTTACAAAATAGAGAGAGCAAATATGCAAATGTATCTAAACTGGATTAACATGTTCACCGCAAACCATCTCCAATGTATATTCTTAAAAATAGAGTAACTCTAATATAGAGCATGTTTTTCTTTAATGTATTACTCTATTTTAGAGTTGAAAATAGAGTTAGTGTAAAATGTTAGAGATGAAAATAGAGTTGTTCTATATATAAGGGTATCTTTATAGGGAGAACTATTTTGGGTGTTCTTAGAGTAAATATATTATGAAAATAATGTAAGATCAGTAGTTAAGATCTTTTGTTAAAAAGTTAGTTATTGGGGAAACATGTTTAAGATCATAAGATTTAATAATATAATAATGTTAAACATATTACAATTATAAAAACTTATAAAATAACATTTAAATTGCAAACTTATAAAACTTTTACTAAAATTCAAAATACAATACCAAAATTTTATGAAACAAAAAAACATTAAAAAAAGAAAAAAAAACAAACATATTACTTAACTAAAGCACACAAACATTTTATTTAATTAATATATAGTTTAATGTTCAAATTTATTCTATATATTCTCAATCAAATCCTCTTTTAATTTGTGAAAAATTGTTTACAAAAAATAATATTCATTCACAGCTTGCCACATCAGTTTAGAACTGAGCCAAGAACAGTTCTACATTAAGAACTGATCTTGGTGTTCTTATGCCACTATTCATTATTTTTCTAATTTTTTTTGGCTAAGAACACCCTTGGTGTTATGCCTATAAAGATGGCTTAAAGAGCAAACCTATTATTTTCTTTATTTTAAAATAAAATATAGAGTAGAGTTGCAGTAAAGCTTGCTTTATAATAGAATTTTGACTCTAAAATAGAGTAGGGTTGGAGATATCTTAAGGATCTCATTTTCTTGTGTTTGTTCTCACTTGCACAGTTCCAACAATCACTTCCCAGAAGGCCACCTATCCTGAGATTACTCCAGCATAAGCAAACTTAACTGTGGAGTTCTCTCAGGACCTTTGACCGAAAAGATAAATGCACTTTGGTGAAATAGGTGGCCAAATCAATTCTTTTAAACCTCTGCGCCTGTTTC
Organism: Camelina hispida; assembly: GCA_023657505.1. Classification (NCBI taxonomy): domain Eukaryota; kingdom Viridiplantae; phylum Streptophyta; class Magnoliopsida; order Brassicales; family Brassicaceae; genus Camelina; species Camelina hispida. The sequence goes on from CP094635.1 coordinate 37,075,212, forward strand.
TGTAAATGAGATTTCACAATTCACCCCAAATAACATATCGCAACGTCCTCGTTGCGCACCAAGACCGTCACCCCCGACGGTGTGAGTCCACTCGACTCCACACTCGTCTGGGTTCGCCTCTCGTACCATTTGTAACGCCCCAACCGGCACCTTTTAGTGGCCCCCATGTCCAATCCCAGTCTATGGATCCACCTTTCTTAATAGGCCTCACGTCCTCTCACTATGCCCATGAGCCCATCTCTATCCGACGGTCGGTTTGCTACGTCCAGGAAGTTTTAAAGACTTGTTACCGTCCCTACAAATCACCACATGATCTTTTCCTATGTTTTGTCCTCACTCGCACAATTCCGACAATCACTTTCCGAAAGGTCATCCATCCTGAGACTACTCCAGCTCAAGTACGCTTAACTCTGGAGTTCTCTCAGTTCCCTGGACAGAAAATATAAGTGCACTTTGGTGACATAGGTGGCCAAATTCATTCTTTTAAAACTCTCCGCAAGTCTCTGAAAATTGAACGATGGCAACTGTCGCTTGAAATTCCAGCAACTCCGCTTCCACCCCGTAACACTTTTCTCTCACTCTAGCAACTAGTCCGTCATCGTCGTTTTGCTTCTGCTATTGTCGTTTTGCTTTGCTGATTACCGTTTTTGTCGTCGTTCTTCTTTGTCGCCGTCGCTACTCCAGCGATTAGTAAAAGAACAAGCCCTACATAGGTGACATAATGCGGTTTGGTATTTTCAATTTTATATATTTTATAATTAGAAAATAATTTGTTTGAACAAAAAATTTCAACTTCAAAAATTTATATAATATATATTTAATTAAGATGGTCCAAAGCTAATTATGCTTAACCAACCAATTGTTTTTTCATTCCATTTTTTTCTCTTTTTATTTATTTATACAATTATTTAAATTTACACAGATAAATGATAGTATAAATATTAACCAACCATTTAAAGTAACAGACCCAATAATATACGTCTGTATTAATTAGTTTAAACTAAAACTATGAAAAGCTTAGTAATTATTTTTTTGTCTATGGGTAAAACAAATTTTGTTTCTTGTGAGAAATCTCTATTTAGTCAAATAATATTCAAAAAATTAGTAGACTAGGCAATGTATAGAATATTGTTTTACATATTTGTTCAACGATGATATTTATTTCTATATATGCTACTTCAACTTCAAAAAAGTATTTAAAACTCTGTATGTGGAAATAAATAATATATGTTGACTGGTTAAATATACAATGTATTACAAAGGATATATTGCCAAATATATGTAATTTTTATGATTTTATCTTAAATTTTGTAATAAAATATTTGGTCTACGAGTATACTTTTATCCAGTATTCAAGAAAGCGGTCTAGGTGGCCGCCTAGGCGCCGTCTAGGCGCTATGTTGGTACCGTGATCCGTCACTTCGGATAATGGGCCTTGGCCCAAGACGGACGGACAAGACGGGCTGAAGTGCAGTAGAGCTGCCCCACTAAGCCAGCTAGGAAAGTATCGAAGTAAAAGCGTAACGGCAGTGCGAAATATCCCGGAGTTTGGAGGGCATTCAAATAATCAAATCATAAATTGTATTAACGAGAGAGCGAGATTTACGCGATAGACTGATTCGATATTAACTGTAATAGGACTATAAATAGGAGAGGGGGGAGACGGTGTAAAGGGTTCGAAGAACTTTCATTTGGCAATAAAAATACACTTTTCACTCCGCAAATTTCTATTAATCTTTATTTTCTGCTCGGAACTAGAACAGTGGTAAGCACCCACGCTCTCAATTCACTCCGGAACTAAGGTTACACTTCATTTCTCACATTTGGCGCTAGAAGGAGGGGGATTTATCACCTGTGCTCTTGCTAGTTCCGACTCCACCTCCGTGTCCACGCCGTACAAACGTCGATATGGCTACTGATTCTTCCAACCAGGTAACTCTAGAAACAATCTAAAAACTTTTGCAGGATTTGTCAGAGAAATCCGACCGTCAGCAAGCAGCCTCCGCTGCTATGTCCGAGCGTTTCGATAATCTGGAAGGGCAGGTCTCTACCCGCTTGGAGACAGTCACTAGATTGGTAGCCGATCTTTCAGCCTCTCACCGCGCGTATGCCAATCGGGTCGATCTCTTGTCCTCTGATCGAAATCCGCGACGACGTGCTTTGGATTTCGCTGGTGTCATTTCACATTTCACCTTGCAGCCGGCCGCAGCAACTGCGACTCCGAGGAACACTTTCCCACCTCAGATAAATACTCAGGTAGCACCACCGCTGGTTGGGGATAGCCACAGTCCGGTTCAGCTCGATGTCGCTGGATCCTCTGAAGTTCCGGTTCGTTTTCCTCCCCCCGTGGGCGAGAATTATCTTACTTCGGGCTATGCTTCCAACCCTAAGCTCCACCGTATGCAGAGCGAGATCCAAGATATGCAGTCTATGATGCACTGTGACAACCCGTCCCATTGACCCCACTAGCCCACCGCTAGCTTGCCCCCAAAGGCCCGAAGCTGGCCCTGCAGAGCATCGATCCTAACCCCTCACTGGACAAATGGAACTATTCATCCAAATCCACAGTAGGTTATTGGTGCGCCAGACGTTCCTCGAACCCTGGTCCCCACCATTTAACAACCTTCCCACAGGACAAGCTGTCACCAATTGACTTGCAGATCAACTGCCTTGGCTGCAATGAAAAATGGTCTCTGGCACGAGTCCCGTCTTCGCGAAGAGCTAATTGTGAACCAGTTTGCCACCATCTAGGACGCACTCCATCGAGCCTTAAACTGGATAGTTGCGGAAGAAGAAAAGGCAGCCACAATTCAAAAGCATAAAGTCATTACCAAACCCAGATTCGAAGCTCCCGCTAAAAAGACTCCGGCTTCAACCCCGAAGCTCGGAGCTGGCACGTTTGCTGTGAACCAATCTCCACAGAAAGGTTCGCCAAAGAGTTCACCGTCCAAACCACCGTTTTCACCACGCTCCAAGAGCGGAGTGCTCCCAAGTAACAAATGGGTTCGGGACGAGAACGCTTACTGCAAGCTTCAAAAAGCAAATGGGCATTCGAGTCGAGATTGCAAAAAACTTAGTCCTGGGCAATCGGCAAAAACCGATCAAACCGAAACATTCTGTTTTCGGCAGTGATTGAGAGAGGAACAATAAACCGATCGGTACAATTATTTTAAGGATTCGGATTTTTGTTTTCTCTGTTCGATATCAGATTACCGATCGGTTTATTCGGTTAATAGGAACATGATATAAAAACTTAAAACCCTAGATCTAATTCATTACATCGATCCCAGAAAAAAAGATCTCGCCTCCTTCTTCCACTCTCTTCTCCTTTACCATCTTCCTTCTTCTTCTCCTTCCTCTTTTTCTAGACTCTATTACATATTGGTCTTCTTAGTTCTCGTCTTTCTCCTCATATTATCTTCGTTTGTTTTTTTTTTCTAAATCGGAAGCTTTAATCCATACTTAACAATGGCAGCTAGGACCGAGAATCTCCCTCAACTTAATCCGCCTTCAATTAACTTACAGCGTGAGGTTCGTGTTTACATTTGATAATTGGTCTTGCATGCTTTTTTGTTGTCTAGATCTTAGACTGATTTAATTGTTTTCTTTCTTGTTTTAGTGAAAATGGTAGAAACGGAATCATAAACATCCTTCAACACAGCCTCACTTAAAGGTGGAACAGGGCGGTCAGCGAACGCCGTTGCTGTCACTGTTACAAACAGTCGTCACTGCTCATGCGGCAGCCTATATCTTTGTCAAAACCCTAACATTTTGTTGGGTTGGGCTATTTATTGAATCTTGGGTTTTTGTTAATTGTATTTTGGGCCTTTTATTTTATTTGTAATGGGTTTTTAATGGATTTGGATCCTTTTTATAGAGTAAATTTTCGTATTTGTAATATGTAAACCGAAATAGAAACCTTTAAACAGAAGAAAAAATAATTCTCTTCAATTTCAGAATATAAATTTTAGCTAATAACTGACCCGAACAAACCGACTTCCGAACCGATTTTTAATTCGGTTCTATTCGGTAGATTTTTGAAAAACCGAATTTCCCTTAAACCGAACAACCTGACCCGTTTAACCCGATTAAACCGAACGCCCAGGGCTAAAAAAACTGATGCACCTTCTTGCAGAAAAGTTTTTGTCTGGTGAAATGCCAAACGTGACTATCGATGAGCTCGATCAGAAAACAATCTCCAAAGCCAATAAGGATGCTCCACCGCTGAAGAAACCAAAGCAAACCGACAGTGACACAGCTCCCAAGAAAAGAATATATGTCATAATGGGAGTTCACACCTCTTCCGAAACTTCATCACGGCGATAAAAGATCATCAGCGGAAGCTCACGAGCCCGCAGCCTAAGCGAATCAAAGTCACTACGAGTGATTTGCCCGAAGTCACCTTCTTGGAGAAAGAAACCGAAGAACTGAATACTCCGCATGATGACGCACTTGTCATATCGCTGGATGTTGCAAATAACGAAGTGTGCCAGATCCTAATAGATACTGGGAGTTTGGTGGATTTAATATTCTTAGAAACGCTTACTAGAATGGGCATCGGAAGAGAGCACATTGTGAGACCACCTTCTCCCTTGGTCTCGTTTACGAGTGAGACATCGATGTCATTAGGGACAATAACACTGCCAGTCTCCACTCAATGAGTAGTCAAAATGGTGGAGTTCATGGTCTTTAATCGACCTGCGGCCTACAATGCGATAATGGGAACACCTTGGCTCTTCCAGATGAAGGCTATAGCTTCAATGTACCATCAGTGCGTCAAGTTCCGAACCCCGCAAAGAGTTCGGGAAATTTTAGGAAGCCAAAGGACGGCGAGAAGTTGCTATCTCTCGAGTCACAAGCTTTTGGTCCAATAGCAACCACAGCTCGAGGTCACGAAGAATCCAGTTAGGAAGCAGCTCAATGGTGACCTCACTGAGTCTATTTTTATTAATAAGAAGTTTTCAGACCAGGAAATCAAGATCGGAGCTGGATTAGGAAGCGAGCTCCTAACCAAGTTGATCTCCTTCCTAAAGGAAAACATATCCACCTTCGCGTGGTCTGTCGATGAAATGCTCGGAATCAGTTCGGAGGTCATCTCACTTGAGTTGAATGTGGATCCGACGTTCAGGCCGGTGAAGCAAAAGCGAAGGAAACTCAGTCCTGAGCGAGCTGAAATCGTCAACAAAGAAGTAGATCGCTTACTTAATGCAGGTCAGATCCGCGAAGTAAAATAATCAGAGTGGCTCGCAAACACGATGGTTGTAAAGAAGAAAAAACGGAAAGTCACGAGTTTGTGTTGACTTTACTGATCTGAACAAGGCATGCCCTAAGGACAGTTTTCCACTTCCGCACATCGACAGGCTAATCGAGTCCACCTCTGGACACGAACTGACGTCCTTCATGGATGCTTTCTCTGGTTACAATCAAATCGTCATGAACCTGGAGGACCAGAAAAAGACTGCATTCGTTACGGACCGCAGGACTTATTGTTACAAAGTGATGCCATTCGGATTGAAAAACGCCAGAGCAACCTACCATCGTCTTGTGAATCGGATGTTCGAGCATCAGCTCAGAAAGACCATGGAGGTCTACATTGACGATATGCTGGTTAAGTCCATGGAAGCCAGCTCGCACCTTACGGATTTGAAAGTTTGTTTAGACATTCTAAACCAGTTCAGAATGAAGCTGAATCTTACAAAATGCACTTTCGCAGTCCCATCAGGAGAATTCTTAGGTTACATCGTCACAGAACAGGGAATCGAAGCGAACCCAAGGCAAACCCTTCTTATCCATGAGTTCTCCAAGGACGTTACGAGAAGTGCAGCGTCTTAACGGACAGATCGCGGCTCTCAATCATTTCATCTCCCAATCAACGGACAAGTGTCTCCCATTCTATCAGCTATTGAAAAAGGGAGGGAAAAAATTTGCGTGGGATGCGAAGTGCGAAGAAGCATTCGCTCAGCTGAAAGCATACCTATCTCAACCACCGGTCTTGGCTAAGCCAGAATTAGGAGAACCGCTCTTCCTCTATGTAGCTGTCTCGGACAGTGCAGTAAGTGGATTTTTTGTTCGCGAAGAAAGGGGGGAACAAAGGTAAATTTTCTATGTCAGTAAGTCATTTACAGGGACAGAATCGAGATATCCCATGATGGAAAAGTTGGCTCTAGCAGTAGTTACTTCGGCAAGAAAACTACGGCCCTACTTCCAATCTCACTCGATTGTAATCCTGACAACATAACCGCTTCGGACAGTGCTACACAGTCCGAGTCAATCCGGTAGATTAGCCAAGTGGTCTGTTGAGCTTAGTGAATATGACATCGAGTTCCGAACCCGAACTTGTGCTAAAGCGCAAATTCTAGCAGATTTCCTCATAGAAATTCCACTTGCCAGCTCAGTGGAAAGCAATATCGAGGTCCCATGGACCTTACACGTGGACGGTGCGTCCTCTATGTCAGGTGCAGGAATTGGGATTCGCCTCGTTTCCCCCACTGGTGAAGTAATCGAGCAATCATTTCGCCTGGCCTTCAGTGCGTCGAATAATGAAGCCGAATATGAGTCTTTTCTGGCTGGATTACGTCTCGCAGCGGGAATTGACGTACAAAAGCTCAGGGATTTTTGTGATTCACAGTTTGTCACTAACCAGTTCCTGGGGGAATATGAGACTGAAGATGTGCGCATGGAAGCCTACTTAGGACCAGCTCGGGAGTTGGTGGATAAGTTCGACGATTTCGAAATCACTAAGATCCCACGAGGTAAAAACTCCGCCGCAGACGCTTTAGCGGCGTTAGCTTTGACTTTGGACCCTGCAACTACCAGAATTATCCCAGTAGAGGTCATCGAATTTCCAAGTATACGTTTAGAAATTTTACGTGTGGTAACTCGGGCAATGAAGCAAAAAACCGCTAAAGAGGTAGCCCAAAAGGCAACTTCCGACCTCCAACCACGTGTAGACTCGGCTCCCGTTGAACCAACTCCGGAAATTATTGACATGTCTGCGATCGAACAAGATTCCATCCAAGCTTCGGAAGTACCCAGTCCACCGACCATCGACCAGATTGTTCTCCCGCACCAACCTCCGAGCAATACAAACACCAACAATTAGGGGGAAGGAGACTGGCGGAGCCCGATCTGGGCTTACTTGGAAAAGAAGGAACTCCCAGCTGACAAATGTGCAGCTAGGAAACTCAAAATTGTTAGTGCACAATATTGCATTTATAACGGAGCTCTCCTACGCCGAAGTATAGCCGGTCTATATCTAGCATGTGTTGCTGGAGAAGAACTTGCGAAATTAATGCGAGCTGTCCATAATGGCCCCAACGGAAATCACTCTGGAGGTCATACCTTGGTCTTCAAAATCAAAAGACAAGGGTTTTTTGCCTACTATGGTCGCCGACTGTGAAGAATATTCTCGAACCTGTGAAAAATGTTAAAGGCACGCTCCGTCAATCTATCAACCTACCGAGCTCTTGTCCTCTGTGTCCGCACCTTATCCTTTCATGAGATGATCCATGGATATCATTGGTCCCTTGAATCGGGGTCCCGGGGGAGTTCAGTATGTACTGGCTCTTACTGACTATTTCTATAAACGGGTAGAAGCAGCGGCGAATGCAAAAGTAACAAGAGAGGAAGTGGAACAGTTCGTGTTAAAAAGCATAATTTACCGGTACGACGTTCCACACGAGATCTCCTTGCAGTTCGAGGGTTTCGGCGCTGTAACGCCCGTGAACCAAAAATCCCGGTTTAGGCTCTGCATCGGTCGATGCAAGTTTTGCATCGGTCGATGCAAGGTCTAAATTCTGCGTTTTGACTTAAGTCAAACGCTGCATTTTGAGTTAGGGGAAAAGGAAACCCTTAAAACGAGTTTTGGTTTCATTCGTGGTTTTTGGCCGTTTTTGAGAGAAAACGAAAGAGAGAAAAGTTCTTGAAAGTTTCTGGAGATTTCTTGGAGTTTTGGTGCGTTCCTGTAGAGATCTGTAGCTGGGATCGTTGTAGGAGCTTCCTAGAAGCGTTTTCTTGCGTGTTTATTGTTCAGATTCGTCTTGGCACAGATAAGTGCATGACCATGGCTGATCTAAGCTAGAGGAACCTTTAACTTGCTTGTTTTAGGTGGTTAGACGTGTTAGATCGTAGTTAAGGACGTTAGGAAGCTTTCTTGTGGCTTGGAAATGAGTTTCTGTGGTTGAAGGAACGAGATCCGGCGAGAAGCTTCGGGGAAATCACGGTGCTCGACGTTGCGTCGATCGATGCATTGCTTGCATCGGTCGATGCAAGTGCGAGGACGGCGCGATAAACTTTAGGGTTTTCGTGTTGCGTCGAGCATGCGTCGGTCGATGCAGATTGGGTACCGGTCGATGCAAGTGCAACTTGCATCGGTCGATGCAGCTTCTGTATCGATCGATGCTTCCTCAGATGGCATCGGTCGATGCATGTTGGCATCGGTCGATGCTGAGTCCTGGTTCATTGACTGTTGTATGTTGATTGTTGTGTGTGGTTATTGGTTACTCTATTGCTTGTGTGTATAGCCCAGTAGATGGGAGGATTGCCTTACTGAGTGTTTGTAAAATACTCATGCATTGCAATATGTGTTTGTGGTGCAGGTAAAGGCAAAGTGTGATCGTGGAATCAAGGCGATGAGGAAGGGATGTTCTAGAGGCTTGATTGATTGTGATCTAGCTGTTGTTAGGTTGCTAGATTAAGTCATTGGAACATTGTAGGATGTTAGTCTTTGGATATTGCTTATTTGGATTATGATGTTAATGGTTCATTTATGTTGGGATTTATTTGGATTAATGGAAATTGTTTTATTTGTTTATCCGCGTTTATTGATTGATGTTAGAATGTTAGTGGGTATGGGACCACTAGTAATTAAGTTATTAAAAAAAAAAAAAAAAAAAAAACGGGAAGGGTTGTTTCATTTTGGTATCAGAGCCCTTACGGTTCTAGGTCTAGGGTTCATTGTGCTTTTGTTGTTGTTGATGTTTAGGATTCCATGCTATGATTGATTGTGTGATTTGGTCAACTGTGTGTGTGGCATGAAGTCCTAGAACATCCCCTTCGAGCCTGTTTGAGATTCCACGGTGAGTTGTGTTTTTGTGTATTAGAATTATTGTTTGCTTAGCCTTCTGTTCTTGGATGGCACAGATGGTTAGAGGTGAGGTTGTTGCTGGTCGCGGGCGTGGTTGTGGTCGTGGTCGGGGTCGTGGTCGTGGTCGTGGTCGGGGACGAGGTCAGGTTCCTGTGGCCAGTGAGAGTGTGACCCAGAGCATGGCCAGTGAGGAGGTAGCGGAGTCACAGGCTGATCCTATTGTGTCTGGAGACCAGGCTGGTTTGGGTGACGGTGTTGGTCACGGTGTTGCCCCGGGTGTGGGGGTTGCAGCGGGAGGTGCTCCGGGCAGGGAGGATGTCTTGATAGACTTGCTAGCTCAGGTAGCTAGGCTTTGCAGCGACTTCCAGCAGTTGTGCCGCCAGTGGTTGGTGGGCAGGGTCCAGTGGTGCCGCCAGTGGTTGGTGGGCAGGATCCAGTAGTGCCGCCGGTGGTTGGTGGGCAGGACCCAGTAGTGCCGCCAGTGGGTGGTGGACAGGTTCCAGTGGTGCAGCCTGTAGCGGGTTTGCAGGCAGGTGTGCAGCCGGGGACCGAGGTAGTGGATGCACAGTATGTGCGGATGATGGAGCAGCTGCGGCATGTGGGAGCAGGGTATTTCTCAGGGAGTACCGATCCGAGTGTAGCGGATGAGTGGAGAGAGCAGATGGAGGATATTTTCCTTTCGCTTAGGTGTCCCGACCGGTACAGGGTGGATCTGGCAGTGTTTTACTTGTCAGGAGATGCACGTGTGTGGTGGAGGTCGGTGACAGCACGGAGGGTGCAGCAGGGTATGTCTTGGGGAGATTTTGTGAGTGAGTTTAACTCCAAGTATTTTCCTCAGGAGGCTCTTGATCGTATGGAGGCACGGTTCTTGGGGTTGACTCAGGGAGACCGTACAGTGCGGGAGCTGGATGTAGAGTTCAGTCGGCTTGTGGGGTATGCAGGCAGGGCATGGGAGCCAGAGGCGGCTCAGGTGCGGAGGTTTTTGTTGGCTCTGCGGGATGATTTAAGGACTCGGTGCAGAGTGAGGAGCTATGCTACGAGAGCAGAGTTGGTTGAGGTTGCAGCTGGGATAGAGGATGACTTGAGGTCACAGGTGGTTGTGGTCAGTTCTTCAGTGCAGCCACAACAGTCTCAGCCGTCTTCTGTTCCTAGCAAGGGCGGCAAGCCTGCGCAAGGGCAGAAGCGGAAGTTTGATGTCATGCAGAGATCGAGGCATGGGGGTGCGAGATGCTTTGGGTGTGGTAGCAGGGACCACAAGTTGACTAGCTGTCCACAGAGAGGTGAGCAGCGGGTAGCGACAGAGCAGCGGGCGGTGACGGAGCCGCGGACAGATACTCGAGTGTGTTACTACTGCAGAGAGACGGGGCATATCAAGCCTCGTTGTCCCAAGTTGCAGCAGAGGGCAGTAGCGGTGTTGCAGGCTGGAGCTCAGCCAGGGGTGCAGCAGGTGGTGCAGCACGGTGTGCAGCCGGTGGGTTGGATTGAGCCGACGACTCAGGTGTACTCGACCCAGGAGCCCGGTGGCACCAGTGCAGGAGCGATCACAGGTATAACTTCTGAGATTCGAACTTAGTCAATTCAATAGTTCAGATTATATTTGTTTTGCTTGTGGTCAAATGTTAGGTTCTCAACACATAAGGTTTGTGTAGGGACCTTGTTGGTGGGCGGGTTTAAGTCCCATGTTATGTTTGATTCTGGAGCTTCTCATAGCTTCATTACTCCGGAGTGTGCCGAGAGTGCGGGGATCAGAGGGGATCCTGGAGAGCGTTCAGGAGTTGTCAGAGTTGCGGGAGGCAAGTTCCTGAGGGTTATTGGACGAGCTGGAGGAGTTGATATTCAGATCGCAGGGGAGTCGTGGCCAGCGGATTTGCTTATCAGTCCAGTGGAGTTGTATGATGTTATTCTTGGTATGGATTGGTTGCATCGGTATAAGGTGCATTTGGATTGCTATCGGGGTAGAGTGGAGTTTGAGCGTCCAGGGGGGAAGTTGGTTTTTCAGGGGATTAGACCGACTTCGGGGAGTCTCGTGATCTCAGCCGTTCAGGCTGGGAAGATGATCGAGAAGGGCCGTGAGGCTTATCTGGTTACTATATCTATGCCAGAGTCAGTGGGGAAGTCTACGGTTAGCGGTATTCCGGTTGTGGAGGACTTTGAGGATGTGTTCCAGTCATTGCAGGGATTACCACCATCTCGGTCGGATCCTTTTACTATTGAGCTGGAACCGGGGACGATGCCGTTATCCAAGGCTCCTTACAGGATGGCTCCAGCAGAGATGGCAGAGCTGAAGAAGCAGCTGGAGGATTTGTTGGGCAAGGGTTTTATCCGTCCTAGTTGTTCACCGTGGGGAGCTCCGGTGTTGTTTGTTAAGAAGAAGGATGGGAGTTTTCGGTTGTGTATTGACTATCGGGGTCTGAACCGAGTTACTGTGAAGAACAAGTACCCTCTCCCGAGGATTGATGAGTTGTTGGATCAGTTGAGGGGTGCTACTTGGTTCTCCAAGATCGATTTGGCATCAGGATATCATCAGATTCCTATTCATGAGGCAGATGTGAGGAAGACAGCCTTCAGGACGAGGTATGGACACTACGAGTTTGTGGTGATGCCGTTTGGGTTGACAAATGCGCCAGCTGCGTTTATGAGATTGATGAACAGCGTGTTCCAGGAGTTTCTGGACGTGTCAGTCATCATTTTCATCGACGACATCCTGGTATATTCTAAGAGTCCTGAGGAGCATGCAGTACATCTGAGAGCAGTGTTGGAGAAGCTGAGGGAGCAGAAGTTGTTTGCTAAGCTGAGCAAGTGCAGTTTCTGGCAGCGTGAGATGGGGTTCTTAGGACACATTGTTTCTGCAGAGGGAGTTTCAGTGGATCCAGAGAAGATTCAGTCCATCAGGGAGTGGCCGAGGCCGCAGAGTGCTACTGAGATTCGGAGTTTCCTGGGGTTAGCAGGTTACTACAGGAGGTTTGTTCGGGGTTTTGCGAGTATGGCACAGCCGATGACTAAGCTTACAGGGAAGGATGTCCCATTTGTGTGGTCACCAGAGTGTGAGGCGAGCTTTGCAAGTCTCAAGCAGATGTTGACTACCACGCCGGTGTTAGCACTGCCTGAGCAGGACGAGCCTTATGTCGTGTATACAGACGCTTCTAGAGTGGTGTTGGGTTGTGTACTTATGCAGCAGGGGAAGGTTATAGCCTATGCTTCGCGGCAGTTGCGGAAGCATGAAGCTAATTATCCTACTCATGATTTGGAGATGGCAGCAGTGATCTTTGCTCTTAAGATTTGGAGATCCTATCTGTAGGGTGGGAAGGTGCAGGTGTTTACAGATCACAAGAGTCTGAAGTACATTTTTACTCAGCCTGAGCTGAATTTGAGGCAGAGGCGTTGGATGGAGTTAGTAGCAGATTATGATCTGGATATAGCTTACCATCCTGGTAAAGCTAATTTGGTTGCAGATGCCTTGAGTCGGAAGAGGGTGGCTTTGCCTCAGGAGCAGGATATGGAGGCATTGGTAGGAGAGATCAGTGCATTGAGTCTGTGTGCTATATCATAGGAACCTTTGGGTTTGGAGGCAGCTGATAGAGCGGATTTGTTGAGCAGAGTGAGGTTAGCTCAGGGGAGCGATGAGGGGCTGATGAACGCCTCTAAGGCTGCGGGTGCAGAGTATCAGGTTTCTGCTAATGGTACTATCCTTGTGCATGGTCGGATCTGTGTGCCCAAGGGTGAGGATTTGAGGCAGGAGATACTGAGAGAGGCTCATTCGAGCAAGTTCTCTATTCATCCAGGGGCGACCAAGATGTACCGTGACCTCAAGCGGTATTATCACTGGGTCGGGATGAAGAAGGACGTGGCCGACTGGGTGGCGAAGTGTGATACTTGTCAGTTGGTGAAGGCAGAGCATCAGGTTCCTGGTGGTTTATTGCAGAGTTTACCTATTCCTGAGTGGAAGTGGGATTTGATCACGATGGATTTCGTGGTAGGTTTGCCTGTGTCGAGGACGTTTGATGCTATTTGGGTCATTGTGGACCGTTTGACTAAGTCTGCACATTTTCTGGCCATCAAGAAAACTGATGGAGCAGCTGTTTTGGCCAAGAAGTATGTGAGGGAGATAGTCAGATTGCATGGTGTGCCTGCTAGTATTGTGTCTGATAGAGATTCCAAGTTCACTTCGGTGTTCTGGAGGGCGTTTCAGGCGGAGATGGGCACAAAGGTGCATATGAGTACAGCCTATCATCCTCAGACGGACGGTCAGTCAGAGAGGACGATCCAGATTTTGGAGGATTTATTGAGGATGTGTGTGCTGGATTGGGGTGGTCATTGGGCAGATCACTTGAGCTTGGTGGAGTTTGCTTATAACAACAGCTACCAGGCTAGTATTGGGATGGCCCCTTATGAGGCTTTGTATGGGAGGCCGTGTCGTACACCGTTATGTTGGACTCAGGTGGGGGAGAGGAGCATATTTGGTGCAGATTTTGTTCAGGAGACCTCGGAGAAGATTCGGGTTTTGAGGCTGAACATGAAGGAGGCTCAGGATCGGCAGAAGAGTTATGCTGATAGGAGGAGAAAGGATCTTGAGTTTCAGGTTGGTGATAGAGTGTACCTCAAGATGGCCATGTTGCGGGGTCCGAACAGGTCGTTGACAGAGACTAAGTTGAGTCCGAGGTACATGGGTCCGTTCAGAGTGGTTGAGCGGGTGGGACCAGTGGCATATAGGCTGGAGTTGCCTGAGGTTATGCGTGCGTTCCACAAGGTTTTCACGTGTCGATGCTGAGGAAGTGTCTTCACGAGGGTGATCAGTTGTTGGCTAAGATTCCTGAGGATCTTCAGCCTAACATGACTTTGGAGGCGAGACCATTGAGGGTGCTCGAGAGGAGAGTCAAGGAACTTCGGAAGAAGAAGATTCCTTTGATGAGAGTCCTGTGGGACTGTGACGGAGTAGAGGAGCAGACTTGGGAGCCCGAGGCGAGGATGAAGGCAAGGTTTAAGAAGTGGTTTGAGAAGCAGACCGCTTGAGCTTGTCTAGCCGGGTCCGAGTTGTAGTCCGTGGCTGGAGCGGGTACGGAGTATTCCAGCCCATCTCTCTTGATATTTAGTCGCTTAGGGGTGGTTGGTTGTGCGACTAAGTATCAAGATGAGGTGGTGCTCGGGATGCGGGTTGATGGCTCCGGTTATTGTATTTTTGGTTTTCTGATGTATTTTTGTTGAGATTGTAAGATTATGACATTTTGAGATTAATAAGATGAGTATTTTTCTTTATGTTGACTGTGGTTGTCATGGGAAAAAAGAAATAGTTCGGGTTCTATTTTTGGAAGTTTCCATAAATAGAAAGTTTCCACAAAAGGAAAGTTTCCAAAGTTAGAAAGTTTTCTAGGAAGGAAAGTTTTGTGGAAACGTTGAGGTAGATCTAGCCGGGAGATACTCGTTGGCATCAGTATTTGTTTTGCTCAAGGCCGTGTGGGCCCAACTCACGTGATACCGATAGCTCGATGGACTTTGTGGCCAGAGAGTGGGAGTGGTATGTTGCTTCGGATGACGATCCGAGAGCGCGCTTGAGGGTGACGACCCAAGAGCGGGATATGTGAGACTCCCTGGATACCGTAGCTGTGAGCCGAGGCTCGGCAGTGAGCCGATATGTCTCTAGGGTTGCGACCCGAGAGCGGGGGGAGTGTGTGTGAGTGACTTCCTGGATGCCGTAGCTTAAGGCGGTTGGCCTGATAGCGAGCCGGCATGATTCGTTGGTTGCGACCACGAACGGGGGAAGCACTGAGTTGTGAGCAAATAGTGTATGATGCGAGTATATTGGCTAGAGGGAGACCTCGAGGGTCAGTTGGAGGTGTGCGGGCTGTTGCGACAGTGGCACGGGAAACCTTGGCTGATGGTATATGGTCCGGTCTGGGGACGTGCGGGCGGTGTTGACGGTGGCACGAGGGTCCTTGGAGGAGGATGGTATTGCGGGATTCGGGGACGAATCCATATTGGTGGGGGAGAATTGTAACGCCCGTGAACCAAAAATCCCGGTTTAGGCTCTGCATCGGTCGATGCAAGTTTTGCATCGGTCGATGCAAGGTCTAAATTCTGCGTTTTGATTTAAGTCAAACGCTGCGTTTTGAGTTAGGGGAAAAGGAAACCCTTAAAACGAGTTTTGGTTTCATTCGTGGTTTTTGGCCGTTTTTGAGAGAAAACGAAAGAGAGAAAAGTTCTTGAAAGTTTCTGGAGATTTCTTGGAGTTTTGGTGCGTTCCTGTAGAGATCTGTAGCTGGGATCGTTGTAGGAGCTTCCTAGAAGCGTTTTCTTGCGTGTTTGTTGTTCAGATTCGTCTTGGCACAGGTAAGTGCATGACCATGGCTGATCTAAGCTAGAGGAACCTTTAACTTTCTTGTTTTAGGTGGTTAGACGTGTTAGATCGTAGTTAAGGACGTTAGGAAGCTTTCTTGTGGCTTGGGAATGAGTTTCTGTGGTTGAAGGAACGAGATCCGGCGAGAAGCTTCGGGGAAATCACGGTGCTCGACGTTGCGTCGATCGATGCATTGCTTGCATCGGTCGATGCAGATTGGGTATCGGTCGATGCAAGTGCAACTTGCATCGGTCGATGCAGCTTCTGTATCGATCGATGCTTCCTCAGATGGCATCGGTCGATGCATGTTGGCATCGGTCGATGCTGAGTCCTGGTTCATTGACTGTTGTGTGTTGATTGTTGTGTGTGGTTATTGGTTACTCTATTGCTTGTGTGTATAGCCCAGTAGATGGGAGGATTGCCTTACTGAGTGTTTGTAAAATACTCATGCATTGCAATATGTGTTTGTGGTGCAGGTAAAGGCAAAGTGTGATCGTGGAATCAAGGCGATGAGGAAGGGATGTTCTAGAGGCTTGATTGATTGTGATCTAGCTGTTGTTAGGTTGCTAGATTAAGTCATTGGAACATTGTAGGATGTTAGTCTTTGGATATTGCTTATTTGGATTATGATGTTAATGGTTCATTTATGTTAGGATTTATTTGGATTAATGGAAATTGTTTTATTTGTTTATCCGCGTTTATTGATTGATGTTAGGATGTTAGTGGGTATGGGACCACTAGTAATTAAGTTATTAAAAAAAAAATACTCATGCATACGACTCAGTAAGTCGACTCCTCGTTATCCTCAAGGTAATGGCCAAGCCGAAGCAAGGAACAAAGTTATATTGTCTAATTTAAAGAAACGGCTTGATTCTCGCAAAGGACGTTGGCCAGACGAGCTACAAGGTGTGCTTTGGGCTATCCGAACAACACCATGCCGAGCTACTAGCGAGACCCCCTTTTCTTTGGTCTACGGAGTCGACGGTGTAGTCTCAGTTGACATTGAAGTACCCGGAGTTTGTACCACGCTGAATCTACTTCGGGCTACGGAGAATGAGGAATTTCTTCAGGACACCCTCGATATCATAAATGAGCGTCGAGATCAAGCTTCAGTATGGATGCAGAATTACCAAAATGTCGTTTCCCACTAACTCCAAGATCCGAAGCAGGTATTCTGCAGTCGGCGATCTAGTCCTTCGGAAGGTCCACAAAAACACCGAAGAGAGTAACGCAGGAAAACTGGGAATCAATTGGGAAGGTCCATACAAAATCACCTGCGAAGTTCGAATGGTGTTTATCGGCTGGAAGATTCAACGGGAAACCCGTGCCGAGGTCCTGGAATTCTTTACACCTTAAACGTTTCTATGTTTAGTTTAAATTTAACTTTGTATCGTACTACGATTGGCTTGATCCCGAAGAGGGTATGTAGGCAGCCCATTTCTGGGTCCAGCTACCTTTTAAAATAAAGTCTAAAAGTTTAAACAAAGCATTTGTGAACTTTGTTTTATGTTTAAAACCAAAGTCTCACTTCGTATCTCTAAAATCAAAGTCTCACTTCGTACCTGTAAAACCGAAGTCTCACTTCGTACCTTTTAAAATGAAGTCCAAAAGTTTAAACTAAGCATTTGTGAACTTTGTTTTATGTCTAAAACCGAAGTCTCACTTTGTATCTTTAAAACCAAAGTCTCACTTTGTATCTTTAAAACCAAAGTCTCACTTCGTACCTGTAAAACCAAAATCTCACTTCGTACCTTTTAAAATGAAGTCCAAAAGTTTAAACTAAGCATTTGTGAACTTTGTTTTATATTTAAAACCGAAGTCTAGCTTCGTATCCTTAAAACCGAAGTCTCACTTCGTACTATTAAAACTGAAGTCTCACTTCGTACCTTTAAAACCGAAGTCTCACTTCGTATCTTTAGAACTGAAGATTCACTTCAAGCGACGAGCCGAAGTCTCACTTCATAAATCTAAACCAAAACCATACCTTTTGCTAAAATTTTGGACAACAGTAACTTCACAAATCCTACTCGGAGCTTGCCTAACTATAAACCGAAGTCTTACTTCGTATTAACTTTAACACCGAAGAATGATTTCGTATCAACTTTCAGTCAAGGCTCACTACGCACATCGCCAGACTCTAAGTCTAACTTAATTTTCTACTGGCTCTAAGTAAATTGTATGACTCTTTGTCGGAAGTTATTTTGCTAAAAGTTTACTTGGTGATTTACTACACTGTGTGAACCCTAGCGGACAGTTTTTAATTTCGCGTCTATCAAAAAATTCATCCTTTCTAAATGAGTACGGAGCAGGCAATATATGGCAAAAAGGTTCATCTGATAAAGCAGGTAATGTTATGGGAGGGTTACCAAGACCAAAAACTCTCGAACCGAGTTTTTTAAAAAAGCAAAACAACAAAAAGGGGGGGCACGTGGGCCCGAAAAAACCCCAAAAAGAAGGAATTCACGAGGTAGAAGGGAGATCAGGGCACGAACTGTGATCCACAGCGCTCACGGTCAACTCCTCAGGAACGTTAGGAAAAAGCTCAGACAGCGACACCTCGGGCGCATCAGCCTTGGGAGTGTAAGCCCAATGTTAGTCACAGATTCATCGATTACGATGCTCAGTGGGGGTTCGCTGCACATCAATTCAGGGGGGGGGGAGTCTGTCAAGAGGCTGGGAAGGCAGAATTATCAAAGTCACGGAGGGTTACCTTCGCGACATCGCCGTCGGCCTTTTCCTCGTCAGCCAGGATAGATTCAACTTCTGCTTCGAGGTCTGCAATCTCACCCTTCGAGATTTCTTCGATCAGCATCCGGTTTGCCTTAATCTTAGCAGCCCTGACCAAAGCTGGGGTTAGACGGTCCCTCTTCTCGAGGTGAGCTCACACATCCTCAATCAAGGGGCGTAGGGACCGCCTCATCGATTGGTGCTCTTCTCTCCGAACCTTCTCCATCTCACAGCTGTGACTGGCCTCCAAGAGTTGGTTGTGGAGTTTGACCTCATGAAGCTTGTTCTTAGCAGCCTTCTCGCTCTCCGCGGCCTCATAGTAAAGGTCGCCGGCTTTCTTCAACTTCCCCCTAAGATCCTTGTTGGCGATCCCGAGGTCGAGTACTTGAATCTCGGCTTTCTTCATCCCGGATCGAATCTGCTCGGCTTTCTCCATAGTCTTGGTATTTATTGCCTCTATTTGGGTGAACTCCTCCACCTGGATTTCTAGCTCGGCCACCTTGTCTTTTAGCTTCTTCATTTCTTAGACTGAAGGTGAGGCAAAAAGTTGATTTTTATACGAGGCAACAGAGTTGTTGAACTCGATCATCATCTGCAGAAATGGGAAGTTAATACAGCCCACAAACTACTATCATCTAAACAAGAGAAGGAGAGCAAAAGTTTTACCTCGCCAACCCTATCCGCAAATCGGAAGAAGTTTCCGCAGTTAACCTTGGACATGTCCGCAAAAGGCGGAACACGAATCCCGGGCCGTACGAAACTCCTCACTAAGTCCGCTAGAGAGGGAGGAGGAGCTGCGTTAAGTGAAATAGGTTAATTTACTGTTTTTCCGTGTAAAACAGAACAATGGATTTTACCGTGTAAATATTTAAAAAAGAAAAAAACAAAACACTTACCTCGGGAAGAGTAACACTTTTCCTTTGGGGGAAGCTTACTGGAGGGACCAGCGGACTCCTTAGTCTTAACAGGAACCCAGAATTTCTTCTCGAAGGGAGGTACTCCATCCCTCGAACCAGATCTGCTTTGCCCGTCTCCAGAGGAGCTAGTTCGGGCTCGAACCTTCTCACGGGAAGAGGAAGAAGTTTCAGGTTCTTTCCTCTTCTTTGATAGCTCTGTCTGCTGCGAGCCACCAGCACCTCGTCCGCACTCGAAAACCGGGGCAGGGACATCGCTTTCTCTGGGTTTGTCAGTCGAATCCGAGATAACAATTAAAGTGGGTTCAGTATGTTCCGAGGTCGGTTCAGTGCTGGGCTCCCGAGCAGGAGTTGCAGTATTCACCGAGGCTAAGGGAGGAGCTTCAGTCGACTTAGAAGCGGAAGAGTCAGCGCTTTTCGCCGGGATGCGAGCTTTGCCCTTGCCAGGGAGTTCGACATCAACCTCTTCGCCTCTTTCTCGGTATTCTCCAGGTCTCTCCTGAAAGCTTTCTCCTCTCTGTAAGCCATGGAAGAGGTATCTAAAAAGCAAGGTTCGGTAGACGAAATGTAGGAACAGCTCCTAAGTCAAGCTCCGGACTCTCTGATTTGTTTGCACGAGAATATATCCCAAGCGATCTGACCTTCACAAATCCGGGAAAAGTATTCGACAAAGGTAGGGGAGAGCTGACCACGCTCAAAGTGAACTTAAAAAAAAAAGACAAATAACAGAATGGTCAGAGATGGAAGAAAGAGGAAATAAATTCTAATACCGTACAGGGTACTCTACGCTACCAATTTTCGAGGCCCACTTTGACACAAACAAATTCACACGATGCCCGAACGTGAGTTCGTTCACAGGAAAAAAGAAAAACGATTTCCGCCATTTTCGTTTTTTCGGGGAGGTCATCAAAGACCTTAAGACCGGAAAGTGGTCTCACATATAAAGTGCCCTTGGTTCGGCCCCGTCTTGACGGTGTAGATGTGGAGGAAGTCCGCAAGGGATCACTTATAGCCATGCTCCTCCGCCAGAGTCTGAAGACAGAGATTCAGACACATTTGGGGGAGAGCAAAACCAAGCTCGGACATCATCAAATGCACAATAGTAGCCGGGGGAGGATTCTCCAGCGACTCCCTGGCACTCGGTATCAGAATTTGGACCTCAGACGCGATACCACATGACCCCCTAATCTCTGCAATATCGTCCTCCGAGAGGATAGACGGGGGATGAGGGCCATAGATTCCGAGGATGAGCAGTTTCCCGGCTCTGCTTGGGGTAGATTTGGGAGGCGACATGATTTCCGATTAAGAAACAAAGAAAATGAACAGCTTCTTCCGGCGGACAACGAGAGCAAAAGAGGAAGAAGAAGCAAAATATAGGAAACAATTCTGGAAAAAAAATGTCAAAAAGTTGATAAATGAGCTTACCTTTATACACCGGGTCGAGAGAAAGCAATGATTACCTAGGGAAGCGAAAAGTCCCGGTTTGCTTCACTCTCTCTCTTATAGCGTGTTAAACTGTGCTAAGCCGCGTAGTGGGTCCCAGTGCTTGTTCGGGAAAGCAAATCCCATCATTATCACAATCAAATCATGGGATACGGAAGATATTCAGTTTCTCAAAGAGGTTAATCAAAGGCCAAAAGTCCCCCGAACTAGAGAGCTCGGGAGACTTGGGGGGAAACTGTTGGTACCGTGATCCGTCACCTCGGATAATGGGCCTGGGCCTAAGACGGACAGACGAGACGGGATGAAGTGCAGTAGAGCTGGCCCACTAAGCCAGCTCGGAAAGTATTGAAGTAAAAGCCTAACGGCAGTGCGAAATATCCCGGAGTTCGGAGGGCATTCAAATAATCAAATAATAAATTGTATTAACGAGAGCGCGAGATTTACGCGATAGATGGATTCGATATTAACTATAATAGGACTATAAATAGGAGAGGGAGGAGACGGTGTAAAGGGATCAAAAAACTTTCATTTGGAAATAAGAATACACTTTTCACTCCGCAAAATTACTATTAATCTTTATTTTCTCCTCAGAACTAGAACAGTGGTAAGCACCCCCGCTCTCAATTCACTCCGGAACTAAGGTTAGACTTCAGTTCTCACACGCTAGGCGCTCAGCAGACGCCTAGACGACCGCTTAGACCACATAAAAATTACATAATATTATTTTACTATAGATTTTTTATTTTAGACAAAATATATTTAAATATTTAAGTTTAATATTCATATACATATTTATAAATATTCATATATTATTAATCTAAATTAAATAAATGTACTTTTACTAATTTTAGTTTATAAATTATTATTATTTATTTATTCTAACATATTTTTTACATAATTTATATATAATGTCATATATATATATTGTTTTTAATGTAAACGCCTAAACCGCCTTAAAACGCCTAAACCCCAACTAGTCGTTCTTGAAACGACCGACCCTTTTTTTAAATGAAATAATAAATAATAAATACATATATATATATAAATAAACTACAACTAGTGGTCCCATCCCCTCTAGCCACCTAACCACAATCACAACCAACAGCGGAATAACACCACCAATAAATATCCAATAAAATAATAACCAGTATTAATTCCAATCACAAACTAATGATCCAAGCAGCATAAATCAAATAACCAGCAATCCTAAACAATGTTCTAGGACTCAACTCTAGCAACCTAACAGAAATCAGATAACCAAGCGAACCACTAGAACATCCTCCTCTTCATCACATTGATTACACCATCACACTTTGCCTTTACCTGCACAACAAACACATATTGAGATGCATGAGTATTTGAAAAACACTCAGCGAGGCAATCCTCTCATCTACTGGGCTATACACACAAGCAATAAGATCTCTACATGCCACAATCAACAATCACTAAAACAAACCAGGGAATACACAAAGCATGCAACATCTGTCGTAGCTGAAAGAAGGGTGTCGACCGACACCAGAAGGTGTCGATCGACACTGACTATCTGGAAATTTTCCACTTTTGGAAACTTCTATTTCAGGAAAACTTTCCTCCAAAAACCCCGCCTCACGGAAACTTTGTACCCCGAGCACCAGCTCATATTGTTATTGATTCGCACAACCAACCATCCCAAGCGACTGAGTAACAAGAGAGATGGGCTGGAATACTCCATTCTCGCTCCAGCCACGGATTACAGATGGGACCAGGCTAGACAAGTTCAAGTCGCGGCTTGCTTCTCATACCACTTCTTAAACCTTGCCTTTATCCTCGTCTCAGGCTCCCAAGTCTGCTCCTCCACACCATCACAGTCCCAAAGGATTCTCATCAAAGGAATCTTCTTCTTCCGAAGTTCCTTGATCCTCCTCTCGAGAACCCTCACTGGTCTCGCCTCCAAAGTCATGTTAGGCTGAAGATCTTCAGGAATCTTAGCCAACAACTGATCATCCTCACGGAAACACTTCCGCAACATAGACACATGGAAAACCTTGTGGAATGCACGCATAACCTCAGGTAACTCCAGTCTATATGACACTGGTCCAACTCGCTCAATCACTCTGAATGGACCCATATACCTCGGACTCAACTTAGTCTCTGACAATGACCTGTTCGGACCCCGCAACATGGCCATCTTGAGGTACACTCTGTCTCCTACCTGAAACTCAAGATCTCTCCTCCTCCTATCAGCATAACTCCGCTGCCTATCTGAGCCTCTTTTATGTTCAGCTTGAGAACCCGAATCTTCTCTGAGGTCTCCTGAACATAACTAGCACCAAACATGCTCATCTCCGCCACCTGAGTCCAGCATAACAGTGTACGACATGGTCTCCCATACAAAACCTAATAAGGAGCCATCTTAATACTCGCCTGGTAATTGTTGTTGTTAGAAAACTCTACCAGGTTTAGATGATCTGCCCAATGGCCACCCCAATCCAACACACACATCCTCAGCAAATCCTCCAACGTCTAGATCGTCCTCTCAGACTGTCCATCTGTCTGGGGATGATAAGATGTACTCATATGCACCTTAGTGCCCATCTCTGCCTCAAATGCCTTCCAGAACACCGAAGTGAACTTAGAATCCCTATAAGACACAATGCTCGCTGGCACCCCATGCAATCTGACTATCTCTCTCACATATTTTTTAGCCAAGACTGCTGCTTCATCAGTCTTCTTAATTGCCACAAAATGTGCTGACTTAGTCAACCGGTCCACGATGACCCAAATAGCATCAAAAGTCCGTGACACTGGCAATCCTACCACAAAATCCATGGTGATCATATCCCACTTTCACTCATGAATGGGTAAACTCTTCAGTAAACCGCCAGGGACCTGATGCTCAGCCTTCACTAGCTAACACACATCACACCTCGAAACCCAACTAGCCACATCCCTTTTAATCCCGACCCAATGATAATACCTCTTGAGGTCACGGTACATATTAGTCGCTCCTGGATCAATGGATAACTTGCTCGGGTGAGCCTCTCTCAGAATCTCCTGCCTCAACTCCTCATCCTTGGGCACACAAACCGAACCGTGCACTAAGATAGTACCATTATCTGAGACCTGATACACTGAATCCACATCCTTAGAGGCATTCACCAGCCCCAAATCCTTCTCCTGAGCCAACCGCACCCTACTCAGAAGATCTTCTCTATCAACTGCTTCCAAACCCAACGGTTCCTGCGAAACAACACACAAGCTCAAAGCACTGATCTCTCCTACCAGAGACTCCATCTCCTGCTCTTAAGCCGAAGCTACCCTCTTCCAACTCAGAGCATCTGCAACCGTGTTAACCTTACCAGGGTGATAGGCTATCTCCAAATCATAGTCTGCCACAAGTTCCATCCACTGCCTCTGCCTCAAATTCAACTCAAGCTGAATGAATATATACTTCAGACTCTTATGATCTGTAAACACCTGTACCTTTGCACCATAAAGATAAGATCTCCAAATCTTCAGGGCAAAAACTATAGCACCCATCTCCAAATCATGAGTAGGATAGTTGCCTTCATGCAACCGCAACTGCCGTGAAGCATAGGCAATCACCTTTCCGTGCTGCATCAGAACACACCCCAAACCAACTCTAGATGCATCTGTATAAACCACATAGGATTCTCCCTGCTCAGGCAAAGCCAACACTGGCGCAGTAGTCAACATCTCCTTCAGGCTTGCAAAGCCTTCCTCACATTCTTCTGACCAAACAAAAGGAACATCCTTCCCTGTCAACTTAGTCATAGGACATGCTCTGCTCGCAAATCCTTGCACAAATCTCCTGTAATATCCTGCCAATCCAAGAAAACTCCTGATCTCTGTGGCATTCTGCAGTCTAGGCCAATCTCTGATAGCCTGAATCTTCTCTGAATCCACAAAAACCCTGTCTGCAGACACAATATGACCAGAAAGCCCATCTCACGCTGCAAAAAACTGCACTTGCTCAACTTAGCAAACAACTTCTGCTCCCACAGCTTCTCCATAACTGCCCTCAAATGCACTGCATGCTCCTCAGGACTCTTAGAATAAACCAGGATATCGTCGATGAAAATGATGACAGCCACATCTAGAAACTCCTAAAACACGCTGTTCATCAATCTCATAAACGCTGCTGGTGCGTTAGTCAACCCAAAAGGCATCACCACAAACTCATAATGCCCATACCTCGTCCTGAAAGCAGTCTTCCTCACATCTGTCTCATCTATCGGTATCTGATGATAACCCGACGCCAGATCTACCTTAGAGAACCAAGTAGCACCCCTCAACTGATCCAACAACTCATCGATCCTAGGAAGAGGGTACTTGTTCTTCACAGTAACCCGGTTCAAACCCGATAATCAATACACCACCTGAAACTCCCATCCTTCTTCTTCACAAACAACACCGGCGCTCCCCACGGTGATACACTAGGACGAATGAAACCCTTACTCAACAAATCCTCGAGCGGCTTCTTCAGCTCTGCATCTCTGCTGGAGCCATCCTGTAAGGAGCCTTGGATAACCGCATCGTCCCCGGTTCCATTTCAATGGTAAAAGGATCCGACCGATATGGTGGTAATCCATGCAAAGACTGAAACACATCCTCAAACTCCTCCACTACCAGAATACCGCTAACCGTAGACTTTCCCACTGACTTTGGCATAAAAATAGTAACCAGATAAGCCCCACGGCCCTTCTCGATCATCTTCCCAGCCTGAATAGCTGAGATCACGAGACTCCCGAAGTCGGTCTAATACCCTGAAACACCAACTTCCTCCTGGACGCTCAAACTTCACTCTACCCCGATAGCAATCCAAATGCACCATATGCCGATGCAACCAATCCATCCTGAGAATAACATCATACAACTCCACTGGACTGATAAGCAAATCCGCTGGCCACGACTCTCCTATGATCTGAATATCAACCCCTCTAGTTCGTGCAATCACTCTCAGGCACTTGCCTCCCGCAAATTTGACAACTCCTGTACGCTCTCCAGGATCCCCGCTGATCCCCGCACTCTGTGCATACTCCGGAGTAATGAAGCTATGAGAAGCTCCAGAATCAAACATAACATGGGACTTAAACCCGCCCACCAACAAGGTCCCTACACAAACCTCATGTGTTGAGAACCTAACACTTTATCACAGGAAACATAAAATCTGAACCTACTAAAAAAATTCACAAAGTTTAAGTACCAGAAATTAAACCTGTGATCACCCCGACACTTGTTCCACCAGTCTCTGCTGTCGTGTAAACCCGTGGCGCCAGCTCAATCCGTGCCACCTGCTGACCTCCAAGCTGCACCTGCTGCAACGCTGCCACTGTTGCCAGCTGCAACTTGGGACAAAAAGGCCTGATGTGCCCTGTCTCCCTACAATGATAACACACCCAAGGTCCTGCCGTCAGAGCAATCCTCTTGGGACAACTAGCAACCCTGTGATTCTTGCTCCCACAACCGAAGCAACTCCCACTACTCGGCTTTTGCGTAGCATCCCACCTCCTCTTGGTTCCCTGTGCAGGCCTACCGCCCCTGCTCGAACCACCCTGCTGCTGAGCCCTACTAGGCTGAACTGCTGGAGCTACCGCCACTGACTGTGCCCGGATATCCTCCTCAATCCCTTCTGCAGTCTCAACCAACTCTGCATGCGTAGCATAACTCCGCCCTCTACAGTGAACCCTCAAATCATCACATAGGGCCCTCAAAAACCTCCTGATCTGAGCCTCCTTAGACTCCATATTCCGACCCTCCTATCTACTGGGCTATACACACAAGCAATAAGATCTCTACATGCCACAATAAACAATCAATAAAACAAACCAGGCAATACACAAAGCATGCAACATCCGTCATAGCTGAAAGAGGGGTGTCGACCGACACTGACTATCTGGTGTCGACCGACACCCTGCCCGACACTCCCGAAAACCCTAGTTTGTGTCGACTGACACCTCCACATGGCATCGATCGACACTCGCCAAAGTCCCGAGCCGTCCTCGTGTTGGTGTCGACCGACAACCCAACTGGTGTCGACTAACACCGATGCCAAGCAGCGATTTCCCTCGATCAGAAACTCTGAATCTCGCCTCCAATCTTCTCCAATCCGCTCCATGCACTCGCAGAAGCCAAACCCTGCCAAAACAGCGACGAAATACCATAGAGAACTCAAAGAAACAACCACATAAGCACCAAATCAGATAAAATCTAGAGATCTTAGCTTAGATAAGCCATGGTCATGCACTCACCTCTTTCCAGGAATATTCTGACCAGTAAGAACATAATCCTCACTCCTAGCTAGCTTCTAGCACCTTTCCAGCCTTGGATCTCTCAAGAAACAGCAAGGAATCTCACCAATCTCACCAAAAACTCAAGAACTCTCTTTTTCTTCCTTTTATCTCAAAAACGATAACGGTGACAAGAAAGACTTCCCAAAACCCTTCTGGTCGACCAAACACTTAAATACTTTGGTTTAGTGGTTTTCCCTAAACCAAACCGGTCCAAAACGATAATTAAATCAAACCGGCCGAACCAGAAAACAGTGGTGTCGACCGACACCCCCATGGTGTCGATCGACACCCATCCCCAAAACTAATTTTTGGTTCGCGGATGTTACAGTTCTAAGCACTAGGCGCTGGGTCACCGCCCACATACCGCCTAGCGCTTTCTTGAACACTGCTTTTATCTATAAAAGAAAATAAGATATTCAAACACAACAGAAGAATTCAATAAATACACAACCAAATAATAGGTAAAATTATTAGTCAACAATTTAAAGACGTGTATGTATTATTTTTACAATATAAGTAAAATTATTAGTCAACAATTTAAAGACGTGTATGTATTATTTTTACAATATAATATTTTTCATCTTATAATTAAAAAAAATATTAAATAAACAACTAATAACAATTAAATTATTCAATGAAAGAAATATAAATTAGTTATATGAATTATTCTTAGAAATAAAGAAATTATAACTTAATTCATGTATCATTTAAATTTGCACAAACAAATGATAGTATTAAGTTATTAACCAACCATTTAAAGAAACAGACCCAATCATATACGTATGTATTATTTTTACTAGTTTAAACTAAAGCTATGAAAAACTTAGTAATTATTGTAAAACACATGTGTGATTATTCCATCAGAGAACACATGTCATTACACTTGTCTATGTAGTATTACACTAACTCAACACTTGTCATTACCAAGTGTATAAGTGTGTGACTCATGCTTTTTGTAATATACTATATATATGGAGTTGTAAGAAGAGTGAAATGCATAAGTTGTATTTGATCAAAAAGACTCTCAAATCTCTCTCTCTCTCTCTCTCTCTCTCTCTCTCTCTCTCTCTTTGTTAGTTCTTGTTTCCTTTACAAAGTATTACAAAACACAAAACTTATAAGTGTATTTGTAGTTATAGTTCACAACACGTTATCAGCACGAACGACTCTCGATCCGTTACATGTTTGAGCATAAGAGATTTGTGATACATCATCAATTTGAGGTAAGATTTAAGTTTTGTTAAAGTTGTTTGAATTTAATTATTTTATATGGACATTACTATATATATTACTTATAGAGTAAAAGAATATATACATAGTTTCTTGATCTTTTGGTAGGCTATGCCTCTTTGATCATTTAGATCTACACTCTTGATCTAATGGTAGGCTCTGCCTCCTTGATCATATGTCAGATCTATATATTTTAAATCATATGGAAGGCTATGCCTTCTAAAATGATTGTTTTAATTTATGAATATATTATATAGCTTATAATTTTGTTTTATAGTTTATATTTATTGCTAAAACAAGATTTTACAAAATTATTTCATAAAATTTTATTTTTAACAAATTGTTTTATTATTTATATAGTAATCATGTCAAACTTGGCAAAGCTTGAATTCGCCGCCCTTGATGTCTCTAGGAAAAATTATATGACATGGGCACTAGATGTAAAATTCTATCTAAAAAGGAATGGGCTTCTCAAAACCCTTGATCCGTCAGAAACGGGGTTAGAAGAGGAAAAAGCAAGAACTATGATGTTCTTGCGTCACCATCTCCACGATGGTTTTAAAAATGAATACATCACGAGAGAAAATCCTGCAGATCTCTGCATCGCGCTCAAGGATAGGTTTGATCACCAAAAGTATGTGATCTTACCAAAAGCCAAACATGAATGGTTAAACCTGAGGTTTCAGGATTACAAAAGTGTAAGTGAGTACAATTCCGCTTTGTTCGGAATCACTTCAAGGATGGCTCTCTGCGGAGAAGAAGTTTCCGATTATGATATGATCGAGAAAACATTCCAAACTTTCCATCCTTCAAATGTACACCTGCAGCAACAATATCGAGAAAGAGGGTATATGCAAGTTTTGCATGTTGCTGAACAAAATAATGAGCTCGTGATGATAAATCATCAAACCCGTCCAACTGGATCAGCTCCACTTTCAGAAGTGAATGTTGCTACATCCAGCTATAATAACTGACAAGGACGAGGACATGGACACGGACGCGGTCGAGGCCATGGTCATGGTCGTGGAGGAGGTTGTGGAGAAGGTCGTGGACGAGGAAAAGGAAGAGGTTTCTCTCCTAATGAATTCAACGTAAGAAAAACCAACAAGCATCTTCAAATCAATAATGTTGGTCGCGTTATAAAGAAACAAGATGAAAGTACTTGTTACATATGCGGCATGAAAGGACATTGGTATCAGACCTGTCGTATTCCAAAACATTTGGCCGATCTGTACCAAGCATCCCAAAAGGCAAAAGAAAGGGATGTTGAGACCAACCTCATCTATGATAAAGCTAGACTTTCTTTCCATGGCCTAAACGATGAACCCCAATTTTATATAGCAGATTTTCTCGTTGATAATGAAAACGAAAAATCATGCGAATAAGGCTGATATGCCATGATATGCTTTGTCATAGTTTGATATGTACTTTATGTTTATAAAATGTCTTTTTGGATAATAGTTTTATTATAATATATAATAAGTTTTTTTTTTTGTATGAATTTTTGTTATTTCATTAATGTTTATTTTATAAATATTTTATCTCAGAAATGTCAAATTTTGAGATTGAGGATGGAGATATGTGTCTAGCAGACAGTGCTACAACGCACTCAATACTTAAAGAGAAAAAATATTTCTCCTCTCTCAAAATAAAAGCCTCCACTAGAAGCGTGAGCACTATATGTGGTAATACAAAGATTATTATAGGTTCTGGAAAAGCCAGTTTTTCAATGCCAAGGGGAACAAAATTTGAAATTGATGCATTATATTGCCCTAAGTCTCATAGAAACTTGATTAGTTTCAGAGATATCCGAAGAAATTGATATCATATAGAGACTCTGAATAAGAATGACATTGAATATCTTTGCATAACATCTGAGGAGAAACATATTTTGGAAGAATTGCCAATGTTATCCTCTGGATTGTATTGCATAAAAATAAATAATTTTGCATCTTATGTTACAGTAAACTCTAAGTTTACTAGTATATTGAAGATATGGCATGAAAGACTTGGACATCCTGGTTCAGTCATGATGCGAAAAATTGTGCAAAATTCCAATGGTAAGAACGAAAAGATTTTTAGAACTGATGAGTTTTTATGTGATGATGTTCTCAAGGAAAACTCATAATTCGGCAATCGCCAGCCAAAATTGGGAATGAATCACCATTGTTCTTAGAGAGAATACATGGTGATATATGTGGACCTATCCACCTTTCATGCGGGCCGTTTCGTTATTTTATGGTAATGATTGACGCATCTAGTAGATGGTCAAATGTGTGTATATTGACAACAAGAAACACGGCCTTCTCAAAATTCATTGCCCAAATAATCAGGTTGAATGTTCAATTCCTTGATTATGCCATAAAGAATGTCAGACTTGATAACGCTGGTGAATTCACTTCACAAGCTTTCAATGACTATTGTATGTCAATAGGAATCGATGTTGAACATCTGGTTCCTCATGTTCATACACAAAATGGCATGGCTGAATCTTTGATTAAACGGCTACAACTCATTGCTAAACCGTTAATATTGAGAACAAAGCTCCCAATTTCTATATGGGGTCATGCAATATTGCATGCTGCGTCATTGGTCCAAATACGACCAAGCGCATATAATAAATATTCCACTTTACAATTAGCATCTGACCAAGAGCCAAACATATCCTATCTCCGTATTTTTGGATGTGCGGTTTATGTTCTTATAGCCCCACCGCAAAGAACAAAAATGGGGCCACAAAGGAGATTAGGTATATATGTCGGTTATGCATCACCGAGTATAATTCGATATCTTAAACCCTAAACTGGTGATATGTTTACGGCACGTTTTGTCAATTGCCATTTTAATGAAGATTAATTTCCAGCGTTAGGGGGAGGAATTAAACAAGTACCAAAAGATATTACATGGTATACACCATCTTTGATATATCTTAATCCCCCTACAAATCAACGTGAGCTGGAAGTTCAGAAAATTGTACATTTACAAAGTTTGGCAAATCAATTACCTGATGCATTCATAGATACAAAAATGGTGACAAAGTCATATATTCCCGCTGCAAATGCAGCATCAAGAGTTGAAATTCCTAGAGAGGAACTTGATGGAAGCAAAGATAATGACCCTAAGGTTTAATTGAAAAGGGGGAGGCCAATGGGCTCTAAAGATAAAAATCTCCGAAAAAAAAAAGAAAATGGGAGATGAAAAGGTTCAGGAAGAACTAAATAAAGAGAAAAGTCCTCAGGATGATACAGAAAAATATGAGGTTTCTATTAACTATGCCCAAAATGGAATGTTATGGTATAGAGATGAAATTGATGATGATAATGGAATATTCTCTTTTTTGTATCTAAAGAGATCGATCATGAAAAAGATGATCCAGATCTAAGGTCCGTATCAGAATGGCAACATAGGCCTGATTGGGAGAAATGGAAAAAGGCTATGCAACTTGAGTTGCTCTCCCTCAATAAAAGAAATGTCTTTGGACCTCTTGTCACTGCATCTAGAGATGTAAAACCTGTTGGTTGCAAGTGGGTATTTGTGCGAAAAAGAAATGAGAAAGATGAAATCACAAGATATAAAGCCCGACTTGTTGCATAAGGTTTTTCTCAAAGACCTGAAGTTGATTATGAAGAAACATATTCTCCAGTCATGGATGCAATTACATTCAGGTACTTAATGAGTCTAACAGCTTCTAAGAATTTAGAAATGTACCTTATGGATGTAATGACAGCATATTTATATTGATCATTGGATAATGATATATACCTGAAAATCCCAGAAGAATTTAAGATTCCTGAGGCATTAGACTCTAAGGGGGGGGGGTTGAAACAACAATTTGGAAGGATTTTATGGGATTTATGAAATTTGGAATTTTGATAGATTTCAGGGAAGTTGATATAATTTATGATATAATTCTTTCAAATCCCACATAAAACTATGAGATTTGGATTTATGTATTTTTAACTAAACAAATCCTCTCAAATCCTCCAGAATCCTTAAGGGGAGTGTATTCAACTTGACATTTTAAGTGATTTGTGTGAAATTTACAAATTCTATGTTATTCAATCATGGATTTTAAAAAGACTATTAAAATCTACTGTTATTGAACTGATGATTTAACAATCTACTTTAAAATCCATTAAAATCCCTTGTTATTGAACTAATGATTTAAAAATCTACTTTAAAATCCACTGTTATTCAAAACAGTTTTGTGAATTAGGATTTTAATAATTTTTAGGATTCTGGAAGAATCTGGTGGATTTGTTTAGTTAAAAATACAGAAATCCAAATCTCATGGTTTTAGGTGGGATTTGAAAGAATTTTACAGAAAATCATATGAACTTCCCTAAAATCTATCAAAATTTTAAATTTTCTAAATCCCATCAAATTCTCTAAAATCATGGTTTGAATACACCCCCAAATCCACAAACTGTTTTGGCTCTCTCTTTAGCTCTGTGTCTCTTATCCCTAGGAGGTCTTCCTCCACTAGCAGGTTTTTTTGGAAAACTCCATTTATTTAAGTAAGATATGGTTTGACCCTTTTCCTTTTTGTTTTCATTTTCATCCAGAAAGCCGGCCTGTTTTGAATAACAGTGGATTTTAAAGTAGATTTTTAAATCATCAGTTCAATAACAGTGTATTTCAGGAGACTTTTTAAAATCCATGATTGAATAACATATGATTTGTAACTTTTATTCAAATCACTTAAAATGTCAAATTGAAATTTGTGCGATCAAATTACAGCGATCACTTTACGGATTAAAACAATCTGGACGCATGTGGTATAATCGCTTAAGCGAATACCTATTGAAGAAAGGGTATGTTAATAATGAAATATGCCCATGCGTCTTTATAAAGAAATCCCCATCAGGATTTGTGATCATTGTTGTATATGTTGATGATCTAAATATAATTGGAACTCAAAAGGAGATTGATGATGCAAGAACTCATATGAAGGAAGAGTTTGAAATGAAAGATCTTGGAAAGACTAAATTTTGTCTCGGGCTTCAAATAGAGCATTTCCAAGATGGAATATTTGTGCATCAATCAAATTATACGAAAAATATTTTAAAGCGCTTTAATATGGACAAAGCGACTCCTTTGAGTACTCCAATGGTCAATAGATCTCTGAATGTCGATAGTGATCCATTCAGACCTTGTGAAAACAACAAGAAAATACTTGGTCCCTGAAACACATATGTTTGTGGGTGTGATATGATGAATGTATGGAATGGTGAGATATGAATGAATGGATGGCAGGGTGTTTCAATTCCCCTTATGCAGTTCTAGTATAAGAGGTGTCAATCCAATCTGAGAGTTTGCAAGCAATCAGGATGTGCATATATGTCTAAGTCAAGCCAAATGCAAAGGATGTTTGTCACTAACAATCCTATGATGAAATGTAAAGTACAGAATGTAAAAGCTACTAGAACTAAATGCTAAATGTAAATGGAACAGAATGATTATGACACCAATTAGAAATCTCATTATTATGAAGCTAGAACAGAAATAGAAACTATGGTAATGAACTAATGCAAGGCAAGTAATGAACATGACACTAAGTGAATGCTACTGAAATGCAACTAGAATGAGACAGGAAGTAAGACAGGACAACTACAAATCATAAACAAAATTTCTGAGGATGAACTCGTGCAAGCACTCGATCGAGTGTAGATCAAGTGCAGGGTCGAGCTGGAGCAACAAGAAAAACAGAGCAATATGAAAGCGAATCAAACAACAAGCAAGCAGAAGGATTAAGACTAAGAAATCAATAAACAAGGAAGGTCTTGAGGAGGGATTCATGGGCTGGACTAATGATTGAGGTCATCTAACTTGGTCAACAAATCTCAAACAACTTGAGCTAATCTCTAGACATATATTTCTAAGACATGTTTAATCCATTCTCATGGCAAGAAACAATCAAACTCATGCATCTCTAGACTTGTTCTCACAAAGTAAAGAATATACACAAGCAGGCATTAAGCAATGTCAAATAACGTATAGTGAAAGAACCCTTCAACTTCAGAACTATTTACAACCCAATGCCATTATCAATAATATTTTTATTTAAAAAAATAACAGCCAATATCAATATACGTTATATAATCAAATGGGAATCCCTCAATAATCGCATATCAATTTTCCATCTCATAATACATCAATTTGCCAGATAATCTCTTACCATATTCGATTTCTAATCATCAAAAATTTATTCCCGAAAATATTCGATTTTTGGAAAATTTATGGAAAACGTATGGAAAATTTATTCCCGAAAATAATCTCTTACCATATTAGTTTGCGACATACTTGAAGTCATATTCGATTTTTTCAACGATATACAAATCTCGGATGCTATCGTTCTATACCCGAAAATATAGTAATTGGAACAACCTTCTTTAACTTCCTTGCACTCCATTCCTAATTTTCTGCGAAATTAGCATACCGGAATCATCAATCAATCATATACAATCTTCATCATCGCATTTAGATTAGGGTATCATGATAAATATTGAACATAAACAACTCAATCCTACCAAAACAAAATCAAACCTACCAAAACAACTAAGATCTCAAATAATCTCAATATTCCATACGCAATCATAACAAATCACAATTGCAGGCTATATAAAGAGTGCCTCACCAACAATCATCGACAGCCAAACACATCCACAATCACACCAAGATGAAAAAAATACTATCAAAATGGCAGCATCTTTTGCTTTCCTCCGCGACATCCGTCCATACAAAACTTCTTGGAGAATCCAGTTCAAAGTCCTTCATAATTGGCGCCACTATACATCTAGCACAGGAGAAACCCTTGAACTAATTTTCGCTGACGAGACTGTGAGTATCACTTTCAAATAGTCTATTCTTTTCATAAGTTTCTCTCCCCTCACTATTTCATATTATATTTTGTAGGGAATGAAAATACACGGGTCCGTGAAAAAAGACTTGGTTAACCATTATGTCAACCACCTTCCCATTGGCTCATGGAGGTTCATCGAGACCTTTTCACTCACTCATGCGGGGGGTCAGTTCCGTCCGACCACTCATTTGTACAAACTTAGTTTTGTCAACAGCACTTATGTTGCTGTTAGTGATCCTAAGTTCGACTCAAACTTCCTAAGCTTGACAAAGTTTGCAAGAGTTGACGATCCAGAGCTTAACACTAACATGTTGATTGGTAACTGTTTTTGATTTCTTATTATATTCTTGAAGTATGTATTTTTTAAAAACATTAACTTTCTCTAATGGTTTCTATATGGTACAAAATTTGCAGATGTGATCGGTCAAGTGGTCAACATTGATGATATGGAGACAGTTGAAGTTAACAACAAGCCAACCCATAAACTCGTGTTTGAGATGCGGGACGAAAGGTTAAATTTATCTGCCTAATTCTAAGCCTATATTCAAAAAAAAAAACACGAACTAACATCAAATTTTAAATGACAGGGACGATAGGGTTTCATGTACCTTGTGGGGCTTATTCGCTGACAAAGTTTTTGGAGCCTGCCAGGCATCAAAGGGTATCATTGTGGTTTGTGTCCTCCGGTTTGTCAAAGTGAAAACATACAAAGGTAATATTCGGCTTCCACATTCCTAAAGAAAAAAATACAAATAAAAATTTCATTGTCTTTATATCAAATATGTAAAAAAATATGTAACAAGAAGTAGATATTTGTCTAATTCTTATGATGCATCACAAGTACATATCAACCCTGCTTGGATCGAAGTTGATAATTTTACCAAATCGTAAGTACTTATATCGTTGCAATTAAAACTGATATATGATAAAACTTATACGTACCAATAACACTTTGCATTTGATGTCATTCAGCCTTCCAAATGATGGACTGTCTCTCGCCTTCCGTGAATCTGTCCCAAAGTTGTAGATTGTGGCTGTCAATTCAGAAGACACCACTCAGTATCTTCGGAAAACCATTGCAGAGCTTATCGATTCAGTTGAGGTTTGTGTCTATGTTCATTTGTATTTTTAAATTTCTTCGATATATCAAACTGATCAAACTTTGCAATTACATTTGAATATCACTAATTTTAGGTCGGGAAAGTAAGGGTAATGAGCACCATCTATGCAATTGATACCGACTGGGCTTGGTATTATTTTAGTTGTCGTGCCTGCAATAAAAAAGTGACTCATATACGCACTGGATTCCATGCTGTTGAGAGTAAGCCACAAAAACCAAAGTTTTGGTGTGATGTTTGCAGGTCACCTGTCACCAATGTCGTTCCAAGGTAATATATTTAACAGATAAATCGGACGATGACTTATTGGGTATCTCTAGATTTTAATTTACAATTCCTTCTGTTCTTGGAATTGAAGGTACATGATTTACGTTAAGGTCATGGACAATACATGAGAGACCAAATTTCTGATGTTTGACAGCATTGCTTCTGAGGTTATTGGAGAATCTGCAGCTTCTATTCTTGGTGGTTCATTGGATGAGGTAATCAAAGTGTTCATAATCTATACACATTCTATTCATACTACTTTTTAAATTAAAATCTAAATGTTTCTCGATTTAAGATTACAAATCCTGAAGATTTACCTGACGCTATCAAGAACGTCATCGGCAAAACATTTGTCTTTCTGGTTTGTGTGGAACGAGAAAATATTTGGGATGGTAAGGATTCCTACAGGGTAAC
Organism: Camelina hispida; assembly: GCA_023657505.1. NCBI lineage: Eukaryota > Viridiplantae > Streptophyta > Magnoliopsida > Brassicales > Brassicaceae > Camelina > Camelina hispida. Next base: position 37,111,896 of record CP094635.1, read on the forward strand.
CAAAATTCTTTCCAAAGATGGACTCCTAGCCGAGCAAATCACCGAGGAATCAAATGAAATTCTGAACCCATCTTCAATTGTCTCCGGTGATCAGGTAAGAGTACTAAGCAAAGTTTATTTACAATCTATAATTTGTGGCAGAAACCTATATACTAAATTTTTCTCTTTTATATGTTCCTAGGTACACCTTGCTTTGACTTATAGTCAATAAACTTCTGAATCAACTACTCCCTCCTCTAAACGTGTCTACGCATAAAATTCTGATGCACCTGAACAATCATCCTCTTCAAAGAAAGTGTGTGCTGAATCGATTGAAACAGCAGATTCCATCAAGAGGTTTGATGTAAAGGTGTCAACACTTGAGTTTGGAGAAAAGGAAATGGAAGAGGATATTGATCTAGCTAAGACTACGGAGACTCCTATGTGCAAGATGGAAGATAATCATGTTGGAAACATTAAAACCAAGGGGGTTCAAATCAAAGTTGAAAAGAAGTAAGACCAACAATTTTCAGGATGGTGATTTATGTTTGCTGCACTTTTCTTTCCTAATGAGATATTGGAACATTTTCATTTAAATTTCTATTAAGGCTCTCTCTGTAAGCCATTTTCAGTTTAATAATTCAATAATCACTATCAGCTTATCTATGTTTATGTTTTTAGTATCAATAAAACACCACATGGTTATTGTTGACCAACTGTTTTAAATCTAAACATATGAATCGCTGTGACCAAGATTTAATATGTATTGGTGGTATTAAGTATGAACAAGTTTTAATTATTCATCTATATATATAGATGAATAAAAAACTATTAATTTTTTTTCCTCCAACTACTGAAAACTAAGCTTCTCTTTAAATTTCCATTCAGTACCAAAAAAAACATTGTTCCTACTGATTTAATTATTTTTACTCATCTATATCAATAACTATTATGGACTAATATAGGCTTTGGAAAGTTTCAAATAAAAGAGCTTCAAACAAACCTGCGTCCGAAATAAGATGGGTACTTTGTCAATAAGAGTGAATTGGAATCCATGAAAAATTTGTAAGCTCTGTTAAATATACAAAGAACACATAGTTAGTATATAAAAGAAATTATAGATATTACATAATTAAAAAAAAAAACAATACTTCTAAATCTACGTTATTAAATATGATAGATTCTAACTGAAAATGATCTGCTACCACCATAATTTATGTAACAAATTACGGGAAAACAATTACTATAATTAATAACTTAAAATCATCCATGGATTTACAGTTTAAACCTGTTTAATTGACCAACATTTCTTGCAATTTCTATTCAATAAATCCCATAATTTTAGGTGTTCACGATAGGTGGCGCCATCAAAACTTACATATAATATTCACATGGGGATAAATTATCAACCTATAAACCTCTTTGCCGCTAAACAACATGAAGAATAAGCTGGATTTCACAGATCCATCTCAAGGAAATTCCAGAAATTCTAACAAGAGAAGCCGTATAGAATCAAGAGGTTTAGAAACAAGTTCCTATCAAACACTCAATACAACAAATCAAAATGGCTCTATACCAATTACTTCAGCTTTCAATAGAGTTTTCAGAGATATTACTAATGTACCTTTGACGCTGGATAGAAATGTTGTGTCACCTATCAACAACCATTCTCCAACTTCTGCACAACAACAAGAATTTGAAAGGGCTTAATTTTCAATACTCACTAAATATTGGCTCTAGAAAGCCACATTTGATTGCAGGCTCAAGTTATATTCCCTAACATAAATAATGACTGATTTACTTCCCTTAACCTATTGTCAGGTAAAACTCCAATGTCAACCATCACTTCACAGCAAAACATTGACTATACGAATGTTGTGATGAAGGACATCGCCAATATGCAGTCATTGCATTGTACAACTCCTGAAACCAGTACTCTGCCGAGAAATCATTGGCCGAGTTGCTCTGCATCAAATGGTGAGTATTAGTAAATATTTATCATACATAACAAAGAAGGATGTGTTTTTAACCATTGAACCATCAAACTACGGATATTTTTATAGGTCTACAATATAAGGATTCTGTTTCCTATGGTGATTATCCCCAACCATCATTCCGGATTGACAAATTCAAAAATTTGATAAAAAAAAAATTGGAATCAGAATTCCAATATGCTTCCTGCTCAAATCCTATCATATGTATGTCTTTCATCTTCTTAAATAGATAAAACTAAAAATTTTGTATCAATGGTATTTACTACAATTATTTTTATATAAGTAGGTGAAACAAATGATGCAAGGGCAGATAACTACAATTATAGTAGCAGTGACAATGACTACTACGAAGAAGAGAACTATAATGACTTCTTCTCTAACGAGAATACTGATGAGCAGAGCTACTACTATAGTACGGAGGAAGACACTGAGGATGACTTATTAAGCGAGGAACAAGTAGATATTGGTGATGTTCATTCTCGCAATGCAGACAAAGCAAATTGCGAAAGAAACACCATTCCAAACAAAAGATCATGCAAAGCTTCAAATACCAAACACAAAGGTTCTGGGCATAACAAATTCACGGGAGGTAAAATTTTACAAGCTCAAAATATTGATGTACTATAGTCAACTGCTTATAATTTACTTATTGATAACTTAAATGTTTTATTTTATAGGTTATCTAGATCATGGTGATCCTACATACAAGTGCAAGTATTGTGGTGCAATGATGTGGTTCGACGAACGATTAAACAAGAAAAGGAGTACAAAAACACCGACGTTCAGTCTATGTTGTGGTCAAGGGTCTGTCAAATTGCCTTTATTAAAAGATTCACCGGAACCACTAAAAAAATTTCTGACTGGTGATGATGCACTCAGTAGAAATTTCCGACAGCATCCAAGACTTTATAACATGATCTTCGCAATGACTTCTCTTGGAGGAAGGATTGATCGATCTATTCCAAAAGGCATCAGACCTAATATGTTTCGTTTACAAGGAGGAAACTATCACCGCATAGGTAGCTTAAAACCAGATTTGGGTGATTATGCTAAGTACTCACAGCTATATATAGTTGACACAGAGAATGAAGTTGAGAACAGAGCAAGTGTGATTGGGTAACCTTTCTTACCCAAATTTGACAAATTATCTTAACAAAAGAAGTATATCTAATCGTTTTCTTTGTTCTTTTTTTAGGAAGAGCAACAAGACAGGGATGGCTAAAGGCAAGCAGAAATTAAAGAAGGAAATCATTGAATTATTAATGAAGATGCTAAACGAAGTCAATCCATATGTCAAGAACTTTCAAATTGCAAAAGATAAGTTTCAAGCACATCAAGATCAACCTTTTCATATGAGAATAGTTGCTGATCGAGTTGGTGTTGATGGAAGGACTTATAGTATGCCTACAGCTTCTGAGGTTGCAGCCATTATCCCAGGAGATTTTAAAAAAGAAATGCCTTCGCGTGACATTATTCTTGAAGAAAAGTCTACAGGTCACCTAAAGAGGATTAGTGAAGTGCATATCTCATATTTGGCTCTGCAATATCCCCTAATTTTATGCTATGGTGAAGATGGATTCAGGCCTGGGATTGAAAAATGTTTTAAAGGAGTAAACAACAAACCGAAGAAAAAGAAGTGTATTAGTATGCGACAGTGGTTCGCCTTTACGATTCAAGAAAGAGAGAACGAGTGTCACACTCTACTACAGTCAAAGAGGCTATTCCAACAGTTTTTGTGTGATGCTTATACCACCATTGAAACAAATAGGCTGAATTATATCAAGTTCAACAAGTCTAAGAAGCGTTGTGAGAATTTCAACACCATCAAACAAGCTGCTGAATCAGGAACCACTACTATGAGTCAACAAGGAAACCAGATAAATATCCCCACTTCTTTCACTGGTGGACCACGGTATATGGTTCAAAGCTATTATGATGCAATGGCCATATGTAAACACTATGGCTTCCCATATTTATTCATAACTTTTACATGCAATCCTAAATGGCCAGAGATAACAAGGTATGTAACAAAACGTGGGTTGACTGCTGATGATCGACCAGACATAGTAGCCAGGATCTTCAAGATCAAGTTGGATTCTCTGATGAGAGATTTAACAGATAAGTGTTTGCTTGGGAAGACTGTTGCAGGTAGTTCACTCAATTACTACCTATCTAAAATTGAATTTATAATTATTGTTTATGGCTTTTCTAATTAGGATAAAGTCTAATCCCACGTCTTTCATTGCAGCCATGTATACTATTGAGTTTCAAAAAAGAGGGTTACCACATGCTCACATACTTTTATTCATGGATCAAGCAAGTAAACTACCTACAGCTGACGACATTAATAGGATGATTTGTGCAGAAATCCCAGATGAAGATGAAGATCCAGAACTTTATGAAGTTATTAAGGAGTGTATGATACACGGACCATGTGGTGCTGCTAATACAAGTTCTCCATGTATGGTAGCTGGAAAGTGCTCTAAGCTTTATCCGAAACAGTATGAAGACATTACCAGAGTTGGTAGTGATGGTTATCCTGTTTATAGGAGGCGTCCCTCTAAACGATATATTGAGAAAGGTGGCATTAAGTGTGATAGCAGGTATGTGGTGCCGTATAATGCTAAGTTATCAGTTCGATATAGAGCTCACATCAACGTTGAATGGTGCAATCAAACGGGTTCTATCAAATATTTATTCAAATATATGAACAAAGGTCCAGACCGGGTTGTTGTGGTTGTCGACCCAGTTGACAAGAATCAAAGTGGAACTACTCTAACAGCTACAACTCAAGCAGATACGTCTCCAAGTGATAAAAAAAAAATGAAATAAAAGATTGGTTTGACTGCAGGTTATTTGAATTCTCTCCTTTTGTTATATATTCAACACTTTTTGGTCGCAAGTATAACTATTTTGGTTTTTATTTTTGGTTAACTTCAGGTATGTATCAGCTTCAGAAGCTATCTGGAGGATTTTTAAGTTCCCAATACAGTACTGGTCCACATCAGTTCAGAGACTATCTTTCCATGATGAAGGAAAGCAACCAGCCTATTTTGATGAAGATTATGAAATCGACACTGTTTTGGATCGAGTAGCAAATGAAGATTCAATGTTTATGGCTTGGATGACTTTGTGTAGGGAAAATGCTGTTGGTAAAGATGGAAAACGTGCGAGAGAGGTCACATATGCGCAAATCCCTGCATATTTTACTTGGGATGGTAGTAACAAGCGGTTTAAAAAAAGGGCTAGAGGATTTTCTCTAGGTCGAATTAACTATGTTCCAAGGAGGCTAGAAGCTGAATATTATTTGCGAGTTCTCTTAAACCATATCAAGGGACCAACATGTTTTGATGACATAAAAACCTACAATGGTGTTCTCTACCCTTCTTACAAAGAAGCTTGCTTTGCACGAGGAATTTTAAATGATGATCAAATCTTCATTGATAGCCTGATAGAAGCAAGTCAATGGTGTTTTGGAGATTACTTGAGAATTTTTTTTGCAATGATGCTGCTCTCTGATTCATTGTCTAGACCAGAATACGTTTGGAACACATGTTGGGAATTGATGTCAGAAGGGATTGAGAAAAAAAAACAAGAAGAATATAACAATCCAGGTATTTCCGCTTAAGTTTTTGAATGCTATAGATCTATATAATTTTATATACTATAGAAAACAACACATAGTTTGACCGGTGATTTTTGTAATTTTATTACGCAGCTCTTACTCTAACAGAAGATGATGTGAAGAACTATACACTACAAGAGATAGAGAAGATTATGTTGTTCAACGGTGGGTCTCTGATGGAAATAGACAACTTTCCAAAGCCAACCAGAGAAGCTATTGATAATTCCAGGCGCTTGATAGTTGATGAGATGAGGTACAATCGTGATGATCTTAAAGCAAAGCATGATACATGGTTAGAGATGATGACTGTTGAGCAGAGGAGTATATATAATGACATTACTACTGCTGTATTTGGAAATCGAGGGGGTGTATTTTTTGTTTATGGCTTTGGAGGAACTGGTAAAACTTTTATGTGGAAGACACTATATGCTCATGAACGATCAAGAGGATTGATTGTTCTCAATGTGGCATCCAGTGGCATTGCTTCTTTGTTGTTAGAAGGTGGTCGTACAGCTCATTCTCGGTTTGCAATTCCTATCAATGTTAATGATTATACCCTTTGTTGAATAAACCTAATTTTGATCTTACGAATTTGATTAAGCAAGCATCTTTGATTATTTGGGATGAAGCACCGATGATGAGCAAGTATTACTTTCAGTCTTTGGATAGAAGCTTCGCTGATATTATGGGTAACGTAGAAAACCAAGTTTTTGCAGGAAAGGTTGTTGTTTTCGGCGGTGATTTCAGGCAATTGCTTCCGGTAATCAACGGTGCTGGTTGGGCCGAAATTTTTATGTCAGCTCTTAACGCTTCTTATCTTTGGGATCATTGCAAAGTTCTTAAATTAACTAAGAACATGCGTCTGCTCTCCAACGAATTGAGTGTTAATGAAGCTAACGACATCAAAGAATTTTCATATTGGCTATTAGCAGTTGGAGATGGTAGGATTTCTGAACCTAACGATGGTGAAGCTATCATTGATATTCCCAACGAATTTCTTATTACAGAAGCAGAGAATCCTATAGAAGCTATCAGTATGGAGATTTATGGGAATCCAGCATTTTTTAAAGATAAAAAAGATCCCAAATTCTTTCAGACAAGAGCCATTTTAGCTCCAACCAATGATGATGTTCACACAATCAATCAATACATGCTAGAGATGCTGGAAAGTAAGTGTTCTCATACATAACTTAATTATCAATTCAATTTAATCATATGTCGTTATTAAGTATCTAATGTTACCACCCTTTTTTATAATTTTGAATCCACAGCTGAAGAGAAAGTGTATTTGAGTGATGATAGCATTGACCCTACGGATTCAGATTCACTTTCCAATCCTGTTATTACGCCTGATTTCCTAAACAGTATTAAGTTATCTGGTTTGCCTCATCATACTTTGCGGTTGAAAATTGGAGATCCAGTTATGTTGCTTCGTAATATCGACCCTAAAGGTGGGCTATGTAATGGAACAAGACTTCAAATAACACAGATGGCTAATCATGTACTCGAGGCAAGAGTAATAATGGGTGATAGAGCAGGTGATATTGTTTTGATTCCTAAAATTGATCTAACTCCATCAGATACAAAGTTGCCTTTCAAAATGCGTCGAAGACAGTTTCCACTATCGGTTGCATTTGCCATAACTATTAACAAAAGTCAAGGTCAATCCCTAGAGAAGGTGGGACTTTATTTGCCAAAACCTGTGTTCTCACATGGTCAGCTATATGTTGCTTTATCTAGGGTTACTTCTAAGAAAGGATTGAAGATTCTAATTATCAACAAAGAAGGAAAGATAGAAAGACAGACTACTAATGTCGTTTTCAAGGAGGTCTTTCAGAATCTGGAATAGCGACGAAGATGATTTCGTGCAGTCTAAAGTTTGAAAGGTATGTTAAATTTATCATTTTGTTTTTAACTTTACATGTTTCTACGACTACAGCCTTTGAAATCGTGATCACAGGAGTAATGTTTATCATTGTATATCTATCAATAGGAAGGAGTTCAGAAGATTGAAGAAAAGTTTTAGTTGTTTATCATTACTTGGTTTTCCAAATTTTCAAAGTGTTTTTTTTTTCAGAACAAAGCACACAATAATATGTTTAGATGATTTTCTTTAGTTATTTATGCATTTCATATTTTCAGACAAGTCAACACAAGATTACCGGTTCAAATATGGTTTTACTCAACTAAGAGTAACAATGTCTACGATATGAACAGACTGGAAGTTCATGAAACACTAACCGTTTTTAGCATCTCTGGTGTATACTAATAATGCCACAAAGTCTTGATTGCTGATAGAAACCGTTAGTTCATATATAACATGTACAGCAAGTAGACCGTAACTCAGTTTTAGCAGATGTTTTTTTTTTTAAAAAAAAAACCTAGAACAAAGTAGTAAGATACATTAGAGACTCTTATCTTCTCTCAGTATTTTCTACCCGCGGACTGTTCTTAAATAGTGGTAAAAGCTGATGACAAAAATAATATAATCACCATGCAGTATCTTCTCTTTTTGTTTTTATACCTGAATAAGAAGACAATATTATGTTTAGATGATTCACTTTGATTATTTCAATGTCTTTCTTATTTGGCTTTCATATTTTCAGAGAAGTCAACACAAGATTACGGGTTGAAATCAGAAAACTAATAATAACACTATCTACAATATAAAAAAGATTGAAAATTGCAAATTACTAACCCTTTTGCAACATCACTGGTGTATACTAATACTGCCACAAAGTCAATATTTCTGATAGAAACCGTTAGTCACGTTATAACCTGTACACCAAATATATTATAATTCAGTTATTCCAAATGTTTTTTAAAAGTTACTAAAAACGAGTACAAAGAAAAGAGTTTGTAGACTCTTATCTTCTCTCAGTATCTTCTATCAGTGTCACCATTCTTCAAAAGTTTTAAAATCTGAAGAAAAAACATGTATTCAATAGTAAATAAATTGTTAATTAGTTTGCTAAATATGATTTCATACAAAACAACAGAGAAGATAACAAATTGGTGATAGTTTTAAACACCCTTCATGAACTATATTCTTATTTTGATTCGGACAATTAATCAGAGGCGAAGGCAGATCCAATTAGACAAATTGAGACTTACCCATGAAGAAGTTAACAATCATCATGACCATTTAGACGAAATCAACTACAAATTAACGAAATTATGTATTTATTTCCTAAAATAAAAAACAAACTAAACCAAAAACTGATCTATTTCAAAGTACCAGCTCTGACCAATTTTAAATTATTTGCAAAAAAGCAAATTCGAAGGAGGAATACCTGTTATCCCGAATTGTTACTCAGATTATCGAACAGATATTTTAACCCGTAGAAATACATCTTTGGATTGAATACTGAATCGTATGAGAAAATGGAAAAGATGCGACCGACAAGAAGATATTTTTTTTGTTCCCTTTTTTCGTAGAAGGAAATAATGCAGTTTATGAAACATTAATATGTAGAAACGATTAATTCTATTGGGCTTCCGAACAATCTATGGACCGAAAACAGAATAAATAACTGTTCCAAAAACCATGTTATAACAGATAACCAATTTAAATAAAAACCCAATACGGCGTACCACAAATTTCTATGTATAACTAAAACCAAAATAGGAATGATACCATTTACAATAGTAGTAATATAAGTTAATCAAAAAACTATAAGAGAAAATAGTCAACATGCAAGTTAATTGGACTTTAATATGTGCAATTTGGTATACACCGGTCAGCACAATTAAATTGACTATTGTGCTAAATACTGACTTTTAACTAAATTGGTATATATCTTGAAACATACAAGTTTAAATAAAAAATAATAATATAACAAACATAATTTATAGACAGCACAATTTGGTATTCACATTGTCATACACAAAAATCATATAAAATAATTAAGTTGTATTTTATAATTATACACAACCGCCAACTTAAATTAAAAATAATTAATTAATTTGGAAAAATATAGACCCGCAGTGGTCCGCGGGTTAAAATCTAGTTGTTTTACATATTTATTCAACGATGATATTTATTTCTATATATGCTACTTCAAGAAAGTATTTAAAACTCTGTATGTTGAAATAAATCATATATGTTGACTGGTTTAGATATACAATGTACTACAAAGGATATATTACCATATATATATATATATTTATAATTTTTATGATTTTATCTTAAATTATTAATGAAATAAATAGTTAAAAATTTCATAATTTAGTTGACTCAATGTATCGAAAGATTGGTTTACAGTATTGTTCATAAAACATGTATACACATATATATTTCTAATTTACAAAGATTATTATGCCAACAGTAATACAGTGTTCACAGGAATCAAACGGTAATTCAAAAAATTAGAAAACAGTAATATATAGTAACAAATATTTTGGTTAACCTAAACACAAATACTACACACACACACACACACAAATGCCTTAAAAAAACATAATTGGGGGTAGATTTAGGATAAGATTTTCTGCATTCATTTCTAAACACACAAATCCACTATCAATTCATTGTCCCTCTGTAAGCAATTTCACCAAAACTATCATCTAAATATATCTCTCTCTCTAGAGCTTTTTTTTTTTGATAACTATAGAGCTTTTACCATCTCCAGAAAACTCTTCATTGTCAAGAAACAACAAAACACCCAAAATGGTCTATCTCTTTTCCTTTGTCATCTCTCTCGCTAGAGCTTGTGTCTGGCCATATAAACCAACTAGATACAATTCCATTTGGTATTGATTATTGAATAAGGTGTCGCCTATCTCAATCCGTGATTAAACCAACAATATGCCTACTAGTGTTGTTGGTACGATTCCATGGATTGGAAGAGACGACACTTCTTCTATCCAATGGAGATGCGTGTGGTAGGTTTACACGGCCAACCATAAGCTCAAATTAATTGTCATCATGGAAAGCTCGAAAAATAGTGGTGGAGGCCTCTAACTTTAAATGTCTGAGTTGTTTATTTTGAATGGTTTTGTTTTGAAGTTTTCTGATTTCTGATTGTTATATGATTATATTCTGGTTGTATTCGGATAAAATTACAAAACTAATTTCTGTTTTCTTAGAAAAAGACATATTTTGTGCAGGAAAAAGTTTTACGTTGATCTTAGTCACACGGCTGGTACTACCAATGTTAACTCATTAATATAATGAAAGAGTTCAAAGCAACCCTCATAGTGAGGGCACGATTACTCATAACAAACACATCTACTGTATATGGATCTAAGATCTGTCTATCAGGCGGGATCTCGTATTTGTGGGTCACAATTAGGCACATCACATCTATTTGGATCACAATGTGTTGTGGGGTCATATACTCAAATATATTTAATTGTATAAATATTAAAAGATATATTTAAACTATAAATTTTATTTAAATGGTTAAAGAACGTTTTATTTTCACTTAAAATAAACTAAATATATATTTCTTATATAAGTATATATATAAATATATGCAGTATTTAACATTCTTCATTTCAACAATGAAAAAGACATGTAGTTCACCTTTTTGTCTTATTTCCAGTTGTGTTAAGTACTTTTTTTTTTTACTATAGTTGTGTTAAGTACTTTTATATTCTCAAAATATGTTTTTATCCAAATATTTTCAGTTGTGTTAAGTACTGCTTATAGTCTGCTTTGAACCCTTTCACTATATTAGTGACTCAACGTAGGCATGCATAAAGCTTGCCCTGTGGCTAAAATCAATAATTATTCCTCATATCATATCCAAAGTTGGTTCAATTTATGAACCCCTTCCGAAGTCTTAGTCAGTCTACACAACTCATCATCTATAAAGCCTCCCGCTATACTATATTCCATCACTTTCATCGTTTTATACTAAAACTTTAGGATTCGAGCCATGGTGCGTTCAATAGTAATCTCTCCACGTTACAATATAAATCCAAATCCATGTCTAGAAAACTACTCACAACAAAATGTGAAGTGACATTCTCAAATTTTGCATTATACTTGTTGGCTTGATTTTTTTACAATAAATGATTGGAATACTTCTTTTATTGAATTAATGTTTATCGTAGTTTTTTTTACTAAAGCGATGGATATTGGAACTCTATTGAATCACTGATGTATTTAGTTAAAAATATGCAATAAATATTTCTTGATTCTATACCATAAGGTCACATGTTCAAACATGTGAAGGAACATTCTCATAATTTGTATCATACACTGATGATTATTATGTTAGATTTTATCACTTGTACTCTTTGCCTTGATTTTTTTTACAATTAATATAATGATGGAAATACGTAGGTTATTGCAACAGTGTTTGTCCTGTGGTCTCTTAGACTTAACTTGAAACTATGTTGTATCATTAGTGTATTTAGTTAGAATATGTAGTGGATATATCTTAGTTCTTACTTTTTTATCATGCCTTTCGTTTCACTTCTTTTTTTGGTGGAGATCTCTAACTTTTAAAGGTCTCTGCTGTTGTTTATTTTAATGGTTTTGGTTTGATGTTTATAAGCTGATGAAAGGGTAGGAGATATAAATGATAATTTTCTGATTCCTGATTATTTTGATTGAATTCCGAAAATAAAAATAAAAAAGGATCTACCCAGCCGGTATAATACGCATCTATATGCATCTAACCTAAATGTTGTGATCACAATTAACATATCTATCGTGCGGATGGGATCTCATATTCGTTGATTTTCTATTTGGATGCATCTCATACCCGCGAATCACACATCACAACCTTATATATGGCTCAGTGTGGCCATGGCCGATATAAGATGTGATGATTCGGTTATGATGTCGATTATTTCCGGTTAACACTCATAGGATAAATCAAGTACGGTTTACTAAAGTTAATTAACAAGTATATATAACAGACTTTTGTAGTAACATTAATGCTCTAAGCTTTGTGTAGTCTCTTTGAAGAGTTTATTAAATAAAAATGATGATTCTTCTCTGATCTTCCTCTTCTTGATCGTGTATCTTCGATTAACCAGAGTTTGTTAGCCAAGTCAAAACCTCAATGCTTTTTCACCCGTTGATAGTAAATTAATGGAAGAAATGAAAAACCATTAAGGCAAAGAATATTTAGATAGCCGCCGAAATTTTTATAGAACCAAAATTATATGATTATAAATGATAACATTCCGTCATGTTTATAATTGATCAAAACAAAAATATTCACATTCTCTTCCTCGTGTTCATCACAATTAAGTAACAACATCAACACATGCACTCATTTTTTTGTTTCGCTTACGTGTTATTGTTATCGTAGAAGAGACAAAGAGACACACAATTTTTAACGAGGTTCAGCAAATGTCTATGTCCTCAATCTTTGTTGGAAATATTTCTTGAACACAATTACAGTTAGTGTTCAATATTGGACTTCCACAACCCTAAGATCTTCTTTTAGTTTGTTCCCAATCTATTTCCAAACCACTAAGAGATCCCTAAGATCAACACAAATTATTTACACCCAGGACTCTCACTTAGAAACAAAACTCTCACCCTTTTCTCCCAAAGATGCCAAAAGGCTTACAAGGTTTTTCCTCTCTTTGTTACGTTCTCGAAGGATAAGTTTCTAAGTCCTAAACCCTCTATATTTAAGGGATTTCATGTCTCTCCCAAGGCTAACAACTTTCCTAAAATCAAGAGGAAATATTCCATTTAATTTTATTCTTTGTTAAACGAATATTTCCTAATCCCACTAAATCTTCTAAAAATATTCAAGCTTTCTTTTTCTTCGTGCTTTACCTCCAAGTAATATCTCAAAACATGCCTTAAGTATATCTTCATAAATCTTCAAAACCGAGACATACAGAAAAAATCAGCAGGTCTCTGAAGCTCTTTTGTAGGACAGAGGCTTGAGCATACATCAGATGCATGTGCCGAGACAGAAGCTTGTGCAGACATATTTTACCTCAGCTTCATGAACTTCATCTTCAACTTAAGCTTGCCCACATACACTTACATTCTCCCCCTTACTGAGTTTTATAACTCAAGTACAACACTTCATGATTCTTGGAAATCCATAGCACAACCTCTTGAAGACTCCTCCAAAATCAAACAACATCTTGGAAACTCCCCCATAATCAAGAATCATATTCTTCCTACTTGAGTGGTAAAACATATTAAAAAAGGTTTAAGAGCTCAAGTTTACCTTGCCACAACATCTTGAAATATCAACCATCAGCACAAGACTTTGATCAGTCGTCAAACAGACAATTGTCTTTCTTCTTATTATTTGGTATGTGAGACGGCTCAACATCCTGGTCTCCAATGTTTTTTCCATCGACCTGAATCTTGGAATTCCTCATGCACATGTCTTAGATGTCGTTTCTTGCTTTGAACACCTCTCTGATTCCTTGAGTAGCCACTGTCAGAATACAAACGTCTGTCCCTTGATGCATGTTTTGTGTAGTCTTCATGACGATATAAATCATGCTTCTTGATACAAACTTGATTGAATCTTTGACCCTCTTTGTAATATTTCTTCCTTCTCATGACTTGTGTTACCCTCTTCAAAAAATTGTAGCACTAAGCTTTGATATGACCAGGTTTCCTACAATACCAACAACCAATCACTCTTCTCTTAAAGTTGTTGTGTACAGACGCCTGCCAAGATTTCAGCTGGTTGTCACCTGTCTCCTTGCTGACAGACACGTTTCAGACCTTTGATGGAGATATACAGAGACTTGAATCTACAAATTTTGAAGCCAAAGTTTCTCCTTTAACAAACTGAGTAGTTGCGCCAGAATCACCTCCATGGTAACCCAAACCCCATCTGAGATTACATGTTCTACCAGTTGTCAGAATCTTGTCAAGATCCTTTGTTCCTCTGCTCAATATCTTGATGCTTCTTAACTGATCTTCTAAACGTTTTTCTAAATCACAAGACTTTACTTTCTCCAGAGCTAGATCTTCTTCCAGATTTGAAATTTTGCTTACCAAGTCATTCTTCTCTGTGACAAGCCTTTGATTTTCCTTTTCCCTTTGTATCAGATCTTTCCTCAGAGTGTTGACCTGATCATTCAGCATCAATTTAAGTTCTTCTTCTGCTGGCTCAGAGTCCTGATCCGTACAACAAGTTGTTCCATTATCAAACTTCAGTACCAACTTATGAGCATCAAGTTTCATTGAGCCACAAAGAGCAACAAACTTTGACCTTTTTGTTTGAGGCTTTTGTGTGTTTTTCTTCCTTTTTGGTGAATGCAGACTCTTGATCCCTTTCTTCCTCACTGAAGGACAATCTGATTTAAAATGACCAAAGCCCTGACAAACATAACACTGAACCTTATTCCTTTTCTGTTCGGCTGTAATCTTAAAACTTTTGCGTCCTTTGTTCAGCAAAAGTGATGTGAACGCCGGACGCGGTCGTCTGCCGAGTCGCTCGAACGGACGGTCGTTACGGACGGACGGTCGGAGATGGACGATGGCTAGCAAACCGAGTAAGAAACTCGACCTCAGCTCACTAGAAAGAGATGTGGTCGAAATGGAACACAACCAACGATCGGTATGACCGCGGTGCGATAGAGACGATATGGTTCGAACGACGGTGTACACGAGCGGTGGGAAGCGTCGTACGCCGTCTAGAGAGATCGATCCCGGATCGGTCTTTTCAGGGTTTCTTTCAAGCCCAATCCCGGACTAAGTTGCGAGAAAGAGAAGTGAGACAAGAACACAAAGAATCTCTCTTTGGGAAAAGTTATATTTCATTCAAGTCTAAAGAACCTAAGCTAGTGGCGTTGGACGCTTAAATAGCGTAAGGGTTTAAAGGGAACTACGGCACGTAGACTCATAATGGACCGCACACGTAGCCCTTGACGCGTCTCCACATACGGTGAACACGTCACACTATTCCAACGTTCACAAAGGAAGGATCTAGAAAAGGTTCAAAATGCAAAGCTTAAAGAAAAAGACAAAAATAGGCCACGTCCTTAGGCTGAACGCGGGAACCACGTCATTGGCTTCAAAACGCGGCGTTGTGCGTCAGGACTTGTCGCCTCGTTAAAACCTTCTCCGGTAAACCTCATGGGAAAAACCTGAAGTAAGGGAAAAGAGTCATGATCCTGACGTCTGGGCGCCCTCATCCTTGGGTAAGGACGAAGGCTGTACGGACGGTCTTGCCGGTGGTTGACTTGTCCGAGTCGATCTCTTAGTCTTCTTGGATGAAAGCTTGGACGAAGTGGTTGATCTTGTGCTTGGATGGTCCTGGCCGAGCTCTTGGAGCGAGTGGTTGCACCGGGAGTGATCCTAGGCATGCTGGTCCCGAGTTGTCCCGCGGGTGATCCGAGTGTTCCAATGGTGTCCAGGTCTTGTGCGAGTCTTCCTGGTCGGATGTCCAATCCGGTGCTCACATCATTCCCTCCCCCTTGCGAAGTTTTTGTCCCCAAAACATCTTCGTCATCACCTGCATCAAACGGAACAAGATCAACAACGTTAAACGATGTGGACGTATTGTACTTACCGGGCAGCTCGAGGCGGTAGGCATTGTCGTTGATCTTCTCGACGATCCGGAATGGTTTGTCGCCTCGGGGGCTTTGTTTGTCCTTCCGTCTTTGTGTGAAGCGCTCCGGCCGTAGGTGCAACCAGACCCAATCGCCAGGTTGAGAGAACATTGGCTTTCGGCCCTTGTTGGCAAAGCGTGCGTATTGCTCGTTTTTCCTCTCGATGTTGGCTCGGACCTCTTCGTGCAAACGCTTAACCATTTCGGCCTTAGTGGCTCCATCTTGGCAAACGGTCTCGTCCGGTGGCAATGGTAGCAAGTCCATCGGTGTTAACGGTTTAAATCCGTAGGCGACTTTGAATGGTGACTTCTTGGTGGCCGAGTGAACCGCTTGGTTGTAGGCAAACTCGATGAGAGGAATGCATTCTAACCAGGTTCCTTTGTTGCTCGCGATAGCCGTTCGGAGTAATGCGCCAAGTGTCCGATTGACGACTTTGGTCTGTCCGTCGGTCTGAGGATGCGCGGCAGTGTAATAGAGTAACTTTGTGCCCTGATTTTTCCACAAGGTTCGCCAAAAGTGACCGAGGAATCTCGGTTCCCGGTCCGAGATGATCGTCCGCGGAAGGCCATGAAGATGGACTACATGGCTAAAGAACAGGTTGGCTAAGTGCACTGCGTCGTTGCTCTTCTGGCATGGGATGAAGTGCGCCATCTTGGAAAAACGATCGACCACCACAAAAATGGTATACTTCCGATGTATAGGTGGTAATCCGAGGACAAAGTCCATGGACAAGTCGACCCAAGGACTTGTCGAGACTGGTAGCGCTGTGTAGATTCCATGGGGATGAGTGGTTGACTTGGAGGCTCGGCACACCACGCACTGGCCGCAATGCTTCTCGACCATGCTCCGCATCCTTGGCCAGAAGAAGTGTTCTTGAAGCATGGTTAAAGTTTTAGCCGACCTCCACTATGCGCTTCTCGGATCAATAGGTCGCGGATAGAGGCGGCTGGGATGCAAAGGCGCCGACCTCTGAATGAGTAGCCCTCATACACAAAGAACTCAGCATAGTTGCCTTTACCGAAGTTCTTGAAACATTCCCCAAACTCAGCGTCTTCCGCGTACGCATCCTTGATGCTCTCAAACCCCAAAACTTTGGCGTCCATGGTGGTGATCAAGGCGTGTCTTCGGGATAGGGCATCAGCGACGACGTTCTCCTTTCCTTTCTTATACTTGATAACGTATGGAAAGGATTTGATGAACTCCAGCCATTTCGCATGCCTCTTCTTGAGATTCGTTTGGCCGCGCAAATGCTTCAAAGTCTCGTGGTAAGTGTGGATTACACACTCCCGAGCTAACAAGTAGTGCTGGCAAGTCTCCATGGCTCGGACCAACGCGTACAACTCTTTGTCATAAGTGGGATAATTAAGAGTGGCCCCGCTGAGCTTCTCGCTGAAATAGGCCACCGGTTTGCCGCCTTGGGTGAGAACGGCTCCAATGCCAACGCCGGATGCATCGCATTCCACCTCGAAGGTCTTGTGTAAGTCGGGCAGGACAAGGAGAGGAGCTTAGGTGAGACGCTTCTAGAGTTCCAGGAAGGATCGTTCTTGTTCGGCTCCCCACTTGAACTCCTGGTTCTTCTTAATCACCGCGGTAAGGGGTGCGGCGACTGTGCTAAAGTCTCTCACGAACCGTCGGTAGAAACTGGCTAGCCCGTGGAACGATCGGACTTGGGAGACGCTGGTAGGTGTGGGCCATTCCTCTATGGCTCGGACCTTCTCGTCGTCCACCTTAAGCCCCTGTTCACTGACAACAAAACTTAAGAAGACGAGTTCATTAGCAGCAAAGACGCACTTTTTCAAGTTAGCGTACAGTTGTTCTTCGCGGAGAGTGTTTAAAACAAGTTCCAAATGCTCGACATGGTCAGATAGGCAAGAGCTATAAACGAGGATATCATTGAAATAGACCACAACGAACTTGTTGATAAAAGCTCTAAGCACATGGTTCATTAGACGCATAAAAGTCGAAGGTGCATTAGATAGACCGAATGGCATAACCAACCATTCGTACAAATCCTGCTTGGTTTTGAACGCGGTCTTCCATTCATCTCCTTCTTTCATCCTCACTTGGTGGTATCCACTTTTGAGGTCGATCTTAGAGAAGATGGTTCATCCGCTGAGCTCGTCTAACATGTCGTCAAGACGCGGAATCGGATGCCGGTACTTGATCGTGATGTTGTTTACGGCCCGGCAGTCGACGCACATGCGCCATGATCCATCTTTCTTCAGGACAAGTAGGACAGGGACGGCACAGGGGCTAAGACTCTCTCGAACATTTGTGACATGAGCTTGGATACTTGCCGCTCCAGTTCCTTAGCTTCCTCCGGGTTTACTCGGTATGCGAGACGGTTTGGCAGCTGGGCTCCAGGAATCAAGTCGATATTATGCTCGATGCCTCGAAGAGGTGGTAGGCCTTCGGGCAATTCATCTGGGAACATGTCCGAGTATCACTTAAGCACGTCCTTGATATCGTCCGGGAGCGTATCCTCCAAGCCTCCTGTTCCTTCAACCAACAAATCTCTAAAACCATCAATAACACTTGGTTGGACTCCCTAAGGGACTTTCTAACGTCACTTGACTGGATCAGGAAGTTCATTTTAGAGTCTGAATCCTTAGACAGCTTGGATTGCATTTCACGAACTTGCGTCGGTGTTAAAAGCTTTAAACTGATACGTTTGTTATTGTGTACAAGCGTATACTGGTTTGTGCGTCCGCAATGTGACGTTCCCTTATCAAACTGCCATGGTCTTCCCAGTAAGAGGTGGCTAGCTTGCATCGGTACTACATCACATAGGACTTGGTCCTTGTACGGTCCGACACTAAATGGGACGAGGACTTGGTCCTTTACGCGTTTCACGGTCTTATCGTCTAACCACTTAAGCTTATAGGGCTTGGGATGGCATGTGGTGGGCAAGGAAAGTTTCTTGACCATGTAGGAGCTCGCTACATTCGTGCAGGAGCCTCCATCAATGATCAAGCCACACACCTTCCCGCTTACCGTGCATCGCGTGTGGAAGATGTTTTCTCGTTGGTTGGAGTCGTCTGGCTCTTGGCTGGAATTGAGGATTCTTCGGATCATCAACAACTCTCCAACTTTGGGCTCAGCTACGGCTTCCTCCATGTCTGCATTGTCTTGGTCATTTGCCTCGGACTTTTCTCCTTCGGACTCGAGTTCTCCGGACTCGAGTTCTCCGGACTCGGTGATGATCATGGTGCGGGCATTCGGACAGTCGCGGGCATAATGGCCTCGGCCTTGGCATTTGAAACAAATGATGTCCCGACTGCGCGCGTCGCTGGTTGTCTTGCAAGGATCTTGTCGGCTGTCCTTGGTGGTTTCCTTTGGCTTGAATCGCGAGTCGACGACGACCGTTTGGGATTCTCATGTGGCCGGTTGGATGGTGATGCGCTTGGCGACCAGTTGGGAACACCTTGGGCTCTGGTCCGGCTTGTGGTTGCGACCTTCTTCTTGACTTGGGCTTCGATTTGCACTGCTAAGTGCAGCAGCTCTTCGAACCCCTGGTACGGTTGGCGTTCGACCTTACGCGCAATCTGGTCCTGTAATCCATCAAGGAACTGAGCCATGAGAGACTCCTCGGAGTCTTCTACTTGGAGTCGGTTGCTTAGGTGCTCGAACTCCTCGTAATATTCCTCCACGGATCGCGAACCTTGAGTGAGTCTCCTAAATCTCTTTTGGAGCTCGCGATGGTAAAGTGGTGGAACATAAGACGTCTCATGACGGCTTTCATGACTTCCCAAGTGATAATCGGTCGGTCATGGTTGCGATGCTCATCAGCGACCAAACGATCCCACCAGGTGTGTGCGTAATCGGTGAATTGGGCCACGGCGTAAGAAATTTTGCGTATCTCCGGATAGTTGTAGCACGAGTAGATGTGGTCCATCCGGCTTTCCCAGTCGAGGTAGGCTTCGGGGTCGGACTTGCCGGCAAAGGTCGGAGGTGAAAACTTGTGCCCTGGTTCATACCGATCTTCGCGTCGGTATTGTTGTCTTTTACGCGGTTCGTACTCGTCGTCGGACTGGTCACTCGGTTCCGGTTCTTGCCTCCGTCGTCGTACGGGCGGCGGATCTTCTCTCGGAGGATTGGCTAGAGGTTCTATCCTGTAACGAAGGGCCGTTAAGGTGGCACCGATCTCCGGCGGGGGTAACAGAATCTCTAGTTGTTGTTGTGCAGCCATAGCGTTCGTGATACGGACGGTGGTCGTACGGATTGACGGTGATACGGTACTTGGAGCCGAGGGATTGACAGGAAACTCGAACGGATATCTCGGAAACACTTCAGGTCACGAACGGTAGATATCACGATCGGGAGTTGATTCTCGAACGATGACGTGGACTTCGTCTGTACGCGATGCGCTGGCCGAGTGAGTCACATACCTCGTCCAAACAAAAACGAGTATTCGTGAGTATAATGCGTCTAAAACTGGTGGATGAGATATTTCTTCGGGACAGTCAATGATTGAAGACAGCAAAGCAAAACGATAACCTATGACTAAACAAAAAGTGACTACACGCGCCTAAAAGCAAACTCACGCACAAAAAGCAAAACTTTAGGACCACAACACAAAAGGAAAAGCAAACAAGCTACTTTATCGATCAAGCGATTCCTAAGCAAGAACTATGACGAACAAAACCAAGAAATAGATAAAGCGATGACAGAACTAACGATCTATCGAAAGAACTAAGCATAAATCAAAAACTACTGGATCTATGCGACGCTAAGGACGAAACTAACAACCTAGAGCAAACGGAAACAAATGATGATGCAAGATGCAAGAATAAAAAGATAAAGGAAAGATACAACCTTTAGGTTAGAACCTTTTATCTCTGATACCAGCTAATGTGAACGCCGGACGAGGTCGTCTGCCGAGTCGCACGGACAGACGGTCGCTATGGACGGACGGTCGCTACGGACGGACGGTCGCTAGCGAACCGAGTAAGAACCTCGACCTCGGCTAGAAAGAGATGGGGTCGAAATGGAACACAACCAACGATCGGTATGACCGCGGTGCGATAGAGACGATATGGTTCGAACGGCGGTGTACACGAGCAGTGGGAAGCGTCGTACGCCGTCTAGAGAGATCGATCCCGGATCGGTCTTTCTAGGGTTTCTTTCAAGCCCAGTCCCGGACTAAGTTGCGAGAAAGAGAAGTGAGGCAAGAACACAAAGAATCTCTCTTTGGGAAAAGTTATATTTCATTCAAGTCTAAAGAACCTAAGCTAATGGCGTTGGACGCTTAAATAGCGTATGGGTTTAAAGGGAACTAGGGCACGCAGACTCATAATGGACCGCAGACGTAGCCCTTGACGCGTTTCCACAGATGGTGAACACGTCACACTATTCCAACGTTCACAAAGGAAGGATCTAGAAAAGGTTCAAAACGCAAAGTTTAAAGAAAAAGACAAAAATAGGCCACGTCCTTAGGCTGAACGCGGGAACCACGTCATTGGCTTTAAAACGCGGCGTTGTGCGTCAGGACTCGTCGCCTCGTTAAAACCTTCTCCGGTAAACCTCATGGGAAAAACCCGAAGTAAGGGAAAAGAGTACGAGTCATGATCCTGACGTCTGGGCGCCCTCATCCTTGGGTAAGGACGAAGGCTGTACGGACGGTTTCGCCGATGGTTGAATTGTCCGAGTCGATCTCTTAGTCTTCTTGGACAAAAGCTTGGACGAAGTGGTGGATCTTGTGCTTGGATATCCTGGTCGAGCTCTTGGAGCGAGTGGTTGCACCGGGAGTGATCCTAGGCATGCTGGTCCTGAGTTTTCCCACGGGTGATCCGAGTGTTCCAATGGTGTCCGGGTCTTGTGCGAGTGTTCCTGGTCGGATGTCCGATCCGGTGCTCACATCAACAAGACTCTCAAGTTCTTCCGTTTTACGAGCCTCTGTGTTCTCTTCACTATCACAGACTGAACAAACATCAATCTCTTGTGTGTTCTTACCTACATCAGACGATAAGTACTGCAACTCATAGCTCAACAATCTACTGGCTACCTCTTTAAAAGACATATTGTCTATATCAAGAGCAACATCCATCGCAATTTTCACAGGATGATATCTATGAGCTAAACTCCTCCACAATTTCTTGACCAACTTCCTGTTTTTATAATTCTTTCCAAGAGCTCTAGCTTCATTCGCAATAACATATATTCTACCACTAAAAGCAGTAATGTTCTCAAACTCATACATCCTAAGGTTCTCAAAC
Organism: Camelina hispida; assembly: GCA_023657505.1. Classification (NCBI taxonomy): domain Eukaryota; kingdom Viridiplantae; phylum Streptophyta; class Magnoliopsida; order Brassicales; family Brassicaceae; genus Camelina; species Camelina hispida. The sequence continues at coordinate 37,134,212 of CP094635.1, forward strand.
TCAGAAGCAAGAATATCTAACCTTGTGCGTTTCACACTTGTTGTACCTTCAAAGATATTTTTGCAGAATCTCCCAAGCCTCTTTAGCAGATGTACAACCTTGAATCAATGAGAACTGATCCCTGCGAACGCCATTAAATATTGCTGAAAGTGCCAGTGAATTGAGTGTGGACAATGCTTTGTCAGATTTTGACCACTCTGTTTTGGGTTTTTCAACAGCCACCTGATTCCCGTCAGAATCTACGACAACCGCCTGTTTCGGCGACTCCCATCCACATTCAACTGCTGTCCATGCATCTACATGAATTCCTTTAATTCTATGCATCATCAACACCTTCCACCTCCCATAATGATTTGGATCTAACATCAATAAGTCGTTTGCCATGAATAACATTGATTGTGCCTCCATGTTCTTCTTCCCAAGATCTTCACCGTTGGTTGAGTTAGACTCTGCACAGATGCCCGCTCTGATACCACTTGTTAGTGTAGAAGAGACAAGAGACTCACAATTTTTAACGAGGTTCAGCAAATGCCTACGTCCTCAATCTTTGCTGGAAATACTTCTTAAACACAATTACAGTTAGTGTTCAATATTGGACTTACACAACCCTAAAATCTTCTCTTAGTTTGTTCCCAATCTATTTCCAACCCACTAAGAGATCCCTAAGATCAACAGAAATTATCTACAGCCAGGACACTCTCACTTAGAAACAAAACCCTCACCCTTTTCTCCCAAAGATGCCAAAAGGCTTGCAAAGTTTTTCCTCTCTTTGTTACGTTCTCGAGGGATAAGTTTCTAAGTCCTAGATCCTCTATATTTAAGGGATTTTGTGCCTCTCCCAAGGCTAACAACTTTTCTAAAATCAAGAGGAAATATTCCATTTAACTTTATTATTTGTTAAACGAATATTTCCTAATCCCACTAAATTTTCTAAAAATATTCAAGTTTCCTTTTTCTTCGTGTTTTACCTCCAAGTAATATCCCAAAATTTGCCTAAGTATATCTTCATAAATCTTCAAAATCGAGACATACAGACAAAATCAACAGGCCTCTAATGCTCTTTTGTAGGACAGAGGCTTGAGCATACATCAGATGCCTGTGCCGAGACAGAAGCTTGTGCAGACATATTTTACCTCAGCTTCCTGAACTTCATCTTCAACTTGAACTTGCCCACATACTCTTCTAGTTATTACATTCTTCACCTCATCAGTCATCATCACCTGTAGTATGTATTATCTCTTTGTTTAGGGAGAATAATTTTCAATATTGTTTCTTAAGTTCTCGTTTTGATGTTTTTTTGGGTTCATATCGTCTTCGATCACAACATATTGTCACTTTAAATAAATCTCTGATCTAAAAACTTTGTATTTTTGATGTTTTGGTTTTGTATTTTAAAACTACAGTCGACATTGCTATGTTGTGGCATGCAACAGCGCTTGTGAAGCGTTTAATACAGATCAATATTGTTGTCATACTTGAAGTTTACTCCATGCGGCGAACTTGTCCTCTCACAAACTACTTGAGGCTTATTAAGGGCGTCTTCTCTGGCGCCTATGGCTACGCTTATGACAATGGAACGAGCACCTTCACATGTACCAGAGATATATACGAAATCACTTTCTGCCCATAAAAATCTACAAAAATCTACTTCCCTTTTAGTATGTCAGTCCAATAGTGGTAGATCCAGAACATATTTCTACATGGGGAACAAACTATAAATGACAATTAATACATTAAAAAAAAATCTTTAAAACATGACATAAAAGAGGGATACCTTGTGACTATAAATATTTATGCCCCATATGTAACCAAATCTATATTAAACTGGTCGTCTCTAGGGCTGTGGAGGAGTCTACACCGACGGCTGTGGAGGAGTCCCTGGTCGTCCCTAGGACTAATGCTGGAGGTGGTTTCAATCTCAAGAAGAGCACAATGAATTCTACCTTGAAACCCTAAGTCTTGAAAAGTATTTATAGGGTTTTATCTTGGGTTAGGGTTTGTAAGGGAAAAGTTGTTTTTTCTTCTTGAGGGCAGGACAAGGGGTGGCAAAGGATTCTTCTGGACCATCGTGAAGGCTTGAACCGGGACGCTGTGATGGTTTCTCCTCGGGCCTTCAACTAAACCCCATCGGCTACATGCTTGTCTTATCAATGGTTTATGACACATCTTGGTAAATCAGAAATATCTTTCTGATGGCTGAACGGATTGAATTGATTCTACTTTGTGGAGAAAGATAACTTTTCCAGCTATCCATAGACACACATCACGTCAAAATATAAGTGTAGGAAGTTCTTAAAAAGTGGCCCGTACTGTAAAGCTCTGAATCTGTCCTAAACATGTTTTCCTTGTCTTTCCATGTCTATTGTTTAATGTGTGCAATCATTGGAGCAGCCAAGAGACATGACCAGAGGAGCAGCAGACGACCAAAAGCTCTCTCTCGTCCCTCTTTCGAAGCCTTTGACGATCCACCAACTCTTTCTATTTCTTTGTTCCATCTTTTCTTCAAGTTTTCTAAAGGAAGAAGATCCTACACTTTGTTTGACAATCATTGAAGTAATCTCTAATCTCTATTTATTCTTTTATGTTTATGAGTTTATTAAACCTTGCTTTGATGATTCTCTTAAACATGTTAGAGTAGTTTTCTAGTTAGGTTTAAAGGGATAATCAAAGGGGGGAGATGATCTTAGTTTAGGTGGCAATTTTTAGGGTTTGTTAGATTTATATTATGTTTATTCTATACTTTAATTCTAAGTATTTTCTTAATGCTTTAATTTAGCCTCATGAACTAACTATGATCTAAAGTGTGTGTGTGTCGCAAAAAACTTGCATATGTGCTTGACCTAGCTTAGATTTGTGTCGTGTCATAGGAAGCACATACCACTTACCTATGGAACTTCATGGATTAGAATCGAACCTGTTTAAAATGCTTTGATCTATGCGTTATTTCCTGCGAAAGTTGAGTCTATAGGGATCTTAGACGGTTAGCTTGTGATCTATAAGTTAACGGTTCATTCGTGTTTCGTAGTCCAAGTTTTAGATAAACAAACTAATCATAAAATTTTCTAGATAGATAGATCATCGGTCCCCTGTGATTCCCCTTGATGCCCAACGCTTGTTTTATTTATTTTACTTGCTTTATTCACACTTATTAGCTTACTACGACCGTGACAACCAAAACCCCCATTTTTATTGAGTCCTAGCCTTACATCTCTTCCGACAGATTCTCTAAACAAAAACTCTCTCTCTGTGGGATCGATCCTTAAATACTCCAACCGATTAACTAAGCACTTGCAGTAGTCGTGTGGTCTTTTGAGGTAAAAGATTTGAAGTTACAAAAACCACGCACATCAGTACTACATGGAATGAACGGTTAGTTTGTATTTTAATCAGAAGTTAATATGGACGTTTTCCATGGTTGTGTTGTGGCAATGTTGGGATGTCGAGCGATACCAGCATTTGGTTATGTGTTAGGGTCGTAGGAGAACGACTGGAGTTAGGATTCGTCGAGGAAGGATCGACGGAGGTGATCCCGAGGGCGTGGGTGTCATCAACACTATGAGGGTGTCATTTGACACCATGTGTGTTGGATCGCAAGTGGTGTATTGGGTGACAATCGAAACCAGGTGAAGGTGTCGATCTACACTGAAGGAGTTGATGGTGAATTAGAGTATTCGTGGGGAAGTGTTGTCCGTGGCTGGACAGAATCAAATATTTTAGCCCACCTCTCTTGTTACTCAGTCTCTAGGGGTGGTTGGTTGTGCAACTCAGTAACTAGTTGAGATAGTGTTTGGTGTATTTGTGGGAGTTTTTGTAAGGAGCGATTTTTATGCCGTTTGTCTCGTCGGAATTATAGAGTTCTGGTGAGATTGTTTCTCGTGGATCTTGTGCGAGGATTGAGAATCCAGGTTTGGTCGTTTCAAAACGAAAGCTAAAATAAGTTAAATAATGTTGTTACCAAGGACAAAACATAGGAAAATATCATGTGGTGATTTAATGTCTCTTGGACATAGCAAACCGACCGTCGGATATGGATGGGATTAAGGACCTAGAGAAAGGACAAGATGCCCATTAAAGAAGGTGGACCCATGGACCGGTAGTGGACATGGGGCCCACTAAGCATGGTGATGGTCAAAGCGTTACACAAACTTACAATTTTTAACGCCCGCGAACCAAATTTATAGTGTGGGTGTCAATCAACACCAATGATGGTGACCATTAATCTGATTAGGGTTCGGACTACTTATGATTCTGGTTTGGCATGGTTTATTGGGAAACCCCTAGGGCTCGTGTATAAAAGGAAGCTCGCCATAGAGTGTCCGGTTAGTCGTTTGTCACTTCTGTGAGTTGAGAGAAAGAGGATTCTCTTTGAGATCGTTCTATGAGAAAAGGGGAAGGTTTTGTGCCAGTTTTTGGTGTGTTCTGAACAATGGGAAGGATATCTAAGTGTCGGTGACATGTTGAGGTTGCTGTGAGGCTTGGATTTTGCGGTTCTTCGTCCTAATCTCTTTCTAAATCAATGTTAGTGCGTGACCATGGCTTATCTTAGCAGTTAGAGTTTGTGTGATTTGATTTGGTTATTGTGTGATTGATGCTTTGTTGTTTCTTTGCTTTTAGAGTGTTATGTGACCTTGTGTGGCCATGATTTGGATGTTTCATTTTGGGAGATGATAGAGTGGACTTTTGGGGTTGAACAATGGAGGAGATCGGCGTCGAAGGTATTGCAGGGTTGGGGTGTCGGTTGACACCAGGTCTGACACCAGGTGGGTGTAGATTGACACCATCAATTAGTCGTGATTGGAAGTGTTGAGAATCACAGACCCCGATTCACCTCTGTAGTGAACAGCATACCGCAACTCTGCCCCTACTCCTCTAATACTTCACAGATCAGTTTGCATAACATAAACATAACACAGAGATTTAACGAGTTCCCCTCATGCAGAGGGTACATCTCGTGTGGGAACCTTCTCCCACAAACATCCACTATCAATCAATCAAGGTTTACAATAGTGTTACATATACAAGCTTAGATAACTAACAACTACAGAGAACCTGAAGAAGAAAACACATAATAGATCTAGGTTTTCTTCTTCTCCTCTCTCTGTCTCTGTTCAGCTCTCCCCTCCATGTATAACCCTGAAACACCTCCAAAACCCCAAAGAAGCAGCTCCACCTTCGTCTCTCATCAGAGTGTCCTGAAGACACCTTAAACCTAGACAAGGTTATGTCCGACTCTCAGCCCTTCAACCCCAGCCAAGCTTCTGCTCCTTTATCATGGTTCTGCGCACAGCTTCAAGCTCCATGTACGACGCCCTGCACATGCTCTCTGCACTGCGTCCTGCGTCTCTGCGTCTGCTATGCACAGTGCCCTGCGCTGTGCCCTACAGCCGTCACCAATGTACCACCAGCTTCTTTAGTGCGTGCTCTTCTACAGCATACATGTTTCTTCAACCCTAGTTTCCCTTTTATAGTGAAACCCTAGAGCTTATGACGGTTTAGTCCTGCAGGCCACACAACACGGATCCTGTATGGGCTTCACACCAATATAGGCCCAGTTCTTGGTTCAGACCAAATAAGCCCATATGAAGCAAACTTTTACAACAAACTCCACCTTTTGCTTCATTTGGTCCAACTCACAAAATCCCCTTTGTGTTGATTCTTTCATGAAAAGAAAAACAAAGCTTGTCTTCTTCTGTAGAACCTGCAACTCCCAATGATCCTTATCTTTTGTCCACCTTAGGAATTTTTAACTTCATCTTCAGAAACTTAAAGAGATTCGCGACTCTCCCTCAAGCTTCCTTCTTTTGATGACTGTAATCCCACTTGCAGACGAACTCCGACAACTGAACCCGACAACTGAAGAAACCCTTACAACCTTGTTTCTTGATAATCAATATAGAACACAACCAACCGTTTAATGTTCCTTTGTGTTCTTCAATGCCATCCTCTGACATTGCTCTGAAATTCCCAGAACCTATCAAATCTTTAGACTGTCATGACTGTCCCTATGTTCGAACTTTCTGAAATTTCACTTTGCGAAGCAATACAGCTTCACCTTGTTCTTGACAGCTTCTCTGAATAGGTTATGATGCTCTTCAGCTGTCCCAACAAGTTCGTGTCACTTCTTACACGAATCATCTTCTTCAACCTTGTTTCTCCTGGGCTTAGAAAACACTTATGAAGACCTTTACTTGATTCTCCTGTTCCTCACAACAGCTCCACCTAGAACCAGAACTTCTAATTCACCCGCAAGTAACACCTTGCTTGTTTGTGGAACCTTGATCTTGAAAACCTTTAGAACAAGTAAAACCTGAGACATCAACGTCTCAGAACAAGATTACAACAATCACACAACCTCTTCCATGGTTTCTGATAAATACCACAGACCTGTTATCATGATTGTATATCATCTGTATCCGTCTGCAACCTGATTCACTTGGTCGACCTTTGATTCTCCTCATGTGCACTGAGCTTGAACCAAACTTCCTTGAATCTCATGCAGACCACATGAATCATACATGCTTCAATCCTGAAACAATCTCTGATTCATCATGTAAACAATCTCAACCCAATGCATTACTCTTGAGATTGAGTTTACATCCCATCTGTTTAACCATCTGCTTATGAACCCAGCCTGTATGATCTGACAATACAAACTCTTGTTCAACCTCATGTTAAAACGGATGTCCGACCAACAGCTTTGAACCTCTGTTAGTCTCTCTGTAACAGCCTTTAGTGCCTCACTCTAGAATCCCTGAAGTCACACCTGCTGTAACATACCTCTGCAATAGTTCTTCACTTTTGCAAACCTTACCAAGAAGAACCTTGGTACCAGCATCATACCTTTTCTCACCATTCATCAATACAATTTGACATGTCTTCACCATTGATGAATCCTCACTTAACCTTCGTGTAAGTGACTCTCCTGAGAAACTTAATGATGTTGCTAGACCCACTAGTCTTCTACTAGTCTTGTCTATCATAACCTGCATCTTTAACCACCAGAGATCTACTTGAATCCTCCTCTTATACTCACATGCTTCCTTATTAAGTGTCAACAAACACTTAAACTTCCTACAAGTGATACCTTCAGAAGATTTATCCACCAGATCATCTCTGTAGATGCAAACAGGCGAACCAAAACTTTTTTGTTTCTGATTCTCTTCTCAATGCAAAACCTAACCCCAGTCACCTTGCGCCAGCCCTGTAGATTCTTGCACTTACTTGCAAACTCTTGCACAGTCCTGCAACGTCTACAAAAGTCTTCCAGAGATTTTAAGTCACCTTGAAGAACCAACTCCACCTTGACAAATAAAATCGCATTGGCTGCAACTTCGACTCTTGGTACTCTTCTGCATTCCCATTCTCTGTAAATCTACCTTGATTATAGTCCTTTCAAATCTCTAACAACCAGATCCATTCCTGAGACTTAACCATTCACCCAACACCTCTCAAATCTGACCACTTCAACACAAATTGCCTGGTCCATCTTCATACTCATCTGAATCTTCTACACAACTAGCTGACCTAACAACCCTCTTACACAGATTCACCTCTGAAGGCGTCCATTAGTAAATCTGTGACTCCTGTAGTTGTACCTTCAACCAATTCCTGAACACCACCACACAGACCTTCACCAAACGAAAACTGACTTTTCAATAGTTGAAGACGTCTACATCCTTGTGTTCTTCTAGTGTCTAGATTCCTTAAACTGAAACAGCTTTGAGTATTCACAAGCTTCAAAACAGGACATCACATGTACCTTGTGACCGCAGCGGAAAACTGAACTCCTGTTTTGATAAGTTTTGAGCCTTATGGATGATGCTTCAATTCCTTCTTCACAGCCATGTGCAAATCACCTTCACACATCCATCCATGAACCTGAATCAAATACTGCAGATAACTCCACCTTAAACCAACCCCATAATTGATTCAACCTTCGAGTCTTCTACAACAGTCTCCGGATCCTCCTTGTATGCTTTTAGCGTCATGCCTGAGTCTATGAATTCCTGAGCCTGTGCTCTGATACCACTTGTTGAGAATCACAGACCCCGATTCACCTCTGTAGTGAACAGCATACCGCAACTCTGCCCCTACTCCTCTAATACTTCACAGATCAGTTTGCATAACATAAACATAACACAGAGATTTAACGAGTTCCCCTCATGCAGAGGGTACATCTCGTGTGGGAACCTTCTCCCACAAACATCCACTATCAATCAATCAAGGTTTACAATAGTGTTACATATACAAGCTTAGATAATTAACAACTACAGAGAACCTGAAGAAGAAAACACATAATAGATCTAGGTTTTCTTCTTCTCCTCTCTCTGTCTCTGTTCAGCTCTCCCCTCCATGTATAACCCTGAAACACCTCCAAAACCCCAAAGAAGCAGCTCCACCTTCGTCTCTCATCAGAGTGTCCTGAAGACACCTTAAACCTAGACAAGGTTATGTCCGACTCTCAGCCCTTCAACCCCAGCCAAGCTTCTGCTCCTTTATCATGGTTCTGCGCACAGCTTCAAGCTCCATGTACGACGCCCTGCACATGCTCTCTGCACTGCGTCCTGCGTCTCTGCGTCTGCTATGCACAGTGCCCTGCGCTGTGCCCTACAGCCGTCACCAATGTACCACCAGCTTCTTTAGTGCGTGCTCTTCTACAGCATACATGTTTCTTCAACCCTAGTTTCCCTTTTATAGTGAAACCCTAGAGCTTATGACGGTTTAGTCCTGCAGGCCACACAACACGGATCCTGTATGGGCTTCACACCAATATAGGCCCAGTTCTTGGTTCAGACCAAATAAGCCCATATGAAGCAAACTTTTACAACAGGAAGTCACGACATCAAGGCAGAAGTGGTGCTGTCTAGTGGTGGTGTGGATTGACACCAGCTGTTTTGATTCATGATTATCTGGTTTGGCGGTTTTTGTATTGTTTTCTTGTGTATGATCTTAATTGCGTTTGTGTAAAGCCTAGTAGATGGGAGGATCGCCCCACTAAGTATTTGTGATAATACTTACGCATCTCCTTGCTTGTGGTGCATGTAAATTGTAACATGGAAGCATGGCGATGAGAAGGAGGATGGTCTAGGGTCTTGACTGTTGTGTTGTGGTTAAATTGTTTTTAGTTGATTGTGGTTCAGATATGTTATTATTGGTATCTAGTTTAGAATTGTAACGTCCGTGAACCAAAATCCCGGTTTAGGATCTGCATCGGTCGATGCAAGTTGTGCATCGGTCGATGCAAGGTTGTTTCTGTGCATTTTGACTTAAGTCAAACGCTGCGTTTTGGGTTAGGGGAAAAACCCTTATATGCGAGTTTTGTCCCATTCGTGTTGTTTGGCCGTTTCTGAGAGAGAGCGAGAGAGAGAAAGAGTTCTTGAGAGTTTCTGGAGTTTTCTTGGAGATTTGGTGCGTTCCTGTAGAGATCTGTAGCTGGGATCGTTGTAGGAGCTTCCTAGAGGCTTGTTCTTGAGTGTTTTTGGTTCAGTTTCGTCTTGGCACAGGTAAGTGCATGACCATGGCTTACCTAAGCTAGAGGAACCTTTAACTTGCTTGTTTGGTGTTGTTAGATGTGTTAGATCGTAGTTAAGAACGTTAGGAAGCTTTCTTGTGATTTGGGAATGAGTTTCTGTGGTTGTAGGAACGAGATCCGGCGAGAAGCTTCGGGGAAATCACGGTGCTCGACGTTGCGTCGATCGATGCATTGCTTGCGTCGGTCGATGTAAGTGCGAGGATGGCGCGATAAACTTTAGGGTTTTCGTGTTGCGTCGAGCATGCGTCGGTCGATGCAGACTGGGTATTGGTCGATGCAAGTGCAACTTGCATCGGTCGATGCAGCTTCTGCGTCGATCGATGCTTCCTCAGTTGGCATCGGTCGATGCATGTTGGCATCGGTCGATGCTGAGTCCTGGTTCGTTGATCGTTGTGTGTTGATTGTTGTGTGTTTTTATTGGATACTCTATTGCTTGTGTGTATAGCCCAGTAGATGGGAGGATTGCCTTACTGAGTGTTTGTAAAATACTCATGCATTGCAATATGTGTTTGTGGTGCAGGTAAAGGCAAAGTGTGATCGTGGAATCAAGGCGATGAGGATAGGATGTTCTAGAGGCTTGATTGATTGTGGTCTAGCCATTGTTAGGTTGCTAGATTAAGTCAATGGAACATTGTAGGATGTTAGCTTTGGTTATTTCTTTATTTGGATTTTTGGTATTTGATATTGTTTAAAAAAAAAACGGGAAGGGTTGTTTCATTTTGGTATCAGAGCCCTTACGGTTCTAGGTTTGGGTTCACTAGGTTTCTGTTGTAGATGTTTGGGATCGCATGCTTTGATTGATTATGTGAGTTAGTCAATTGTGTGTGGCATGGAGTCCTAGAACATCCTCTTCGAGCCGACTGTGTGATTCCATGGTGAGTTTGTGTTTTTGTGTTTTTGTGTTATGTTAAGATTGCTTGTTAGCCTCTGTTCTTGGAAGTGCAGTGGTTAAAGGTGTTTGAGTTGTTGGTCATGGACGGGGACGTGGTCATGGTCGGGCGGGTCCCGAGGCCAGCGAGTGTGTGGTCCAGAGTTCCACGAGGAGGTACGTCAGAGGGACGCAAGCGTATCAGGAGGGACCAGAGAGGGTTAGCCGGTGTGAATGTCGGGGGTGCTGGGAACCCAGGTGTGGGGTTGCAGCAGGTGGAGCCCAGGGTCGAGATGATCGCTTGGCGGATCTATTGGCGTGCTGTGGGAGCGGTTACCGAGAAGGGGTACCAGTTTAGGCAGTTGTACCGCATGTGGCGGGGTGCAGCAGAGGGCTGCGGATGTTGAGGAGTTTCCAACTTATGTTAAGAGGATGAGCGGTTGTGGATGACCGGTATGAGATTATTCTCAAGGGGTATCGGGCCTAGAGAGGCGGATAGGTGGACATATGCAGTTGGAGCAGATATTTCTCTGCTTGGTGGTTAATCCAGTTGGATAATGTAAGTTGAGTGGACAAGTGTAACATTGCAAAGTTATACTCGGACCACAGGAGGTACTTGTGTCGAGAGATGTTTATAGTCGTTAAGGATTGTTGCGCCCGAGGGGGATGGTGATTCCCCTGAATACCGATAGCTCGAGGGGCTGAGGGCTCCAAGAGTGGCAGAGGGGATGTTGTTCTCCTGAGGGGATGAGTAGTTCCCCTGATTCCGAGATCTTGAGGATTGTGGTCCAAGAGTGAGACGGTATAACTCGAAGACGCTGGTCTGAGAGTGAGATCGGTATGACTTGAAGGTTGCGACCTAAGAGTGGAAGAGTTGGGAGCAAGCAATTCCTAGGACGTGAGAATAAACATAGCGTTTGAATGTAGACCTCGAGAGATTGACGGTGGTTTAATCTTAGATTTTAGGACTATGTTGGCCAGTGGGCCAGGGTTTTATGACCGATGCGGTCAAGAATGTGTGGCTGATGTGTCGGGATTGTGTGGCCGGTGGTGCCGGAGTCCCGGAGAAGGGGAGTTACAGCAGGTTTGAGCTGGGAAAGGCATATTTGCCAGATACATAAGTTCACAAGAAGCCTTCATGGCAGGATAAACTAATCGTTGCGACGATGTTGGATTACGTTCATTGGAGATGGACAGGGTTGCAAGATTCAAGGTTTTGGTAAGCTTTTTGGAGGGAATAAGTCAAGTGGTTTGAGTTAGCTGCCTGCAAAGCATTTGATACGGTGAATCGGAATATGCGAACGTATGGTACTTGTTTGTTTTATTACGCTCGTATTGATGATTTTCTGTGGAGAATTGCTAAGCGGGAAGCTAATTTTTGATTAAGCTATCTTGTGGAAGTTTTCCTAAGAGGCAAATTACTAGAGGTTCTTGGACGAACAAGAGGATTGATATTCATGTGGCAGCGAGTTGATGTCGGCATATTTAAGTATATGTTTAGTTGAGCTGAGGAAGTAACTAGAGAATTTATGGAGCAAGTGATTCATACGTTCTAGTGTATCACCGTGGAGAGCACTGGTGTTATTTGTTAAGAAGAAGGATGGGAGTTTCAGGTTGTGCATTGATTATCGGGGTTTGAACCGGGTCACTGTGAAGAACAAGTATCCTCTTCCTAGGATCGATGGGTTGTTGGATCAGTTGAGGGGTGCTGCTTGGTTCTCTAAGGTAGATATGGCGTCGGGTTATCATCAGATACCGATATATGAGGCAGATGTGAGGAAGACTGCTTTCAGGACTAGGTATGGGCACTATGAGTTTGTGGTGATGCCTTTCGGGTTGACTAACGCGCCAGCAGCGTTTATGAGATTGATTAACAGTGTGTTTTGGGAGTTTCTGGATGTATCTGTCATCATTTTCATCGACAATATCCTGGTTTATTCTAAGAGTCCTGAGGAGCATGCAGTGCATTTGAGGGCGGTTATGGAGAAGCTGCGGGAGCAGAAGTTGTTTGCCAAGTTGAGCAAGTGTAGTTTTTGGCAGCGTGAGATGGGCTTTCTGGGTCACATTATTTCTTTAGAAGGGGTTTCTGTAGATCCAGAGAAGATTTAGGTTATTAGGGATTGGCCTAGACCGCAGAATGCCACAGAGATCAGGAGTTTTCTTAGATTGGCAGGTTACTACAGGAGATTTGTGCAGGGGTTTGCAAGCAGAGCACGTCCTATGACTAAGTTGACAGGGAAGGATGTTCCTTTTGTCTGGTCAGAAGAGTGCGAGGAAGGCTTTGCAAGCCTGAAGGAGATGTTGACTACTGCGCCAGTGTTGGCTTTGCATGAGCAGGGAGAACCCTATGTGGTTTATACAGATGCATCTAGAGTTGGTTTGGGGTGTGTCCTGATGCAGCATGGGAAGGTGATAGCCTATGCATCGCGGCAGTTACGGGTGCATGAGGGCAACTATCCTACTCATGATTTGGAGGTGAGTGCTGTAGTTTTTGCCCTGAAGATTAGGAGATCTTATCTTTATGGTGCAAAGGTACAGGTGTTTACAGATCATAAGAGCCTAAAGTATATATTCACTTAGCCTGAGCTGAATTTGAGACAGAGGCGGTGGATGGAGCTTGTGGCGGATTATGATTTGGAGATCGCCTATCATCCTGGTAAGGCTAACACGGTTGCAGATGCTCTGAGCCGGAAGAGGGTAGCTTCGGCTCAGGAGCAGGAGATGGAGTCTCTGGTATGGGAGATCAGTGCTTTGAGTTGGTGCGCTGTTTCACTGGAACCGTTGGGTTGGAAGCAGTTGACAGAGCAGATCTTCTGAGTAGGGTGCGGTTGGCACAGGGGAAAGATTTGTGGCTGGTGAATACCTCAAAGGATGTTGATTCAGAGTATCAGGTCTCTGATAATGGTACTATCCTGGTGAACGGTCGGGTTTGTGTGCCCAAGGATGAGGAGTTGAGGCAGGAGATTCTGAGAGAGGCTCATGCGAGCAACTAAGATGTACCGTGACCTCAAGAGGTACTATCATTGGGTCGGGATGAAGAAGAATGTGGCTAGTTGGGTTTCGAGGTGCGATTTGTGTCAGCTAGTGAAGGCTGAGCATCAGGTTCCTGGCGGGTTACTGAGGAGTCTACCCATTCCTGAGTGGAAGTGGGATATGATCACCATGGATTTTGTGGTAGGATTGCCACTGTCACGGACCTTTGATGCTATTTGGGTCATTGTGGACCGGTTGACTAAGTCAGCACATTTTCTGGCCATTAAGAAGACTGATGGAACAGCGGCCTTGGCTAAGAAGTATGTGAGAGAGATAGTTAGATTGCATGGGGTGCCAGCGAGCATTGTGTCTGACAGGGATTCTAAGTTCACTTCGGTGTTCTGGCAGGCATTTCAGGCAGAGATGGGCACTAAGGTGCATATGAGTACAGCTTATCATCCCAAGACAGATGGACAGTCCGAGAGGACGATCCATACGCTAGAGGATTTGCTGAGGATGTGTGTGATGGATTGGGGTGGCCATTGGGTAGATCACCTGAACCTGGTTGAGTTTGCTTACAACAACAGCTATCAGGCGAGTATTGGTATGGCTCCTTATGAGGCTTTGTATGGGAGGCCGTGTCGTACACCGTTATGCTGGACTCAGGTGGGGGAGAGGAGCATGTACGGGGCAGATTTTGTTCAGGAGACCTCAGAGAAGATTTGGGTTCTCAAGCTGAACATGAAAGAGGCTCAGGATAGGCAGAGGAGTTATGCTGATAAGAGGAGGAGAGATCTTGAGTTTCAGGTAGGAGACAGAGTGTACCTCAAGATGGCCATGTTGCGGGGTCCGAGCAGGTCATTGACTGACACTAAGTTGAGTCCGAGGTATATGGGTCCGTTCAGAGTGATTGAGCGGGTTGGGCCAGTGGCATATAGATTGGAGTTACCTGAGGTTATGCGTGCATTCCATAAGGTTTTCCATGTATCTATGTTGCGGAAGTGTCTCCGTGAGGGTGAGCAGGTGTTGGCTAAGATTCCTGAGGATCTTCAGCCTAACATGACTTTAGAGGCGAGGCCTTTGAGGGTGCTCGAGAGGAGAGTCAAGGAACTTCGGAAGAAGAAGATTCCTTTGATGAGAGTCCTGTGGGACTGTGACGGAGTAGAGGAGCAGACTTGGGAGCCCGAGGCGAGGATGAAGGCAAGGTTTAAGAAGTGGTTTGAGAAGCAGACCGCGACTTGAGCTTTTCTAGCCAGGTCTGGGTTGTAGTCTGTGGCTGGAGCGGGTACGGAGTATTCCAGCCCATCTCTCTTGATATTTGGTCGCTTAGGGGTGGTTGGTTGTGCGACTAAGTATCAGGATGAGGTGGTGCTCGGGATGCGGGTTGATGGCTCCGGTTGTTATATTTTTGTTTTCCTGATGTATTTTCGTTGAGTTTGTAACGATTATGGTATTTTTGAGATTAATAAGATGAGTATTTTTCTTTATGTTTGACTGTTAATGTCATGGGAAAAGAGAAATAGTTCGGGTTTCTATTTTTGGATGTTTCCATAAATAGAAAGTTTCCACAAAAGGAAGGTTTCCAGAATTAGAAAGTTTCTAAAAAGGGAAGTTTTGTGGAAATATTGAGGTAGATCTAGCCGGGAGATACTTGTTGGCATCAGTATTTGTTTTTGCTCAAGGCCGTGTGGGCCCAACTAATGTGATACCGATAGCTCGACGGACTTTGTGGCCAGAGAGTGGGAGTGGTATGTTGCTTCGGATGACGATCCGAGAGCGTGCTTGAGGGTGACGACCCAAGAGCGGGATATGTGAGGCTCCCTGGATACCGTAGCTGTGAGCCTAGGCTCGGCAGTGAGCTGGTATGTCTCGAGGGTTGCGACCCGAGAGCGGGGGGAGTGTGTGTGTGAGTGACTTCCTGGATGCCGTAGCTTAAGGCGGTTGGCCTGATAGCGAGCCGGCATGATTCGTTGGTTGCGACCACGGACGGGGGAAGCACTGAGTTGTGAGCAAATAGTGTTTATGATGCGAGTATATTGGCTAGAGGGAGACCTCGAGGGTCAGTCGGAGGTGTGCGGGCTGTTGCGACAGTGGCACGGGAAACCTTGGCTGACGGTGTTTGGTCCGGTCTAGGGACGTGCGGGCCGTGTTGGCGGTGGCACGGAGGTCCTTTGAGGATGGACGGTACTGCGGGATTCGGGGACGAATCCTTATTGGTGGGGGAGAATTGTAACATCCGTGAACCAAAATCCCGGTTTAGGATCTGCATCGGTCGATGCAAGTTGTGCATCGGTCGATGCAAGGTTGTGTCTGTGCATTTTGACTTAAGTCAAACGCTGCGTTTTGGGTTAGGGGAAAAACCCTTAGATGCGATTTTTGTCCCATTCGTGTTGTTTGGCCGTTTATGAGAGAGAGCGAGAGAGAGAAAGAGTTCTTGAGAGTTTCTGGAGTTTTCTTGGAGATTTGGTGCGTTCCTGTAGAGATCTGTAGCTGGGAACGTTGTAGGAGCTTCCTAGAGGCTTGTTCTTGAGTGTTTTTGGTTCAGTTTCGTCTTGGCACAGGTAAGTGCATGACCATGGCTTACCTAAGCTAGAGGAACCTTTAACTTGCTTGTTTGGTGTTGTTAGATGTGTTAGATCGTAGTTAAGGACGTTAGCAAGCTTTCTTGTGGCTTGGGAATGAGTTTCTGTGGTTGTAGGAACGAGATCCGGCGAGAAGCTTCGGGGAAATCACGGTGCTCGACGTTGCGTCGATCGATGCATTGCTTGCGTCGGTCGATGCAAGTGCGAGGACGGCGCGATAAACTTTAGGGTTTTCGTGTTGCGTCGAGCATGCGTCAGTCGATGCAGACTGGGTATTGGTCGATGCAAGTGCAACTTGCATCGGTCGATGCAGCTTCTGCGTCGATCGATGCTTCCTCAGTTGGCATCGGTCGATGCATGTTGGCATCGGTCAATGCTGAGTCCTGGTTCGTTGATCGTTGTGTGTTGATTGTTGTGTGTGGTTATTGGATACTCTATTGCTTGTGTGTATAACCCAGTAGATGGGAGGATTGCCTTACTGAGTGTTTGTAAAATACTCATGCATTGCAATATGTGTTTGTGGTGCAGGTAAAGGCAAAGTGTGATCGTGGAATCAAGGCGATGAGGAAGGGATGTTCTAGAGGCTTGATTGATTGTGGTCTATCCATTGTTAGGTTGCTAGATTAAGTCAATGGAACATTGTAGGATGTTAGCTTTGGTTATTTCTTTATTTGGATTTTTGGTATTTGATATTGGTTTTTATTGTTGGAATTTTATTGGATTAATGGAAATTGCTTTATTTGATTATCCGCGGTTGTTGATTGTTGATAGGATGTTAGTGGGTATGGGACCACTAGTATATTAAGGTATTAAAAAAAAAAAAAAAACGGGAAGGGTTGTTTCAAGAATCATGTTAGGTTGCTGATTTTTAATGGTTATAATTGATCTTGTATTTATATTGGTTTATTATGTTTCTGTTGTTATATTGGTTTTTGTTGGTGTAATGATGATTTGTTGCTTGGTTAGTTTAATTTAGTATTACTAGATTCAGAGCGCACATATGTGTGGGGTTGATTTCAAAACTAATTTTTCTTTGAACTTTGTAATATATTATGTATGTGTGATGTTATATTTATTGATATAATTATTGGTTATAGTATTTATAGTTTAAACTTATATGGGTTTAGTTTCATCCAGTATATCAATGTTTGAAATAATAAGAGTTTCACATAAAATTAGATTTCACACGACGGTAGATCCGAATAGAATGTGAAACGGATTGGTGATTGGTTAGATTTGTATAAAACTCGTGAGCTATGAAACTGGATAAAAAACTGTCAAGAAGATTAAAACATCCAAAACCGAATGATTTAAATTCTCAAGCGGGTCAAACTCCTCCCGATAGGCATGCATTTGAACCGGATTAGTGATTTGTCAAACTTGTATTAATATTACATAATATATATCCGAAAATTATATAATTATATATTTTGTTTATTTCGAAAAATTTGCAAATAACCTAAAAATATGTGACTGTTGGAAACTTTAAAAATTCAAAAAATCAGAAAAGCTTGATTGGCAAATAAAATATTTTTAAGACTTTTAAATACTTTTAAACCCTTAAAAACCACCAATCGAGGGTTATGTGTGTTTTAGAATAGATTTCAAGCTATTTTAAAATGGTTTCAAACTTGCTTCTTGTGTGATCTTGAAATCTACATAAACACACCTTAATTATTAGCTAATTTAAATAAAACATAACAAATATCTATGACTTTGATTTCAGATATGAATTTATGAGTCAAATACTTGTGATATGAATTCATGAGTCAAATATATCGACCCAAATTTTGTCATGTACAAAAACAAAGCACAAAAATTAATAAG
This sequence comes from Camelina hispida, assembly GCA_023657505.1. Taxonomy (NCBI): domain Eukaryota; kingdom Viridiplantae; phylum Streptophyta; class Magnoliopsida; order Brassicales; family Brassicaceae; genus Camelina; species Camelina hispida. The sequence continues at coordinate 37,151,994 of CP094635.1, forward strand.
ACAAAAAAAATCACCTTTAAAAAGTTGAAGAGTTTAAATTATAGCTTTTAACATTCTAATCTCGCAAAAATGTTAAAATTTAGGAATGTTTAGTTGTTTGTATAAATTCATATCACCAACTATTATTTTAATGAACTTCAAATGACTTAGCAAATCCAAAGAATCCATAGCACCTTTTTGGTTCGGGTGGTTGGTGGTTGACATCCAATCTCTGTAATACTTCTCTGTCCAAATCCTCTCTGCACAATCAATTCACAATATGTTGTGACCTGCCCCAATCCTTCCTACAATAGCTTCTACCAACATCAAAAGACTACATCCCCAAATCTTTTTTTCCGACATATTAACAAATAATTTATAAATGTGAAAGATTTATTGGTGTAAAACATAATAGGAAGCAAAGAAACATAAGCATATTATTGGGGTATATATCATATGTATCGATGGGCTTATTAATTATGGGCTTGTTACGTATTTATCACGTCTTAGTCGGTTGTATGTGTTTTGTGTAAACCCTAATCGAGTCATGTATTTAAGCTGTTTAACGGCAGATTAATGAAAGCAAGGCAGTTTGATATCCAACTCTACATGGTATTAGAGCTAAGATCTCATAAACAGACCTAAATTTTTTTTCCGCTGTCTTCTTCTTTTTTTTTTTTGTTCGATAGTTTCGAACTCTCTCTTTGTTTCAAAGTTGTTTCTCTCGATAGTTTCGGGACCTCTCCTCCCATCGTTTGTGAAGTCATGCCCAATTCTGAAGAATCCTCTGTTACGAAAAGTGCAGCAGCGGCGATGTCTCAGTCCACGTCTGTGGTGGTCTCACCGTACACTCTTGCTAGCTCCGACAACCCTGGCTCCTGATCTATGCTGTCGTTTTGACCGGAGATAATTACAACGAATGGGAAACGGAGATGTTGAATGCTCATCAAGCTAAGCGCAAAACTGGGTTTATTAATGGTACGATTCCAAAGCCGGTGAGCAGTGATCCTGACTTTGAGAATTGGCAAACCGTGAATTCGATGATAGTTGGGTGGATTCGAACAAGTATTGAGCCAAAAGTCAAGTCTACTGTCACCTTCATATCCGATGCTCATCAGTTATGGGTCAATTTGAAGGAACTTTTCTCTGTGGGGAACAAGGTGCGTATTCATCAAATCAAAACTCAGCTTGCTTCTTGTCGTCAAGATGGGCAGACCGTTCTAGATTATTATGGGCGGTTCTGGTATATATCATATGTATCGATGGGCTTAGTAATTATGGGCTTGTTACGTATTTATCACGTCTTAGTCGGTTGTATGTGTTTTGTGTAAACCCTAATCGAGTCATGTATTTAAGCTTTTTAACGGCAGATTAATGAAAGCAAGGCAGTTTGATATCCAATTCTACACATATGCACGCTCATGCCATTTTATACAAATAAACGTGAGTAATATTAATCTCATTGGTTTTATAAATTGAACAGAAATTATTTAATCAGAAAACAAAAACAGAATAATATAGAAAATGATAACACATACAGGTTATAGAATACTTTCAGAATTCATTGTCTTATTCAAAAATAATTCATCCCTTTATGCTCTTAAACCTATACTTAGAAAATTGAGACCACCCTGAAAATTAGCATATGTTATAATCTCTGTTTTAAAAAGTTTAAACTTATGATCTCAAATTAGGAGATGGCTCCTTAGACTTCTCCAGCTATGTTTACTGTGAAACCTACATAAACACATTGTAGTTGTTAGTTTATTTAAATAAAATCTTACAAATAAGAAATAATTATAAATAAAAAGAGAGACATAGATTAAACGGAACATGTTAACATGCATATAACAATCTTGAAAAAAGATTTAACAAAGAACACAAGAAGCTAATAGGTTTTGGTTGTTTGACAAAAAAAAAAAGTTTTGGTTTTAGCGTTAAATAGGTTTGAGAGTTTTTGTTAAGTTGAAAGTGATTTAGATTACTGCAATATTTATACAACAAAAAAAGTCATTTAAAATGTAAGTTGCTATGATTTGGTAAGTTGCTAAGATTTTGTAAATTAGAATATTTCGAAATCGTGTAGATTATGTTAACTTTACAAAAATTTGGTGTAAATTGTCAAATATGTTTTTCTTATTAACCGCATATATATTTTTGTAGAAGAGATTGAATTTTCCTAATATTAGCAAAATAATTGTAATGTTATAAAGAAAGAAATCTATACTAGTAATTGGGAAGCACATTTAGGCATAAAAAAAATAAACAAAACAGAACTCCATATAATACCCCCACGCCAAAAAAAAAAAAAAAGAAGGAAAAAAAATTCAGGACAAAAAGGTAATCTAAGAGGGATAAAAGACGCGGATCTTATATGATCCAGACTAACTTTATTCGGATCGTTGATGGATTATGAGAGTTTCCAAACAGAATCACCCGCTGAAAATAACAAATAATATAAAGAAATATATGTTAGAATAGGAAACAAGTGAATCACAAAACGATACATACCATAAATTGTGGAGCGACAAGCAATATAACTGATTTTATCATTAAGTTTTTCTAAACGAACATTTACTTACAAAGATATCAATCTTTAAACAATATTCTAATTACCAAACTCAACCTAATTTTTAGTCACGTAATTTATTTCGAAATCGTCAATCTCATTAAATTCTATCCTTAACTAACAAACAAACAAAATAATTATTATAAAGATTTGATTACCAGATTAATTAAGCCATATATATTTGAAATATTATGACGATATACTCTAAATCTACCCTAATTGTCGCTGGTATACGTCTACCTAAAAATATATGTTAGTCATCTAGATTGAATCATTATACCTTCAACATTTTCTTTGCTCTATTTTTCGTCGAAGATTTCCAAATGTTTCCTGCAATAACAGATTTAGCATTGATCAAGCCATTCAAGACTCGCTGGAGAGTCAAAATCATTCATTCTTAGAAGCAATACACCACTTACTCTAGACATACCATTTCAACAAATCAGTAAGCTTATCAATCGTAAACTGTTATTATTTCACATTTTCAATAAATATAATAGACTATCGTTGTTTACTGACTATGAATATGTTTTTCTGAGTGTTTAGGTACTCTGATATTGTTAACTGCTAAGAAACAACAAGTATGTAAGTTTCAAGGAATCATCGTGCTTGAGCAGTGGAGAATCATTGAGAATTTTACATGGACCAAGGCAATGGGAAAATTCAGGGTAACAATACACGTTTATCTGATGACATGTTTGTGGTTTGGTTGATGTTGAAAGTGTTCTCAACAACCTTTCATCGAATGAGAATATTTTGGTTGGTGAGTATATTTTTACTAGATTTTTATTATATAGAATGATATATTTCTAAATATATGTGTTTACGTATTCTTTTTCATTAGGAGACATACTTTGTCAAGTTATCAATGTTCATGAAATGATAACTCTTGAAGTGGACAACAAGGCCAAAATAAAGCTTGAGTTCGAATTCAAAGACACTTGGTAATTTCGTAACGTAAATAACTAATTATTTATATTATATTCAGGGATGAACGTTTATGTTGAAACCTCTTTTCCCTAAGAACAACATGTGATGAAGATTTGAGGACTTTTGAGTATGTTGTCCAGGACACATACAAAGAAATGTTTGGCCAGAGGATTATTAGATGAATGTATTCTTTTATTTAAGAGTACCTAATAAAATCTTTCTATAGTATTTTGCTTTCCTCTGTCTAACTTGATAATCTTAATTTATGTATTGAAATTATTATTAATAAAATTTAATAAGTTTAGTTCTTATTGATATATCTACCAATCTATTTAATTTTGTACAATAAATAATCAGAAACACATGAAAATGATTTTTAAAAACTTTTGGTGAAAACTAACCATTATGTTTTCTCCTCCCAAAAACTCTTCCTAAGTGGTAAGAAAATTGGCTCCAATCAGGTACATGTTATATACTCTCATGAATTTTAATACATATCCAAATTATAGTGTAAGCAGTTTAGTGTCTACCAAGTAAAACAACCTTGAAAGAAAAAAAAACTTACAAATATCATTAGGATCGGATGTCTGTGTATATATCCTTCAGCTTGATTAGATTAACTGCATATAGATACTGGAAAAACAATTAGATATGAATCACACATATATTCTAAAGCAAAGCATATATCTATTTTAGACAATCATTTTCAAGTAATCCGATAACAAAGTAGCGGTATAGTAACAATTAGTAATTTTTAAAACAATATATAGCAAATTCATTATGATAAAAATATAATTCTATAAAAACTGTATTACCATATAATTAATGAACCCAGAATCATAATCAACTTACCAAATTACTAGAATTGAGAAGGAGATGAACAAAACCCACAAACCCAAAACTGAATCCGCCGAACAAGAAACCGATCATCGCTACAATACACATCTGCTAGGTTTGCGAATTGCAGACTTGGGGGTTTATGGCTCCGATTGGTTCCTTAAATTCCTTTCCATAAAAGGTAGTGATAATTACTATTTAGTGTAGTAGATAAAAGCAAGGGGGTTTTAATCTGTAATATATGCTGAAATGAATCTGGAGTTTGAGAAAAGGGAGATGATGTCGAGGGGAGGAAGAAGGAAAAAAACACAGAAGTCTTTCGGAAAAAAAAAAAAAACTTTACAATCATTTTGTGACACAGCCCAACTAAGCTCAATAATAATATAATTACAGAAATGATTTTCAGCTATAACTAATCTAATAGTTTAATAGTTTGTAATATATATGAAAAGTTGAAATTATATATTTTAAATTCTTAAAATAATTTCTGTTGTAACACCTGCAAACCTTTTTTTTGGTATTTTGGAGAGAGCGTCGATCGACACCACCGAATGTGGCATCGATCGACACTGTTTGAGGCTGGTTTGGTCGGTTCGATTTTTAATCGTCCGGTTTGCGTGGTTGGTTTAGGGAAACCCTAGAATCGGGTTTTTAAAGAGGGAGCTCGAGTTTTTCTTCTCTTTTGGCCGTTTTGACAAAGAAACAGAGAGAAAGAGGAGAAACGCTTTGTTCTTGAGTTTCTGGGAGTTTTTTTGTGAGATTTCTTGCTGTTCTTGGGAGATCTATGGCTGGGAGGGAGTTAGAAGCTTGCTAGGAGTGAGGGATTCGTTCTTATTGGTCAGAAACTTCCTGCAAATAGGTGAGTGCATGACCATGGCTAATCTAAGCCTTTGATTCCCTTGTTCTTGCTTGTTTGTTGCTTGTTTGTGTGTTTTTCTTGCTGGGATTGGTTGTTACAGGTTCCTATGTTTGTATAAGGCCTGGGTTTCGAGTATTGGACGATTTGAAGGACATTTGGGAGTGAGATTCGACTCTCAAATTCGCGCGGATCGCAGTTGCAGAAAGGGTGTCGATGGACACCACTTGGTATCGATGGAGACCACTTGGTAGCGGTGGACACCATCAAATTGGGCATCGATCGACACTGTGGGGTAGTGTCGGTCGACACCATTGAGCCAGTGTCGGTCGACACTAGGCTGGTGTCAGTCGACACCTCCTTTCCAGCGAGACGATGTCTGATTTCCTGGTTTGTGTGTTTGTTTGTTGCTTGTTTTGGAACTTTGGAATCATTTTTGCTTGTGTGTATAGCCCAGTAGATGGGAGGATTGCCTCACTGAGTGTTTATCAAATACTCATGCATCTCAATTTGTGTTTGTGGTGCAGGTAAAGGCAAAGTGTGATCGTGGAATCCAGGCAATAAAGAGGAGGATGTTCTAGGGACTCGATTGGATGTTGTCTGGTATAGTTAGGTTGCTATAGTTGAGTCATTAGAAACATTGTTAGGTTGCTGGTTTCATGTTTTCTGATGATTGATTATTGGATATTGCTTATGCTATGGTATTGGTTATATTATTGGTTTATTATTGGTTATTGATATTGGGTATTCCGCTGTTGATTGTGAATGTGGTTAGGTGGCTAGTGGGTATGGGACCACTAGCTGTAGTTTGTTATTATTATTATTATTATTTATTATTTATTAAAAAAAAAAAAAAGGTCGGTCGTTTCATTTTGGTATCATAGCCCTTACGGTTCTAGGTTTGGGTTCACTAGGTTTCTGTTGTAGACGTTTGGGATTGGATGTCTTGATTGATTATGTGAGTTAGTCAATTGTGTGTGGCATGGAGTCCTAGAACATCCTCTTCGAGCCTACTTGTGATTCCACGGTGAGTTTTTATTTCTGTGTTAATTAGAAATTGTGTGCTTAGCCTTCTGTTCATGGTAGTGCAGATGGTTAGAGAGGATATTGTTGCTGGTCGTGGTCGTGGACGCGGACGTGGTAACGGACGTGGTCGTGGTAGGGGCAGAGTCCCAGTGGTTAGTGAGACCGAGGACCAGAGTGTGACAGCTGAGGGTGTTGGCAAGTCGCAGGGAGTTCCGGAGGATTCAGTGAGTGTGGCTGGAGGGGGCGGTGTTGATGCTCCAGAGGCCGGTGATGCTAGGGTCCCGGTTGTGGGAGCCCCAGCGGGTGGAGTCCCTGGTGTTGACATTGCGGCTTTGCTAGCACAGGTGTTAGAGCGGTTACCACCAGTGGTACCGGCTCGGGCTCAGGTAGTGCCACCAGTTGTGGCGGAGGAGCGGCAGCCAGTGGCTGCGGATGTGGGAGTCCATGCTCGTTATCTCAGCATGTTGACAGAGATGGGTCGGTTGCGTACTGAGCAGTTTTCGGGATGTGTAGATCCTACTGCTGCGGATGCGTGGAGGACGAGGGTGGAACGTAGTTTCCATACTCTGAGATGACCTGAGGAGTTCTGGGTGGACATAGGGGTCTACTTTTTGAGTGGTGATGCTGAGTTGTGGTGGAGATCTGTGGCTGCTAGGAGGGCGCAGCGGGAGATGACTTGGGCTGACTTCGTTTTGGAGTTCAACCGCAAGTATTTTCCTAGGGAGGCATTGGATCGTTTGGAGGTGCAGTTCCTTCAGTTTTCTCAGGGGACAAGGTCAGTGCGGGAGCTGGACTTGGAGTTCAGTCGACTTCTGTGTTATGGGGGTCGGGCTATAGAGCCTGAGGAGGCTCAGGTCAGGAGGTTTATGAGGGCTCTACGTGATGACTTGAGAGTTCATTGTAGAGGGAGGTATTATGCTACGCGTGCAGAGCTGGTTGAGACAGAAGCAGAGATTGAGGAGGATATCCGGGCACAGACAGTGTCGGTTACTCTAGCAGTTTAGTCGGGTAAGGCTCAGCAGCAGGGTGGTTCCAACAGGGGCGGTAGGCATGCTCAGGGAACCAAGAGGAAGTGGGAGGCTACGCAGAAGCCGAGTGGTGCGGGTTGCTTCGGTTGTGGGAGCAAAGATAACAGGTTGCTAGTTGTCCCAAGAGGAGTGCTCCGACGGCAGGGCCTCGGGTATGTTATCATTGTAGGGAGACAGGGCACATCAGGCCTTTTTGTCCCAAGTTGCAGCCGGCAGCAGTGGAAGCGTTGCAGCAGGTGCAGCCTGGAGGTCATCAGGTGGCACGGATTGAGCAGTCGCCACGGGTTTACACAACAGTGGAGACTGGAGGAAACAGTGTCGGGGCGATCACAGAGTGTGCGGGAATCAGAGGGGATCCCGGGGAGCGTACAGGAGTGGTCAGAGTTGCGGGAGGCAAGTTCCTGAGAGTTATCGGACGAGCTGGAGGGGTTGATATTCAGATCGCGGGAGAGTCATGGCCAACGGATTTGCTTATCAGTCCAGTGGAGTTATATGATGTTATTCTCGGGATGGATTGGTTGCATCGGCATATGATGCATTTGGATTGTTATCGGGGTAGAGGGAGTCTGAGCGTCCAGGAGGGAAGTTGGTTTTTCAGGGTATTAGACCGACTTCAGGAAGTCTCGTGACCGCAGCCATTCAGGCTGGGAAGATGATCGAGAAGGGCCGTGAGGCTTATTTGGTTACTATATCTATGCCAGAGTCGGTGGGGAAGTCTACGGTTAGCGGTATTCCGGTAGTGGAGGAGTTTGAGGATGTGTTTCAGTCTTTGTAGGGATTACCACCATCTCGGTCGGATCCTTTTACCATTGAACTGGAACCGAGGACGACACCGTTATCCAAGGCTCCTTAAAGAATGGCTCCAGTAGAGATGGCAGAGCTGAAGAAGCAGCTAGAGGATCTGTTGAGTAAGGGATTCATCCGTCCTAGTGTATCACCGTGGGGAGCGCCGGTGTTGTTTGTAAAGAAGAAGGATGAGAGTTTCAGGTTATGCATTGACTACGGGGTTTGAACCGGGTTACTGTGAAGAAAAAGTACCCTCTTCCTAGGATCGATGAGTTGTTGGATCAGCTGAGGGGTGCTACTTGGTTCTCTAAGGTAGATCTGGCGTCGGGTTATCATCAGATACCGATAGATGAGGCAGATGTGAGGAAGACTGCTTTCAGGACGAGGTATGGGCATTATGAGTTTGTGGTGATGCCTTTTGGGTTGACTAACGCGCCAGCAGCGTTTATGAGATTGATGAACAGCGTGTTTCAGGAGTTCTTGGATGTGTCTGTCATCATTTTCATCGATGATATCCTGGTTTATTCTAAGGGTACTGAGGCGCATGCAATGCATTTGAGAGCAGTTATGGAGAAGCTGCGGGAGCAGAAGTTGTTTGCTAAGTTGAGTAAGTGCAGTTTTTGGCAGCGTGAGATGGGCTTTCTGGGTCACATTGTTTCTGCAGAGGGGGTTTCTGTAGATCCAGAGAAGATTCAGGCTATCAGAGATTGGCCTAGACCGCAGAATGCTACAGAGATCAGGAGTTTCCTTGGATTGGCAGGTTACTACAGGAGATTTGTGCAGGGGTTTGCAAGCAGAGCACGTCCTATGACTAAGTTGACAGGGAAGGATGTTCCTTTTGTCTGGTCAGAGGAGTGTGAGGAAGGCTTTGCAAGCCTGAAGGAGATGTTGACTACTGCACTAGTGTTGGCTTTGCCTGAGCAGGGAGAAACCAATGTGGTTTATACATATGCATCTAGAGTTGGTTTGGGGTGTGTTCTGATACAGCATGGGAAGGTGATAGCCTATGCATCGCGGCAGTTGCAGGTGCATGAGGGCAACTATGCTACTCATGATTTGGAGATGGGTGTTGTAGTTTTTGCCCTGAAGATTTGGAGATCTTATCTCTATGGTGCAAAGGTACAGGTGTTTACAGATCATAAGAGCCTAAAGTATATATTCACTCAGCCTGAGCTGAATTTGAGACAGAGGCGGTGGATGGAGCTTGTGGCGGATTATGATTTGGAGATCGCCTATCATCCTGGTAAGGCTAACACGGTTGCAGATGCTCTGAGCCGGAAGAGGGTAGCTTCAGCTCAGGAGCAGGAGATGGAGTCTCTGGTAGGGGAGATCAGTGCTTTGAGTTTGTGTGTTGTTTCACTGGAACCGTTGGGTTTGGAAGCAGTTGACAGAGCAGATCTTCTGAGTAGGGTGCGGTTGGCACAGGAGAAGGATTTGGGGCTGGTGAATGCCTCAAAGGATGTTGGTTCAGAGTATCAGGTCTCTGATAATGGTACTATCTTGGTGCACGGTCGGGTTTGTGTGCCCAAGGATGAGGAGTTGAGGCAGGAGATTCTGAGAGAGGCTCATTCGAGCAAGTTATCCATTCATCCAGGAGCGACTAAGATGTACAGTGACCTCAAGAGGTACTATCATTGGGTCGGGATAAAGAAGGACGTGGCTAGCTGGGTTTCGAGGTGTGACCTGTGTCAGCTAGTGAAGGCTGAGCATCAGGTTCCTGGCGGGTTACTGAGGAGTCTACCCATTCCTGAGTGGAAGTGGGATATGATTACCATGGAGTTTGTGGTAGGATTGCCAGTGTCACGGACTTTTGATGCTATTTGGGTCATCGTGGACCGGTTGACTAAGTCAGCACATTTTATGGCCATTAAGAAGACTGATGGAGCAACGGTCTTTGCTAGGAAGTATGTGAGGGAGATAGTCAGATTGCATGGGGTGCCAGCAAGCATTGTGTCTGACAGAGATTCTAAGTTCACTTCGGTGTTCTGGCAGGCATTTCAGGAAGAGATGGGCACTAAGGTGCATATGAGTACAGCTTATCATCCCAAGACAGATGGACAGTCTGAGAGGACGATCCAGACGTTGGAGGATTTGCTGAGGATGTGTGTTTTGGATTGGGGTGGCCATTGGGCAGATCACCTGAACCTGGTAGAGTTTGCTTACAACAACAGCTATCAGGCGAGTATTGGTATGGCTCCTTATGAGGCTTTGTATGGGAGACCGTGTCGTACACCGTTATGCTAGACTCAGGTGGGGGATATGAGCATGTACGGGGCATATTTTGTTCAGGAGACCTCAGAGAAGATTTGGGTTCTCAAGCTGAACATGAAAGAGGCTCAGGATAGGCAGAGGAGTTATGCTGATAGGAGGAGGAGAGATCTTGAGTTTCAGGTAGGAGACAGAGTGTACCTCAAGAGGGCTATGTTGCGGGGTCCGAACATGTCATTAACTGAGACTAAGTTGAGTCCGAGGTATATGGGTCCGTTCAGAGTGATTGAGCGAGTTGGACCAGTGGCATATAGGCTGGAGTTACATGAGGTGATGCGTGCTTTCCACAAGGTATTCCATGTGTCTATGTTGCGGTAGTGTCTCCGTGAGGACGATCAGTTGTTGGCTAAGATTCCTGAAGATCTTCAGCCTAACATGACTTTGGAGGCGAGACCAGTGAGGGTTCTCGAGAGGAGGATCAAGGAACTTCGGAAGAAGAAGATTCCTTTGATGAGAGTCCTTTGGGACTGTGATGGTGTGGAGGAGCAGACTTGGGAACCTGAGGCGAGGATGAAGGCAAGGTTTAAGAAGTGGTATGAGAAACAAGCCGCGACTTGAGCTTGCCTAGCCTGGTTCTGTCTGTAATCCGTGGCTGGAGCGGGAATGGAGTATTCCAGCCCATCTCTCTTGTTACTAGGTCGCTTGTGGTGGTTGGTTGTGCGACTCAGTAACAAGATGAGGTGGTGCTCGGGATACAAGGTTTCCGTGAGGCGGGATTTGGGAAAAGTTTCCCGAAATAAAAGTTTCCTAAAGTGGAAAGTTTCTAGAAATGGAAAGTGCTAAATATGGAAAGTTTTACGGGAGTTAGAATTTGTCCATTTTAGCGGTGGGAAACCTTGGAGGGGGCTTTTGTGGCCTTTGTGGCGGACTTTCGAGTCAGTGTGCCTGTGTGTGGCGGTCTTTTAGACATTGAGTGGCCTTTGTGGCGGGCTGTTAGCCAATTGTGTGGCCTTTGTGGCGGGCTTTTAGCCAATTGTGTGGCCTTTGTGGCGGGCTTTTAGCCGATTGTTGGCCATTGTGGCGGGCTGTTTAGCCAGAGTGTCTTTGTGACGGTCCTTCGGGACAGATGGTCTTTGTGACGGTCCTTCGGGACAGATGGTCTTTGTGCCGGTCCTTCGGGACAGATGGTCTTTGTGACGGTCCTTCGGGACAGATGGTCTTTGTGACGGTCCTTCGGGACAGATGGTCTTTGTGACGGTCCTTCGGGACGAGTGGCCTTGGTGGCGGTCCTCTTTAGGACATTTGTTTTGCCTTGGTGGCGGTCCTCGTTAGGACATTTTGTTGGCCTTTAGGGCATGTCTCTGTGGCGTGTACATGATCCTTGTGTGGTCATGGGGTATCTCGGTGAGGGGATATGTGGTTGGTAGGACATTGAAATGTTTTTACGCGAGCCACGGGAAGGAAACCTGGATAGGGATAGGAATCAGACGTGTTCAGAATCGTTTGCTCGTGACTCTTGGTGGACTTAGGTCCTCCTAGTACTGCCATATTCAGAGACTTTGTGGCTCGGGAGTATGGTTAGTATATCGACTTCGGATGACGATACGGGGGCGCGCTGTAGGGTGGCAACCCAAGAGACGAGTTTGGACTCTTCCTATATATTTTGGCATGCAGACTTAGGTCTGATGAGGAGCCAATAGAACTCAAGGTCTAGGCCTATGAGTAGAAGAAAGTCCAAAAAGTCAAGAGCAAATGACGCCTGGAGCGTGAGTCTATCGCCTAGAGGTGACCTTCTGTAGATCGGTCGGAGGAGTGCGAGCCGTGGAGACGGTTGCACAAGAGTCCTTGACTGATGGTTGTTGAGATTCGAGGACGAATCTAGATTGGTGGGGGAGAATTGTAACACCCGCAAACCTTTTTTTTGGTATTTTGGCAAGAGCGTCGATCGACACCACCGAAGGTTGCATCGATCGACACTGTTTGAGGCCGGTTTGGTCGGTTTGATTTTTAATCGTCCGGTTTGCGTGGTTGGTTTAGGGAAACCCTAGAATCGGGTTTTTAAAGAGGGAGCTCGAGTTTTTCTTCTCTTTTGGCCGTTTTTGACGGAGAAACGCTTTGTTCTTGAGTTCCTGGGAGTTTTTTGTGAGATATCTTGCTGTTCTTGGGAGATCTAAGGCTGGGAGGGAGTTAGAAGCTTGCTAGGAGTGAGGGATTCGTTCTTATTGGTCAGAAACTTCCTGCAAAGAGGTGAGTGCATGACCATGGGTAATCTAAGCCTTTTATTCCCTTGTTCTTGCTTGTTTGTTGCTTGTTTGTGTGTTTTTCTTGCTGGGATTGGTTGTTACAGGTTCCTATGTTTGTATAAGGCCTCGGTTTCGAGTATTGGACGATTTGGAGGAGATTTGGGAGTGAGATTTGACTCTCAAATTCGCGCGGATCGCAGTTGCAGAAAGGGTGTTGATGGACACCACTTGGTATCGATGGACACCACTTGGTAGCGGTGGACACCATCAAATTGGGCATCGATCGACACTGTGGGGTAGTGTCGGTCGACACTGTGGGGTAGTGTCGGTCGACACCATTGAGCCAGTGTCGGTCGACACTAGGCTGGTGTCGGTCGACACCTCCTTTCCAGCGAGACGATGTCTGATTTCCTAGTTTGTGTGTTTGTTTGTTGCTTGTTTTGGAACTTTAGAATCATTGTTGCTTGTGTGTATAGCCCAGTAGATGGGAGGATTGCCTCACTGAGTGTTTATCAAATACTCATGCATCTCAATTTGTGTTTGTGGTGCAGGTAAAGGCAAAGTGTGATCGTGGAATCCAGGCAATGAAGAGGAGGATGTTCTAGGGACTCGATTGGATGTTGTCTGGTATTGTTAGGTTGCTATAGTTGAGTCATTAGAAACATTGTTAGGTTGCTGGTTTCATGTTTTCTGATGATTGATTATTGGATATTGCTTATGCTATGGTATTGGTTATATTATTGGTGTAACAACCCGTCCCGTGGACCCCACTAGCCTCACTGCTAGCCCGCTAGCCTCACTGCTAGCCGCCCAAACAGACCCCAAGCTGGCCCTGCAGGGCATCGATCCTAACCCATCACTGTGGAAATCCACATCCACCAGTAGGTTATTGGTGCGCCAGGCGTTCCTCGAACCCTGGTCCTCACCCTTTAACAACCTTCCCACAGGACAAGCTGTCACCAAAGGTCGGTTGTTTCATTTTGGTATCAGAGCCCTTACGGTTCTAGGTTTGGGTTCACTAGGCTTTGTGCTGTAGATGTTTGGGATTGCATGTCTTGATTGATTATGTGAGTTAGTCAATTGTGTGTGGCATGGAGTCCTAGAACATCCTCTTCGAGCCTATTGGTGATTCCACGGTGAGTTCCTATTTCTGTGTTAAATAGTAATTGTTTGCTTAGCCTTCTGTTCATGGTAGTGCAGATGGTTAGAGAGGATGCTGTTGCTGGTCGAGGTCGTGGACGCGGTCGTGGTCGTAGACGTGGTCGTGGTAGGGGCAGAGCCCCAGTGGTTAGTGAGACCGAGGACCAGAGTGTGACAGCTGAGGGTGTTGGCGAGTCGCAGGGTGTTCCGGGGGATTCTGTGAGTGTGGCCGGAGGGGGCGGTGTGGATGCTCCAGTGGTCGGTGATGCTAGGGTCTCGGGTGTGGGAGCCCCAGCGGGTGGAGTCCCTGGTGTTGACATTGCGGCTTTGCTAGCACAGGTGTTGGAGCGGTTACCACCTGTGGTACCGGCTCAGGCTCGGGTAGTGCCACCAGTGGTGGCGGAGGAGCGGCAGCCAGTGGCTGCGGATGTGGGGGTCCATACTCGTTATCTCAGTATGTTGACAGAGATGGGTCGGTTGCGCACTGAGCAGTTTTCAGGAGGTGTAGATCCTATTGTTGTGGATGCGTGGAGGACGAGAGTGGAACGTAACTTCCACACTCTGAGATGTCCTGAGGAGTTCTGGGTGGACATAGGGGTCTACTTTTTGAGTGGTGATGCTGAGTTGTGGTGGAGATCTGTGACTGCTAGGAGGGTGCAGCGGGAGATGACTTGGGCTGACTTCGTTTTGGAGTTCAACCGCAAGTATTTTCCTAGAGAGGCTTTGGACCGTTTGGAGGTGCAGTTCCTTCAGTTGTCTCAGGGGACACGGTCAGTGCGGGAGCTGGATTTGGAGTTCAGTCGACTTCTGTGTTATGGGGGTCGGGCTATGGAGTCTGAGGAGGCTCAGATCAGGAGGTTTTTAAGGGCTCTACGTGATGACTTGAGGGTTCACTGTAGAGGGCGGAGTTATGCTACGCGTGCAGTTGAGACTGCAGCAGAGATTGAGGAGGATATCCGGGCACAGTCAGTGGCGATAGCTCCAGCAGTTCAGCCTAGTAAGGCTCAGCAGCAGAGTGGTTCTAGCAGGGGCGGTAGGCATGCTCAGGGAACCAAGAGGAAGTGGGAGGCTACGCAGAGGCCGAGTGGTGCAGGTTGCTTCGGTTGTGGAAGCAAGGATCACAAGGTTGCTAGTTGTCCCAAGAGGAGTGTTCCGACGGCAGGGCCTCGGGTATGTTATCATTGTAGGGAGGCAAGGCACATCAGGCCTTTCTGTCCCAAGTTGCAGCCGGTAGCAGTGGCAGCGTTGCAGCAGGTGCAGCCTGGAGGTCAGCAGGTGGCACGGATTGAGCAGACGCCACGTGCTTACACGACAGCAGAGACTGGTGGAACCAGTGCCGGGGCGATCACAGGTATAATTTCTGGTACTTAAACTTTGTGAATTTTTAGTAGGTACAGATTTTGTGTTTTCCTGTGATAAAGTGTTAGGTTCTCAACACATGAGGTTTGTGTAGGGACCCTGTTGGTGGGCGGGTTTAAGTCCCACGTTATGTTTGATTCTAAAGCTTCTCATAGCTTCATTACTTCGGAGTGTGCAGAGTATGCGGGAATCAGAGGGGATCCCGGGGAGCGTACAGGAGTTGTTAGAGTTGCTGGAGGCAAGTTCCTGAGAGTTATTGGACGAGCTAGAGGGGTTGATATTCAGATCGCAGGAGAGTCGAGGCCAGCGGATTTGCTTATCAGTCCAGTGGAGTTGTATGATGTTATTCTCGGGATGGATTGGTTGCATCGGCATATGGTGCATTTGGATTGCTATCGGGGTAGAGTGGAGTTTGAGCGTCCAGGAGGGAAGTTGGTTTTTCAGGGTATTAGACCGACTTCGGGGAGTCTCGTGATCTCAGCCATTCAGGCTGGGAAGATGATCGAGAAGGGCCGTGAGGCTTATTTGGTTACTATATCTATAGTCAGTGGGGAAGTCTACGGTTAGCGGTATTCTAGGATGTGTTTCACAGGGATTACCACCATCTCGGATCCTTTTACCATTGAACTGGAACCGGGGACGACACCGTTATCCAAGGCTCCTTACAGAATGGCTCCAGCAGAGATGGCAGAGCTGAAGAAGCAGCTAGAGGATTTGTTGAGTAAGGGATTCATCCGTCCTAGTGTATCACCGTGGGGAGCGCCGGTGTTGTTTGTGAAGAAGAAGGATGGGAGTCTCAGGTTGTGTATCGATTATCGGGGTTTGAACCGGGTTACTGTGAAGAACAAGTACCCCCTTCCTAGGATCGATGAGTTGTTGGATCAGCTGAGGGTGCTACTTGGTTCTCTAAGGTAGATCTGGCGTCGGGTTATCATCAGATACCGATAGATGAGGCAGATGTGAGGAAGACTGCTTTCAGGACGAGGTATGGGCATTATGAGTTTGTGGTGATGCCCTTCGGGTTGACTAACGCACCAGCAGCATTTATGAGATTGATGAACAGTGTGTTTCAGGAGTTTCTGGATGTATCTGTCATCATTTTCATCGACGATATCCTGGTTTATTCTAAGAGTCCTGAGGAGCATGCAGTGCATTTGAGGGCGGTTATGGAGAAGCTGCGGGAGCAGAAATTGTTTGCTAAGTTGAGCAAGTGCAGTTTCTGGCAGCGTGAGATGGGCTTTCTGGGTCACATTGTTTCTGTAGAGAGAGTTTATGTAGATCCAGAGAAGATTCAGGCTATTAGGGATTGGCCTAGACCGCAGAATGCCACAGAGATCAGGAGTTTCCTTGGATTGGCAGGTTACTACAGGAGATTTGTGCAGGGGTTTGCAAGCCGAGCACGTCCTATGACTAAGTTGACAGGGAAGGATGTTCCTTTTGTCTGGTCAGAAGAGTGTGAGGAAGGCTTTGCAAGCCTGAAGGAGATGTTGACTACTGCGCCAGTGTTGGCTTTGCCCGAGCAGGGAGAACCCTATGTGGTTTATACAGATGCGTCTAGAGTTGGTTTGGGGTGTGTTCTGATGCAGCATGGGAAGGTGATTGCCTATGCTTCGCGGCAGTTGCGGGTGCATGAAGGCAACTATCCTACTCATGATTTGGAGATGGGTGCTGTAGTTTTTGCCCTGAAGATTTGGAGATCTTATCTTTATGGTGCAAAGGTGCAGGTGTTTACAGATCATAAGAGCCTAAAGTATATATTCACTCAGCCTGAGTTGAATTTGAGACAGAGGCGGTGGATGGAGCTTGTGGCAGACTATGATTTGGAGATAGCCTATCACCCTGGTAAGGCTAACACGGTTGCAGATGCTCTGAGTCGGAAGAGGGTAGCTTCGGCTCAGGAGCAGGAGATGGAGTCTCTGGTAGGAGAGATCAGTGCTTTAAGTTTGTGTGCTGTATCACTGGAACCGTTGGGTTTGGAAGCAGTTGACAGAGCAGATCTTTTGAGTAGGGTGCGGTTAGCACAAGAGAAGGATTTGGGGCTGGTGAATGCCTCAAAGGATGTTGAGTCAGAGTATCAGGTCTCAGATAATGGTACTATCTTGGTGCATGGTCGGATTTGTGTGCCCAAGGATGAGGAGTTGAGGCAGGAGATTCTGAGAGAGGCTCATTCGAGCAAGCTATCTATTCATCCAGGAGCGACTAAGATGTACCGTGACCTCAAGAGGTACTATCATTGGGTCGGGATGAAGAAGGATGTAGCGGGTTGGGTTTCGAGGTGTGATGTGTGTCAGCTAGTGAAGGCTGAACATCAGGTTCCTGGCGGGTTACTGAAGAGTTTACCCATTCCTGAGTGGAAGTGGGATATGATTACCATGGATTTTGTGGTAGCATTGCCAGTGTCACGGACCTTTGAAGCTATCTGGGTCATTGTGGATCGGTTGACTAAGTCAGCACATTTTCTGGCCATTAAGAAGACTGATGGAGCAGCGGTCTTGGCTAAGAAGTATGTGAGAGAGATAGTCAGATTGCATGGGGTGCCAGCGAGCATTGTGTCTGACAGAGATTCTAAGTTCACTTCGGTGTTCTGGCAGGCTTTTCAGGCGGAGATGGGCACTAAGGTGCATATGAGTACAGCTTATCATCCCCAGACAGATGGACAGTCTGAGAGGACGATCTAGACGTTGGAGGATTTGCTGAGGATGTGTGTTTTGGATTGGGGTGGCCATTGGGCAGATCACCTGAACCTGGTAGAGTTTGCTTACAACAACAGCTATCAGGCGAGTATTGGTATGGCTCCTTATGAGGCCTTGTATGGGAGGCCGTGTCGTACACCGTTATGCTGGACTCAGGTGGGGGAGAGGAGCGTGTACGGGGCAGATTTTGTTCAGGAGACCTCAGAGAAGATTCGGGTTCTCAAGCTGAACATGAAAGAGGCTCAGGATAGGCAGAGGAGTTATGCTGATAGGAGGAGGAGAGATCTTGAGTTTCATGTAGGAGACAGAGTGTACCTCAAGATGGCCATGTTGCGGGGTCCAAACAGGTCATTGACTGAGACTAAGTTGAGTCCAAGGTATATGGGTCCGTTCAGAGTGATTGAGCGAGTCGGACCAGTGGCATATAGACTGGAGCTACCTGAGGTTATGCGAGCTTTCCACAAGGTATTCCATGTGTCTATGTTGCGGAAGTGTCTCCGTGAGGATGATCAGTTGTTGGCTAAGATTCCTGAAGATCTTCAGCCTAACATGACTTTGGAGGCGAGACCAGTGAGGGTTCTCGAGAGGAGGATCAAGGAACTTCGGAAGAAGAAGATTCCTTTGATGAGAGTCCTTTGGGACTGTGATGGTGTGGAGGAGCAGACTTGGGAGCCTGAGGCGAGGATGAAGGCAAGGTTTAAGAAGTGGTATGAGAAGCAACCACAACTTGAGCTTGCCTAGTCTGGTTCCGTCTGTAATCCGTGGCTGGAGCGGGAATGGAGTATTCCAGCCCATCTCTCTTGTTACTCGGTCGCTTGGGGTGGTTGGTTGTACGACTCAGTAACAAGATGAGGTGGTGCTCGGGGTACAAAGTTTCCGTGAGGCGGGGTTTGGGGAAAATTTCCCGAAATAGAAGTTTTCCTGAAGTGGAAAGGTTCCAAAAATGGAAAGTGCTATTTATGGAAAGTTTTTCGGAAGAGAGAATTTGTCCATTGTAGCGGTGGGAAGCCTTGGAGGGGGGCTTTTGTGGCCTTTGTGGCGGACTTTCGAGTCAGTGTGCCCGTGTGTGGCGGTCTTTTGGACAATGTGTGGTCTTTGTGACGGGCTTTTTAGCTAGAGTGTCTTTGTGACGGTCCTCTTTAGGACATTTGTGTGGCCTTAGTGGCGGTCCTTTTTAGGACATTTGTTTGGCCTTTGTGGCGGGCTGTTTAGCCAGAGTGTCTTTGTGACGGTCCTTCGGGACAGATGGCCTTTGTGGCGGGCTGTTTAGCCAGAGTGTCTTTGTGACGGTCCTTCAGGACAGATGGCCTTTGTGGCGGGCTATTTAGCCAGAGTGTCTTTGTGACGGTCCTTCGGGACAGATGGCCTTTGTGGCGGGCTGTTTAGCCAGAGTGCCTTGGTGGCGGTCCTCTTTAGGACATTTGTTTGGCCTTGGTGGCGGTCCTCTTTAGGACATTTGTTTGGCCTTGGTGGCGGTCCTGTTTAGGACATTTTTGTTGGCCTTTGTGGCGTGTATATGATCCTTGTGTGGTCATGAGGTATTCCAGTGAGGGGATATGTGGTTGGTAGGACATTGAGATGTTTTACGCGAGCCACGGGAGGGAAACCTGGATAGGGATAGGACTCAGACGTGTTCAGAATCGTTTGCTCGCGGCTCTTGGAGGACTTTGGTTCTCCTAGTACTGCCATATTCGGAGACTTTGTGACTTTGGAGTATGGTTGGTATATCGACTTCGGATGACGGTCCGGAGGCGCGCTGTAGGGTGACGACCCGAGAGACGAGTTGGATTTTTCCTTATATATTATGGCATGCGGGCTTAGGCCCGATGAGGAGCCAACATTGGCATGCAGACTTAGGTCTGATGAGGAGCCAATGAAACTCAAGGTTTAGGCCTATGAGAAAAAGGAAAGTCCAAAAGTCGAGAGCAAATGACGCCTGGAGCGTGAGTCTATCGCCTAGAGGTGACCTTCTGTAGATCGGTCGGAGGAGTGCGAGCCGTGGAGACGGTTGCACGGGAGTCCTTGGCTGATGGTTGTTTGGGATTCGAGGACGAATCCAGTTTGGTGGGGGAGAATTGTAACATCCGTGAACCAAAATCCCGGTTTGGGATCTGCATCGGTCGATGCATGTTCTGCATCGGTCGATGCAAGGTCTAATTCCTGCGTTTTGACTTAAGTCAAACGCTGCGTTTTGGGGAGAAGAGAAAGGGAAAACCCTTAACTCGTTTCTTTTGGTCTCATTCGCGAGTTGGCCGACTTTTAGAGAGAAAAGAAAAGAGAGAAAAGTTCTTGAGAGATTCTTGGAGGTTTGGTGCTTTCCTGAGGAGATCTGTAGCTAGGATTGCTGTAGGAGCTTCTAGGAAACGTTTTCTTGCTTTTGTGTTGTTCAGATTCGTCTTGGCACAGGTAAGTGCAGGACCATGGCTTATCTAAGCTAGAGAATTCAGTGATTTGCTTGTTGCTTGTTGTTAGACGTATTAGATTGTTGTTATGGACGTTAGGAAGCTTTCTTGTGGCTTGGGATTGAGTTTATGTGGTTGTAGGAACGAGATCCGGCGAGAAACTTCGGAGAAATCACGGTGCTCGACGTTGCGTCGATCGATGCATAGCTTGCATCGGTCGATGCAAGTGCGAGGACGGCGCGATGAACTTTAGGGTTTTCGTGTGCGTCGAGCATGCGTCGGTCGATGCAGATTGGGTATCGGTCGATGCAAGTTATACTTGCATCGATCGATGCAGCTTCTGTATCGATCGATGCTTCCTGTTGGCATCGATCGATGCAGTTGTGGCATCGGTCGATGCTACGTCCTGTTTTGTTATTGTCTGTTGATTGTTGTGTGTTGATTACTGATACTCTATTGCTTGTGTGTATAGCCCAGTAGATGGGAGGATTGCCTTACTGAGTGTTTGTAAAATACTCATGCATTGCAATATGTGTTTGTGGTGCAGGTAAAGGCAAAGTGTGACCGTGGGATCCAGGCAATGAAGAGGAGGATGTTCTAGGGACTCGGTTGGTTGTTGATCTGGCATTGTTAGGTTGCTAGAGTTGAGTCTTAGAGCATTGTTTAGGATTGCTGGTTATTTGGTTTATGATGTTTGGATCTTTAGTTAAGATTGGAATTTATATTGGATATTTATTATTTGATTGGTTATTGGTATTATTATTTCCGCTGTTGGTTGTGTTTGTGGTTAGGTGACTAGTGGGTATGGGACCACTAGTTGTAGTTTATTATTTTATTATATTATATATTTATTATCTATTATTTGTTAAAAAAAAAAAAAAAGGTCGGTTGTTTCAATTGGTTTATTATTAGTTATTGATATTGGGTATTCTGCTGTCGATTGTGAATGTGGTTAGGTGGCTAGTGGGTATGGGACCACTAGCTGTAGTTTGTTATTATTATTATTATTATTATTATTTATTATTTATTAAAAAAAAAAAGGTCGGTCGTTTCATCTATATTATATCTTTTTTTATTAAAACGTTTGTTATTCATAGGTTTTGCAAAATCAAACAAAATGAATGGAGACACTTCACTTATGGGGTTTGCAAGGACGGGTTTTCTACAGGTACATAACCATTACAAGGTAGGCTTAACAAGATAGATTCATCCAGCTAAACAATTTAGGTCATCCGATTTGAGAAGTTTTCATCCTTTTGGCGGATTTTATCTGGTTTGATAATTCACGCGATGAGATGGGATGGGTTTTTTTGTTAGTTTTGGTTCAGGACAGGTTTTCTGTTAATTCTGGCTTGGAACAGGTTTTCTGTTAGTTCTGGTATGGACGAGACGAATTGACAGTCCACACGAAGGGAAGGGACAGGTTTAAACTTTAAACACATCATATTTCTCTTACTATTCTTTTAATATGTCACTAATGATAATAAGAAAAAAATAGATCATTTTTTTTCCTATCCCAAATTAAAAACAAATCGACGAGTTCGGATTATGAATGTTAATAATATTCATAAAAAAATACGCTTACAACATAATCTAACATTTACATAATATTTTGTAAACTTGATCACAAACTTAATTTTAAAAATTAACCTCGCACGTTTGTACGGGTCGGAACCTAGTAAAGTATGATGTGCTAATTACGTGGGTTGATTTTTTTCTTCTTTAAGTGTAGTACCTAATTTACGTGGATATATTTGTTTAGATTTAATGGCATTTACCCACGAATATTGTGTTACCATATTTTTTATTTCCGATTTTTATGTGTTAATAATCATTTAATATTTGTTTGGCTACTATACTTAAATATCAATCTGTTTGGCTACCATGGTTCCGATTTTTTGGATAAACGTATCACATATAATATTTGTTTGTTTCATAGTTCCTCATTAATTATTTATGTTTGGCTTCAAGGATTATAGATATCTTTATTCTTATTTGAGTGGCATTTCATTGTAATAATCTCTAATTTTATGTCTAATTATTAAAAATGCTTCCCTTTTAATAGTATAGATAGGATGTTTCATTATAATTAATGCATATAAAGAATAAAAATGGATCGGGTTGTTTCACTATTCCAACGGTATTTCGCAGGAAATTAACAGTACTTCAAAAATATATAGAGTAATGAAAACTTTTAGAGAATCTAAATACATAATCTTAAAATATATATATATATATATATATATATATATATATGATAATTGGTGGTAATTGTGGATAAGGTTTTCTACTCCTTCTTTTTTTTTTGTCAACAAAACATAAACTAGAAGAGAATGCTCCAAGGTTGGTAGCCCGAAACGGAGGCAATCGTCTTTCTTATTTGAAAAAACATGGGATTTTAGATAGGGTAAAGAACAGAAAGGACTCCTAGAGCACATTGAAATCATCTAGTAGGTAGGAAAACTCCAGCAAATCTTCAAGGATCTGGACCATCACGACTAGCTTTGCACAATCCATCTCGAAGCTCTGACAAACCACTCCGCTAGAAAGGATACTCTCCATGTCCCAAATCAGTGCTTCTAACTCCGAATGAAGGGGGGAGAGGGGGGGGAGAAGGACTTTATCAAAGACATTTTGCTCCCAACAGTAAGGTGCCATCCTCACTATTACAACACCACCATCCCAAACTTAAATTTAAGTCTGTTGTTTTCCAAGAGCCATCTATCTGACAACGAGGTAAATGACCATTGATTTCCAAAGAGTAAAGGTCCCCGAGGAGTCCTCCGACAATGATTGCGTCTTCTCCCATAGTAAAATTTCACAAAGCCTGATTAATGATATCAGATGGCTCTAACTCAGAAACAAAATCTAAGTTTGCATACACTAAATCATAGGAAAAACCCCTTGGTATTCCCATGGTCTCTTATCGGAACCGGAGACAACTCCCAAATTTTACACAAACGTGTACACACAAAGAGAGGATGGTTAATTGTCTCGATCGTGGAATCACATCTTTTTCACTGAGTGTCACACTGTACGCCTTGGTGAGCTAATTAAGCGGTCCGTCACAAGTAGGGAACTAGATGAATTTGGCCAAAAAAATGCTTAATTTGTGGTGCAACGAGAATTTTCCATGCATGAGCTATTAGAGCTGTACAAGTTGGGCCAAACTCTACTTCGTCAACCATTTCCCGTGCTAGCCTATAATCTGATTTAACGGATTATTTTCCCGCTTTGGTATAGTGCCATACCAACCGATCTAGCTTGAAAGACTTACTAACTGCCAAAAACTCTGAATAATCTGAATATTCTCCGGTTCTTAAAATACCTGAAGGATAGGCAAATGTCATTCCTTAGTGACCGGATTGAATTGATTAACCATTAAGTTTGGTTCCAATAACCTACCCCTACCATTCGTTGATTAAACATTCCTCAGGTATCCAAGGATCTCCCAACCAAACGATGAAGAATGCGGCTTTGGCTATTAAAGTGTGCTTGTTCCTAAAATACCTGCCCTTCAACACTCGGACCAATATGGAATTCAGATATTGAATTAAACGCTGATACTGCTAAGCTAGCAGCGCATTGTTATTTTCTACTTCTTATTTTTACATACAAATTCAATATATTAAGAACTTGCATTACAAACAATAACGCATCTCTCTTTCTCTCTGGAGCCGTTACCTTTCACCATAGTTTATAGTTCAAAAAGCATGGTTGACTGTTTTGTTCAGAAAACTTGTATAAATATATATAATTTACAAAGATTATTGTGCCACCGGTATTTCGTGGGACGTAAACGGTAAATCCAAACAATGGAAAACAGTCATTTAAATCACAACTTTTTAAGTCACAAGGCAATTATGATGTCCTATAGATAACACCGAAACTTTTTGATACAGTAAACATATTACATATAAATTCTAACAAGAAATAATGAAAATTATAATTATAAAAAAAACAAACAAACACTATATATTCTTACATATTATACAATATATATATATATATATATGGATAATTTTATACATTACTAATTTATAGTATTGATGGGATCATAGAATTACATAAGGTTTTCTAAAAAAAAATATTAATTCCACTTATACTCTAATTTAGGCATTTCTTTGCCATGTGTGAAATAGATTTCATCTTCTCTAGCATCCCAGAAGTTCTTTTTAGAATGAATTATGATACCACCACCTGCATATGCCTCAAACTCTGCATGAAACTTGTATTGAGGTCCTTGCCATAAGTAACAATCAAATGATGTTATCAGAAAACTTTCATAGAAACTAAAATCGTAGGTTTCTCCGGTACGCAAGAAATGGAAGCCTAGATCGTCGTCGGCTGATAAACAATGAATCTTCAAGATGTTGTTTCGACCAAGGGAACTATTGAAGAATACGGTGCTTTTCTTCGGCCATTTAAATTTTGCGTCACTCAATCCTACACACAATCCAATAAAGAGCAGAAAACACAAGAGACGATTCATTATGTGACTTTTTTTTTTGGAATTTAATGTTAAATTATATTCAAAAAAAAAATAAACGTTGTTATATTTTTAAATGCAAAGACTGTTTGAGAACTT
Organism: Camelina hispida; assembly: GCA_023657505.1. Lineage (NCBI taxonomy): Eukaryota > Viridiplantae > Streptophyta > Magnoliopsida > Brassicales > Brassicaceae > Camelina > Camelina hispida. The sequence continues at coordinate 37,176,638 of CP094635.1, forward strand.
TATGTTAAAAAAACCAGAAAGATCAGTGTGAAGAAGATCTGGCTGCAAACCAGATTTGAATGCGAGTGTCTCCTCCCTCCCCAAGAATGCTCATGCGGTTACGGATATTCTTGTCGATCAGTTTCACTAGAGTTTCCGTTGTTGATGGTGTGTCCCCATCGTGTGACTTTTTGAATTGGCCTTCCTTTTATACTTCTTTTGAATTTAGAAGTAATATGTATATAAGAAAGAGTGACAATGTTCTTTTTATACAAGTGTGTTACATGGTTATTCATTAAGTTTTGGTCCTTCGTATCCATTAGATCTTAGATCGATAGAGAGAGAGAGAGAGAGGGGTAGGTACGTAGGTAGGTAGATAAGTAGATAGGTAGGTACAACTTACAAGCCAAGGAGTGTTGCAGAGACTATCTCAGGAGTACGGTTAAGCATGACGTGGATAATATCAGGCTCTTGAAAGCTGCCATAGACAAAAACACTGTGAAGCTGAGGCGAACTAGAGCTACTCATTTTTTGTGTGGATCTTCTTCTCTGAAGCTGAGAAAATGTTATTTCTCTATAGCTTTTGACTTTATAAACGTCAAATAAAGAATATAAACACGTAAATGGTGGAAACGAAACATTTGAAATTGTTTTCTTACCACAATCAAGTGGATATATATATATATATATATATAATGATTAAATTTGTTGTTTATAATTATCCTGTATGAATTTTAACTAATTCTATATATTTTTTCTTTTGGAATTTTTTTACATTAATTAATGTTTATTATTTTTTGTTTAGAGACTCTAGGAAACTCATAAATTAATAAATTCAATTTGCATAGTTTGTTAAGAATAAAATACATTCAAGTACGCAACAAGATCCAAATTAATTTTATCGATGATTAGTCAAAGTTTATAAATTGTTAAGAATAAAAGATATTCAACAACCTGTCAGAGTATGATTTGTTAAGAATAAAAGATATTCGACAACCAGTCAGAGTCTTTCAATAGAAACTTTACTTGATTTTTTAACAGAAGTAAGGAGGAATGGAGAGGAACGCAAAGAGTCCTCCATGCAGCTTCTGTTTTAGACTTGGTTTTGTGTTCTTCATGTATGATCACAGTTTGTGTTTGTCCACCGATTTACATTATTGTAAGATAATAATGTCACTTTCATTTTAGTGTCCATTTTATTTTATCGTTCTATCTTGATTCCAAAGCAGAACCAAATTGAAACCAAAATATATGTCTTAATAATTTTGATACAGTAAACATATTAGATATAAATTCTAACAAGAATTAATAAAAATTATAGTATAGAAAAACAAACAACACAAGAGACATATTTCACTATATTTTCTTACATATGATAAATATATATCTTATTATATAAAGTTTGATGTCAAAATTACTCATTAACAACATCGTGACACATGTCAAATATATTGATTAGATGTTGATATGTTTCAAAAATTTTCTATTTTTTATAAACGTAGTAGGACTATATTTACAGAAAGTTACAAAAATTGTGACACGTGTCAAATATATTGATTAGATGTTGACACGTGTCAAAAAAGTTCTATTTTTTATAAACGTAGTAGGACTATATTTACATAATTATACATGTTTATATTTTAATTTTATTTTTCTATATCAAAAAAAAACTAACAAAATCAATATATTTTTCATTGTATGCTAACTATATTATACGTGTGTTCTCAATAAAATTTGACATGTGTAAGCAAAAACAAAATTAATTAAGCATGTATATTAATCAATAAATAATGAATAACAAAGTTAAAAAGAATAACATAAGTTATTTAACATAATTTTAGTCGGATATAAATTGTATTTATCGTTGTAATATAATTTTTTATTGTAAGTAAGCACACAAAAACTTGAAAGAATAATGAACTTAAAAAAAAAAAATCAATACATGTTTTATTTTAAATATTTTATTGCATGTAGTAATATGAGAAACCTAAGAAAACTAGAAAAAATGAGTTTGTAGAAATGAATTTTTAATTATCTCATATGACGCTCATAGTTTTGTTATTAAAATTTTAACTCTAATCCATGAAGAAGTGAATTATGGTTTTACGATGAAATAGATAGTTAAATGTGATTACCATCTTGAATGTCTAACAATAAAATTTATCTTAGATTAAAAAAATTCAAATATTAATATGTATCATTTAAAAAAAAATCCATTTAAGAATATTAGTAATATTTTTTATGTTTGATTTTATAATTTCAACACATGTATTTTTGTAATGCATATGTTAAAACATAATATATTTCAAATATATTATAATTTATAGGAATGATTCTTCAGTTATTTGATGAGAATGTCTCTATTTCTTTATATATGTTTTTATTTTATAAATTTCACTCATTTTAAATTGATTATGACATGAGGTAAATTTAGTACTTATGAGATAACAACATAACAAATATATCTTAAATAATGTTGATTCAGTTTTTTTGCAAATATATTTTGTTAATTTTTTTTTTTGTATTTTCAATTCTTACTAAGATATAGATTTGATATGATGTATTAATTGTGGTTGATATAAAATATTTAGTTCTATGCATTTAGATGAAATGTATAATTAAACTTACAATATGGTTTATTATGATGATATAGATGTTTAAATGGTATTCTCTGTCCAATAAAAGTTTTTGGGAAAAAACACAAAGATTAATAAACAAGAAATATTATATTTAAAAAATTGTCCATAGTAATTTGAGAAAATATCATAAAATAGAGCAAAAAAAGCCTTAAAACTTTTATATAATAGAACTGAGAGAGTATTCAATATTAAAGTGCTACAAGATAAAATCTAAAATATGTATATTACAATTTAATTATTCTCAATATTTTTTTTTAATTTTTACCCCCGTAATAATGTGGCCTTATCTAGTGTATATATATATATATATATATAGATAATTTTATACAATTACTAATTTATAGTATTGATGTAACCATATATTTACATTAGGTTTTCAAAAAATAAAAATAAAATAATCTTATTTTAACGAATTGTGTCATAAATTACCATATGATCTAATTCGGACCCAAAAAAATAATAATTTATAGGGATTATTCATTGATCCAGTATTTACTGTAGAGGTTTTATTGTAATAGTAATAATCTTAACAGCTCAAATCTTTTTATCATATTCTTTCTCCAGTCCATCAAATAGATGAATTCAATTATTAGAAAATTCATATGTATTCTTCCAAGGTAGATATTTTAATTAGTAAAAAATTAAAGTATATCATGATTAATTTCAATCTAGTCAAAATTTTAAATGTAGTTGACTATGAAATATATAAAATATATATATATATCGTAATTTATTAAGTTTTAATATATTGGTTGTATTAGAAGTTCCAAGGTGCTATTTTTCTTTGAAAAATACTTGGGTTCACTCCTAGGGTGAACCTTGTTGTTCACTTCTTCCTTTTCAACCAATCAGAATTTTCTATACATTATTTCATCTAAAATTTAAATCAAACTTAAATTAAACAAGCAAAACAAATTAAGAAAAAAAAAGTGTATACTTTTAATTAAGGAAAGTTAAATATTGGCTTGGTTTAGATTTTGCAATTAGAAAGAAATTATGTGTCGGTTTGGGTTTACAAATAAGATGATTAGAGTTTAGCTTTTACAATTAAAACAAAATTATATGTCGGTTTGGGTTTACAAATGAAGTGGTTAGGGTTTAGATTTTATAAAACGAAATTATATGTCGGTTTTGGTTTACAAATAAAGTGGTTAAGGTTTAGATTTTACAATTAAAACGAAATTATATGTCGGTTTGGGTTTACAAATGAGATTGTTAGTGTTTAGATTTTACAGTTAGAATGGAATTATATGTCGGTTTAGGTTTACAAATGAGATGGTTAAGGTTTAGATTTCACAATTAGAATGAAATTATATACCGGTTTGGGTTTATAAAAGAGCGGTTTGAGTTTTGATTATAATAATGTATACAGATTTTGTTTCCTTATTTTATAAAGAAGTGAATAAATAAGTTCTTAATTGTATTATGACATGTCACATTCTCATTGGTTTAATTAAAGAGAAGTGAACAAAGGGTTTCACCTTAGGGATGAATCCAAGAATTGTTCTTTTTCTTTATATACAAACTAGAACCATAATTAATGATAGTAACAAAAATAAATCAACTGTTGACTGCTTTTGGATTTTCTCTTTAATGTATTGACAATAATCATGGTCTGAAAGTAGATATTTTACTATTTAAAGTATAGTATTCAAATTTTGTATATAATTATTTAATTATACACTCAAATAGAGTATAAAATTTGTCAATTAATTCAACTGTATTCTGAGATTTCTCAATCTAGTCAAAAATTTGAAAATATAATTGACTATGCAATGTATAAAAAGGTATTGTTTTATTTGTATTAAAAGTTGGGGTGATATTTCCTATATATCTACAACTTTAAGAAAGAATACGAAATCTTGAAGTATAAAAAAATGGGATTGACTAATAACTTTTTAGATCTACAAAATTATAAAACATGTAATAATTATAAGTCTACCTTTTTATAAACTACTAGATTAGGACCCGTCCAATGTGTGAGTTTAGAGATTTAAAAAAAAAATTAACAAAAAATATTAGATAAAAAATTTTAGTAAGTAAAAACTATCAAGAAAAGTAAATAAATACACTCCGGTGTCCAATGTGATATTTGGTATAAAAGGTGCGACTCTGCGATTGAGACTATTAATCACGTTTTCTTTGAATGCTCTCACTCTTATGAAGTCTGGGATTTATCTTCGACTCCTGTCTCGTCATAGGGTTTTGCATATGAGTCGGTGTACTCAAATTTGGATTTTGTTTTCTGGAGGGATGCCTCTCAACATGGCAATCTAGAAGGCCATAAATAAAATAAAAATTCAAGGTTTAGAGATCGAGACGAATGATATAATTGCTCAGGCTATGAGCGCTAAGTTAGCCTGGGAAGAGGCGCTCTCTTTTACGGCGGTCATGTCAGCTCCATCTCCATCTTCGGATGTCCAGGTTTCTTCACCTCGTTGTCAGATTGATGGTTCTTGGAAAGCAACCAATGTGCATTCAGGATTGGGCTGGTGGTGTTTCGTTGGTGAGGAGAGAACCTTGTTGTTGGGGGACAAGTGTCTAAGACGGAGCCCCTCCCCCCTGCATTCGAAGTTAGAAGCGTTGTTGTGGGCCATGGAGCGGATACGTGCTGCATGGATCGCTTGTCAACATTTCGAAACTGATTGTGCTGAGCTACTCACTATGGTGCAGTCCATTGAAGATGGGTCTTCTTTCTCCAACCTGCTCGGTGAGTTTAACTTGTTGGAGTCTTTCTCACTATTTTCCATCTCTTGGATCCCGTGTGCGTCAAATACGAAGTAGATTGTCTTGCTCGTGCTTCACGTTCTCTTATCTCTGAAGTTTCTTTTGTAAACCCCTTCTCTCCGGTTTGGACAACTAACCGAGAAATTTCCTTTTAATTTATTGTTTGGTTTAAAAAAAGAGTAAATATATACACTTTTAGTTAAAGAAAATAGTTGTAGATGAGTTCAAAGTTATTAAAATAAAATTTAATTTAACAAAGAATATATATTTAATTATTTTCGTAAGCAAAAACAATGTATAAAAGTAAAGAGATAAACTTTTAATTATATAAAATAGTTGGGTTTTTTTTTTGCTATAATACACTAATGTATATCTATTTACAAATCTATTATCTACATTACCACTAAAAGTGTATTTGTACGCACAAATATATTTTACTGTTAAATTTAATCTTTAGTCTTTAGTACTACCAACAAATTGTCTTTATGAACACATTAAATAACCTATTATATGTCTTTTCACTTTAACATTTTTATAGTTACAAAAAACGCATATGTTAATCTTTCTTGTAAAATTAGCAAGTTAATATTAAAATAAGTAAACAAAATTATAATTTCGAACTTTATGATATATATATATATATATATATATTTTATAATGATCCTTTCTAAAATTTAAAGCTGTTTAAATTTTTTTTTCTTATAATTGGCTTTTAATATTTTTAAAACTGTTAAAAACAAAATTTTTGTCTTACATTTGGAAGTTTACAAAAAAAAAAATTTTCTTTAAAAGATTTTCAATATAATTAGGTTTTCTTTTCTCTATTTTACTTTTATATAAAACATTTTTATTGTAGGTTTTGAATTTTTATATTTTCATTTTTTAAATTTTTAATAAATTTAGAATTAACACGTGTCTACATCTGAATGATACAATTAACACGTGTCACGATCTTGTTAATGAGTAAGTTTGACATCAAACTTTATTTTTAAATTTAGAATTGACATGTGTCTACATCTCAATGATACAATTGACACGGTGTCACGATCATGTTAATTTGAATTTTCTATTTTTATTTTTAAAAATTTTAGTAAATTTATAATTGACATGTGTCAACATCTAAATGATACAATTGACACGTGTCACGATTTTGTTAATGAGTAACTTTGACATCAAACTTTATATAATGAGATATTTAAAATATTAATAACAATTAAATAGAGATATTTATATTATTAGCTAAATCAAATAAAAATGTCTTAAAATTGCTAACTAGACAATGTATAGAAATATATATTTTAAAGATTCAAACTTACTATGCCAACGGGATTTTGCATGAAATTAACGGTAATTCAAAAAAATATAAGGTGATGAAAAGTTAAAGAGACTCTAAACACATAAGCTTAAATATATATATGATAATTGGTGTAGTTGTGTTAAGATTTTCTATTCATTTTTGTTTTACATAAAAATTCAATATAATTAGATACAATTGTGTCACCTTATACAAAGAAGTTGCATTAGAAACTATCATATATCATCTCTCTTGCTCTCTAGATCTGTCAACTTTAACCATAGTTTATAGTTCAAAGATTTTTCATATTTTTTAAACTCTAATTTTTTGTGGTAACTTTTCTGAGAAGGATCTGAAGACAAAAGCGACAGAAGAGGAAACCAAGAAACATCGAATAAAGATGTGTGACAACCCGCTCCGTGGACCACACTAGCCCGTGCTAGCTTGCCCCCATAGGTCCTAAGCTGGCCCTGCAGGGCATCGATCATAACGCCTCACCATGGAAAGGAACTCACATCCAAATCCACCAGTATGTTATTGGTGCGATAGGCATTCCTTGAACTATGGTCCCCACCCTTTAACAACCTTTCCACAGGACAAGCTGTCACAAATTGACACGGTGAGGGGTTAGGATCGATGCCCTGTAGGTCCAGCTTAGGGCCTAAAACGACCGACATTTTTTTTTAAAATAAATAATAAATAATAAATATAATAATAAAAACTACAGCTAGTGGTCCCATACCCACTAGCCACCTAACCACAAACACATTCAACAGCGGAAATAACATACCAATAAATATCCAATAAACCAATAATCCATAACCAATAAAAATAATATCCACTACTGATTCCAAACAGCATAAATCAAATAACCAGCAGTCCTAACAATGCTCTAAGACCCAACTCTAACAACCTAACAATGCCAGGTAACCAATCAATCGAGTCCCTAGAACATCCCCCTCTTCATTGCCCGGATTCCACGATCACACTTTGCCTTTACCTGCACCACAAACACAAATTGAGATGCGTAAGTATTATCACAAATACTTAGTGAGGCCGTCCTCCCATCTACTAGGTTATACACAAAAGCATTTGAGACCCTCATACTCAAGCAACAAGCACAACACACAACAATGCATCAAACCAGGAAAAACGAGTCACGGATATAAATTAGTGTCGACCGATGCTACATCGGTGCCGATCGATGCTCCTTGACCTGGTGCCGATCGATGCCACCATATGACGCCGATCAATGCCTCACAAGAAGGTGCCGACCGATGCCACAAGGTGCCGATCGATGCTCCTTCTGCAACCACGAACTGCAAACGCGAAAACATCAATTCCGAGTCCAAAACTCCAATTTCATCCCCAAACTCGCCCAGATGATCCGCAAACCTGTAGGAAATTCAAGGACAACATACCCAAGCAAGCAAACAACAATAACAACGAACAATTCACCCAAATACAAGAGATCTCATGCTTAGATCAACCATGGTCAAGCACTCACCTCTTTCAAGAAGATTCTGACCAACAAGAACGAATTCCCTCACTCCTAGCAAGCTTCTAACACCTTCCCAGCCTTAGATCTCCTAGGAACAGCAAGGAATCTCACCAATCTCTCTCAGAGGCTCAAGAACTACTCTCTCTTTTCTTTTTCTCTGAAACGGCGGAAAACCCAAAAAAACACGACCCTAGGTTGTTTTCTTCCTCTAAAAACTCGATTTTAGGGATTCCCTAAACCAACCATGCAAACCGGGCAATTAAATTGAACTGACCAAACCGGCCACAACTGGTGTCGATCGATGCCTCACGAGAAGGTGTCGATCGACACCCTTACCAAAATACCAAAAATTGGTTTGCGGGTGTTACAATTCTCCCCCACCAATCTAGATTCGTCCTCGAATCTCGAACAACCATCAGCCAAGGACCCCCGTGCAACCGTCTCCACGGCCCGCACTCCTCCGAACGATCTACAGAAGGTCACCTCTAGGCGATAGACTCACGCTCCAGGCGTCATTTGCTCTTGACTTTTTGGACTTTCCTTTACTCATAGGCCTAGACCTTGAGTTTTTCTTGGCTCCTCATCAGACCTAAGTCTGCATGCCAAATATTGGCTCCTCATCAGGCCGAAGCCCGCATGCCATGATATAAATAAGGAAAAGTCCAAACTCGTCTCTCGGGTTGCCACCCTACAGCGCGCCCCCGGATCGTCATCCGAAGTCGATATACCAACCATACTCCCGAGCCACAAAGTCTCTAAATATGGCAGTACTAGGAGAACCTAAGTCCCCCAAGAGTCGCGAGCAAACGATTCTGAACACGTCTGAGTCCTATCCCTATCCAGGTTTCCTTCCTGTGGCTCGCGTAAGAACATCACAATGTCCTACCAACCACATATTCCCTCACTGGAATACCTCATGACCACACAAGGATCATATACACGCCACAAGGGCCGCCTACAAAGGCCAAACAAAATGTCCTAAAGAGGACCGCCACCAAGGCCAAACAAATTTCCTAAAGAGGACCGCCACCAAAGCCGAACAAATGTCCTAAAGAGGACCGCCACCAAGGCCAAACAAATGTCCTAAAGAGGACCGCCACCAAGGCCAAACAAATGTCCTAAAGAGGACCGCCACGAAGGCACTCTGGCTAAACAGCCCGCAACAAAGGACATCTGTCCCGAAGGACCGTCACAAAAACACTCTGGCTAAACAGCCCGCCACAAAGGCCATCTGTCCCAAAGGACCGTCACAAAGACACTCTGGCTCAACAGCCCGCCACAAAGGCCAAACAAATGTTTGCACACTGACTCAAATGTCCGCCACTAAGGCCACACACAAGCCCCCTTTAAGGCTCTCTACCGCTAAAATGGAAAAATTCTAACTCCCATAAAACTTTCCATATTTAGCACTTTCCATTTTTGGAAACTTTCCACTTTTGGAAACTTCTCCTTCAGGAACTTTCCTTCACAACCCCGCCTCACGGAAACTTTGTACTCCAACACCACCTCATCTTGTTACTGAGTCGCACAACCAACCACCCCAAGCAACCGAGTAACAAGAGAGATGGGCTGGAATACTCCATTCCCGCTCCAGCCACGGATTACAGATGGGACCAGGCTAAACAAGCTCAAGTCGCGGCTTGCTTCTCATACCACTTCTTGAACCTTGCCTTCATCTTTGCCTCAGGCTCCCAAGTCTGCTCCTCAACACCATCACAATCCCACAGGACTCTCATCAAAGGAATCTTCTTCTTCTGAAGTTCCTTGATCCTCCTCTCGAGAACCCTCACTGGTCTCGCCTCCAAAGTCATGTTAGGCTGAAGATCCTCAGGAATCTTAGCCAACACCTGCTCACCCTCACGGAGACACTTCCGCAACATAGACACATGAAAAACCTTATGGAATGCACGCATAACCTCAGGTAACTCCAATCTATATGCCACTGGTCCAACCCGCTCAATCACTCTGAATGGACCCATATACCTTGGACTCAGCTTAGTCTCAGACAATGACCTGTTCGGACCCCACAACATGGCCATCTTGAGGTACACTCTGTCTCCTACCTGAAACTCAAGATCTCTCCTCCTCTTATCAGCATAACTCCTCTGCCTATCCTGAGCCTCCTTCATGTTCAGCTTGAGAACCCGAATCTTCTCTGAGGTCTCCTGAACAAAACTAGCACCAAACATGCTCCTCTCCCCCACCTGAGTCCAGCATAATGGTGTACGACATGGCCTCCCATACAGAGCCTCATAAGGAGCCATCTTAAGACTCGCCTGATAACTGTTGTTGTAAGCAAACTCTACCAGGTTCAGGTGATCTGCCCAATGGCCACCCCAATCCAACACACACATCCTCAGCAAATCCTCCAGCGTCTGGATCGTCCTCTCAGACTGTTCATCTGTCTGGGGATGATAAGCTGTACTCATATGCACATTAGTGCCCATCTCCGCCTGAAAGGCCTTCCAGAACACCGAAGTGAACTTAGAATCTCTATCAGACACAATGCTCGCTGGCACCCCATGCAATCTGACTATCTCTCTCACATACTTCTTAGCCAAGACCGCTGCTCCATCAGTCTTCTTAATGGCCAGAAAATGTGCTTACTTAGTCAACCGGTCCACGATGACCCAAATAGCATCAAACGTCCGTGACACTGGCAATCCTACCACAAAATCCATGGTAATCATATCCCACTTCCACTCAGGAATGGGTAAACTCTTCAGTAAACCACCAGGAACCTGATGCTCAACCTTCACTAGCTGGCATACATCTCACCTCGAAACCCAACCCGCTACATCTTTCTTCATCCCGACCCAATGATAGTATCTCTTGAGATCATGGTACATCTTAGTCGCTCCTGGATGAATGGATAACTTGCTCGCATGAGCCTCTCTCAGAATCTCCTGCCTCAACTCCTCATCCTTGGGCACATAAACCCGACCGTGCACCAAGATAGTACCATTATCTGAGACTTGATACTCTGAATCCACATCCTTAGAGGCATTCACCAGCCCCAAATCCTTCTCCTGAGCCAACCGCACCCTACTCAGAAGATCTGCTCTATCTACTGCTTCCAAACCCAATGGTTCCTGTGAAACAGCACATATGCTCAAAGCACTGATCTCCCCTACCAGAGACTCCAATTCCTGCTCCTGAGCCGAAGCTACCCTCTTCCGACTCAGAGCATCTGCAACCGTGTTAGCCTTACCAGGATGATAGGCTATAACCAAATCATAATCCGCCACAAGCTCCATCCACCGCCTCTGTCTCAAATTCAGCTCAGGCTGAGTGAATATATACTTTAGGCTCTTATGATCTGTAAACACCTGTACCTTTGCACCATAAAGATAAGATCTCCAAATCTTCAGGGCAAAAACTAAAGCACCCATCTCCAAATCATGAATAGGATAGTTACCTTCATGCACCCGCAACTGCCGCGAAGCATAGGCAATCACCTTCCCATGCTGCATCAGAACGCACCCCAAACCAACTCTAGATGCATCTGTATAAACCACATAGGGTTCTCCCTACTCAGGCAAAGCCAACATTGGCGTAGTAGTCAACATCTCCTTCAGGCTTGCAAAGCCTTCCTCACACTCTTCTGACAAGACAAAAGGAACATCCTTCCCTGTCAACTTAGTCATAGGACATGCTCTGCTTGCAAACCCCTGCACAAATCTCCTGTAATAGCCTGCCAATCCAAGAAAACTCCTGATCTCTGTGGCATTTTGCGGTCTAGGCCAATCCCTGATAGCCTGAATCTTCTCTGGATCTACTGAAACCCCCTCAGCAGAAACAATATGACCCAGAAAGCCCATCTCACGCCGCCAAAAACTGCACTTGCTCAACTTAGCAAACAACTTCTGCTCCCGCAGCTTCTCCATAACTGCCCTCAAAATGCACTGCATGCTCCTCACGACTCTTAGAATATACCAGAATATCGTCCATGAAAATGATGACAGATACATCCAGAAACTCCTGAAACACACTGTTCATCAATCTCATAAACGCTGCTGGTGCGTTAGTCAACCCGAATGGCATCACCACAAACTCATAGTGCCCATACCTTGTCCTGAAAGCAGTCTTCCTCACATCTGCTCATCTATCGGTATCTGATGATAACCCGATGCCAGATCTACCTTAGAGAACCAAGTAGCACCCCTCAACTGATCTAACAACTCATCGATCCTAGGAAGAGGGTACGTGTTCTTCACAGTGACCCGGTTCAAACCCCGATAATCAATACACAACCTGAAACTTTCATCCTTCTTCTTCACAAACAACACAGGCGCTCCCCACGGTGATACGCTAGGACGGATGAATCCTTTACTCAACAAATCCTCTAGCTGCTTCTTCAGCTCTGCCATCTCTGCTGGAGCCATTCTGTAAGGAGCCTTGGATAACGGTGTCGTCCCTGGTTCCAGTTCAATGGTGAAAGGATCCGACCGAGATGGTGGTAATCCCTGCAAAGACTGAAACACATCCTCAAACTCCTCTACTACCAGAATACCGCTAACCGTAGACTTCCCTACTGACTCTGGCATAGATATAGTAACCAAATAAGCCTCACGGCCCTTATCGATCATCTTCCCAGCCTGAATGGCTGAGATCACGAGACTCTCCGAAGTCGGTCTAATACCCTGAAAAACCAACTTCTCTCCTGGACGCTCAAACTCCACTCTACCCCGATGGCAATCCAAATGCACCATATGCCGATGCAACCAATCCATCCCGAGAATAACATCATATAGCTCCACTGGACTGATAAGCAAATCCGCTGGCCACGACTCCCCTGCGATCTGAATATCCACCCCTCTAGCTCGTCCAATAACTCTCAAGAACTTGCCCCCAACAACTCTGACAACTCCTGTACGCTCCCCGGGATCCCCTAAGATTCCCGCACACTCTGCACACTCCGGAGTAATGAAGCTATGAGAAGCTCTGGTATCAAACATAACGTGGGACTTAAACCCGCCAACTAACAAGGTCCCTACACAAACCTCATGTGTTGAGAACCTAACACTTAATCACAGGAAACATATACAATCTGAACCTACTAAAATTCACAAAGTTAAAGTACCAGAAAATATACCTGTGATCGCCCCAGCACTGGTTCCACCAGTCTCAGCTGTCGTGTAAACTCGTGGCGCCTGCTCAATCCGTGCCACCTGCTGACCTCCAGGCTGCACCTGCTGCAACGCTGCCACTGCTGCCACTGCTGCCGGCTGCAACTTGGGAAAAAAAGGCCTGATGTGCCCTGTCTTCCTACAGTGATAACATACCCGAGGTCCTGCCGTCGGAACACTCCTCTTGGGACAACTAGCAACCCTGTGATCCCTGCTCCCACAACCGAAGCAACCCGCACCACTCGGCTTCTGCGTAGCCTCCCACTTCCTCTTGTTTCCCTGAGCATGCCTACCGCCCCTGCTAGAGCCACCCTGCTGCTGAGCCTTACTAGGCTAAACTGCTGGAGATACTGCCACTGACTGTGCCCGGATATCCTCCTCAATCTCTGCTGCAGTCTCAACCAGCTCTGCACGCGTAGCATAACTCCTCCCTCTACAGTGAACTCTCAAATCATCACGTAGAGCCCTCAAGAACCTCCTGATCTGAGCCTCCTCAGACTCCATAGCCCGACCTCCATAACAAAGAAGTCGACTGAACTCCAAGTCCAGCTCCCGCACTGACCGTGTCCCCTGAGACAACTGAAGGAACTGCACCTCCAAACGATCCAATGCCTCTCTAGGAAAATACTTGTAGTTGAACTCCAAAACGAAGTCAGCCCAAGTCATCTCCCACTGCACCCTCCTAGCAGCCACAGATCTCCACCACAACTCAGCATCACCACTCAAAAAGTAGACCCCTATTTCCACCCAAAACTCCTCAGGACATCTCAGAGTATGGAAGTTACGTTCCACTCTCATTCTCCACGCATCCGCAGCAGTAGGATCTACACCTCCCGAAAACTGCTCAGTACGCAACCGATCCATCTCTGTCAACATGCTGAGATAACGAGCATGGACCCCCGCATCCGCAGCCACTGGCTGCCGCTCCTCCACCACCACTGGTGGCACTACCTGAGCCTGAGCCGGTACCACTGGTGGTAACCGCTCTAACACCTGTGCTAGCAAAGCCGCAACGTCAACACCAGGGACTCCACCCGCTGGGACCCCCACACCCGGGACCCTAGCATCACCGGCCACTGGAGCATCAACACCGCCCCCTCCTGCCACACTCACGGAATCCCCCGGAACACCCTGCGACTCGTCAACACCCTCAGCTGTCACACTCTGGTCCTCGGTCTCATTAACCATTGGGGCTCTGCCCCTACCACGACCACGTCCGCGACCACGTCCGCGTCCACGACCTCGACCAGCCACATCATCCTCTCTAACCATCTGCACTACCATGAACAGAAGGCTAAGCAAACAATTTCTATTATAACACAGAAACATAAACTCACCGTGGAATCACACACTCGGCTCGAAGAGGATGTTCTAAGACTCCATGCCACACACAATTGACTAACTCACATAATAAATCAAGCATGCAAATCCCAAACATCTACAACAAAAACCTAGTGAACCCAAACCTAGAACCGTAAGGGCTCTGATACCAAAATGAAACTACCGACACTTTTTTTTTAAAATAAATAATAAATAATAAATATAATAATAAAAACTACAGCTAGTGGTCCCATACCCACTAGCCACCTAACCACAAACACATTCTACAGCGGAAATAACATACCAATAAATATCCAATAAACCAATAATCCATAACCAATAAAAATAATATCCACTACTGATTCCAAACAGCATAAATAAAATAACCAGCAGTCCTAACAATGCTCTAAGACCCAACTCTAACAACCTAACAATGCCAGGTAACCAATCAATCGAGTCCCTAGAACATCCCCCTCTTCATTGCCCGGATTCCACGATCACACTTTGCCTTTACCTGCACCACAAACACAAATTGAGATGCGTAAGTATTATCACAAATACTTAGTGAGGCCGTCCTCCCATCTACTAGGTTATACACACAAGCATTTGAGACCCTCATACTCAAGCAACAAGCACAACACACAACAATGCATCAAACCAGGAAAAACGAGTCACGGATATAAATTAGTGTCGACCGATGCTACATCGGTGCCGATCGATGCTCCTTGACCTGGTGCCGATCGATGCCACCATATGACGCCGATCAATGCCTCACAAGAAGGTGCCGACCGATGCCACAAGGTGCCGATCGATGCTCCTTCTGCAACCACGAACTGCAGACGCGAAAACATCAATTCCGAGTCCAAAACTCCAATTTCATCCCCAAACTCGCCCAGATGATCCGCAAACCTGTAGGAAATTCAAGGACAACATACCCAAGCAAGCAAACAACAATAACAACGAACAATTCACCCAAATATAAGAGATCTCATGCTTAGATCAACCATGGTCAAGCACTCACCTCTTTCAAGAAGATTCTGACCAACAAGAACGAATTCCCTCACTCCTAGCAAAATTCTAACACATTCTTAGCCTTAGATCTCCCAGGAACAGCAAGGAATCTCACCAATCTCTCTCAGAAGCTCAAAAACTACTCTCTCTTTTCTTTTTCTCTGAAACGGCGGAAAACCCAAAAAAACACGACCCTAAGTCGTTTTCTTCCTCTAAAAACTCGATTTTAGGGATTCCCTAAACCAACCACGCAAACCGGGCAATTAAATTGAACCGACCAAACCGGCCACAACTGGTGTCAATCGATGCCTCACGAGAAGGTGTCGATCGACACCCTTTCCAAAATACCAAAAATTGGTTTGCGGGTGTTACAGGGCCTATGGGGACAAGCTAGCGGGGGGCTAGTAGGATCCACAGGACGGGTTGTCACATATTATCTCACAATAATATATTGATTATGAAGACATATCATAATTATTTTTCATCTTTTTTCGTCTTCCAGTACTCTATTGTTTTTATCAGTTGAATGATCATTACTTACTAAAATAGACATAAAAAAAATGTTAGAGAATATACCCACCATTTATCGCGAAGTTTCTTTAACAATGTTGTACTATACGTAAATTTTGCTTCCTAGTAATGAATCTCATAATTGGATTTGTTTCTATCCATAAACATCATATTATAACATCAAATATTACATTTTATTTTACCTGTTTGACAAAAGAAAAATTATGTTCAAAAATATATAATTTTTGCTGCTTTAAAATATGTATAGAGTACTATGTTTCTATATAATGTTATTTTATTTTGATTATCTTAAATCTATAAACTCATAAGAATTACTCTAAGTTTTAAATATGTGTATTTATCAAAAGTAGACTAGTTTCTAAATTTTAATTAAATTTCTACAAGCTTCCACTACTATTAATTAGAATTTTTTTTTTTATTACAAATAGCTTTCTCAAATTTCTTCTTAGTATTTTCACTATTTTGTTTTGGTGTGTGTGATATTCAGAATAAGTTTTCTTTAATATGTTATATTTCAAGTAACCTCATACATTTCACTTAATTATATACATTTCAAGTATTTTTTTTTTCATTCTATTTTTGGTTTATATTTTAGTTTAAATTATTGTTTTTAATAGTAATAAAAATATTTAAAAAATGAATGAATTAATTGATGTATTAACTTTAGATATTATGATTTTTTGATAATATGGATTATATTGTTAATATTGAAAATAAGAAGTGATGAGGTCGAGGAAGGAGAAGAGAGAAAAGTTAACTTTATATATATATAGATACATCAAATCATATATGGTGGTGGGCTAGTGGTTCTTATCTGGTGGAATAGTCGCAATGTTGGTTTAGGTCATGGATCATTTATCTCTAGATGAATATTCATTTACTGTAACGCGACCTCTTAGTGGATCCCATGTCTAATCCCAGTCCATGGGCCCACCTTCCTTAATGGGCCTCACGTCCTCTCACTAGGTCTGTGAGCCCACCCATATCTGCGGTTGGTTTGCTACGTCCGGGAGGCTTTAAAGACTTGTTACCGTCCCTACAAATCACCACTTGATCTTTTCCTATGTTTTGTCCTCACTCGCACAGTCCCGACAGTCACTTTCTGGAAGGTCAAGGGTCCTGAGAGAACTCCAGAGTTAAGCGTGCTTGAGCTATGTTTCAATTGAAATATGTCTCAGTTGAAATATGTCTTCAAAGTCTCTTAATCAGAAAAGCCTAAATTTCTCTAATTTTTGCAACTGTTTTCATTTGTTTCAAACTTTGTCAAGTACCATGTGTAACGCCCCCAAATCGTCCTATGGCTGGAAATATCCAGAACGGCCCTGAGATGCCACTTTGGAAACAATCACCAACGATCCGGTCGAGGTTCTAAAACCCATTTATGGCCTTGATCGGTCCATCGGTGAGGTTTCCACCACTTTTGTAACATACGTGTTCCGGGATTAGAGTTTGAGATATGTTGAGAAAACCAAACAGGTGGATTTTAACTGATTTTGGTTTAATTAAATTCTTGTTTAATCTAATTAAACTAAAAATTCCTATTTTCTCTCTTGAAGTCACGTCTCCTCTCTTCGTTTGTGCTTTTTTCGACATTGTCATCATAGAGAAGGAGAGAAAGATAGATAACTCTTGGTTATTGGGTGTAAAGGAAAAAGAGAAGGAGATTAAGCTTTTTCCTTTGAGTAAAGAGAGAAACAGAATTGTCAGGATTTGGAAGAAGGAGGATCCGATTGATCAAATAGTTTCGAAAGTTATTGATTTTTTGTAGGGTTGTAGCTAAGAAATATTCGTACACTCTCCTTTTTACAGAAGTGAATTTGAGTTAATATTATAGGAGATATTGGCAGTTTCATGGGGCGTTTCTACTCATTCGCGGATTAAGACCAGCGGATGTTTCAGAATTGATTGCGGTTTCATCTAAGATCTGATCGTTCTGAAATTTTGTGGGAAGCTTCTAGACGTATAGGAATTGCTTTTCACCGGATGGATTAGAAAGTTAACGGTTCGTTTTGATTTCGTGGTTTCACTTGTGTGGTTGTTCTTTTCTGTTTTTTTCTGGCAGTTTGTTTTCAATATTTGTTTGTTGTTGTGATTGGTTGTAGGAGCGAGTTTGGTTGTTCTTTGATATTGGATAGCCTCTCATTTGGTTGTACTTAGTTTCGTGAATTACTTTTTAAGGTGAGTGCGTGACCATGAGCTTATCTAAGCGATTGGGTTGTATGACTTCTTTTGTGTGATGATGTGTAGGTGTGGCGAAAGTGTTATTGGTTGTTCAGTTTAATGATTGGTTTGTTATAATTTTATTTTTATTTGTACTCTTGATTTGCTTGTGTGTATAGCTCGTAGATGAGAGGATCGCCTCACTGGATATTTATGATAATACTCACGCATCTCATTGTGTTTGTGGTGCAGGTAAAGGCAATATTTATAACGTTTTATGGCCAGGCCTAATGCCAAAAAGATTATACAGATTTTTCTTATAAAATATAAACATACTTTTTCTTTACACAAAGGCACAAAAATCTACTTTTTGGGCTCCTATCGCCCAACACACCCTCTACTGGTTCCCTGCAGGACAAAACACTATCATAAGTAATCTAAGATTACTTAGTGAGTATCAGGGGTCCCTACAGAAGATTAGATTCTCATCCCAACCCAAAATCACAAGGAATCAACCATGCAACACACAATAAGCAATCACACACATCAAGAAATCAAGCAGAGAAATGCATGCGGAAGCAAATCACAGCAAATGCAAGCAATCTACAAACATGCAAACTTGAATAAAAAGAAAAATATTTTTAGACAAGTTTACTAGGGCCCAGATATGCTGCCTCTCGCCAATCACCCATTTTCTCAGCACTGCATCCACCCAAGGCATGTAATCGGAAATTTCCACATAAACTACACCGTCGTGTAGAGCTCCGGCCATGGGCTCCGGCCATGGAAGCTAACCAATTCTCTCCGAGCATTCAACATGCAATACAGCCTTTATGTCTGATGCATATCGTAATCAACCGGGCGAAGGTCAGACACATCTCTGTCTTAGTGTGCTTATGGCTGTAGGACCTCCTTACAAAACACCACACACTAAGACCTTCCATTTTATGGGTACTTATGTTTATAAGCCTTAAAGAACTTATAACACACCAAGTCCTCTCAAAAGTAGGTAATCAAGTTTATAAGCCTTATAGAACTTATAAAACACTAAATATCACCACTTAAACTCACATGCAATAGATCTAAAATGCAGATTCGTGATCATGCATAAGATCTACCATGGAGCACATCCCACACTGAGCAACCAACTCAAGGTGCATGCAAAACTCAAGAAATTCTAACAAGAAAATCAAGCAGAAATGCAACTATATGCACATGCAAACTGACACTAGATTGAGTCGTTGACAACAATCTAGTTCAGATTTATGCTCCCTGAACTCACAGATTGTCGAAAAACCCAAGAGGAAACCGTTGGAATCCTTGGTAGCTTCAATCTTCACTTCGCAGATGCAGCAACTAATCGGCCAGACCTCTCAAAAATTCTCCAGAGCTTCGCTCTCTTCTCTTCTCTCTCTCTCTCGACAGCCCTTGGCACTCCAATCTTTTTATCTTCTCCACATGAGAAATAAATGAGGTATTTATAGAGTCTTAGTGAAGTATTGGAGACATGAAAAAGAGGTGAGGTGTCACCTTCTCATGACTTAGGCGTGCGGTGTTGACACCTCAAGGACGATGTGTCACACTTACATTCATCCAATTTGCATGGCATCAAAGTATATTCCCCTTTACTCACTCATTTTCGATGGCTCTAGGAATATTCTTCTCCACTCACACTCTTGTGTGATTAAATAATTACTCCACTTCTTCTTGAGACAAAAATCGAGTGGGAGGGAATATTCCTCTCCACTTTCCTCTCCATCGATTAAATAATTCCTTAATGGTTCCTGCACTATGAATATTTAATTAATTTCCTCCACTCCGCTAACTCCGCCCAATTATTATTTTAGCGGGTTCCTTCCCGTTTTCCGTAACCCTCTTGATTTTCGGTACTATCTGCATGGACGTCCACTCGTCCGTCTCCGTACGCTGTCCTGCATGTACCACGTACACGAGTACGTACCATCGATCGGCCTGTTGCTTGATTTACTTTTTCCCCGGACATCTCTCGATAATTCTTTCATGCTTCCAACTCTCTTCCTTTTGATCCCTTTCCGGGTCAATTCTTCAGGAAAAAATTATCCTGTAGTGAGGGTCACTACATTCTCCCCCCCCCCTCTTATTAGAATTCGTCCCGAATTCTATAAGGTTTTGGATGGCCCTGCCTCATCTTCTTCATCGATAAAGAACTGAGGATACTTGGCAAACCTTCCTTCGTCTTCCCAAGTTGTAACCCTTCGATTCTGCTTTCCCCAAAATACTTGGATTTGCGGAATTTTTCTCCTCTTCAGCTTTCGAGTCCACCGTTCACCAATACTCATTGGTCCTTCTGGGTATGTTAGGTTTGTTTTCAACTCCTGTATTGGTTCTTCCACAATCATATTAGGATCTGGAACGTGTTTCCGAAGTTGAGACACATGGAAGACTTTATACAAGCGCATTTCTTCCGGCATGGCTAGATGGTAAGCCACTTCTCCAACTCTCTGCTCAATCTGGTATGGGCCTATGAACTTTCCGCCAACTTTCCAAATCTACTCTTTCCTTTCTTGGCTGTGACCTTCAGGTACACCCAGTCTCCAACATCAAACTCCACCTCACGCCTCTTATGATCTTCATACTTCTTCTGATGATCTTGGGCCTTCTTCATATTCTCCCGAATATACTGGATCTTCTCCGTCGCCTCGTTGATCATCTCATGATCAAAACTCGACCTCTCCCCTACTTCCATCCAACAAAGTGGGGTTCTGCATGGTCTTCCGTACATAGTTTCGAATGGAGACATGCTGATACTAGAGTGATAACTATTGTTATAGGAGAATTCGATCAGAGGTAAATTACCTTCCCAATCTGCAAACCAATCGAAAGCGCATAGTCGAATCAAATCTTCTATGGTCCGGATTGTCCTCTCTGTCTGCCCATCTGTCTCTGGATGAAATGAGGTACAGGTACTCATGTAAACATCTATTCCTAGTACTCGCTGCAAATCTTGCCAGAATATCGATGTGAACTTTGGCTCGCGATCCGATACTATGTTGGCTGGCACTCCATGGAGTCTCAAAATTTCATCAATATACTTCTCCGCTAAGTCTGCGGCCTGATCTGTGCTCTTGACCGCAACCAAGTGTGCGACATTGGTCAAACGATCCACCACTACCCAAACTGCTTCATTAGCCCTTCCCGGCCTTGTGGGTAATCCTGTGATGAAATCCATCGAGATCGACTCCCAGTTCCACGAGGGTATAGGTAAGTTGTGTAGCAATCTTGTTGGTACTTGATGCTCCACTTTCACCCTTTGGCATGAGTTGCATTAACTCACCCACTTTGCAATTTCCTGTTTCATTCCAGGCCAATGATAGTACCTTCGAACATCCTGGTAAATCTTGGTGCTTCCCAAATCAATGCTTAAGGCAAAAGTGTGTGCTGCTCTTAAGATTTCCTGTCACAGTCCACCCCGGTTTGGAACTGTGATTTTCCCATTAAGTAGTAGCGTACCATCATCTGCCAAATGGTAGCCACACGCATTTGGCCCATCCAAACTCCTCATCTCTTCAACAATCTTCTTAAGATTCTCATCCATTGATTACTATTCATGGAGCTGTCGTAAAAGACTAGCATGTGTCACGGCTTGCAGTCCTAACGGCTCACTAGACTCTCCTTCCAAGGCGAATAGTCTTACCTTCTTAAATTCTTCAGACAATGATTCCATGTCTTTTTCCACATCTATGTCAACCCTTCGACGGCTCAAGGCATCTCCTACTACATTAGCTTTTCCCGGATGATACTGAATCTTCAGATCATAATCGGCAATTAACTCCATCCATCTCCTTTGCCACAAATTGAGGTCTGGCTGTGTGAACAGATATTTAAGAATTTGGTGATCAGTAAATACCTGGACCGTCTCTCCATACAGGTAGGACCTCCATATCCTTAACGCAAACACTAAAGCAGCCATTTCCAAATCGTGCGTAGGGTAATTCTCTTCATGTTTCCTAAGCTGTCTTGATGTGTATGCAATCACTTTGTCTCCTTGCATTAACACACCTCCCACGCCAACTCTTGAGGCGTCCATATAAACTGAATACGGTTGGTTAGGCTCTGGTAGAGCTAACACTGGGGCTGTCGTCAAGGCTTCCTTCAACTTTTTAAATGCTTCTTGCACCTCCGCGTTCTAGATAAATGGAACTCCCTTACCCGTACGTTGCGTCAAGGGTTTTGCTAACGAAGAAAACCCCTTAACGAACTTCCGATAATAACCAGCAAGTCCTAAGAAACTCCGTACTTCCATAATGGTTTTAGGCTTCGGCCATTATTTAATTGCAACAATCTTTTCTAGATCTGCTGGTACTCCTTTCTCCTAAACTTGATGGCCTAGAAAACAAATTTCCCTTTGCCAAAACTAGCACTTACTAAATTTTGCAAATAACTTTTGCTCTCTTAGTCTCTCCAAGACCTTCCTTAAGTGCTCTTGATGCTCCTCAGCACTCTGGGAGTAGATGAGAATGTCATCAACAAATATTATCACGAATTTATCCAAATAGTCGTGAAATACCTCATTCATTAAGCGCATGAATGCTGCCGGAACATTAGTGAATCCAAATGACATCACTACAAACGCATACTGACCGTACCTTGTCCTAAAGACAGTCTTTGTTACGTCTGATTCAGAGATTGAAATCTAATGATAGCCTGAGGCTAGATCGATCTTCGAAAACCAACTCGCTCCCTAAGTTGATCCAACAACTCATCTATCCGTGGTAGTGGGTACTTATCCTTGATAGTGATATTGTTAATCCCACGGTAATCTATGACTAACCGCATACTACCATCCCTCTTTTTGACAAACAACACTGGGGCTCCCCATGGTGATGAACTTGATCGAATAAATCCCTTCTCAAGTAAATCTTCCAATTGCGTTTTGAGTTCCGCTAACTCAACTGGAGCCATTCGATATAGTGCCTTAGCAATTGGGATAGCTCCTAGTTCCAAATTAATGATAAAAGGATGACTCCTCGGCGGAGGTAATCCTTATAATGGCTTGAACACATCCTCATAGTCGCTGAGTAAATTGATATCTCCAACCTTCAGGTCTTCAGCACCGTCTCCTCTAACAACAGTTAGAGTGACTAAATATACACCCTCCTCTTCAATTGAGTTTTTTTTTTTTTGACTCAAGAGTTCTATATCCCTTGCCCAATCCACTCCGATTGGAATTAGGCCCGAATTCTACAATGGAGCTCTTATATGAATATGAAATTGGGAATTTCATTTTTTTAATTTGTTTCCACTCTTATCGCTGACGCGAAATAGGCCCCTTTACTAGGAATGATCCCATGGAAGATTAGAGGTGTCCTCCCTCTTCTCTCGAGGATAACTCTGCTTTTACTGTAGTCAAGATGAGCTTCGTATCCTGACAGCCAGTCCATACCCAGTATGACTTTGAATCTCTCTAAACTCTCTCTAATGGCATCACAAGCAGATTCGCATGAAGATTCACATCCTGAACAACCACTGACACTTCTCTCAGCATTCTCCAGGTCCTCAGTGGCGACTAATTCCCGGCTGTGTGAACAATCACGTTCACTTCTTCCTCAAACCCATTTTCAAACTGCCTGACTACATCAAGAGTTACAAAAATGTTGGTTGCTCCCGAATCGAACAATATATGCGTGGGGTTACCACCCACCAGTAATATTCCTAATGCATGAATAAATAAATAAGCATACAAAACCAAAATGCAACACCCAATCACAAAATCACACACAAAAGGAGTTACAACCCAGACTAACACGTTATGGGACATTTCTGAGATCCAGAGGGTTTGGCTGGTTCTATTCCTAAGGCATAAATATTAGTAGGGGTTGCTTGCTTCTTCGATGGGGGTTCCTTAACTGACGACGTTGTCGCAGCTCGGTTGGGAGGCTGGGCGTTTGACTTTGTTGACTTCAGAGGACATGAGGTCGCGTAATGGCCAATTTCTCCACAAAAGAAGCATGTGACTAATGCAAGTTTGGGGGACTTGGTTTCCACAAGTGTTGGACAAGATCGGGCAAAGTTTCCGACCTGACCGCACATATAACATCCCCTTGGATCCATGTTTACCGATGTGCGTCCACCTTGATTCACAATCATACCACCCTTGCCACGGTTACTATTCTTATTTCGGTTGATCTCTTGGTTGTTCTTCCGAAAGTTCACAACCTTCCCTACTGGTACACCGTCCTTGCTCTTCTCTCGAAGCATCTTGAGCTCTCTAACTCAATTCCTTCTTCCACATTAACAGCTCTCTCCTCGAGCTCAGAGACACTCGCATAGGTTACAGCTCGAAGCCGGCTTGAAATCTCTGCTCGAAGTCCCTTCAGGAACCTTCGAACCATCGAAGCTTCATCGTCATTTCCATTATACAAGTACTTCTGAAGTCTTGTAAAGATCTGACCATATGCCCTCACACTCTTATCTCCTTGTCCCAAACTTATGAACTGTTCCTCCAAACAATCACGAGATTCAGGAGGGAAATAAGTGAGCTCAAATTCTTTCTTGAATGTTTCTCATGTTACCGACACATAACGGTAGCGAGAAGCCACGGTTTCCCACCAAGCTCCTGCATCTTCCTCTAAAAGGTTGATTGTAATCCGTGTTCGGTACTCTGTTGGGCATTCAGACGTATCGAAATGCATCTCCAAATTGCGCAACCATTTGTCCGCCTGTACCGTGTTTGTTTCTCCTTTGAATTTTCGAACACCTAGATCATTCATCATCTTTACCAACTTCACAAATTGTCCCATTGGCGTCTCTGTCAGTGGGTCTCCTCGACTTTGTTGTCGTTATTGTTGTTGTTGTATCATGTGCGTCAGCAAGGTCCGTATTATCGCAAGAGTTTGCTGTGTCTCAGACGTCTGTGTCTGTCCACCAGTATTTCCTTCTGGGTTCACTCGATCTCCTCTCGGCATTGTTGCACTTCGATATGCAGGGAATGGCCCAATGGGTGTGTACTCCCGAGTTCGTGGATACACAAACTCCAGCGTCTCATAGCGTACCGATCCCCGCAGAGAATGCCTTGGAGTATCTCCAGGATTATCCCAACCAAACATGTCACTCGCATCTGGTGTGCGGTGAACATGTGCATCATAATCTGACTCATCACCGAAATACGGACCCCATTCCTCAGGCTCAAACGGTTGACCCCAACTCTCCTCATGACCGAACGGTTGTCCCCATCTCTCATCTTGCTCTGGTGAAGAGTCTCTCGATCCAGTTCTCCCTAAACCTCGACCAGGCATCTGCACCCATCGATAGCAAGGTACTTAATCCCATCTACCTAAAGTGTTGAACGAACTGGAATTCCTAAAAGCCCTTAGGCGAATGGTGACTCAAAAAAAAATATTGAAAACAATACGAGTATAACGAAGCATCATATTCACGCTCTGATACCACCGTTGTAACGCCCCCGAACCGTCCTATGGCCGGAAATACCCATAACAGCCCTGAGATGCCACTTTGGAAACAATCACTAACGACCCGGCCGACGTTCTAAACCCCATTTATGGCCTTGACCGGTCCATCGGTGAGGTTTCCACCACTATAGATACTACTTAGGCTATTCTACCTTTGCGATCCCCAAGTGTTGCGCTGTCCCTGACAAGGATCTATGAGCCGATACTCGTACTCGAATATAAAACCGATTCTTTCATTAAATAAAAAAAAAAATATTTCATAAGTCTTAACAAAATATTTATAACGTTTTATGGCCAGGCCTAATGCCAAAAAGATTATACAGATTTTTCTTATAAAATATAAACATACTTTTTCTTTACACAAAGGCACAAAAATCTACTTTCCGGGCTCCTATTGTCCAACACAACCTCTAACACCCTCTACTGATTGCCTGCAGGACAAAACACTATCATAAGTAATCTAAGATTACTTAGTGAGTATCAGGGGTCCCTGCAGAAGAGTAAATTCACATCCCAACCCCAAATCACAAGGAATCAATCATGTAACACACAACAAGCAATTACACACATCAAGCAATCAAGCAGAGAAATGCATGCGGAAGCTAATCACAGAAAATGCAAGAAATCTACAAACATGTAAACTTGAATAAAAAGAAAAAAAAATTTAAACAAGTTTACTAGGACCCATATATGCTGCCTCTCGCCAATCACCCATTTTCTCCGCATTGCATCCACCCAAGGCATGCAATCGGAAATTTCCACATAAACTACACCGTCATGTAGAGCTTCGGCCATGGTAGCTAACCAAGTCTCTCCGAGAATTTGACATCCAATACAGCCCTTATGTCTTATAAATGTCGTAATCAACCGAGCGAAGTTCAGACACATCTCGGTCTTAGTGTGCTTATGGCTGTTGAACCTCCTGACACAACGCCACACACTAAGACCTTCCATTTTATGGGTAATTATGTTTATAAGCCTTAAAGAACTTATAACACACCAAGTCCTCTCAAAAGTGGGTACTCAAGTTTATCAGCCTTATAGAACTTATAAAACACTAAATACCACCACTTAACCTCACATGCAATAGATCTAAAATGCAGATACGCGATCATGCATAAGATCTACCATGGAGCACATCCCACACTGAGCAACCAACTCAAGGTGCATGCAAAACTCAAGAAATTCTAACAAGAAAATCAAGCAGAAATGCAACTATATGCACATGCAAACTCACACTAGATTGAGTCGTTGACAATAATCAAAGTTCAGATCTATGCTCCCTGAAGTAGTGGAGAAATGCAAAAGAGCTGAGGTGTCGCCTTCTCATGGCTTAGGCATGTGGTGTTGACACCTCAAGGGCGGTGTGTCACGCTTACATTCATCCAAGTTGCATGGCATCAAAGTATATTCCCTTCCACTCACTCATTTTCGATGGCATCTAGGAATATTCTTCTCAACTCACACTCTTGTGTGATTAAATAATTCATCCACTTCTTCTTGAGACAAAAATCGAGTGGGAGGGAATATTCCTCTCCACTTTCCTCTCCATCGATTAAATAATTCCTTAGTGGTTCCTCCACTATGAATATTTAATTAATTTCCTCCACTCCATTAACTCTGCCTTATTAAAATATTATTTTAGCAGGTTCCTTCTCGTTTTCCGTAAACCTCTTGGTTTTCGGTACTATCTGCATGGACGTCCACTCGTTCGTCTCTGTACGCTGTCTTGCGTGTACCGCGTACACCGGTACGTACCATCGATCGGCTTGTTGCTTGATTTACTTTTTCCCCGGACATCTCTCGGTAATTCTTTTTCCTGCTTCCAACTCTCTTCCTTTTGATCCCTTTACGGGTCAATTCTTCAGGAAAAAATTATCCTGCAGTGAGGGTCACTACACCATACTTCAATTGCTTCATCTTTGGTCAGATCTGGAATTCAAAGCTTCAAAGGAGGAATGAGAGATTTGATGAACTCTCTGCTCTTAACGATGACCAAAAAAGAAACGAAGCTTTGGAACTCCTCCCAGAACTCGGACCATGGCCACCGTCTGTTCCCGTCGGGCTTTCAATCATCGGAGGTGATTCAAATCCCTCCACCACCGTTCTCGCGCAGCCGCCGATCTCACCAACCGATTTGGCCAGTAATAGAGAAACTAGGGTTTCCCTTAACGGGCCCTGTTCCTAACTTTGGCCCAACTCTACTTATAAGGTCTAAGTCCATCAGCCTCCAAATCTCATACACAAAAAAGCCCAGGTCCGATATAAAACTCTTTCTCCTGTGTTTCTTGGATGTGTCTCTTAGGGATTTGTGGTATGGGAGCTTTTGCTTGAATAAGTATTTTCACTTGCCTTTGAATCGCTCTTGTTGGGTCTATAATGGGGGCTTTAGAAATCTGTCCATATACCACTCCCCCTTAACCCCATCTGACGAATTCAACCACCTCTTCCACTAGCTGATACAACTCTGATCTCAATGTGTCTTAGATTGCCGAAAATTCTATCCACCTCAATCCCTTTAGGCCTTTATATCTCTGTTTTGACTGGTGCAGAACACCATGTTAGCATAGCAAAAGACCTTCTAGGATTGCTAGATAGATACTCTTGTCAAGTTCAAATGGAAACTTTGTATAACCCGCCCCTTGAATCCCCCAACCCCTTGTCTAACCACTCGTCTAAAGCACTGAAGCTCGGGTCTGATCTTTTATCTCATTGTCAAGCTGACTACAAGCTTTGTGTGGAATTCCTTTACCTCCATGGCCTTTGGTTTCATGTGAAGGAGGACCCACCTGCTTTGTTACAGTTTTACATTCATTATTTTCGTTTCCAGGTCGTAGTTTCATCTAGAGCCTTGAGATTTGTTTGTGAAAGTATGACGGACTTTGATCCAATGCTTGTGAACCTTCTCTTGATGGCGAGGAACCCTACATGTGTCCCATCATTGGAACACTTTTTCAAAAGCTCTTATGCATTTCTTGCACGAGCCGTTTATGACCATTCCTTGGTCGAGGATGTCGAGATGCGTGTCTTCATGTTCGAATCTGCTTTGGTCCCAAAAGATTTTTCAAAGAATGCAAGCCTTTCAAAGTTGAGCATCACCTTGGAAAACTCATGGAGCCCTTATCTTTTCTTTTCCCATTGTATTGCCTTTGCTTCAAGTTGTATGAACTGTCCTCTTTTGAGGTTTTAATTTGAATGAAGATTTTGTTTGACCAAAAAAGATAATAATAAGTTTATGTTATTGCGTCAAAGATTCAATTTTTAATTAATATTAAAACTACAATTCATTGCTCTATCAAAGTGATTTTTAGCTTTTGATGATGACACTGCTGATTGTTCCCTCACCTTTGTATCAATGAAACACCTAACAATCATAGGCTATTTGTAATAACATTCCTTAGAAGAATTGGGAGATGAGAGCAACAAAGATTGTGGAGAAAGAAAAAAAAAGTATGTTTAAAGAAGATTCAAGGTTGAATATTGTTATAGATGAATGTGAAAGATGGGAAAAGAAAGTGTTTAATCAAAATTAATTTCGAAATAAAAATCGAGATTTCACAAGCAAACCAAGACATATTCTTTCTTGTATCCGCTTGTCTGTCTTGATCGGTTGAGAAAACTCAATATTTGCATTGGATACTAGTGTAGACAACCACTCTTTCCAATTATCACATTCATCCCCAACAATCTTTAGTCTTGAATCATCTTGTGACAACCCGTACAGCTTGTCCTGTGGAAGGTTGTTAAAGGGTGGGGACCAGGGTTCGAGGAACGTCTGGCGCACCAATAACTTACTAGTGGATTTGGATGTGAGTTCCTTTCCACGGTGAATAGTTAGGATTGATGACCTGCAGGGCCAGCTTAAGGCCTATGGGGGCAAGCTAGCGGAGGCTAGTGGGGTCCACAGGACGGATTGTTACATAATAAAATGTGAAAAGAGAGTAAATGCAAGAGATAACGAGTGTATACCGAAAAAAAAATTAAAATTTAATTGTGAAAAAATGTTAAATGAAATAGATAAGTTATATATCGATTTATAAAATAAGTTTAACATTTGTATAGATTTCTATTTTAAATATTGAATAATTATAATTATATTCAATGGGTCGAATTAATAATAATAAATGATAGTCCTCAGCAACGCGCGGATACTAAATGTAGTATTGTATAAACCAAAACGGTAAATAATACGGTCAAACAAAAAAAAGAGATAAATAATTTAAAAATAAATATCTTATATACCCCAATAGAGAGAGGATAAGAAATCTTGTCCAGCCAATAAGATAAAGTATCAATTCTAGTTATAGTTACATGATACATGGAAGTTTTTTTTTTTTTGTTAACAAATATCATACAAAGAAGGAATTGTCCAAACATATATATATATATATATATATATATATATATATATATAGTCAAACAGGAAATATTATATAAAGAACGAAAATATATTTCTTGTTTTAGTCAAACAGGAAAATATATTTTTTTAAATAATATACCTATAAAATATTGAGGCCAACCAAATCTTTTCAAACTTGAATTAGATTTTACCCAAAACAATCTTTTCTTTGTTTTAAGTTTGTTCCTTTGCACATATTTTTCATAACCATTAAGCAAACACTTTGTTTGTACCATTCAAAAGCTTAAAATTGGTTTGAAACTACTATATTGTATCCTTGAGACTTGCAATATAGAAATATTGATAAAACAGAAATGTTTTATAAAATAATCTTTCACCCAAATAAGGGATGAAAATTACCATAACATATTGTAAAATTTTTATTTCTTATCCCATATAAGCATTATATAAATAGAGAGCTAGCATAGAAAAAAAAATAGAAACCAAAGTCCTCTTAGTACTTGAGACCAAGAGTGAGTTCAAGAGACATGTTTTCTTCACCTTTTGCACCATCTCCAAAAGCAATGACATCATTGTCTCTGTTTTCATTTTTTCCCACCTGCCATAAAATATACATCTATATAATTCATATGCATTGAATATACAAGTTGATGAAAATGAATACTTCATAAGGTAAGAAATGCAAAAGGAAAACAAAAAAAAAGGAAAATTTACTCTTGAAGATTGATAGAGAGACTTGCAAGATACTTCCGTTGGGGTTACCTTCTTAGTACTATCCAATTGTAACATATAAGAAATTGAAAAAGATAGTTAACTAACAAATTACCACAAAATAATGATTATGCAATAACCTAATTTAATTACTTTTGTTGATTTTGGATAGCATCTGGAATACATTCATAGATCTCAAGATACTGCTGAGACTGCCTCTGATTCATTTTCTGTATCATTCTCCTTTCTGCATAAAAATAACATAATAAATTCACTATGCACTATGTTGAACATCGATGCATGTATTGCCGTATGGAAAATTACAACGCAAACATATTTAACTCTAAATGGTATGATAGTTATTTACCTTTTACAGATACTCCTTCTTTCTTGTTCCTATACATCTATTGAAAGTAAACACATATATTTAATTATGTACATAGATGCATATATAGCTTTTATATGGATACATATCATGGATACATATCATGTGTGTATGAATTATAAGGACCTGGAGATGGCTTTTAATTTGTGATAAAGTAAGGCCTCTTCCACCCATATACTTCATAATTTTCTTAGGTGTTGCCACTGCAATTAAGAATATTAACTATAATGAATCGAAAATGATACATAAAGAGAAATTTGATCATGGATAAGATAGAATCATCGAAAATAATGAGAGGGGAGGTATCTTAATGAAAGAGACAGTTGATTTCAATGACAAAGTTTTGGGATACTCTGTTTTACTACAAAGGAATCGACTTTGTTTTGGATTTAAAGAAAATCGCTTACTTCTTTCGCCACCAAGAAATTCAACAGCTTCAACAAAATGGTGATGAAGATCGGTAGTCCAGTGCATACGCGACATTGTTGACGTAATGTAAGATCTAACGATCGCGTCTCTCGTCGGATTTTTTCTCCGGACAAACTCTTAGTTAATTTTATGTTTTGTTTATACAATGTATCGTATATATATAATATTGTTATGATTAAAACATTCATATATAATTCCTAAAGAAAAAGAAATTCAATGCTTATTATTTCTTAGTTGTCACTTGTAGTTTTTTATTTAATTATTCCTCCAAACAAGGAAATACAAAATTGGACATTTTCTTAAAGATATATTTTCTGACAGCTCTGAGTTGTATTTTGTCTAATAATATTAATAATATGTATGATAGAATTTATAATTTTCAAATCAAAATTAATGTTATCAGATTTCTCTTCTTTTTATATTCTAATATAGATTTATCTTTATGTAATATTTTTTATATTCAGAATTCATTTATGGCATAAGCCTTGTTGCTTATTATCATTATTTTGAATAAATTGATATTAATAATTTAAAAACCATCCAAAAAATAACACACACACATATATCTCTATATATATATATATATATATATATATTATATATTTCATACTGAAACGACCCGACCCAATATCGCTATGTTAACCTATTGCGACTAGGCATGACCAAAATCAAACTGTAACCGTATTTCGGACCGTAACCATATAAAATGGTTAAAAACCATAACCGTTAACTGTAAATATGTGGTTAAATTATATTAACCATAACCGACACACATATATCGCTATGTTAACCTATTGCGAGTAGGCATGACCAAAATCAAACCGTAACCGTATTTCGGACCGTAACCATATAAAATGGTTAAAAACCGTAACCGTTAACCGTAAATCTGTGGTTAAATTATATTAACCATAACCGATAATTAATCATAACCGTATCAAAACCGTTTGTTAACCGCATAGTTAAACTGTAATTTATTAACCGTAACCGTTTTAAAAATATAATGAAATATACTAATAATTATTTATTTAATATGAATTATATGATATATAGAAATATGAATACACTAAAAGAACATATTAATTATAAATAAATAATATCAATTGTATTATATCATCAAATAATATTAATCGTATCATATTATCAAATAACCGTAACCGTATATAACCGTAACTGCTTCAATCTGAACCGTATTCAACCGTAACCGTTTAACCTTTTATTAAATGGTTATGGTTAAGGTTAAACAAAATTTCTAACTGTAACCGGTGGTTGATAGACCGTAACCGTGGTAATGCCTAATTGCGATAATGTATTAGAAAACAAAAACAAAAAAAAAAAAAAAAAAAAAAAAAAAAAAAACTCAAAAGACACGAGTTAAATAGGTCAAAGTCAAAGACACGAGTGAGCACCTTCTTCATATATCTCTCTGGTAACTTTGCGAAGAAAACAAAAGGAGCAATTTTGAAGCCATGTCCGCTTTGTCAGTGATCGAACAACGACTGTTAAAGTGGAACAAACTCGGGTCTTTATTACCTAAACCAAACAAACCTCTTATCCCCATTGATCGTCTTAACGAGCTTTTGAAAGTATGTGCTAATTCAAGCTATCTAAGAACTGGCGAATCGATTCACGCTCATTTGATTGTCACGAACCAATCATCTCGAGGTGAGGACGCGTTTCAGATCAATTCTCTGATCAATCTCTACGTGAAATGCGGAAAGACTGTTCGTGCACGCAAGCTGTTCGATTTAATGCCTGAGAGAAATGTTGTTTCTTGGTGTGCGATGATGAAGGGTTATCAGAATTCTGGGTTTGATTTAGAAGTTTTGAAGCTGTTTAAAAGTATGGTCTTTTCTGGTGAATCGATACCTAATGAGTTTGTAGCTACTGTGGTTTTAAAGTCTTGTTCAACCTCCGGGAGGATTGAAGAAGGTAAACAGTTACATGGGTATTTTCTTAGATGTGATTTGATCTCTCATGAGTATGTACGGAATACTCTTGTCTACATGTATTCTTTGTGTTCGGGAACCAGAGAGGCTTTTCGAATTTTGGATGGTCTTCCTTATTGTGATCTTTCTGTGTTTAGTTCGGCTCTTAGTGGTTATTTAGAGCGTGGTGCATTTAAAGAAGGGGCTGATGTTTTGAGAAGGATGGCTAAAGAAGATTTGGTTTGGGACAACATCACGTATTTGTCTTCTTTACGGCTCTGTTCCAATCTCAGAGATTTGGATTTGGCTCGGCAGATTCATAGCCGAATGGTACGGTTTGGTTTCAACACTGAAGTTGAGGCAAGTGGTGCACTCATTAATATGTATGGGAAATGTGGTAAAGTCATCTATGCTCAGAGAGTTTACGACGATACACATGCTCGAAATATTGTCTTGAGTACAACGATCATGGATGCTTACTTCCAGGATAAGTCTTTCGAGGAGGTTCTGAATATGTTTGCGAAGATGGGAACTAAAGATGTTCCACCGAATGAGTACACTTTTGCCATTGTGTTGAACTCAATTGCAGAGCTGTCGCTTCTAAAACAAGGTGGTCTAATTCATGGTCTTGTTCTGAAATCTGGTTATAGGAACCATTTAATGGTTGGGAATGCACTGGTTAACATGTACGCCAAAAGTGGCAGCATTGAGGATGCAAGGAAAACATTCTCAGGCATGGCTTTTAAGGATATTGTTACTTGGAACACATTGATATGTGGATTCTCACATCATGGATTGGGGAAGGAAGCGCTTGAAGCCTTTGATAGAATGATGTATGCAGGAGAGTTGCCCAACCGCATAACTTTTATTGGTATTTTGCAGGCTTGTAGCCATACTGGTTTTGTGGAACAAGGGCTTTATTACTTTGACCAGCTAATGAAGCAGTTTAATGTTCAGCCTGATCTACAGCATTATACATGCATTGTTGGACTTTTGAGTAAGGCTGGATTGTTCAAGAGGGCTGAAATTTTCATGAGAACAGCTCCAATTGAGTGGGACGTTGTTGCGTGGAGAGCTTTGTTAAATGCTTGTTATGTTCGTCGGAATTACAGTTTAGGAAAGCAGGTAGCAGAATATGCCATTGAGAAGCATCCAAAAGATTCGGGAGTTTACATACTGTTATCCAACATCCATGCCAGGTCAAGGGAGTGGGAAGGCGTGGCTAAAGTGCGTTCTTTGATGAATAAAAGAGGTGTTAAGAAGGAGCCTGGAGTAAGCTGGATAGGGATACGTAATCAAACCCATGTGTTTCTTGCAGAGGAAAACCAACACCCGGAGATTGATCTGATTTATGCAAAAGTGAAGGAAGTTTTGTCAAAGATTAGGCCATTAGGGTATTCGCCTGATGTTGCTGGAGATTTCCATGATGTAGATGAAGAACAGAGAGAAGATCACCTCTCTTATCATAGTGAGAAGCTAGCTGTGGCGTATGGTCTGATGAAAACGCCAGAGAACTCACCATTGTACGTGACTAAAAACGTGAGGATTTGTGATGATTGTCACTCTGCAATTAAGCTTATCTCCAAGGTCTCAAAACGATACATAGTTATCAGAGATTCCAACCGGTTCCATCATTTCCGAGATGGTAAGTGTTCTTGTTGTGATTACTGGTGAAGGTTTGAATCGAAAGCTGATTAGTGTGGCGGAGACCTCTTGCTTTATCTATTGCGGCCTCATCATAAGTAGTGATAAAATAAGTTGCAACTTATTTCTTGAGATCACTAATCATCATTTGTAGGTGTAAATAGTGTCTAACAGTTCGGTTTTTGTTAGTCTTAGCCTTTATGTTTTGGCAGATTATTCATGTCTGTGACAATTATTTCCAATCTCATTGGTTTTTAGGGGGATTTTGATACGAAAGTTTAGAAATTTATTCATGGTTTTGAGACAACAAATATTAACAGACACAATCTCAAAGCATGAAGA
Source organism: Camelina hispida (assembly GCA_023657505.1). Classification (NCBI taxonomy): domain Eukaryota; kingdom Viridiplantae; phylum Streptophyta; class Magnoliopsida; order Brassicales; family Brassicaceae; genus Camelina; species Camelina hispida. Next base: position 37,212,173 of record CP094635.1, read on the forward strand.
AAAGAAGTACATATATTGATAGATTGTTACTTCCGGAAATACTGACTTCAGCAGAAGTTCTCCATGAATTTAACAAATCCATAGAAATCGATTCTTCCGTCTTTATTTCCATCGAATGATCTGATCATTCTCCTGCAACTCTCAAGGTTAGATACTTGCTTGAAGCCAAGGATAGTCAAAACTCTTTGCAAATCTATTGGTTCGATAAACCCATCTCTGTTTTCATCAAAGACATCAAAAGCTTGTTTCACTTCCTCCAAGCTTGGCTCTTTCTCTTCAAACAGATTGGAAAGATCCTCGGAACTGTATCGTTTTTGAAGTCCCTCGCTTCCTGGATCGGCGACTAGTCCTAAGCTCTTCATCACCATCACTACATCTTCTCTGAAAAGACCGCCATCTTCGCGTTTGATCGAAGTTTGGAACTCGAGATCTTTGCTCTTCTTCTCAGAAACACATTGCTGGTGGTGAAGAAGAGGCCAGAACCTGGAGAAAAATGTCTGAGCAAAAGAAACCCATCTGAAAAAACTGATGATGAAGAAGTTGATCAGACCAAACAAAGGGAAATAAAAAGAAGAGGACTGGTCGCATTTAGACAATGAACTCTTCTCCATGGTTATAAAGCTATATAACTGGTTCTCAGTCATAACTTGATGTTAATGTTATATTTGAAAAACTAAACTATAAGCAAATGAATGAATCACAAAGGAGTAAATGTTAAGGAGGAGATGTGGGAGATATGGGTTTGTTTTATGTCAATATATATACATGATGAATAAGTCAATGTGGACAGAGTTTTGGTGGAGAGGCAAAAGAGAGGAAGTTGCAGTTGGAAGAAGAGACCACGAAGATGGAAAGGGAAAGGGGAAACTTACAAAGAGACTTTAGTGTACTTACAAAGATATGAATAAATTATGAGGAAATTTCTTGTGCACCATTGATGGGGGAGTTGTTTTCTTGTACTTATATGATGGGAAGCTTGGTCAGATTACTATTAAATTGTATTATATACACCTGTGTCGTGTTTGTAAAAAAAAAAAAAAAAAAAAAAAAAAAAAAAAAAAAAAAAAACCACCTGTGTCGTATTAGAATATTAAGGTTTCGATTGGTGACCCTAACATTACATAAATTGTAAAGTTTAAAATTATGTCGTGTCTTATAATACGATTTAATAGATTAAGTTCATGACGACAAGTTGAAATTTATTTTATTTATATTATTAGATTAGGATCCGTGCTAGAGCACATGTTGAAATTTATTTTATTTATATTACATTTTTATATAAAATATAATTTATGTGATTGTTTAAAAATGTTTTCCGATAATATGTGGTTGTCTGTAACCGTACCAGTGCTTCTACACGATTATCTAGTGATTAAAATCAATCCATGCTCTACCACTTTAGTGACTAAAAATTTCACAATGATTTTCCAATTCCCTTTTGTGAGAACTTTCTTAAATTTCACAACATCCTCTTTTTCACTTATGCTTGGATTTTGTTACCCTCTAAAAAAAAATATAATCGGAAATCACTCTTAATCTGCGGAAGAGTGATTAAGTATTAAAATTTTGTTACATAGATATGATTAATTAAATATTCTTTGGAGCTTTGATGATATTCTTTTGTATATACTTTTTAAGAGGATCTTAAATCGAGATTTAATTAATGGTTACAATCCATATAACCTATAACCTATCAAATATCAAATAATTAAATTAATGTTATACCCCATATTATATAGTCTACAAAAAAGGTTGTGTACTTCCGTTTTATTATATAGGGGATATAACCTATAACCTATCATATATCAAATAATTAATTTTATACCACATATAATATAGTCTACAAAAAAGATTTTGTACTTCCGTTTTATTATATAGGGGATAATTTTTATATAAAATATAATTTATGTGATTGTTTTTCAAAGTTTTTTTGATAAAATATTATGCAATAAAATCATATGCTAAATATGATGGATTGAAAAACGACACATATTTTGTAAATTTTATATTATTAATGATTCTAGATATAAGTACATGTGCTATAATACTGATTAAATTTTATTTTTCACAAAATTTTGTAAATTTTCTATTTTAAAATAAAATTTTGATATGTTGTATTAGTTTAAGTATGTGAAATTATTTCAACAATGTATATTCTACATCATGATTTGAATGTCATTATAAGAAATAAATTTAGTTTTTAAAAAGGGACATTCTAAAAAATGCCCTTTTTCCATATCCCTTTTTAAAAATACCCCTTCATGTTGACCATTTTTAAAACTACCCCTCTTTATATACAAAATGACCAAATTACCCTTCTTTGAGTGACAACAAGAATGTACAGTCATAAAAATCAAAAATATTTTCCCGCCAAAAAAATTTCCCGCCGAAATTATTTTTTTTCCCGCCAAAATCGAAAAAAATTTCCGTCAAAAATTATTTTTTCCCGCAAAAAAAAACAAAAATTCCCACCAAAAATGTTGAAATTAATACTTATAAAAACATTGTAAACGCTTTTAAAAACCTTTTAAAAGCGTTTACAAGGTGTTTAAAAACCTTGTAAACGCTTTTAAAAACCTTGTAAATACTTTTAAAATCTTTTTAAAAACCTTGTAAATGCTTTTAAAAGCTTTTTAAAAGCATTTACAAGGTGTTTAAAAACCTTTTAAAACCCTTTTAAAAACTTTTACAAGGTTTTTAAAAACATTGTAAAAGCGTTTACAAAGTGTTTACAAACCTTTTAAAAAAATTTTAAAAACCATTTGAAAACCTTTTAAAAACCTTTTAAAAACCTTGTAAAAGCGTTTACAAAGTGTTTAAAAAACCTTTTAAAAATCTTGTAAAAGCATTTACAAGGTGTTTATAAGGCTTTTATAAGGTAGAAACCTTATAAAACCTTTTAAAAACCTTGTAAATTTTTTTGGTGGGAAAATTTTGGCGAGAAAATTTTTTTGACGAAAATTTTTATCAAATTTTTTTGGGAAAATTTTTTTCGAAACTTTTTTGGTGGGAAAATATGTCGGTAATTTTTTTGGCAAGAAAATTTTGTTTTTCTTTTTATTGATTAAAATATTTTTTATCTAAGGGTAAAATTGTCATTAAAATTAAAGGAGGGCAAAAATAAAAATGGCCAAAAAAATGGGTATTTTTGAAAAGGGGTATATCAAAAAGGGTATTTTTTAACAAATTCTCTTTTAAAAAGCGAGTTATTATATTATAAGTAATTTAATATATTGTTATACTTTTTGTTTTAATATACTAGGTTTCTTGAAATTCTTTCATATTAGGGTGAGTTACTAGAATATTGCATAAAAGCTTCCTTATTACAAAAGTAACATACAATTGTTTGTAATGACTAGACTAACACATTGTACCTATACTACCCCTGAAACTAGTGTTGGGAAAAAACGTAATTACAGCTAATGCCATTAGGAAAAAAAAAACATTGGAAGTTGGGACTAAGTCTACCGATCCTTTTGATGGTAGATTTATACACGTGGACTGATTAAAGGTGTACGTCAGATATTTTTGGTACACTTAGTTGTAGTCTTGGTACACTTATCGGTCACTGTAGATGGTACACTTAGTTGTAGTGTTGGTACACTTATCGGTGGACGTACATGAAATCGATTCGGTAGATTAAGTTGGTAGAGGATTTCCCTTTGATGATAGACTTTTGTTTTTAGCGCGTGTAGCGGCAAACATAAAAGGGTGGGAAGATAATTATGGTAGACTAACGGCCTGTTGCGACAGATTTTTGCGACAGCCTTCTCTCCTTACAGATATTTTTGGTATACTTTGTTTGTTTTTTTATATAGTTTTCGTAGTGTTGTGGTAGGCTTCTTGTCCGTGGTAGATTTAGTAAGCAAGATTGACAGCTGTAAAGTCTTACCAAAATAACACGAATTTGTTTGAGCTGGCCAAGACAGTCGAGCGTTGCGATAGACTTATTGGAAGAAGATCTAAACACCTTTCCTGTTCTTCCGATCTATGGTGTTCATGTAATAAAGTTTGTAGGAGATTCATCAATCGTGTTCTGTTTGTCGGCCGGAGCAAACGTCTTTTCCTATTATATTTCGTTAATCTTTGATCTCGGTTCATCCATGGAAGAGCAAGATATCGTATTGGCGTGTGGGAGGTGGAGGGTAGAGAAAAGCGATGGTTGTTTGATGTTGATACTAGCAAAGGGTGCAGGATTATAGTTGCCGATAAAGAAACAAAATTTGAAGACTTTACTGCTATGGTGTACGATGACTTTGGTTTCGTGAAAGAACTTCCGCGATAAAGTTGAGCTATATGTTAGATAGATATAAAAATAGCGGATGTTATATGCCACCGGTGATTGTTTCGAATGGTCGGCAGTTTCAAAACTTTCTCAAACAGCATAGGAGTGAACTCATCCGGCTATGCGTTGAGATCGAAGCTAAATCTGGTGAAACCTTGTTCGAGGAAGTTAAACCGAAAACCCCAGAACCAACACCCAAGACCCCTGAAGTCGTTGTAGATGATTTCGTAGGCGTGGCAGAGGAAATGGGAGAGAAAGATGATGAGTACGAGAGTCGGAAGGAAGACGGTGAAGATAATGTAGGAAATGATGTAGATGAACATGAAGCAGATGACGAGGACAACAGTAGATTTGATTACTGTGACGACAACGATGGTGCAAGTTCAGTGGATGAAGACTATCTGCTGTACTCCAACTTCGCCCCGGATGAAGCAGAGGAATCATTGGACGACGGACCTGGGGGTGGGTCTTGTATAGAGGAAAATGTGTGTAATATAGAATCAAATAACCGTACACGCAAGACTAACTCTGCAGCTGATGCAATTGAGAAGGAGGTTCGCAAAATAGAAAACGGAGGTGGTGATATTGCTGTGGCGGATAAGTTTGATAGCAAAGAAACGTTGGTGGCAAGGTTGAGGGTGCTGAGTGTATTAGATAAATATGATTACAATGTTCGATATTCAACGCCCGTTTTGTTAATCGTTGAGTGTTGGGTAAAAGGTTGTAAATGGAGAATACGGGCTTCAACCATGGGTGATTCGTCAACATACTTGCTCTGTTACGGAACGATATGGCCGTAGCCGTAATGCTAAACAACCAATCCTAGCTCAATTATACAAGGATTATGTTGGTGGTGTGGGAGGTTCTATTGTGCCAAATCTTGTTGGGGATGGGCTCAACCTACGATATGGTGTACAGGTTGGCGACTGGAATACTTTAATATGTTTGTTTTATGGTTGGCTCTGTGAGTGTACTTGTTTATAGGGTGTACAAACAGATCGTAGCTTAAGTTTGTTGGGTTTGTCAGAAATTAGTTGATTCTATGGCCTGCACTGCACATATATATTGTTTAGTGCTGATGTCTTTTACTGACCATTTTCATATAATAGCTTGGCTACTGGAAGGCACATCGTACACTTATAAAGGCGCGGGAGTATGTTAGGGGTACACCTGAAAGTGGATACGCTGAATTACCTGCATATTTATACAGGCTGAGGTCCTCTAATCCGGGGACCCTTACTAGACTGGTCGTTGATGCAGAAGACAGATTCAAGTATGTTTTCATAGCGATTGCTGGATGCATTAAGGGTTTCAGGTATATGCGGAAAGTTGTAGTTGTAGATGGAACCTTTTTGAAAGGTGAATTCAAAGGGACTCTTCTGATAGCGACAACACAAGATGGGAATTTTAATATTTTCCTCTGGCGTATGCGGTTGTTGATACAGAGAACGACGTGTCGTGGGAATGGTTCTTTACTCAATTAAGTAGTGTAATTCCTGATGATGAAGAGCTTGCACTGATATCTGACCGGCATAAATCTATTGGTAAAGCTATCGCTAAAGTGTACCCCTGGCAAGTCGAGGAATCTGCACTTATCATCTTCACAAGAATATTATCCTGAGATTTAGTGGGAGCGAAACATTCCGGCTGGTAAAAAAGCAGCTGCAGCGTACCGTGTAGTTGATTTCGAAGAAATCTTCCAGCAAATTCAAGAAGCGAATCCGCAACTGCATGCTTACTTGGTTCGTGCAGATGTAACCAAGTGGAGCAGGGCGCACTTTCCTGGTGATAGGTACAACTTCACCACGAGCAACATTGCAGAATCGCTAAACAAAGTACTGAATCCTGCCAGAGCCTATCCCATTGTAGAGTTACTAGAAGCTGTTCGGAATATGTTGACACGTTGGTTTGCTACAAGGAGAAAACAAGCTGCCGCAATGCCAACTTTACTCACCAAAGGAGTTGAGAACCTGTTACAGGTGTGACATTCATTAACATATCCATCGATATATATGTTAACGAAAGGCCTGAAAAATGTTAGTGGATATGTTGTGTTGTTTTGGTTATATGAACTTACGCTTTGATTTACTCATAGGCACGTATTGAACAGTCAAGGCGTCTAAAGGTTCAAGAAATTGATGAAGATCGATTTGAAGTAAGAGGTGTTAACTCAACGCATGTTGTCAATCTGAGGTATAAGAGGTGTTCATGTAGGCGTTTTGATCTAGAGAGGATGCCATGCGTACATGCTATCGCAGCCGCATATACGGCCAACGTATCAGTTATAAACCAGCACCATCCATACTTCCGCAGAGACAGCCTCTGCAGTGGGTATGCGGAGGCGATAATGCCAGTAGATACATCCTGCATCGTTCCTACTGATATTACACCGTCCAGATGTAAACCGCCTTTTGTTAGGAATCCTCCAGGAAGGCCAAAGATGACGAGGAGGAAGTCTTTTGTCGAGGTTGCGTTGGAGACGAAGCGGCCCCGCAAACAGCATGCTTGTTCTCAGTGTCAACAGATTGGCCACAACCGTACAACATGTCCAGCTAATACGTAGTGCATGGGCAACAATACACGTGATATCTTTTCTTGGCGTGAGGATAATACTCTTTTTTCCTAAGTGCCAACATAGCTTTTTTGTAACATGTTTATGATGGCCCTTTTTAATTTCTAAGCCCACATTTTGGTGAAACTATAATTGTTGGAGAAATTGTTTCAGGCTGCCCTAGATGGGCCTATTACTCGTGTGGGCTTTTTAGAAATCTCAAGCAAACGGTTTTGTGTTTGAATAAGAAGCTTACAAAAGCGAAATATATATGTTTGTTGGCTTTATATGGTCCATGAGAGAGGACATAATGCGATGGTTGAAAAGTGTTGACATGTTCACTTATCGTAGATAACTATTGTAATGTACGTACATATATTACGGAGTTCTATATTTTATATTTTGTTGACAAAACATAACCATATATTATCCATAATCAGCGTAACATTAGGTTCACTCAAAAGTACAAACTCACCGGGGAAAAAAAAGTTAATAAATTGCATAGATCTGTGACGGTTCTTTAAATATGCTAAACTCCCTGAGTTCTCCCTCTCGGTCATGTAGTTCATTTCTTCTCAAGGTACTGCATTCTCCCCTACGTGCTCCATTATATGTTCTATATAGTAACGTGCAGCGTTTTCAGATCTGCAGTAAATATAGAAAGTGTATCAACGTATTTTACACTAGCAACATATACAATTATATATTTTAATAGGAAAACAAACAGTTTACATCTCCTTGTGATGTTCCATTCCCTCGAAATCTGGTTTTATATAGATTTGCGAAGAGGCGGTTGTGTTGACGAGGCAAGGAGCATCTACAGAACATTTACAAAATTAGATGTATATGGTTTGACAATGCTTGTTTCCTTATCTGATCTATCAAATCGAACATAGCTTCGTAGCTTCCAACCTTCCAAAACCGCAAAATACAAAAGACGGGCTCGGATGTAAAAGTAAGATGACACCCGAGTGCTTCCCAAGCATTTATGAAGCGAGCAGCATAATCATCTAGGGCACGACACTTGAGGGTTTCATTCCTACGATTTTCTCATGTTAATATTGAACGGGAATACGAAAAAACTTTTAGTGTAAATGTATTGAAAAGGTAGCACATATCTCCTTTACCTCCCATTCAGTAGGGTGAGGACAACTTCATTGGCCGCATTTGCCTCCTTGAGCAATCTTCTGTCTTCCACCCCAACTACACACCCACAGACATCTGATTCGGGGTAGACACATACTTTAAACGTTACGACCTATGTATTTTGATATGAAATTGTCTACTAACCTATTTATTTAGTATCAGGCCTAAAAACTAGTGATAATCACAAATATACCAATTAGCAATCGTTTTATAACGTTGTTTCAAACGATTTGTTTAATTTAAAATTGAAGATAAGCGTACCGAATGATATGGGATGGGTAATTCTCCCTCGAGATATATCACCCAAATCTTCGAAACGGAAGTAGTGTTTTTGATTCACCGGTGAGAGCAGGCGCATCGTCGACTCATCAGTAAATTTGATTTGGAAAGGATGATGTGTATTCCTCTCCCTAAGTGTTGGCTGGATGACCTTGAAATCCCTAATTTCATACCAATCACCATCATAGATATACTTCCTCATTTTCTTATAGGTCCCTGGTAAAAACGCCACCTCGATTGTGTCACCCTACAAAGTGCATATCAATTGTGTCTAAGACCACTGCGTTGGTTAACAACTTCGTGCAAATATTTTTCAAAGCAAAGTGGACTAACCCGTGTATCAGCAAGGAGCAGAACCCGCTTCCAAAAGAACTCAGTAACATACCACGAATTCAAGACCTTCGCTTGGATAATCCAATTCGTTTTTCCTGGTATAAGATCAGCGATGGCATCAACTCTAAACTCCATGGTTTTTTCTGTTAATATCCTGTTACTCGTTTCTACCCTGGGTTTGGAAAGGAGACAGGGTGATTCTATTTAAATAAAACAAAACGTCGCGACTAGTAGTTGCGTCTTTCTACCGACGGCGCATAGATCCTTCTCTACTAGGCGCGACTCTTCGCTTTCTTTGTTTTTCTTCGGGTTTATATTTGAAATTTACTTTAATTCGTAGTGTACGTACAGACAAGTAATTTACGTATTGTACGTGGTTTAATTTTATTTTTATTTTATTTTTTCTTTAATTCGTAGTGTACGTACACACTAGTAACATAACAATACATTTCTCGTACCAAACGTAAGGACCCATGTACCCACACACATTTTGTTGTACATACACAATTGGCAGATATATCAATTGTGTATAATTCTTTTGCAAGATAGAACAGTTAAAAAAGGAAAGGAACCAACATCAAGTGGTACATGCTTAAAAATAAGTAGAAGAGATAACCATGGAAACAAAAGGCCGGATTCAGTCCGCGTAAACCCTATGACGTAGATATTAGTACGGCGTTTATAACAGAAGGCATTTAGATGAAACGTTTAGGGCGAAACATCTAAAGAGATAATATAACTAAAGGATCTCGGATATAGATTTCGCCAACCACCAAAGGCCGCAATTGTTGCACACCATGTCATAGTCTCGATAGTTGACATAGTACAAACCATGCTCCAATAAACACAATTTAGCACATTCCGGATAAGGAATCAAAGGACCAACCGGGTAGACGAATGTATCCTTGTACGTGTTTTGTCGCGCCGTCTGATATCTACACAGCAACATGAACAACTCCTGGCCATAATCCTTGTGTGAGTTGTATTTAGTTGGTAGTGGTGTGCAAAAACAGGTAAAGATAATGACCCGCCATCTCGAGGTTCCCATGTAACATAGAAAAAAACCCACATGCTAGTGTGGCATCATCTTCTGCGGGTACGTTACGAGTTAGAAGTGCAATACCTCCCTCAATGTCGCATTCCTCGGCAACAACCCGGAGACCTTCGTAATAGATTGCCTTTTTGTTCCCAGCGTCAAGGCATTTTCGGAAGATACACCGGTGCATCCCTTCCTCTTTTATTCTACGATTTCGATGATGTACTTTTTGGAACCAAGAAGGATGGCAAGTAATGCTGGAGATGTTAGCACCCTTGAGAACTTGAGGGTTAAGCGCTGTTTTGACTCCTCGAGGTCCTGCCTTGACTATTGGAGCCAGGTAGTTCAAACCATATACTGCGAGAAACCCGAAGATGATAATCAACATCTCATCTGGTAGATGAGGCATTTTTTGATACGCAGACGCCATCTTGCTGTGAATTCTCAGTAGGAACTGCTACTAGTACAGAAGGGTGTTTCAAGAACTCAAAGAACAGGTTGCACTCAGTGGGACTAGTTTTATAATTTATAGAACGCTAACGAGATACTTATTTTTTGTAAAGTTAACACCATACCCGTTTATTTTTGTAAAGTTACGAGACTGATGGACATTTACTATTGTGCTAAGTATAAATCACATCACGTTTATGCTAACACGGCTTTTGGGGAACTGAAGTATTGGTACTCTTAGCAAATAGCAACATGTCATATTTTTAATGGTTGCCACTAATAAAAATATAATATATATATATGATTAATATATTTTTTTTTAATACTGCAGTAATGATGGTCTTACAGGTTTTTCTCTTATTATATATATATATATATAGAATGCTAACCAGAAACTTATTTAGTTCACTCTATGGTCGTTTAGTACAATTGTGACCAGATTTCGTAACTTAGTAATGATTACAAATAAATCATATTAAACGTACATCTCAAGACACATCGATGAGATATAAGTCACATCCCTCTACTTAATTGTAAAACAACTCTTCTACGTCTTCGTATATAAGACTTTTGCGGGTATCAATTGTCACATCGCAGTTGCTAACTGGTGTCATGTCTGCCACTACGCTTAGTACACTTCAAATCCGTAATATGGTTATGACACGTGTATACTAATAGGAAATGTGGGATCTAATATGGTTATGATGTAAAGAGGCCTAAAATATTAACGGCCCATTAAGATTCCCAAAACGATACTCCATCTATTTTTGTTAGTGGATGTTGAAAAATATAATAATTAGTGGTTTGATGTCACCTCGCCATCTAGTCACGCAATTGACATCCGTTATTATGGTGGTGCCACGTATATACTAATACGAAATAGAAGAATCTCGGTAAGAACTTATTAATTTGCATACAGGGAGATAATGGCCGAACTCTTGCTTACCAATGTACGTACACTCAATATACAAACTCTAATACGTACAATGTGGTAGATTATAAATAATTGTACGTACACGAAACGTACATCGTATTTAACGTACACTGAAATAATAATTGTTGTTATTACACTAACATCTTTCAGGTTGTGTACGTCTTAGTATTAAATTTAAGTGGTCTTGCAATGGAAGATGGAGTTATGTAGTTTTATATTCATAATTCATCTCCGATGCCTTGGTCACCTTTAGGCACCCAACCACTTACCATTCTTAAACAACATAATAAGTAGCGATAGATACCGCGTTCTTATAAAGGATACAACAATAGGTGTTACATGAACCAAGCTTAGTACACCAGGATAGATTCTAAACCAGAGGCTGGATTTATAGTACTTACATGGATTCTAGAAGATTTAAGAACTGCGTTGCTAACAGGATATTCATTAGATAGTACGTTTAGGGCGAAACATCTTCCGATAAAATATAACTACAGGATCTCGGTTATAGCTTTCGCCAACCACCAGAGACCGCACTTTGTGCAGACAATGTCATAATCTTCATACCGGAGAGAGTAGCAACCATGCGCCCGTAAACACAATCAAGCACATTCCGGTATAGGGATCAAGGGAGCAATAGGATAGACGAATGTGTGCCAGTATGTGTTTCCTCGTGCCGTCTGATATCTACGCAGCAACCGGAACAACCCCTTGGCCAGAAACCTTGCTCGCTCCGTATTAAGTGGGTAGTGATGTGAATCAAACAGTTCAAGAAAATGAGTAGCCATCTCGCAGTTCCCAACTAACATCGAAAAAAATCCACAAGCTAGTGTCGATATAGGTTCCGCGGGAACGTTACGAGTTAGAAGTGCGATACCTTGCTTAATGTCTTCAACCTCGGCAACAACCCGGCAACCTTCAAAGAAAATTGCCAATTTGTTGCCAGCATCTAGGCATTTTTCGAAGATACGCCTATGGATCCCTTCATTTTGGACTCTACCATTTGGGTTCTGCGGTGTCTGGAACATCGTCGGATGCCAGCATAAGTTGCAGATGTTAGCAACCTTTAAAACTTCGGGTGAGAGCGCCGTTTCTACACCTCGATGACCTGCCTTCAGTATTGGAGCAAGGTACTCCAAACCATCGATTGCTAGAAAGCCGAGGATTTTAATCAATATTTCATCGGGTATATCAGGCATTTTTCGAGTTGCATGCGGCATTTGCAGTTGGTTTTCTAAAACAATGTTTCGTAAGTGTTGCAACTTGTGGAGGGTGTTCAACACCTACATCCAATAATAAAGGGAGAATTGTAGGTGGGAGTTAAGTATCATTAGTAAGGGTTACTCAGGCAAAGAGAGATGAAAAAAAATAAAAGAATCAGTGCTTCAATTACTTGCTAATGATACTTGGTACTCTTAGCAAATAGCCACATGTCATATTTTTAATGGTTGCCACTAATAAAAATATAATATATATATGATTAATATAATTTTTTTTTAATACTGCAGTAATGATGGTCTTACAGGTTTTTCTCTTATTATATATATATATATAGAATGCTAACCCGAAACTTATTTAGTTCACACTATGGTCGTTTAGTACAATTGTAACCAGATTTCGTAACTTAGTAATGATTACAAATACATCATATTAAACGTACATCTCAAGACACATCGATGAGATATAAGTCACATCCCTCTACTTAATTGTAAAACAACTCTTCTACGTCTTTGTATATAAGACTTTTGCGGGTATCAATTGTCAAATCGCAGTTGCTAACTGGTGTCATGTCTGCCACTACGCTTAGTACACTTCAAATCCGTAATATGGTTATGACACGTGTATACTAATAGAAAATGTGGGATCTAATATGGTTATGATGTAAAGAGGCCAAAAATATTAACGGCCCATTAAGATTCCCAAAACGACACTCCATCTATTTTTGTTAGTGGATGTTGAAAAATATAATAATTAGTGGTTTGATGTCACCTCGCCATCTAGTCACGCAGTTATATCAAGTATCATTTATATCCATACCAAATAATTCCCCAACCATATCAACAAGTTCGAATTATATAAGTTTTCATTCCTATGTGTACATAATACTTTCATTACAAAGATGTCCAACCCAAATCTTCCTGACGTTCTGTTGGCGCGAATAGCTAAACTAATGGCAGCAAAACACTGGTGGTACATGCAGTCACTCCTACGTTCAGGAAATAGAGGCAAAAGTATAGTTTACCGTCCCGACGTCTTGAAAGAGGCAAACATCTTCAACATGTGCAGTGACCCCGATGATATCATTTTTGGTGGTCGTCACAGGAAGTTTTTGAAAGGTGCCTTGAAGCGGATAATCCAACGGCCATATATTATGAAGGCCTTCGTCTTGCAACAAAAGATGGGGACATTGAAGGGGCCGTACATTTGCTCCTGCGTAACGTACCAACACATGCCGACGCTACTCTTGCGTCAGCCATGTTGTGCATCTGTAAAGGGTCCGGAGTTCAGGCGGGTCATTTGCTTCGGCTGTTTTCTATAAACCACTACCCACTTGACTCTGAAGAGGTTGGAGATATGTGTGAAGAACTCATCACTGAGCTTATTCACTATGGAACATCACACAATACAACTTATGGTGTGTTTTTTGACTACCCTGATGATGGGTAAATAACAACTCCTTCGTGCACAATAAAATGCGCGAACTCAATGACGAAGGAAGACGTGGACACCATGGTGGGCCCTTACAAGCATCCTTGCAGGAAATGCACAATCTGGTGGTGCGCTCGCCGAATTAGTCAAATGCTTTGGTAGTTATAACGAATCATGTATGTATTTCCTCGTTTCCGTGTACACCTTATCTCCTATCAATTCTGATTTTAATATTAAACGAAGTATTTTGTCAGCGATGCACATGCACAGCATAGGGAAATTAGTATCTACTAGTAGTTGTATTTAATGCAATGACATGTTGCCAATTTTAATGCAATGGCCAACTGATTTGCCGTCCATAAAAGTCAATTTGTTAAAGTAGATATGACTTGCAGGGTTGTAAATGTCAAATATCAGTGATGTAATTTTACTTATATACGTACACGAGTACCAAAGAACCATTTTCGGATATTGTTGAATAATTTTGGCGTGGCTAATAAACGGACTTACATCATTACATTTTTATATAAATATATTCCTATACAATTCATTACATTTTACTGTTAAATACCATCGAGTTAATTACCTGTTATAGTAAAAATAAAATTACCACTGTCCTCACTATATATAGAGGTGTGTACGTGGGAAGATGTTTTATTCCCTACACACAGCAAATACCATCGACAGCCCATATCGTCTCCAAGAAAAAAAAAAACAAACAATGAACCCCCCTCCGAACGAGATATTCCTGGCCATCAAGCTGCCAAACCCGACAAGCCTCCTTGTCAATTTAATACCCGTATCTGTCACTCCTATCCCCGCATTGGTCGAGGCGCTGAACACTGTCGACCTCCAAACTGTTCAACTTCGTCCCTTCATCATGTGGCCACAGTTCATCACTATGGAGTCTAAGTTCAGGCCTTACTTTGAGCTTCTCCTCTACAGGGGCCACATCGTAGCGAACTATCTTGAGGGCGTCAGGCTAGCTTCAAACTCCCTCACCTTTGCGTTAGGTATGGCAAAGCTACGCTATTTTGCACCAACGGATCCGTATGCAAATTTTGCTTATGTGCTGTTCGCTACGTTTAGCGGCCAAGTGATGGAGGCCGAGGCGTTTGGCAATATTTTCTGGTTCATGGTCCCTCACATGAACACCGCCGTTGTAGTCGCTGACCTGGTTATGTTCCATGTTGCGAACCTCCATATCCGCGGTCCCCTTTTTGAAGTGAGCTCGTCGCCTTCTCTCCTCCACCACCGTAGGTGTACGTGCAGTAGCTACCTCAACGGGTGTAAGTCCTGTTTTTTCTACTGGTATGCACAGGAGTTGCGCTCGTTATTTTAAGTTCCTGTTTTCAGGTTTTTTTTTTTTCTGTGGCGGAACCTTAGTGACGACGTTATCAAGTAGGTCCAAGTTGAAATATTATGTACTTGAAGGATGTTTTTTTTTTCCTTTTGGAACCTCGAACTGTTATCCGGTGTATGCCGGAGTTTATTTTATAATCAACGAACGTATTCTATTTAGTGTTATCCGCCATCGTACACGGTGCCACAACTATGTATTTGTGTGTGACGTGTACGTACACATGGACTAGTCCCGTTCATATCGTTCTGTTTTATTTAATAACATACCTTACAAATTAGCGATGTACGTACCACCGCTTATATAAGTTCACATGTACGTACCAGACGTATACAACCGTACATTACAACAAAAACGGAAAACTTTAAAGATTATACGCCTAAAGGATTTCACATATAGATTTGGCCAACCACCAAAGTCCGCAATTAGTACACAAGATGTCATAATCTCGAAAGTTTTTAGAGAAGAAACATGATTGGATACAACAGATGGCGGCGCAGTCCGGGTTAGGGATCAGGTGAGTAGATGGATAGACTAGATTATCTAAGAACGTGTTTTGAAGTGCCACCTGGTATGTAAACAACAGGCGAAACACAGACTTGCCTACAAATCTTACCCCTTGCGATTTGAGAGGAAAGTGATGTGCGTCAAATAAGTGAAGAAAATGAACCGCCATCTGTTCGCTTCCACATAACATAGAAAAGATACCACATGCCAGTGTTGACTCAGGGTCTGCGGGAACGTTACGAGATAGAACAGAAATGCCTCGCTTGATGTCTCTCTCCTCCGCAACAATCCGGAGGCCCTCGTAGTAGATTGCAACTTCGTTTCCAGCTTTGAAGCATTTTTTGAATATACGCCTATGAATCCCTTTATCTTTACGGCCACCATTTGGGTCGACTGACGTTTGGATCAATAACGGATGCCAACAGATGTTGTAGATGTTTGCATCCTTTAGAACATAGGGGTCGAGCACCGTCTTCATTCCTCGCCGACCCGACTTTAAAATTGGAGCAAGGTGCGACAGCCCATCTACTGCGAGAAGCCTACAGATTTCGAGTAAAATATCATCAGGGAGATATGGGAGCTTATTGTGTGCTTTCGCCATTTTTTTTTTTTTTTTTTTTTAGATTTCAGTTTTGGGAGCTATTATCTATGCTTCAACAACAGAGGAGTAAGGTTGTGAAATTTGTATATATACTGTCAGTGGCAGATCCAGTAAAATAATTTTAACCGGGGCAAGAATAGTAAATTATTTTTTATTATTTTCAAATAAAAATTATATCAATTAAAACATTTGATTAGTTTTGTTAAGTCATAAAATTTTGTTTTATTAATAGAATATGGGCTTGTTAACATAGGAAATAAAACAAAATAAAGTTTTTGTAATGTATTTGTATGATATTTTAGTATTATACACAACACAAAACGTGTATCTAAGAAGAAAATAGGGTAATGGGGCCAATAAAGACTAGACAGGGGCATACTTATAAATTCATGTAAAATAACATTAATCTAACAAAATTTAACCATGGCAAGTGCCCCGGTAAACCGTAGCGTACGTCCAATATAATTATGATACGTGTCCTTTTAGCACAATGCATAAGTGAAGAATAAGTTACATTGTATTAGTTGGGAAAAGGTGTACGTAATGCTTACGCAACATCAAACTGGTTCACACAATAAAGGTTGTTCACTCGTCGACTCGGTAACCAATAATATATTACGTTCAGATAGAAAGTATACTGTAGTACTTGCTTAAAAAGTGTTCAGTAAACACTATGATGAGCTAATAGTCATTTCAAATATTAAGTAAGAACGACTTTCCACAAAAGAAGATGTCAAATCCCTGCATGTACTTGTCGCATTTAATGCTACAGCTATTGGCTGTTCCGGACGTGAAATTGGAAATTTGTGTACAATTGGAAAATTGGAAATTGACTGTTTCATATATAATCCGTCTGAAATCCGGTGTGTAGAAAAAGACAAGTTTCCGTACTAGCATATTTTACAAATAAGTTTACACGAGTAAGGCCTTGAATGGGGAAAAGCATTGAAGTCCTCTTATCACTTTATAAATCAAATTGGGTGAAAAGCATCAAGTCCTCTTATCACTTTATAAGTTACCATTCAAGATAGAAACAGTCAATTTCCAATTTTCCAATTGTACACAACAATTGTACACAACTTTCTGATTACGTATTAATAACGACTATCGTTTAAATTTTAATTAACGTAATTAAAAGTTAAATAATTTTTTTTTTGGGGGTTGGTTGGAGTATTGATTTTGATATGGATAATTGTTGGGATTTGGGCAATTAAAAGGGTAATTAGAAGAATTTTGGGTGTCATAAGGGTTGTTGTTTGGATCCATTTTGTCACAGAAGAGTGAAAAAAATAAAACCAAGAATTTATGAGAGGTAAATGGAAAATTATTGTGAAAATATTGTTTTTTTTTTCTGTGTCCAAATCTAATGAAAAAGTCTCTTTATTGAGTATGAAAATGATGAATTTTGATATAATTTTTAATTTTTTAAAAAAGTAATATCATATCAACAATTATATTTCAATAATGTAGATGTAAAAAAAAACCAATAAATACACTCTATAATTTTCGATGTATCTATCTATATCTTGTTTGGCAGATTTTTTTGGTCCAATTAACACATAAACTGTTGAATTTTATTTTCAACACCCCCATTGTAAATGGTCATTTTTTTAACTGCAGATTATTTGTCTTTTTGTGGGTAATGGATGAGAAATACTGTAATAAATTGTATACCTTTTTTTTATGCTCTTCACCCTTAATCTGGACCTGACCAGCTAAATATTTGATATACCTTTATTCTGCTTGTAAATCTGAAACCGCTAATAACCGAAGTATTATTTAAAACAAGCCCGATTAAACCATCTCTTCAAGTGTTTATCACAATTATGGGTCAGGGTTTCGAATTGAGGGAAACATAATTATGGTCTATCGATGCTTGTTAATATTTAGGAGTTTAATGGGTAAGGTGTCGGTTTAGCGATATCCTCTTTCCTTTTGGTCTGGATCTCGCTATTAAATTATGATTCCCGGTTATTTCTTAGTGTTGTAAATATACGTACACTATACATATGTACGTATACTACATTGGGAATGTACGTACATTTGGGGTCTTATTAAACGGGTACCATGGAAAGTTGAAAGGCCGCGTCGTTTCGAGGTGTCGTTAACAGTAAATATTTTGATTGCTCCCAACTGTCGTCTTTCCTAACACGGTTTACAGTAAGAGAGATCTAGAATCTGAGATCACCATGAGCTTCAGAACTGATCGTATTGCTGAACTGGACCGCGACAGACGGAATTGGTGTTGGTGTATCCACGCCAAGGTGTTGAACGCTTGGTCGATTCGCGAATGCTTCGTAAAACGGGTTCTCCTACTTGTGGATGAAGAGGTTAGTTAAACAAGTCTGTTTTATTTCGCTAAATCCTACAGTTTTTTTATGTATAACAATTTATCTGTTATGAAGGGTTCCACAATCGAAGTGGCGTTTCTACAGGGTCAATACCCAAATATCCCGCCAAACCCTGAAATTGGTTCCTCGTACGATATTCGGGAGTTTAAATTGATCAATCCAACTCTCAAGGAGAGGAATACTCATCACCCATACCAAATCAAGTTTACGCATGAGTCAACCATGGATGTGATCCAACCTTTGAATCAAAAAAATTACTTCCGCTTCGAGGATATCCATGATATAACTAGTGGAAAAGTTGCTCATCTCGTATCTTTCGGTATGTTTTATCTAAAATTTCTTTAACATGTATATATTAATGTCCGTTAAATTTTGAACTTGCGATGGTGGCTGAGATTTATTTAGTGGTCGTTTAGGGTGCTAGTTTAGAATGTCGGTTTTAAGTGTATCATTTGCAAAAGTACAAAATAAACGTTACATCTATAAATTTTGATATTCCCGCGCTAGATGTTTGTGGGTGCATCGTAAATGTCGACGTCATAAGAAGACACAGCAATGGCAGGTGTATTGAAGTTGTCTTCACTCTCCTCAATGGCAGGTTAAGGACCTATTATGCTATAAACATAGTAATAGACAAATATATATTTGAACTGCATAGATTTAACTTTGTTAGCTACTGTGCGTTAATGCAGGAATGAAAGTGTCAAATGTCGTCTCACAGACTTCTATGCCAATCAATTCCTAACTGATTGGAAATCACATGGATGTCATGTTCTCCACAAAACCGAACCAGTGTTTTGTGTCTTCCGGTTCTTTAAGGTTGGGAGTTATGAAGATACGTCAGAGTAAATTGATATTATGATAGAAGCATGTACATGTAATTTGTCTAGCAACTCAATTACGTAAATGGGTGTAGGCGTACCATGTCTTGTACACACCGAAGCGTCTTCTAGAATCTTCATTCGAGCAGATTTTGGAGGACTTCGACATCACAAGGATATGTAAGTTGATATTATATTAATATTTGGTTTGAAAGCGTATGTGTTCATATATGTTCACAGTCTCACATGTACAAATTTTTTTTTTTTTTTTTTTACTTATAGAAGTGAGTTTGCAGCACGTTACCACATTCACAATGTGAGGGGACACGATGGGACAACAATTGAAACAATTGTCCAGGAAGGAGAAAGATCCGGAACCCATACAGAAACAAGGCAGACGTTCGTCAGACTGTCCAGGGTTTGAGGAATGAAAGATGACTAGAAATAGAAATCAAATGTTGTTTTCTATTTCAAAATTTGGTTTAATTTAGTCAGAATATGTACAATGTTTTATTTTTTTAAAACGTACTCTGTCCTTTTATTTTTTATTCTAATCGTTATTGAAATTGATCTAGAAAATAATATGTAGAATTTCTCATATTAAAATTGTTAGTTTAGAATCTATTTCACAAAAATATTTTAGTTAATCGATAGAAAATGACATTCTTTTTTATAATGTCCAAATAAAATGTACTAAGTTCCTATTTATAAAGTTAAATAAATGACGGAATGCTTGTACTATCCCCTAATAATAAGTAGAATCTTTAATGTTGTATTGTTTTATCAGAAGGATAATTTATTTCCCACACCATACTTGACGTACGTTGGGAGTCATAATATATTGTGGTACTCGTCTACGTACAGAAGCTTTAAATAATCGTACCATCAAAACAAGTGAATAGCAACCCTTTGGATTGATCTCGTTGAGAGGAACTGGATACACATCAAATAAACTTAATGATGAGAAATCTATCATATCTAAGCAACAATAATTACGACTCTCTTCGAAGTTGTCACACCAGAGAACCTACAAATGTCATAGTCTAGGCTTAGGGTTAGCTGATGGTTGAGTTACAGCCCATATTTAACGAATTCGAATATAATGAATTTCAAATCCGATAACACGAAACTGACACGTGGTTAGTAATTCTAATCGAGTAGGCGTGCATGAGAGCTCATATACCTAAAATGGGTTCCTTCGTAATTAAGTAGTTAACAATTGGCTGATTTAAAACGACGTCATATAGAAACTAGTATAAATTTACAGGATTTTCGCCAAACTCCACAACCACATCTCACATCGTAGGTTTTATTAGTGGGCAGGCGGCAGTTTCCGTCTATTTGGTTCTGCACAAATTGCTATTAGTTTACTTAACTCCCAAAAAATGGCGACTTCTAGCCGTAAGAAGATTGATCTGCCAGACGAGATCTTGATAAAAATAGCCAAGCATCTCGCAATTGATGGGTTCTGGCGCCTTGGCCCATTATTAAAGGCTGGTCGGCGAGGAGTGGATACGGTGCTTGCCCCAGAAGTTCTGAAGGTTGCCAGCATCTACCACATCTGTGAACATCCTCCTTCATTCCAAACGACAAGGAATCCAAATGGTGAACACCAGGAAGAAGGGATTCACAGGCGTATTTTCGAAAAATGCTTGGAAGCAGGGAACAGAATAGCAATCTACAACGAGGGCATACGGATCGTTGCCGAGGAGCGAGACATTCAGCGCGGTATCGCACTACTAAAAAACAACGTTCTTGAAGATGCCGAGTCCACTCTTGCATGTGGAATTTTCTCTATGTTATATGGGGATGAGAAGATGGCGGTTCGTTTTCTTCACCAATTTGATGCACATCACTATCCACTCCAATCAGAGGGAGTACGGCTTATCGGGGATGATTTGTTCCAACGGTTGAGTATGTTTAAGACGGCGCGTAAAAACACGTACAAACATTCTTTTGTATATCCATCCAGTTCGTTGATCCCTTTCCCGGACTGTGCCATGAGTAGTTGTTTGAAATGGGGCAGGTTATAGACCGACACACGTTATTATGACATCATATGTGTAAATTGCAGAGTGTGGTGGGTGGCCAAATCTATTTGTGAAATCCTCTAGGTGTATCGTCGGTTCCCTTCTGTGTTGCGTTTATCCTCGCCACGTATGTTTCATTAGATAATTAACTTACTATGTAATGAAGATGTTAATTAACGTGTATGCCAATATCTGTCGTTATGGTCGTTTTGCTCCTTTTGTTCCGAAAATGTCTACTAGATGTCGTATTGCTTATTATACTCCGGAAAAGGTCTAAAATGGCTATTCCCTAGCTTCGAACCCACCGACTTGACGACGTGTACTTAGTTTCACCGGGCAAACACACAAAACTATCAATAGTGCCGGCCCAACCAATTTTGGCCCATTAACAAACATTAGAGAAAAACTGAACCGGACAACCCGATTTTCGGTTATCGGAACAACCCGGAAAATTGAAGTGTAACCGTTCGGTGCAATTGATTTGGGAGATCGGTTTTCGGTTCGTTTTGGTTCGCTAATTGGACCGATCGGTTTATTAGTTTCCGCAGCCAGATATAAGCTTAACCCTAATTCTTTAACCCTAATTTAGTTTATCTTCTTCTTCCCCTCTGCCTCCTGCGATTCTGAGAGAGAAACTTCACCAGTTCATCTTGTTCTCCTTCTTATCTTTACTAATCAATTATCATCATCACATCTCTTCTCCTTAATCAATTTATCATCTACTACATCCTCTTTCATTCCCTGAAATATAGGTAGTGGTTAAGAAATTATCATTTTCAGATCAACCTTTAACCACAAGATTCTTAAAGGTAAGCTCTTATGCTTTCTCCTTATTTGATTATTCGTTTGATTATTTTCTCAAATAAGCTCTTCCTATGTCTCGAAAACATCGATTTAGAGAACTTTAGGGTTGAAATTTGAACTTTGAATTTTAGAGATTTCATTATGCTTCTGGGTTTGTTACTTTGTTTAGGGTGCTAGTGTTGTATTTGTGTTCCTCATCGTTTTGAAGATCTATACTGTTCTTTGTTGTTTAATGATTTTACTTTTAGTGGTTTATGTAATCAATTTTCATGGGGGTTTGATGATGTCAGGTGATAAATGGACGTTATGGAACCGTCAATCTTCATTGTCTCAGATAACCATCGTCGCCGAGCTACCACAACTCGCCACCGAGACATCATGTCTCGAAAACCCTAATGTTTAATGGGCTGGGTTTCTTTTTAATTGGCCCATTACTTTAGTAGTTTCTAAATTTGTATTTGTTAATTCAGCCCATTACCTTATTTTTTTATTTATTCGGTTCAAATTAACGATAGCGATATCCTCTTTCTTTTCGTTCTTAATGTCTGCTTTCGCAAACACGACGCCAGTCGAGTATAACGATGCGGAGTATGGGATCCCGGCTGTTTGCTACTGTGGTGAAAGGCCAAACATACAACCTTCTTTTACAAGGACAAACCCAGGGAGGCTCTACTACACTTGTAGTAATAGAGAGGTAAGTGACGTACAGTTTCCCCGAGGTTGATTAAAGATCAGATTTATTTGCATAACTTGAGGTTTTCGTTTAAAAATTTTTAAAAAAAAATTACAGGATGGGGACTATCACATTTTTAAATGGTGGGATGAAGCTATGATGGAGGAACTGAAAACAGTTAAGGAAGATCTTCTAAAGTTAACTAGTTTGAATCAAATGCGTAAAGCGCTTCAGGGACACAAAGAGGAGATTGCTAACATCTTAAATATGCACAAGGAAAATCAGATGGAGTTGGAAAGGATGAAGGCGTTGATTGCGTTGAAGAGTGATGGATTAACTATGGAATTAAAACTGACCAATGTGTTTGTTGCGACTTTGGTTATACTAGCAACAATGACCTATTTTTCAAGTAGTTTGGTTGTTTTATTAGTAGTACTTTGGGTTGTTGTTTAATTGTTTAACATCAACTTTTAAAACGTTATATTTGGTTTAGTCACATTTTTTAATCGTCTAAAAACAAAGACTGTTTGAAACGTTGTCGTGTTATTATTATCGACCAAACCATTGAAATTAAACATAAACATATGTACACAAATGTATACATACGTCTAACATTAAAGGTTGGCAGTATTAGGAAGATGCTTACCAAATAAAAATAAAAATATATAATTAACCATGCGTAATACAAACAAACATGTTACATCAAATTATTCCTATCCACATAAGATAGATTGTTGGGATGTAGGTAATGAAGATAATATAAAGAGTTCAGCAACGTGATTTAGAAGTTTGGAATGTAAGCAACATTGACAAATGGAAACATAGGCTAAGAATCGTCGTCAGTCCGCTCGCGCTGGTCGAAGTATTCCAACCGGAGTTTGAAATCTCTAACCTCAGGGAAGGGTGGTTCAAATATCACTTTAGAGACACCCGGTTGACTAACCACTTCCATCCCTCCTGCGGTGTGGAAAATAAGGAAAAAGGGTTACCAAAATTAGTTTTATGCAGCACTCTTATATTTAAAAGGTGATTGAATTATTTTAAATACGTTTGCCTAATCCGTACCTCCATCCTTAAACTTGGGCCTCCAAAATCGCAAGACTACAACTGGTTTGCCTCCGCATAGCCAAAAATTATGGGCGAAATCATCGACCATTTTATCATAAGCCACACATTGCAAGTGATGACCCCTACCCACAGAGACACCTTACGTTAATAACCCGGTATATATTTAAAGTGTGTGAAAGCTAATAATAGCAAAAACGACTCACTCAAGATTCGTCAATAAAAACCATATCAACCGGGTTCTCTCGGCAAAACGTGGAGCAGTTGGATCGTCCACCAATATTCTTCGTTCGACGTGAGTAACTTGCCCCATCGTGTCTATGGTGTCATGTCATTAGAATTATGGTACTGGATATGATATTTAAAAATGAACAACACAATGCAACGTTACCTAAGCAGTAGTTCTGGGTCCAACGAGGCCATCGTTCGTAAATTTGGTCGAAGGAGACGTAGTCGATGTAGTGATTGGTCGACAAGCAACGAATGTTGTCCACAACCGTGTCAGCAGTGAATTTGATCTGGTAGTTGGAAGCCACGACCTTCACAGCGGATGTGTCGTCAGTGACAACGAAATTAGAGAAGGTTTTCCACAAACCCTCCTCAATCCCCGCACAGAACTGGGGCACCAGGTCCTCGCTGATTGTTGCCTGCATCTTATCTCCCTACCGTGGGGCAAAAAGTTCAACCATGATGTACATGAATCATTTAATATTAAGTGCATATAATATGCTGTTGAGAGGAGTCACTTACGAAAACATCCGAAACAACCATTTCAAAGGTGACGATGTTCGCTTCTCTCTTTCTCCACTTGCGGATGATCTTAACAGAAACCTTCCAATCAGAACGCCACGTGTGGAGATCGGATAACCTGTCGAAATGCACCATGACTTTGTTGCACTTATGTTTACTTTGTGATGTGGTATTTGGGTTTTTGAGAGACGAATACATACTTCACCGGGTGTGTATTTGTCTTCTTATATAAGCAGCAAACAAACACAAATGGAGTATCCATATTGTGGCTTTTCATTTCAAACGTCGTGACTGCATTCCATACAGATACATCGCATTTAGATAATTAACACGTGTAAGTGCCGGTTAAGCGAAGACGATACATCGCTCGCACTACTTAAAGATTATGAACCTATAGTCGACGTTATATATTGGCAGAAAATATATTGGTTCATTTAACAAACCAATTCAATTCCAAACTTTACTAAAAGGATTTTGGAATAGTGAATGATGGTTTAACCTCACTAATAAAGGCTGTATAATTTGAATAAGAATATTTAAAGGAATAGTGAATGATGGTTTAATCTCACTAACAAGGACTAGTAAACGAACCAATAACGTTGAAGAACTGTATAATTTGAATAAAAATATTTAAAGAAAAGCTCAGCCATTGCACTGTTTATAAAAAAAAAAATATATATTTTAAAATAGTTTAGTGGTAGAGGCAAAATCTTCGTTATTGATAATAGACGGAAACTGAGGCCTCAGTTGCGACGACGCATTCGGATGTCCGATAGGGTTGTTTTACATCCCGAGTTTTTAAATTAAGGTGTTTAGATCTGGGATTACTACTACAAAACGACACTCCATAGAAGTCGGGGTCGGAACATTTAAGGAAGAAGATATTACAGAGGTCGGGTGAAATCAGAAAAAGGCGACTAGTTTCGATCCCTCTTTCATCACCGGTGTTGAATCAGAATGTAAGTGTTTATCTTGACTTCTTACTTTAAATTGGAAGAGAGATTGTTCCCCAAAATTCTATATTAGGTTGGAAGAGTATAAAGCAAAAACATTTAAGAATCGCTTTGAGTAGCCCAAGATGTGAAATCGACAAATAGTTGTGTATTTGTGGCGGGCAGAGGATAAGTAACCCTAATCGTCAACAGAATTGAACTTTGGTAGACAGTGGTATTAGGGTTAATTGGTTTAGTGTACGTACATATTAATATGTACGTTACTTCTTGGTGATAGGATGGATCCCGAGGCTGTAGAGATCGTTCCTCAATTGAGCTTGGATCTACCGAGGAGGTTATTTGCTCTTGACCATTACCCTCTCAAAACCAAGATAAATGCGTATTCAAAACCGGAATATCTTTCTACAATATCGAGGGTGCTGAGTGGAACAAAAGAAATGGAAAACTTGTTAGAGTCTCCATTTGGGCAGCTTTTTCGTATCCCTGCTAACAAGATCTCGTTCTCCGGTAAACTGGTTCATGGATTTGTTTGCCGTCAATTGGTGACCAAAAAGCGGCATGAGATGTGGATTGTGTTTGGTGGAAATCCAATCAAGTTTGGATTACAGGAATTTGCAGAGTTGACAGGTCTCGAATGTGGAAATTATCCAAAAAAGAGAGATGTGGAAAGAGCTATAAAAACGGATAAAGAATGTAAGACTGTTTGGGAAGTACTATTCGGGGAAAACATAGAACCAACGATCTCCGAGTTGGTAAAAAGGTTGGAGACTGAGGAAATAGAAACGTGGCAGAAACTAGCTTTAGCGCTGATAATAATAGTTGATGGAGTTCTAACATGCACCATGCAACCAGTAAAACCAGATCCGAAGACAGTGGAGATGACCAAGAATATTGATTTTTTTTTCAAATATCCATGGGGAAGGTTGTCATTTGATCGGACGCTGGAGACTATTACAGGATTTAAATGTCCAGCAGACGTAGACAGCTTAGTAAAAACTTTCAAGCAACAATCAGTTGCTGTTCATGGATTTCCTCTAGCACTCCAGCTGCTGGCGTTCCAATCTGTCCCAGCAATTGCAAGATTAGTACCATCTGACGTTCAAGATCAGGCGCTTAGTCAAAGGTCGATCCACAATCTGGCTAAAATGCGGCCAATCAAGACAGCAGACATCTTCGCATGCGAGGCTGCTAAAGAGGTACGTAATTGGTTGATAAAATACGTAAACGACCTGAAACCATAAGTTTCGTAAAATGTATATATTTTTGTAATCATATTATAGGTGGTTATTAGACGGATGGTTGGTAGTGGGGAGCATTGTGATAATGGACAATTGACGTGGCGTGACGAAGAGGAAGACCATCTAGTTGACAACATTGAAAATCTTATTAAAGCTGGCCACAAATGGGATGAGGCAATATGGAAAGGAGGTGATGATAGGTGTCCAAAACAGACACGTCCCGAAGAGAAAGGTATTAAAAACATTTATACATTACAAAGGGCTTCACTATAAATTTAATTAAAAAAAAATAATAATTGTTAATTGGTGATATAGTTACAGTTGACTGTCGGAAGAGGAAAAGAGAGACCGCAACAATTGACAATAAGAAAGAGAAGAGAACGAGAAATGATGAACGTTTGGACGATGAACAATTTGAGAGGTATGCGGCGGAACTAAGCCGGTTCTACAGGAAACAAGAAGCACTGATAAAGGAAAATCAGGCAAACATGGAGATTTTCGTACGTACAGAGATCCGGAAGGAGATAAGAGCTGCACTATTGTAGGTTAAAAGAAACGAACATGGGGAACCTTCTTACGCTTCGCATACAGTTTCAGAGAAGAAGTATTCAAAAAAAAGAAGAGGGAATACTATAAAGTTTCGAAGAATGAGTTCAGTAATGGTTATGAAAAAAAAGGGAGAGAAGGTCAGAAACAGGGGATGCGCTGACAGTGCTAAGGTTGAGATGACAAATAGCTTAAGGGATGTAATTTTTTCACTACTTACATATATTAAATTATGTTGCTATCGTGGTGTGCACAGGGTGATCGGAATACTGATGGTTCGAAGGATGCCATAGATGGTCAACACTCTGTCAGTGGTGATTCTTTAGTTGGGGTCCAGGTAATGGACAACAAGATCCTCTTTAGAATACGACTCAATCAACTTAATGGGGGTGTTTTTGCTTATGCACCTATCATAAACGCTTTATATATTTGACCGTAGGATACAACCCGTACTCATATTAATGATTGTGGAACCGATAATAACGACTGTGGCATGAACGAACCATCCCCAGACAATGGAGTTAATGAGTGTCGCCAAGATTATGACGCGGGGGACATTCCTGTGGAGCTATCACCAACTAAAACCGTATCCCATGTAAGTATTTGACACGGAATGGAGATTACAACACTATTTTCGTAATAAAGCATTGTCCACCTTTAATTGAACAGATATTGCTGCAGCTGAATACTATAATGGAACCTGATCTGCATTGTAACAAAATGGTAGGTCAGAAAGTAACCATAAAAGGGATAACAATCTGTGGGTTTCATATACATTTGGTTATTTGTTTATCTCCTCTAATATATAAACGTGTGCAAAAATTGAGCTTGTACCAAGTTCCTACTACAAACACGCGTCTAAAATGCTTCAATATTTTTAATAGGAGGATGGGGAAGAACTGCATCAAGAAGGCGGGAAATTCGAGTGGTTTAAGTGCCACGGAGGGGACATAAGACGTCAGGAAGGCGAGTCAGATGAGGGTTGTAACAAAAACGAAATACCTGTTTAAAATGAAACTGCAGTTGACGGTCAACAAGAGGCAAGTTTCTAACTTTGAGGATTTCGATTATTTGTGACAATCGTGTACGTAAGTATGAATCTATGTACGTACATCCTATTAGGCCGAAGTCCAAGCACTACAAAAGGAAAGCGATGGCGAGGAGGGCTGTAAAGAGACTATAGGTCAACCAGATCAAAGTCCCGGGGAGGAATGTATTTCCGGTGACTCAGACAATTTAGTGCCGCAGTCGGTTATTTATGTGGATGAAACACGACGGGCAGAAGAACTGATAATGCAGATAAGTGCGAGTCAACCATCCGAAGCCATAGTGATAAAAGCAGGGTCGGTTTCATACGACCCTATGGAAGATGTTGCTGATGGGAAATTCGCCAAATTCACCGAGTTGATAAACCAAGATAATGTGTAAGTGTAGTATATATTACTTAGATGACATAATTTATATGCTCAATCATTGATATAGGATATTCAAAATTACAAAAATTCGCAGGGTACACATCATTTTCGGATTCCGCAAGGCAGATAGCCTATTCTTTTCTACTCTTATATCGTCCCAAAAATGGTTCCATAGTCAGATACATATTTTAAACTTTAGCTACACGCTTTAGGTGTGTTCATGGTTTCTTGTTGGATTTAAATTCGACCGGTTTACGTTTAACTTCATCTGCAGCACATGGAGATGATTGCCCTAGCGCTGTGGCACAAAAACGGAGAAGAAATGATAAAACAAAGGACCATAATTTTGGACTCCGTTCTCTTTTACGAGTTGACAAGAAGGTTCACTGCATTCAACAGGTCCAAGGCGAAACGGAATTTCAGGTGGGACAAAGTACTCATTGACATCGTCAATGGGGAATGGATGCACCACGAACCAAGGTTGAAGTGGGTTACAGATGTCGACGTTATATACGCTCCAATGAACTGGAAATCTAAGCATTGGGTAGGAGTGGGCATAAATCTTAAAACGAGACATGTTTCCATTTACGATCCTTTGATGCGCGTCTCCAGAGAAACTCTTGCAATGTCTCGGATGAAGCCAGTGATTATGATGATACCGTACCTACTTCAGAGGGTTATCGATGTCAATTACCCTCTCCATCCATTTACCGCTGAAAGGGTTAGCCAAGTAGGACAAAACTTGAGGACGGGAGATTGTGGACCTTTTACTATGAAGTTTTTAGAACTGTTGAGCATGGGTAAACCGATGACTGATTGCTTGAAGATCACGGACAACAATATTGACAATTTCCGAAAGAAGTTCGCGATGGACGTCTACGAAGCTGGTATTGGCCCGATATATTAAGTAGCGAATAAACATTCTTCCTGGTTGTTCTTATTACTTTCACGCAGGTGGTCCATATGATCAGTAACAGTCTGTTAGGATGAGTTTGCTTCGCTGACTTCGAATACAATTTAATTGCCTCGCTCATCATATCTTACCTCTAACTACAATTGTATGTAGGATTGCCAGTAGGGACAATTTAGTGTGCTCAAACTGGAGAGAAACTAAGTCTATAACGTCTAAAATAAAGTATATAACGTTAGAGCATCGATTGTACGTACACTGATGAATATACGTACGTGTGTACACAGATCATAATAATGCCGTTACGCAATTGATGGTACGTACACATCTGATAAAGTCCTAAAATATACTAATACTGGTTAGAAAGACGTCATAATGATACATATCTACACCCTGCAATATACAAATAACACAACACCTAAAGAGGGTTTACAAACAACCGATAGGAGCTATGTGAGTGACCAGACCTCGGATAATCTAAGAACGACATCCTCAAATCCCACATGTTACCAAAAAGATGACCAAACACGCATCTTCTTTTAGCAACACGCGTAAAACCAATCTTCAATTTTTGCAAAATCATACTGCTCCGGTAATGTACATGGAACCTAACTTCTTCAACTTTTGGGTCCCGAGTTGAACTCAGCTTCCGGATAATCTATTGTCTCCGACGTAGCATCTAGTTGCAGAAAGCAGTCTCGGTCTGGGACCTCATCATACACTTCTGCAGCAAGTTTCATCCTAATCGAAGGCATGGCCGCATCACATAGGCCTGTGTAGTTTAGTCCAAGAGCTATACACTCTAAGCACTTCAACGTGTACACACCACAGTCACCTTGTTGATAGTTCTGTGGGAGTGTTTTCACCCGGTAGTAACTAAATGCCGCCGCCCCGATATGCTCATCTTTGTACCTCCGGTTATATGCTTGTATCAAGCGTGGGATCATCTTTGCGAAGGGTTTGCACTTCTTTTGTAGACTCTCGTCGGTTCTACCGCTGTTTATGCTATCGTAAACTCTTAGCCTCCGCTGGACTAAGTCAGCTTCGATGGCTACCCAATGGTTGTTATCAAGGTTGTATGGGAAGAGCAGGGTGTCTACATCGTCAACCCACACCTTGTTTGTCATTCCGTATTTTGGCAGCCTTCCCACGTACGTCTCAAAATAACCTTCTCCAAAAACCCATTGATTAGAGGCTTCCATTTTAGGGAATTCGAATGCCCACATACTAACAAACAAAGGATCGAGAAAAGCAATCCGATCTGTTTTATATGGGGATGGCGTTTGCGTCCCCCTAATACGGAACATATGCATACATGTAAACATGTGCTGCAACACGAGTGACATCTATCAGGCATTAGTATACCATAGTTAACTGCGTCAAATGTTATGCTACGAAGCTTACCGCATCCCATAACCAGCCGAATGTTGTAGTTGGCCACAATTGTTTAGGGGTCAGGAGGCGAAAATAAAATTCGGCATTTCCAGTGCAAGGTACTTTAGCCCTGAATACCAAAATTAACAAATCCGTTATAGATCGTAGTCCTCAAATCCGAATATAGACACTAATTATATACAACTCTAAATGAAGACTTACAAATCATCAGTTAGGAAGGACATCAGCTTTGCAATTTTCTCAGTACTTGCCTCACTAAAAGGATCGTACACTGCGGGAGATAGGACTACAATGTGGCTTTCACGTCGGGTCATTAATGCAGCTCGCATTGATTCGTCATTAGGGTTTAACCCTATGTTAGTGCCCACTGGATCTACTAATAGAAGATCAAGCTCTCTTGATGGAGGAAACACCTTTTGTAACAAATATCCAAAATACCTGGCTTTCTCCTTATCTTTCGCTGTATGAGACGATGCAGGAGTGCTGGTCCCCTCGGTTAAATCCACAAAAGGTTCGCACTTTCGATCCGACGAGCCAGGGTTACCACCACTTACCGGATGGATAACATTAATAGGAACGGGTTGAGCACCTGCTCAATCTACTTTGTCATTATACTTTGCTCTTTTATCACCTTCCTCTGTCTCCCAACTCTGTACTCTTTTGTCACGCTGTACACTGTCTACCATCATGCGAGGAATTCGCTCTACACTGTCCTCTGGTTCGATTTTAATACTCCCAGACCACATGACCTTATCCTTAATGGCTAACGGATTCCTAACACAACTAGCAACTTTATAACCATCCTTGTCCAAATGCTTTAACTGATATAGCCATGACTTGAAACAAAAGACATGTATTTGACGTTATATACAAGACATTTGAAATATAACATAGCGCTGTTAAACAAGAGACAAAGTATACAAATCGCTAAATTGTGTGTACGAAATAAATCATATATCAAAATAATTACAAAATTATACAACTTCACAAAACTGAAATTGATATTGTTTCCTCGAATAGATAAATACAAAGACTTCATACTGAACAATAGATATATAATAACAATTTTATCAATACGGTACGCAGATCATACCTCCTCTATTTTTTGTGAGTCATTTCTTAATGTAAGAGGTCCTTGCGTATGCGCTCCTCCATCCGTTGTGTTGATAACAACTTTCTTCAATAGTTGAACGTCACTCTCAAAGTTACCCATCCTACTCTCCATACCTTGAAGTTTGAACACAACTTCCGCTATTGCTCTAGAAAACGATATCTGAATATTATCCATTTTTGCCCCTA
The DNA here is from genome assembly GCA_023657505.1 of Camelina hispida. Taxonomy (NCBI): domain Eukaryota; kingdom Viridiplantae; phylum Streptophyta; class Magnoliopsida; order Brassicales; family Brassicaceae; genus Camelina; species Camelina hispida. The sequence goes on from CP094635.1 coordinate 37,244,554, forward strand.
GTGTTTCAACCATAGTAAATAACCTTCCACTACCATCTTCACCCTGCACACCTGAATGCTTATCTCCAGACGCCTTCTCTGCTGAACATTTGTCCCCAACACTTTCTTTCTGCTCCTTCGCATTATTGGGGACATTACGGATGCTGGTTGGGGCTGTTTCAAGGAAATCATCGTCACTTACCCCTGCAACATGTTGCCTCCTCTCCCTCTTCTTCGTATGTTCCCCCTTCCTTTTTTTACACAATCCCATTCTCTTTCATCCACTTCGCCATTGATCACGTCTAACAGCAGATTATCCAGTTTCTTCTTCAAACCTTCTCCTACACCATACACACAATACTGTCCTGGCCAATCTGGATATATGTACTCCAAAGGTTTAGGTACTAAATGCTTCACCTGAAGCTGCATTTCAGATAGCATAACTTTTAATAATCTATCTCAAAGAAAAATGCAGACAAATAATGTATATTGAAGGCATACCTCCCCATTATTAAGGAGTTTGCTCCCGGATATGAAGGCTTCGATATCCTTCCTTGGCCTCCCTCCTCTCCACCTTAACAGAGGCAAATCTACACCTTCTCTTACATTCCCGTAGCTAGCCCCCAGCACCTTCACGGTCTCAAATGCCCATATCAGCAATACATGGACACATCCATGGAGGGTATAAGCATTGTTAGGTAACCCAAGGACTTTGATGGAATCAACTAAACTCTTGAATCCAACCCTACCCCATTGAAAACTCTCAAATGCTTCTTCATTCAACGCCCTTTTAGCGTATTCCAGAGGTATTCGACTGTTCCTTGATAAACCAAGCACTCCAACATGAACAAGATACAACCGAACAATCTGCGTCTTCATTTCATCAGACCACCCACGGCAGCTTCTCAAACCCTCAACTAGCTCCTCCCAGTTGGGTCCATTAAAAGCTTTCACCTTTAAAGCCGCCCATAAAGGTGTATGATCGACTTCAAACTCTGTTTCATCAATCATCTCACAATTTCAAACCACTAATTTCTTCATATTCATATAGAGAGAACCTCAGCGGCTTTCCTCCAACCAAAAACCATACCTCTGATTGAATGTTTATTGCCAATTGATTGGACAATAGATAATGGATGGTCTTCCCACAAAACAGATAGTCAGATTCGGCTAGATCCAATATAACTCCCAGCTGCGAATTCTTTCTTATTTTGTCATACACCTCATAACCAACAAAGCCTTTCAAACCAGTAAGATTGGACAAACTACAATTGTGGTGCATGCTTCTCATCGGCAGTGGAAAATTACCAACCCCATACAACCTACTTGGATACCTCTTGCTTGACCCCATATCTACGACAGAAGCTTTAGTTTAGTTATTATTTCAATATCACAAAACATTTGTTGCTTAGATTAGCAACGAAGCAACATGAAGTCACACAAATATCTTCCGAAAAACAGAGCTCAACAACATACAGAAAACTAACATACAATATACAAGGCCTACTATGTAATACTCGGGTATAAGAAAACAGTAAGCAATAGAGACTAAACCACGATATAGAAATTTACCTCTGAGCAAATCGCTATATTTCCCTCCTCCTCTACTTCAAACCACCTCGCCGTCAACTCGCCGTCAGTGGTCCTCCAGCCAAACGTCCTCCACACAAATTCTTTTCACGCCGCAAGCTATCTAAAAATAGCTGATCTCAACCCAACAATCGTAAGACAAACAACACAAAGATTCAAGGGGTCGACTTAGGTTTATGATCTTTTTATTTTCCCCTTTTAAGATCTTCGTTTTAAAAGATAATGACATAAATCGTAATAAAACACACAACTCAGATATAGAAGTAATTTGCAAACTTTTATGTGTTATTCTAGTAAGACAGAAATCTCAACGTGTTAGTCTAGTAAGAAACCTACTTTTATGTAATATTCTAGGTAATTTCCCTTCATATTATAATGACATATTATTGACATTGGTATAACAAATCAATTTAGAGTGTTTAAAGTTTCTAACTTTTATATCAAGTTCCAATATTTTAAAACTATTTTGAAATTAACTATTTAAAGTTTATTAAGTTATATAAAATTATAAAATTCAAAAAAAATATATGAAATTAAATTTAAATATTTAAATTTTGACCCGTTACTCAGTAAAATTTTTAAATCAATAGATATTATTTTTAATGAATAATATTACTAAAGCTTGAATATTTTATAGATTGAACCATTTATATTTGTTTTTAAAAATTTAACTTATCTTATATCCATAATAAAACCATTTTTAATTATAATAAATAATATGATAATTTATTTGTTTCACAAAATAGACTCATATATAAAAATGAGAGGTAAACTATAGTGATAATTAATAAATTAATATGTTAGGTTAGATATCAAAAGATTTTATTTGATGAATAATTTAATAAAAGAATTTAATATGGTAAGTTAGATGATATCAAATGATTCTCAAGAATATCTCTTTAAGGTTTTCGAAAACAATGTGCTCTACTAATAAAATCTTCCGAAAATAAATTAAGGTTGCACCCACTATCTAACTTATAACCAATTAATCTATATTAATCTATAACCTATTTGTAACCAACTTATTAAAATTATAAAGTTTACAAAATGTTGTGTACTTCCGTTTTATTATAAAGGGGATGTATGTGAAGTTATTTCAACAATGTGTATTCTACATTGTGACTTGAATGTCATTATAAGACATAACTTTGTAAATTTGTTTTTTTAAAAGCAAATTATTATATTATGAGTAATTTAATATATTGTTATACTTTTTGTTTTTGTTTTTGTTTTTTTCCACAAATCAATTATATTGATATCAAAAAGTGTTTACAAAATAAAGAAACATTCCAATACAACTGTTGTACGCAAATACATGAAATTGATACAATTATACTTTTTTTTTTAATATACTTGGTTTCTTGAAATTCTTTCATATTATAGTGATATATTATTGACATTGGTATAACAAATCAATTTAGAATGTTTAAAGTTTCTAACTTTTATATCAAGTTCCAATATTTTTAAAATATTTCAAAATTAATTATTTGAAGTTTCTTATGTTATATAAAATTATAAAATTCAAAAATATATGAAATTTAATTTAAATATTTAAATTTTGACCTGTTACTCAGTAAAATTTTTAAATCAATAGATATTATTTTTAAAGAATAATATTACTAAAGCTTGAATACTTTATAGATTGAACCATTTATATTTGTTTTTAAATATTCAACTTATGCTATATCCAAAAATAAAACCATTTTTAATTATAATAAATAATATGATAATTTATTTGTTTCACAAAATAGACTCATATATAAAAATGAGAGATAAAGTACAGCGATAATTAATAAATTAATATGTTAGGTTAGATATCAAAAGATTTTATTTTATGAATAATTTAATAAAGGAATTTAATATGGTAAGTTAGATGATATCAAATGATTCTCAAGAATATTCTCTTTAGGGTTTTCGGAAACAATGTGCTCTAGTAATAAAATCTTCCAAAAATAAATTAAGGTTGCACTCACTATCTAACTTGTAACTAATTAATTTATATTAATCTATAACCTATTTGTAACTAACTTATTAAAATTATATAGTCTACAAAACAATGTTGTGTACTTTCTTTTTATTATAAAGGGGATGATTTCTAGAGGTATAATTTGTTTTCTAATATATGCAGACCAAATCAACATATTTTTTGTTCATGATTTGAATTGTCAAGTCGTGTGGTTCAGTTTATTCTCTTACTGTAATTAGTCTTGCAAAATTTTATACCAAAAAGTCATATGTGGATATTTTACTTTGTTTTATACCAGAAAATATTCACATGTAATTTTTATAAAATTTTTGCCAAGACTAATTAGACAGAGACACACGTAGACTAAGAAAATCATAGAAGGAAATGAAAATTTTCCTATAGCTTGATTTCCACAATTAAAGTAATCGTTTTCATAATTACCTCCGTGACTTGTTTGACCAAACGTTGGAGTAATCAATTAAATGATGACTAATTGATACTCCTGATTATAAAGGAAAGCAAAAGTATTTGAAACAGAGGCTTATAAACTTGTGTCGACTGCCCGTTCGTCTAGATTCTTGTTTTCTGAAAGTTCATTTGTAAACTTTTTTCCTCCTTGGGCAACTAATTTTGGAGTTACTTTTTAATTTTATTAAAGTTTGGTTGAAAAAAAAAAAAACTTGTGTCGACTTTGGTACAAGTTGAAAACGGATCTAGAAACGTGTTAGAGTTATCTCACATCGGAAGAACTAATAATTTTAGGGCAATATATATTATATGTGGCAATCTTTTTTTTTTTTTTTGCTAGACTCATTACTAATATGGTATCAATAAAAAAAGGAAGAACTGAGCCATAAAAGGATTTCAAAGAGGTTGATGAGGTGGGTGTGGTTAAATCGTGAACCTACCAATGTGCTCCTTGCTACTGGGGACGAAGGTTTCGCTGACAGTTTATGGGAAACAAGACGAATGGTGTCATAATGTAGTGTCTGCACAACCATGTTGCGTCACTAAATCACGTTTCAACCACAGTTTGGTTTTGGGTAAGCCTATGTTTGGAAAGACTTCCAGTCATCTTACAGCAAATAGCTACCTATGGTTGAAAGAAAATGCATGTATGAGATAGATGCCGCACATTTTTCCCAGTGGAATTATGGTGGAGAGAAAGCGGTTTCTACCATTGTTGAGAATGTGTCTCAGCTCATTGGGAAAACTCCGATGGCGTATTTTAATAGTACAGCAAAGGTTTGTGTAGCAAATATTGCTCCTAAACTCGAGATCATAGAGCTATGTTGTAGTGTCAAAGATAGGAATGGGTACAATACGGTTATGGATGCTGAGAAAAAAGGATTGATAATACCTTGAAAGAGTGTCTTGGTGGAACCTACAAGCACACCAGCATCGCCTTAGCCTTCATCATAGCTGCAAGAGGCTATATAAATATCTTGAAAATGTCGGCAACTCGTCATCCATGAGTATGGAAAGAATGGTTGTTTTAAAGGCATCGTCAGCCAAAGGCATGACTGGAGCGATTAAGAAAGCTGAAGAAATCTTGTAAACCACTCCATGCCTACATGCTCCAACAATATGACAACCTTGCGAACCCAAAGATTCATTACAAGACAATTGGTATTGAGATCGGAAGATATAAAAGGCAAGGTAGATATATTTGTTGCAGGAATATGAATTAGTGTAACTATCACTGATGGTGGCTGATTCATTAAGGAAAAAAATTCCCAAGTCGCAGGGCCATTTCTTTTATCAATATGTGTGATCTAATAGAAAACGGCATATGGAAATGTTTGCTTTTGTTCAAAAAAAAAAAAAAAGGAAATGTTTGCTTAAACATCATATTACATGTTTTGATTGAACATAAAAAGTCTAAGCTGATTACTTTAATATAAGTTAAAAAGAACATATATAACTACACAAATCATAGACTAATTATCGTGTTATCTCTCTTTTGTTCAATGTACTGAATAAACACACTCTCTATTATATATGATTTTAAGACTAAATCAGTCATCATATTTTTGGAATGCAATGTTTTAGAAGGTTTTTGATTGTTTGTTTTGTACAAACAGTGCCGATTAAACATATTATGTCCTAAAAAAACAAACTTCTCAACATACCAAAAACCAAAATGGAATTATTTTTATTCTAATAAGATTACATGTAGCATTGGGCACTTAAATATATTACATGTATAACAAATTGATTAACGAAATATGACAAGTATGAATTTGTAAACAAACATGCAAGACGTTGAGCAAACAAAAACAAGAGAGTAAAAGTTCAAACTTCATGTTTGATAAAATTATGATGTATTTTCATAACATATGGAGGATGACAGCTTGTATCGTTTATGTTTTGGTGTAGTTTCCAGTTCCATTTAAGTTTTGATAAGGAGTAGATTTATTAATTTATTTTCAATTGAAAAAAAAAGAGATATTTAAAATTTTTGGATACATTTATTTAGATTTAAAAGTAAAAATATTCAAATATTTTTAATGTATAAATTTATTAAAATATATAGGAGTTTTGTTCACATATATTATAATAATGATAAATAATGTATCACCGAATATTAGTTTTTCAAATATTTTTAAAAGTATATTTAGTATTATTTCTAATTTATTAGCTATTTTTGGCAATTCTAGATTTGGGTGATTTGACCATTTGGGGGTTTTAATAAGACAAATACGAAATTATGTCACAATTGCAACTATTTTTTCTTAGTAAATTTCCTGGAAACGAAGTGAAGAAGGTAGTGGTTTTTTCTTTTTCTTTTTTTCTTTTGGCGTTTTTCACACACTTTCCTATATTAATATACTAATTTGCTTATTTTATCAAATCAAAACGTTGTTTCATTGGTTGTTTTGGTCAATGACATCCCTACTATTAAAAGAAAAACGTTGCCTGAAAAAAACCTTAGTTTTGTAAGAATTTACAATACAATGCCATTGGAGTTATGACCAATTAATTATTTTGCGAAAAGGATAAAACCGTCATTATCTAAACAGGGTAAACGGATAAACGTGCGGATCCTAACGACCCGGTTATGATATTTCGGATCTTCTTCTTTAATCTGGACCATTGCTTCACTTTTATCTTGGCCGTCAAAATCTATATTCATATTTTTGAATTAACATTTTTTTCCCACATATTTAGCAGAAAAAAAAAAAAGAATATATCTATAGAAAACCCGATTACTAACTCACACCACATTAATGCCGAAATAAACGTCAAAAGGAATATATCTACAGAAAGTCGTATGCTAATATGCATTTAATCAAATCAAACATAATCTTACCAAATAAGGTTGTTTTACATTTACATCCTAAAATATAGCAACACAATAGTCAACATAGAAAGAATGTATTAATACTCCTAAGATCTCGCAATCATTTAATATATAAATTGAAATCCAACATACAAACTTCCTATAATACATTTTCGATTCACATATCGCAAATGGAAATGTACATTTCATTCGCTTCATAATCGAACTAAATTTACTATAGCCGAGCATATTTGACATATATACCTAATGAATCTTCTCTAAATCAAAACAAATCGGATCTTACAATATCTTATAAACTTGCGAAATCCGGTGAGTAAGTTATTTCAATATCTTCAAATTAAACTTTCTCATCAAGATTGTATTAACTCACGATGAAAAAAACCCTACCATTCTACCATCATCTCAAACACTATTTAAATGTGTCATTCGCACAATCAATAAGCACTCGCTACACCACAATTGAAAACTATCATAAGCAAATAAAATCCAAACATATTTTAACCTCAATGGCCCCTTATATGCAGTATGACTCATGTATCATTTGTCAGGCAAATGACGGAATTATGGTAAACCGTTTGATCAGGTTAGCGACTTACAAATAAGGAGAGAAGAACAAAACCATACAGCTCCAACCGTCAACACTTTTCTTCTGCAAATCATTCTGGAAGTGAAAGGGGTAAGTAACACTGACTCCTTTAGTGTAAATAACAGATTTAATTTGCAGCTTACCAATTCTAATATATAGACACAAGAGACATAAATTGCTACTTTACCACATATAGTCACTTACTTATTTTCTGGATTTTTCAGTCTTAAGAGGTTTACATGGTCCGACACCAGTTATGGCACCTCCTTCTGAATAATATGCACGCACACCACGTTAGTTTTTTGAAATTTGGAATACTATGTTTAATCATGTTTAACTCATTAATGATTTTAATTTGTTTAGTAGGAAACAAGGTATTGGTTCTACTTCATACTTCATGTACAACGACACCAACCATCTCAATATGTGTTCAAAGAAAATTAATTCCTCAAAAACCACTTAGAAGAAGAATTTTCTAATGCACTATGATCTCCATCTCTACAAGGTAACAATGTTCTTTTGTTTCACATTTTTTACAAACCTATCAAGCATATTCTATTATTAAACAAGATTTACTAACATTTCAGACTTATCCGATCAATCTACACTCAAGAGTCAAGAATATATCTTTAACTATTGGAAAAGAAATATAGCTTACTGGGAAATAATTAGATTGTTCGGTTGTCAAATATTTAGACATGCAGGTCCTCTCAGGTTGTATCTGTTGTAGATCTTCACCCTTGGTAGCGGAAGCGCTGGTGTTGAGAGCAGTGATCGAATCGGCCACAAATCTACGGATCAAATTAATCAGAGCAATAACCTATAATTCAAGCTTTCGAATCCTCATGGTATCTCCGACATCGCCTCTTGTGCTTTCTCGGTTGTCTTTATTTTTGTTTCAGTTCCTGGATTAGCTAATGAAGAAGCTGATGTTTTAGCATCAAAGATTTAAAAAGCCTATTTGTATTAGTCTCAAGTCTTTTTTTTTTGGTTAAGGCCCAAATCTTTATGCTGATGAAATAAGATATTAACTTTGCTTTACTCCACTTTACCAAAACAGTATTTTATTTCATTTATTTTTCTTTAAGTTTTTGGAGTTCTATTTTCATGTTTTTTCTCACTAACCAAATCAAGTACTGAGAAAAATCACGAAAAATAGAACTCCGAAAACTTAAAACAAAATAAATGCCTTATATAAGTTACGATCTGCATTTTCTAATTTAAAATGCCTTATGTAAGTTAAATTATTTAGTTACAAATTCCTTATGTAAGTTAAACTAGGTAGTTATGCCACATTGTATTTTTTTGGTTTATTTTTTTGACGACGTTACAAATTATACCTCTCTTCGAAAAAGACCGGGTTCGAGAAAGACCAGGTTCTAAGGATTTGGGAAAGAAACAGAGTATTTAATTTAAAATTCACAATTCAATAAAATTAGATATTGTTACCAACTACGAAACGCATTGTTTTTGTGATTATGTATATAGATACAGTAATTTAGGTAAGGGTTGACTATGCGACAGGTAATGATCCAATTTGGAACGAGTTGATAGTTTTTGGGTATTTTTAAAAATAATTAGATAGTTTTTGAGTATTATTAATTGTTTTTAGATAATTTCAACTAACTAAAAGTTAAATATTCATTGGAGAACTCAAGTATCAAGTCTAAATTTTTTACCGAGTACCTATTAATAAACATAGGCTAATGAGTAATAATTTAAAGAGAACGATCATAGGACAAAAAAAATTATGATGGATAAGAGAGAAGACGGGACAGGATAAGACGTGATAAGACATGATAGGATGGGACGAGACAGAAAATATTTCATGTTATAAAGTAGATATGTCTAGGTTATATATGTACAATAATTCAAACTAAAAATTAATTGAAATCCAATATTTAGATTTAATATCAATTTTATACAAATACTTATTTTATACATTTAAAATAATACGATTCTAACTCATTTTTCGAATTTAAATTTTATATGAGAAAGAAAATTAATAATAAGTTAATTTTTATGAAAAAGTTTAAATTAAACAAAACCACAACATCATGTTATTAATGTTTATCAAAAATTTTAAAAATAAAAAATCAGAAATAAATATGAGAATAAGGTGGCTGGATCGCTCTAACTCTTGGGACTATCATCAAGTGGCTGTTCCGGCAAATAAGGTGGCAATTACTATCGTGAATAGTATTACGAGGAACAGTAGGTTTCAGTCATATTTAGCACTCAGAGGGTTATCTTGGCTTCATGATCAAGTGCATGCCGAGGAATAATGTTCTTGGTGTTTATTGTTGTTCTTGGTTACTTTCGGTTCTTAAACTATTTTTGGTTCTATCAGATGACCAAAACAAGAAAAATTTGAGAATATAAATATCTTATTGTTCTACCATCAGCAGTCCATGCAACAATTTATTTTATGATTCATCATCACTGTCTTTGTTGAAAGCCAATATGCAATAAATTAAATTTAATGAGAAATCATTATTGTAAACATCTAATAAAGAAAAAACTTATTTTTTGTGTGCAATTAAACAGAAAACATATAAAACTAAAAAATTGATGTATTATGTAAATGAAATTATGACTATGTCCGGCTATTTATGGTATTACAATGAGAAATAGAGGATGTGCAACGGAAACGGATAATTCGTATAACAAAAAAGTAGCACTTAAACGATTTTTTTTTTTTAAATTCACTATGTGACATATAAAGAAATAATATGAGATGGATATTTTGAGAATTTTGGATATTTTTGAAAATATTTTTTGATGTTTTAAGAAGTATAATTTCCACTAACTATAAAAAATTAAATATTCAAATGGATACTTTATAGATTTTGTGAAGTAATTAGCCACTTTGGAATAACTTAGATAGCTTGTGTGGAAATTGTAATTCTTTTTGGTAATTCTAATTAACTAAATAAAAATTAAATATTCAAGAAGAATTCAAGTATTTCGTCTATACCCAATCTCTATTAAAAATATAGCAGAATAAGTGATTATTTAAAAGAAAACGATCATAAGTATGACATCCCGGTTTGCGGAGAGATTTTAAAAAATTGATTTGACCACCTATGTCACCAAAGTGCAGTTATCTTTTGTCAAGGTTCCTGAGAAAACTCTAGAGTAAAGCATGTTTGAGCTGTAGTAGATTCATGATGGGTGACCTTCCGAAAGTAATTGTCGGAACTGTGCGAGTGCAGACAAAACACAGGAA